>CM065589.1:445397279-445997279 GCA_033119425.1 Bufotes viridis | reverse complement strand
AGCGGGTCCACCAGTGGAACTTTAATACGGCTGAACCCGCCAGGCCGCAGTATTATGAGTTGCTGCACAGGTTGCAAAAGTGGCTGCAGCCTGAGGTTCTAAGTCCGGCTGCTATGCTGGACCGTCTGCTGGCTGACATCTTCTGGAGGGCCTTGCCGTACCCCCTGCAGCACTGGATCGGCCAGGTGTCACCCACTAATGCCTTGGACATGGTCGACCTGGTCGAGCGCTATGAGGCCACAAAACCTTGAAAGGGGGTGTTGTTGGGAGGGGCCGGTCAAACCCGGAGGTCTCCCATCCAGTCCCGGCGACTGGTACCCGAGAAACCTGCTCGGGGTGTACCCCTGTAGACCCGGCCCCGATAGTCTGCTGGCGGTGTCACGAGCCTGGCCATGTGAGGGCCGACTGTCCACAGTGGGGAGAACCCATGGAGACCAATTATGGGTATCGGGCTTCCATGTATGCCCGGAGACTGTGTGCGACCGGCACCCCGAGACCCTAGACAATCGTCATCTGTGCCAGGTGCAAGTCGGTGATAATCTTGCAGTGGCGCTGCTGGACTCAGGAGCCTAGTAACCCTGGTAAGTGCTGCCCTGGTACAGCCCTCCCAGTATACGGGCCGGAAAGTTGGGGTGGTGTGCATACACGGAGACTTAAAGGATTATCCCACGGCTGTAATGTCTCTGTCCACGGCGGCCGGCACATGGACTTGTGAAGTGGCGATCTCCGCCAAGCTACCGTATGAACTAATAATTGGGAGAGACTTCCCTGGTTTTCCGTCACTATGGCCTGAGGTGAAAGTGACTAATAGCCCTGAGACAGGGGTAACCCTAGCAGAGTGGCCTGGTTCCTGTGGGAGGCCAGAGCCCTGGGAGCCCGAGTCCGAAGGGCCTGCGGTAGGGGTGACCACCACTTCTGTGATAGAGGGAGACAACCCCACTGAGTGTAATGGTGGGAGACACGGAGGACTTGCCACCGGGACCTGAGTTGGCAGACCTCAATGTCTCCGGGGAAAATTTTGGGACCGCACAACACCGGGACCAAACCCTAACCAGAGCCTGGGAAAGTGTCATAATAATTGATGGTAAACCCCAGAAACCTGGGGCTGAATTAATGTTTCCGCGATTCATTGTCCTTCAGGATATGTTGTATCGGGTGAACCAAATCCGAGGTGAGCCTGTTGAACAGTTGGTGGTGCCCACAGCGTATCGCAGGCTTGTCATGGAGCTTGCCCACCAACATGTTCTTGGGGACACCTGGGGTGGCAGAAAACCCAGGACCGCATACTGCAGCGGTTTTATTGGCCCAGTGTGTTCAAGGAGGTAGAAAATTATTGTAAGTCCTGTCCCACCTGTCAGATAAATAGCCCCCAGCCACATTTCCGTAGTCCTCTGGTACCGCTTCCAATTATTGAGGTCCCGTTTGAGCGAATCGCTATGGATCTAATTGGGCCTGTACCAAAATCTGCCAGGGGCCATCAACACATTCTGGTAGTTCTCGACTATGCCACTCGGTATCCGGAGGCGGTGCCTCTGCGACATACCTCAGCTAAACTCATTGCCAAAGAGTTAATGGAAATGTTTTCCGTGTGGGCCTGCCAAAAGAGGTTCTGACAGACCAAGGGACCCCTTTTATGTCCAAAGTTATGAAGGAACTGTGTAAATTGTTGCGTATAAAGCAGTTACGGACGTCCGTTTACCATCCGCAAACAGACGGTCTTGTTGAGAGGTTTAACCAAACTTTAAAAAATATGTTAAAGAGGGTGGTGTCTAGAGATGGGAAGGACTGGGACCTGCTTCTGCCCTATCTCATGTTCGCAGTGCGAGAGGTGCCCCAGGCCTCTACTGGGTTCTCGCCCTTCGAACTGCTTTATGGCAGACACCCTCGGGGCCTGTTGGATATCGCCAAGGAAGCGTGGGAACAACAGCCTGTCCCCCACAAAAGTGTCATTGAGTATGTCACCCAGATGCAGGAACGGATGGAAAAGGTGTTGCCGCTGGTCCGGGAGCATATGGAGGCAGCGCAACAAGCCCAGAGTAGGGTGTACAATCGTCAGGCTCGGTGCACGGGGCTTCAAGCCGGGAGATCGGGTGTTGGTTCTGGTACCCACCCTTGACAGCAAGTTCCTAGCTAGGTGGCAGGGCCCCTATGAGGTGATCGAGAAAGTAGGGAAGTAAATTACAAAGTACACCAGCCAGGGCGGCGCAAGCCGGAGCAGGTGTACCACGTGAATTTACTAAAGCCGTGGAAAGATAGGGACACGGCCGACGACCACAGCCCCGGCCAGGGCTTCTAGGTGAAAAGGGTCCAGCCCCACAGTTCGAGGCCTGTGAAGCAGTAACCACGGTAAAAATTGCAGACAGCCTGTCTTCCAAACAAGTTCAGGAAGTCAGGGAGTTCATCAGTCGGAACACGGATGTGTTCTCGGACCTCCCTGGCCGCACGTCTCTCATCCAACATGACATCGTCACTGAGCCTCAGGCCAAGATCCGGTTAAAACCATACCGGGTACCCGAGGCTCGGCGACGGACCATCGCGGAGGAAGTACAGTTAATGTTGAAGCTCGAGGTCATTGAGGAGTCGAAAAGTGAGTGGGCCAGTCCCATAGTCCTAATACCCAAGCCGGATGGGACGTTGCGGTTCTGCAACGACTTTCGCAAGTTAAATGAAGTATCCAAGTTTGTACGCGTATCCCATGCCCAGTAGAGCGAGCTGGTTGAAAGTTTAGGACAAGCCCGTTATTTTTCTGTGCTGGACCTCACTAAAGGGTACTGGCAGGTACCCTTAACGGAGTCGGCTAAGGAAAAAACCGCATTTGTTACCCGCAGGGCCTGTATCACTACAAGGTGTTACCCTTTGGCCTGCATGGCGCCCCGCCACTTTCCAAGGTTAATGGACATAGTGCTGCGACCACATCGTCGGTGCGCCTCGGCCTACTTAGATGATGTAGTCATCCACAGCACCGACTGGGAAAGCCATTTACCCAAGGTGCAGGCGGTAGTGGATGCCCTGAGGAAAGCCGGACTGACCGCTAACCCAAAGAAGTGCTCCATAGGGTTAGAGGAGACAAAATATCTGGGATATGTAATTGGGCGGGAGTCATCAAACCTCAGGTAACTAAGGTAGAGGCCATTCGTAACTGGCCCCGACCGGTCACCACCAGGCAGGTAAAGTCGTTCCTGGGGATTGTAGGTTACTACATGAGGTTTGTGCCCCACTTTGCCACAATAGCAGCGCCATTGACAGACCTGTTGAAGGGCGAAAGTCTGGGAGGGTTAGCTGGAGTGAGAAGGCGGAGGAGGCTTTCTCCGCGTTGAAGTCGGCCCTGTGTGGGTCCCGGTTTTGGTGACACCCGACTTCAACAAGGAGTTTGTCGTACAGACCGGCGCCTCGGAGGTAGGCCTCGGTGCGGTACTGTCGCAGGAGGTCAACGGGGAAGAACATCCCGTTGTCTTCCTGAGCCGTAAGCTCAGTCCCGCCGAGTCCAGATATAGTATAGTGGAGAGGGAGTGCCTGGCTATCAAGTGGGCACTCGAGTCTCTCCGCTACTACCTGTTAGGGAGGAGGTTCCGTCTGGTGACCGACCATTCCCCCTCAAATGGATGAGTCAGGCCAAGGAGAGGAATGCTCGGGTCACCAGGTGGTTCCTATCTCTTCAAAATTTCAAGTTTTCCGTGGAACACAGGGCAGGCCGCTTGCAGGGCAACGCAGATGCCCTGTCCCGCGTCCACTGCCTCACGTGTGTTCACCCCTCAGGGTTGAACAAAGGGGGGTATGTGGTAAGGTGCAAGGTGTCATATGCGATGGCAGGTACGTGTCACCGAGGTTGCTGGCCTCGGTGAGGTGAGAGCCGGGTTTTTGTCTGCAGCAGCTAGTGCTGTTTGACTCTTTTAAATAGCATGGCTGCAAAGCCGATCCGGGCCGGCTCTTACTGGGAGCAGCTAAAGAGTAGGGTGGGTGGCTGCTCCCCACGGTCCAGTCCGAGTTTTGGGCTGGGTATAAAACACAGCCATCAGCTGTGTCTGAGTGTGATTATCCTGGAGCCTGCTAACAGGGCTGAGGAGTTCTCTGTGCTGGAGGACGGAGCTCAGCAAGGTGGTGTTTCCCTGCAACCTGAAGGAGGAATCGCCTGCGGCTGAACCGACTGCTAGGTGTGAACCCGCACTTAAACCACCCAAGGTGACTGAACCTGTGTTGGCCTGTTTTTGGTTTTGCCACATGATTTCTGTTGTGTGTGAACTGTCACCAAGAGACTGTTTTCATTTCTGGTGTGCAAGTGTGAATAAAACACTGTTTGATGCACAATCTGGACTCCTTGTTTTGCCTCTAAACTGCACCCGCACCGCTGTCTACCAGAGCGACTCCCCACAATACAGAAAAAGAAAAAGGGGGAGGGATATAAATAAAAGCCAAAATATAGGGTCTTCCAAAAAGTTTCCCATAAAGAAAAACAAATCTCCCATGCTTATCAATAGATGAGGCCTCACAGACAAAATTAATCTTTTTATGAATAAACACCGTCACCCCTCTGGAGTGGCTGGTGAAGGCTGAATGAAATGCCTGCGAGACCCATCCTCTACTAATCCGCACCAAAGCCTCATCGGTGAAGTGAGTTTTTAAGCAAACAACCTCGGGTAACTGTCTTTGGACTAGGTCAAACACTGCCTTTCTTTTTAGCTTGTCACCAAGTCTCCGTACATTCCATATTAAAAATCTTATGGACATATTCCAAAAAAAAAAAAAAAAAAAT
This sequence comes from Bufotes viridis, assembly GCA_033119425.1. Classification (NCBI taxonomy): domain Eukaryota; kingdom Metazoa; phylum Chordata; class Amphibia; order Anura; family Bufonidae; genus Bufotes; species Bufotes viridis. The sequence continues at coordinate 445,992,529 of CM065589.1, read as the reverse complement.
GGAGGGCTAGAGATGTGCCTAATTTATTAATTAAAGAGGACCTTTCATCAGGCTAAAAAATGTGTACTAAGTATGCTGACATGTAGAGCAGCGCCCAGGGATCTCCCTGCACTTACTATTATCCCTGGGCGCCGCTCTGTTCGCCCGGTATAGGCTCCGGTATCTTCTGGGACTTGGTTATACTAGGCGGAGCCTAGTACACTTGGTTATAGTAGGCATATCCCAGGCTGTAGCGCTGACCAATCAGAGCACTCAGCTCACAGCCTGGGAGAAAAAAAACCTCCCAGGATATGAGCTGTGCGCTGCAATTGGCCAGCGATACAGCCTGGGATACGCCTACTATAACCAAGTGTACTAGGCTCCGCCTAGTATAACCAAGTCTCAGAAGATACCGGAGCCTATACCGGGCGAACGGAGCAACGCCCAGGGATAATAGTAAGTGCAGGGAGATCCCTGGGCGCCGCTCTACATGTCAGCATACTTAGTACACATTTTTTTGCCTGATGAAAGGTCCTCTTTAAGCACTCCAGCACACAGGGTATCAAGACTGGATATGCCACTCTTGATAAGTCTCCCACTATATTTATCCTATTTCCACCTATTTTTATTTTATTTGGGTTAGTTTGAATTGTATATAATATATAGATCACTGCTAATATTAAAGGGGTTTTCCTAGTGTTTAATACTGATCATCTAGCCTCAGGATAGGTTACCAGTATCTGATTAGTGGGGTCTGCCTTCTGAACACCCCTAGCGATGCCACTGTGCTCTGTTGAGCACTGTAGTCTATTTTTAGGGCTGTGACATCACGTTCATTATTCACATGGCCTAGGTGCAGCTCAGTCCTATTCAAATTAATGGGCCTAAGCTGCTCTAACAAGTACAGCCGCTATCACACTGACAATGCTTGGTAAGCTGCTAGAAGGTCACAGCGCTCACTGGAGCACCGCAACCTCCTCAAACAGTTGAAAAGTGGGGTGTGTTGGGTGTTAGACCCCTTCTGATGATATGTCATCAGTATTAAACACTCATAAAATCCCTTTAATATGCTGTAAAAGCCTGTACAAAACTATTAAGAATTATATCTATACAAAGGGAAGACAAGATAGCCACAGATGGCCTAACTTGTTCATTTTATTATAGAAGCACATTCAGGTTCCACATTACTCTGGGATGAAGTACCGTATATTATAAGCTTTTCTTTTAAAGACCTCAGTGAAATTTATGAAGCCCATTGAATCAAATTGACTTTTGTATGTTAATAAATCTGGTCTATGCTGGCTCTTTCTTGTGCTTTTTTCATTCCCCTCCAGCACCATTACAGTACAACACATATTCAGTCAAGTCTTAATGAACAGGCTTCAAGGCCCAGAAAAGGACAATATGGAGAACTCATCACATCTGCTCAGTGCTGGTAAATGCTCATTTCATCAGCACTTCATTAGTCTAAGTAAAATTACTATCAGCATTAAAAATGATGATGGTTATACCCTATAGCGAACGTCTAGAAATTATTTGCTTGGTTTCCATGACTTCCTTCAAATACTTAAACATTCTTAAAAGTAGTTCTCTTCTTAGTTTGCAAGTGACAAATGTGTGCTGTGTGTAGCTCCATACATTTTTATACACATTATAAAACTACTTTTCTAACATTTACTTTAAAAAAAAATTGCAGAGTGCCTATTAACAGGCCAGCTAGAATTTTTCTTTTTTCTGGACAACTTATCCCAAAATCACGGACAGCCAACATTTTTTATGGACAACTTGGAAAACCAAAATGAATAATAAAGATCATAAGTAGAGAGGAGAAAAGTTTAGAAAAATTCAGTTTGGCTGTTCCGCCGAATTTTACAATTCGTGACAAATTACTTGCAATGACGGGGAAAGGCGATTGCGCCGCCACCCCGTCATTGAACCCCTCAGATGCCACGTTCATTGCTGATCCCAGCATCTGAGATTAATATTAAGGCTTTTTAGGGGGTGATCAGTTAAAAAAAATAATTGTACCTAGCTTATCCATTTGAGTGTGAAGAGGCTGCCGCAGCCATCTTGCTTGGAGATCCAGCAAGAAATCTTGTGCTGTGCGTGGTGACGCGGGATCTTCTCATGCGCAGGATCTTCAAGCAAGCTGGCTACGGAAGCCTCTTCACTGTGAAATGGATGAAGCGAGTATGTTTTTTTTTTATTTTTACCGTCATTTCAGGGAAAATTGATTTGTTACCATGAAGTACGAGGAAATTTGGCTTTGCAGCGAATCAAAGTTTCCCTGAACATTGGATCGAAGTCCACTTCGGATACTTCGATTCGCTCAACACTAATTATAAGTAATACACGTCTATAGCTTAATACACTAGTAAGAACTCATTGCCAGCATTTACTGTGAGCTGTCAAATGATGAGAATTACCACCAAAATAATTTAGTCAAAAACCACCAGCCTCAAAAAAATCATGGACATATCTAGATTTTTTCACAGACACAGGAAAAAAAGATGCCTTTATGGACTGATATCCATCCACAGACAGCTGTTTCGGGGTGTTGCCCCTCATCAGTGCAGAGTAGGGTTCTGGCTAACCGGGAGCCAGAATCCTACTCCGCACTGTTGAGGGGCAACACCCCGAAACAGCTGTCTGTGGATGGATAACTGGCTTAGGTTTTCCCCATCACATCCTTAAAGCTTGTAAAAAAAGCGGGATCTTGACATAGGGGCCACATAATATGGTGGATTTGGTGATCTCTGTAATGGAGACACCCCTTTGCTTGGTTTTCCTTCCTTTGAGGGATATCTGGCTTTCATTGTGTTGTAGACCCATAACTGGGGCTCCACAATTATTTTGCATATTCCCTTTTCCCAGGGAACTTTGCACTTCGGATTGCTGTGTTGAGACTCTTAAGTGAGGCTCCGCAGTGTTTTTTGTAGCTGGTCTCCCTGAGATCAGCTATTGTTGTGTTTGGGTGGTCTCCGAGGCATTGCTCCCGGTTAGCTAGAATCCTACTCTGCACTGATGAGGGGCAACACCCCGAAACAGCTGTCTGTGGATGGATAACTGGCTTAGGTTTTCCCCATCACATTCTTAAAGCTTGTAAAAAAAGCAGGATCTTGACATAGGGGCCACTTAATATGGTGGATTTGGTGATCTCTGTAATGGAGACACCCCTTTGCTTGGTTTTCCTTCCTTTGAGGGATATCTGGCTTTCATTGTGTTTTAGACCCATAACTGGGGCTCCACATTTATTTTGTAGATTTATATCAAGCTGACAGTTCAAGGGGAGTGTCTTTTCTGCTGCAGATCAGGGGGCGTGTCTCAGCTCTCCCTATCACAGCTCAGGGGGCATGTCTCAGCTCTCCCTATCACAGCTCAGGGGGCATGTCTCAGCTCTCCCTATCACAGCTCAGGGGGCGTGTCTCAGCTCTCCCTATCACAGCTCAGGGGGCATGTCTCAGCTCTCCCTATCACAGCTCAGGAGGCAGTTAAAGGATGAAACTGAGCATGTGCGGCCATCTCAGTGAGCAGGACAAAGAAACTAACAGCAGGTGCTGGTCTGAAAAACATAAAATATTTTTTGTGGGACAACCCCTTTAACCACATCAGCCCCCCTAGCTTAAACAACCTTAATGACCAGGCCACTTTTTACAATTCTGCACTACACTACTTTCACCGTTTATTGCTCGGTCATACAACTTACCACCCAAAAGAATTTTACCTCCTTTTCTTCTCACTAATAGAGCTTTCATTTAGTGGTATTTTATTGCTGCTGACCTTTTTACTTTTTTTGCTATTAATCAAAAATGACCCAAATTTTTGCAAAAAAATGACATTTTTCACTTTCTGTTGTAATTTTTTTTTTTAAACTACATTTCTATATAAATTTTTCTATAAATGTATTGTTCTACATGTCTTTGCTAAAAAAAAAAATCCAATAAGTGTGTATTTATTACTTTGGGTAAAAGTTATAGCGTTTACAAACTATGGTGCAAAAAAGTGAATTTCTGCATTTTGAAGCAGCTCTGGCTTTCTGAGCACCTGTCATGTTTCTTCAGGTGCTAGAATGTCAGGATAGTATAAATACCCCCCAAATGAAAGAAATTAGATATTTCTCACACTCAGCATGGGTATATGTAAAAATACACCCCAAAACTCATTGCCCTACTTCTCCTGAGTACAGCGATACCACATGTGTGACACTTTTTTGCAGCCTGGGTGCGCAAAGTGGCCCAAATTCCAATGAGTACCTTTAGGATTTCACAGGGCATTTTTACGCATTTAGATTCCAGACTTCTTCTCACGCTTTAGAGACCCCTAAAATGCGGATCCGCAAAGCACAGATGCCGCCCGTGTGCCTTCCGCAATTTGCGGAACGGACGGCCTTTTATAGAAATGCCTATTCTTGTCCACAAAATGGACAAGAATAGGACATGACTCATAATTTTTGCGGGGCCACGCAACGGAGCAACGGATGCGGACAGCACACAGAGTGCTGTCCGCATCTTTTGCGGCCCCATTGAAGTGAATGGGTCCGCACTCGAGCCGCAAAAAGTGAGGCTCTAATGCGGAACTAAACCACGGTCGTGTGAACAATCATGATGTGATCACCATTTAGCACCATTTAGCTTTCTGTTCTTCTGATCATTTTTTTTAACATGTATTCAGGACTACTTCTCCCATCAGAAATAACTGATCTCTGAGGGAAGTGACACATACTAATGCAAACTGATCATAACTGATGCTTAAAATACAGGATCCATTTTTTTCCGATCAGAATGGAAAGCTAAAGTTCTCCCTTCAGTCATTTGGCCAGTTATTTCCATCAGTTAGGGCTCATGCCCACGAACGTAAGGGCTTCATGCCTGTGCTGCGGACTACGAATAGTGGTCCGCAATGCACAGGCACTGGCTGTGTGCACTATGTGCTGCAGATGCGGAGCCAGTTTCTTGAATGTCTTAAAAGGACATGTCTTATCTTTTGCGGTGAGGAGACACAGACAAAAAAGCCCACAGAAGTGCTTTGTAGTGTTTCCGTGGCCTTCCGATCAATGTCCTATCTTTGGCTCTACCTTGCGGATCGCGGACCCATTCAAGTCATTGAGTCTGCATCCGCAACACAGAGTGCATATGGCCAGTGCCGTATATTACGGACCTGCCTTATGCGGTCCGCAATACGGTCACGGAGCCCTTACGCTCGCGGGTATAAGCCCTTATTGTCAGCCAAAACCAGGTGCAAGTCAGAAGCACAAAACAGGTACAGATCTTTCCATTATACCTTATCTCTGTGTAAGCTTCACTACTGGTTTTGGCTCACAATAACTGATGGAAATAACTGATCAAATAACTGAAGTGAGAACTTGGCCTTAGCTGTATAAGCAAAATAGGTAAGGTAGTTTGGAGATTTTAAAGTCTTCCATCTGAAAAGTAAGTGAAGTCAAATCCTCCATTACCTGACTTCCCTTTATGGTGACTTTGGGTCTTCCTACTCTGCTGAACCCAAGATTTTAACTCAAAGAGAGGTGGGAAAGAAAACTTGACTGTGACTTTTAATAATACAAACTAAAATGTAATGTGTGTAAATTACCCTGCATGTCAACAGAATGCAAAGAGAGGTACCCTCGAAAAAATGTAACAGTCCAGTTGTGTCGGTAGTCTTACTGTTCAATAGGACCTAGAATTTGGATAACTCCCCTGTAATACAAGATGGGATTGCTGACAGCAGGTAAGCAGTGTGTGTGTGTGTGTGGGGGGGGGGGGGGCAGCTGTTTATACAAAACAGGATTCATCTAGAAATTCATCCAGCAATCTTACATTCATCCAGTAAAGTTTGCTTTATATTTTTCACAAGTTTTTCTGAAAAATTGCTGTTTAAAGATACAACAAGCTTATGACAGTGATTAATTTCTCCAATAACAATGAGGTAAATGCAGACTTGTTAATGCTACATAGCTGCTTATTAACTAGTTGACTTTCAGAAAGGGGTACATCACTGCACGTTGTTCAGACAAGACAGAGCTTCGTTGTAATTACACGCAAATCATATTAATCTGCACAAGAATCCTACAAAAGCCAGTAAATGGTGTGGAGAATTTGCAGTGGTATTTATAACCATCAGAGTCACGTCACTTTAATGGGAGATGCTAACATTCTTTATCGTAATGGGCCTCAGAATCCATCAAACGGGTAATGTGACATGAGCAATCTGACTTCAGGATAATAAAGAAGCCAACAGTATGATTAGAGCTTACATATAGATCAGCAGAAAATATTTACCCTCTGCAAAGCAGAAAAGAATAAACCTTGCTGTAAACTGTGTATAGACATTATGTTTGTCTATATTGTAACTATTACGTTCAATATACAGTCATGTGCATGTGCAGTTACTATATAGACATGTGCATGTTCAGTGTATACTGCTTTACTGTTTCACTCATTGGTGGGTTAGACTTTTATTAATATTGCTATTACTATGGTTGCTTTTATCACTAACAGTTGGCATAAACTTTATAGTATTAGAAAACCTATCTCCATGTACCCTACACTGCATTGTTTTCAATGGTTCATTCATGCTTTCCTCTGCGGTGGTGTGGCATGGAAATTCTGGCTTCAAAAACTTACAAAAGAAGAATTTTGCAAGCTTTTGGGCATACTTGTTCATAAAATTGCAAGTTTTTGTGATTTTATACCACTCACTCATGTTTCGAAAAGTGGACGTGGCTAGCTGTGTTAATGAGCTGTATCCCAGCCAGATTTACGAAATTAAAAAGCTGCACAAATGGAAAGTGGAGAAGCATTTCTAGTAAAAAATGTTAGGTTTAAAGGGCATCTGTCAGCAGATTTGTACCTAGGAAACTGGCTGAACTGTTAAATGTGCGGTTGGCAGTTGAAGGTACAATGTTTAATATATGCCTGCATTGAGAAAAAATTATGTTTTATTATATGCAAATGAGCCTCTAGGAGCAATGGATAGGGCAACTGACACGCCCTCTCCATCTTGATTGACAGGGCTAGGTGTGATGATGTTTTCGCTGCTTGGCCCTGTCAATAAAAGTGCAGAGGTTGCAGCAGTTATGGAGAAAGAGGAGCCTCTAGGTGCAACGGAAACGGCCCAGTTGCTTCTAGAGGCTCATTTGCATCCAATAAAAGTTCATTGTTCTCAGCAATGTGGGCACATATGAACAAGGGACCAACACAGATGCCTTCAGCTGCCGAGCACACATGCAACAGGTCCTCCAGTTTCATAGGAAAAAATCTGCTGACAGATGCCCTTTAAAGATGAGATCAATTTAACAGTGTGCAACATTTGATAAATTTGGTGCAACATTTACTGCGCAGAGAACAAATAGGAATTGTCCAAAGCTGACAACCCTTAAGCTGGTAGAAATTCTGATTAAATGCCTTCACACATATTTTTCTGGGAGAATTGGGTGACAAGTAAAATGACCTCCATTATTGCTCCCACAGGGATGGCCACCCAGCTTTCAGCTTATGGGTAGTGAAAGAAAAGATCTTGGGGGAGAATTACTATTGTTGCAACAGAATTCCAATTTAATTGCACCATAATTTTGGCACAACCTAATTTACATAAATTTTATTATTGATCTCCACCAAAAAAAACTAATGTTTATACCTTTTTGTAGTATCTAGTAGAGGGGCTGTGACTCAAAAAAAGTGCCATATTTATTACCAGAGCATGAAACTGAATGGAGTGATAGAACAACATGCATACTACCACTCCATTCAGATCTTGGGGACCCTTCGTTCTCGAGCTCGTTGGGGTTTACAGCAGTCGGTCTCCTATGACTAAGTGATAGATAATTTTAGTGGCATAACCACTTTAAATGTGCCTTTTTTTAGTCAAATCATGATCTGCACGTATCAAATTGGCATCATTTTAGCAAATATCAATGTTTAAGCTAGGCTCATTTATTGACTTATGTCCTATTTAAGAAAATTGTCACAATATATACAGTATTTCTGTCATTAACTAACCCCTTCAGGACCTAAGCAAAGTGGCAGCAACATTCTAGTTTTTTTTTCTTCCATGCTTTCCAAGTGTCATAACTTTTTAATTTTTTGCATCAATATAGCCATATGGGGGCTTGCCCAACTTAACTTTATTCTTTAGGTCAGTGTGAATATGGCAAAAATAATTTAAAATTTTTTAAATTAAAAACCTTTTGTTTAAAAAAATATATCGCTTTGTGCCACTATATACTGACACACATTTTTATTTTATCTTACATTGATAAAGCTGTGAGGGCTTGTTTTTTGCTGAACAGTCTGTAGTTTTTTGGTACTATTTATGTATTTATTTTGATTGAATTACACAGACCCACTCACCAGACCATGGAGTCCCCTTTAAAATAGGTTCCCACACTAATTTGGAACAGCACCACATAGTCACCAACATTGCCCCAAAATAGCACCCACATGTAGGAAGACCCAGTAGCCCACCAACACCCTTGCAGCCAAGATAACCCCCCTTGGCACTGGGCCACACCAACCCACAGGGGCATCAACTGTAGAGAAAACACATGGATCACACACCCACATGAGTAGGAAATTACTCAAGAAGAGGCTATCTTGACATGGTAAGTTGGCCTATACAATTTGATGAAAAAGTATAAAAAGAGCTCTGTGTTTATCTTTATAAATTATGCCTAGCAGCAATAAATCAATGAATAGTGTGTACAGTCGTGGCCAAAAGTTTTGAGAATGACACAAATATTAGTTTTCACAAACTTTGCTGCTAAACTGCTTTTCGATCTTTGTTTCAGTTGTTTCTGTGATGTAGTAAAATATAATTATACGCACTTCATACATTTTAAAGGCTTTTATCGACAACTACATGACATTTATGCAAAGAATCAGTATTTGCAGTGTTGGCCCTCCTTTTTAAGACCTCTGCAATTCGACTGGGCATGTTCTCAATCAACTTCTGGGCCAATTAATGACTGATAGCAACCGATTCTTTCATAATCACTTCTTGGAGTTTGTCAGAATTAGTGGGTTTTTGTTTTTCCACCCGCCTCTTGAGGATTGACCACAAGTTCTCAATGGGATTAAGATCTGGGGAGTTTCCAGGCCATGGACCCAAAATGTCAATGTTTTGGTCCCCGAACCACTTAGTTATCACTTTCGCCTTATGGCACGGTGCTCCAGCGTGCTGGAAAATGCATTGTTCTTCACCAAACTGTTGTTGGATTGTTGAAAGAAGTTGCTGTTGGAGGGTGTTTTGGTACCATTCTTTATTCATGGCTGTATTTTTGGGCAAAATTGTGAGTGAGCCCACTCCCTTGGATGAGAAGCAAACCCACACATGAATGGTCTCAGGATGCTTTACTGTTGGCATGACACAGGACTGATGGTAGCGCTCACCTTTTCTTCTCTAGACAAGCCTTTTTCTGATGCCCCAAACAATCGTACAGAGCCTTAATCTGACAATATGACTTTGCCCCAGTCCTCAGCAGTCCATTCTTTTCATACTTTCTGCAGAACATCAATCTGTCCCTGATGTTTTTTTTTAGAGAGAAGTGGCTTCTTTGCTGCCCTTCTTGACACCAGTCCATCTTCCACAAGTCTTCGCCTCACTGTACGTGCAGTTGCGCTCACACCTGCCTGCTGCCATTCCTGAGCCAGCTCTGCACTGGTGGCACTCCGATCCCGCAGCTGAATCCTCTTTAGGAGATGATCCTGGCGCTTGCTGGACTTTCTTGGACTCCCTGAAGCCTTCTTAACCACTTCAGCCCCCCTAGCTTAAACACCCTTAAAGACCAGGCCACTTTTTACAATTCCACACTTCACTACTTTACCCGTTTATTGCTCCGTCATGCAACTTACCACCCAAATGAATTTTACCTCCTTTTCTTCTCACTAATAGAGCTTTCATTTGGTGGTATTTCATTGCTGCTGACATTTTTACTTTTTTTGCTATTAATCAAAAATTACCGAAATTTTTACAAAAAAATGACATTTTTCACTTTCTGTTGTAAAATTTTTAAAAAAAAACTACATTTCTATATAAATTTTTCTCTAAATTTATTGTTCTACATGTCTTTGATAAAAAAAAGTCCAATAAGTGTATATTTATTGGTTTGGGTAAAAGTTATAGCGTTTACAAACTATGGTGCAAAAAAGTGAATTTCGGCATTTTGAAGCAGCTCTGACTTTCTGAGCACCTGTCATGTTTCTTCAGGTGCTAGAATGTCAGGATAGTATAAATACCCCCCAAATCACACCATTTTAGAAAGAAGACACCCCAAAGTATTCGCGGGGGGGCATGGTGAGTTCATGTATCATTTCATTTTTTTTCACAAGTTAGCGGAAAATGACACTTTCTGAGAAAAAAAAATAAATAAAAAAGTTTCAATTTCTGCTAACTTCTGGCAAAAAAAAAAGAAATCTCAGACGGACTCACTATGCCCCTCAGTGAATACCTCAGGGTGTCTACTTTCGAAAGGGGTCATTTGTGGGGTGTGTTTACTGTTCTGGCATTTTGGGCGGGGCTAAATTGTGAGCCGCCATGTAAAATCTAAAGGTACTCGTTGGAATTTGGGCCCCTTTGCGCACCCAGGCTGCAAAAAAGTGTCACACATGTGGTATCGCCGTACTCAGGAGAAGTAGGGCAATGTGTTTTGGGGTGTATTTTTACATATACCCATGTTGGGTGAGAGAAATATCTCTGTAAACTGACAACTTTGTATAAAATTTTTTAAAAGTTGTCGTTTACAGAGATATTTTCACACACAGTATAGGTATATATAAAAATACACCCCAAAACACATGCCTACTCTCCTGATCTGCGACTACCATGTGTGCCACTTTGCAGCCTGAGTGCTAAGGCCCTAAACTAATGAGTACCTTTAGAATTTCATAGGGCATTTTACGCATTTGGATTCCAGACTTCTTCTCACGCTTTAGGGGCCCCTAAAATGCCAGGACAGTATAAATACCCCACATGTGACCCCATTTTGGAAAGAAGACACCCCAAGGTATTCTGTGAGGGGTATGGTGAGTTCATGTAAAATTTTATTTTTGTCACAAGTTAGTGGAATATGAGACTTTGTAAAAAACAAAATAAAAAAAAATAAAAAAACTATTTCCGCTGACTTGTGGCAAAAATAAAAATTCTGTGGACTCACCATGCCCCTCACGGAATACCTTGGGGTGTCTTCTTTCCAAAATGGGGTCACATGTGGGGTATTTATACTCACCTGGCATTTTAGGGGCCCCTAAAGTGTGAGAATCCAAATGCATAAAAATGCCCTGTGAAATCCTAAAGGTACTCATTGGTTTTAGGGCCCCTTTGCGCATCTTGGCTGCAAAAAGTGTCACTCATGTGGTATCGCCGTACTCAGGAGAAGTAGGGCAATGTGTTTTGGGGTGTATTTTTACATATACCCATGCTGCGTGTGAGAAATATCGCTGTAAACGACAACTTTTTACATTTTTTATTCAAAGTTGTCAGTTTACAGAGATATTTCTCTCACCCAGCATGGGTATATGTAAAATACACCCAAACACATTGCCCTACTTCTCCTGAGTGCGGCGATACTATGTGTGTACTTTGCAGCCAAGATGCAAAGGCCAAATTCAATGAGTACCTTTTAGGAAGGGCATTTTTACGCATTTTTCTTCTCACGCTTTAGGGCCCCTAAAATGCCAGGGCAGTATAAATACCCCACATGTGACCCCATTTTGGAAAGAAGACACCCCAAGGTATTCCATGAGGGGCATGGCGAGTTCATAGAATATTTTTTTGGCACAAGTTAGTGGAAATTGATTTTTATTGTTTTTCTCACAAAGTCTCCCTTTCCGCTAACTTTTGACAAAAGTTTAATTTTCATGAACTCATTATGCCCCTCAGCGAATACCTTGGGGTGTCTTCTTTCCAAAATGGGGTGACATGTGGGGTATTTATACTGCCCTGGCATTTAGGGGCCCTAAAGCGTGAGAAGAAAATGCGTAAAAATACCCTCCTAAAAGGTACTCGTTGGAATTTGGGCCCCTTTGCGCATCTTGGCTGCAAAAAGTGTCACTCATGTGGTATCGCCGTACTCAGGAGAAGTAGGGCGATGTGTTTTAGGGTGTATTTTTACATATACCCATGCTGGGTGAGAGAAATATCTCTGTATATTGACAACTTTGAATAAAAAATGTAAAAAGTTGTCGTTTACAGCGATATTTCTCACACCCAACATGGTATATGTAAATACACCCCAAACATGCCCTACTTCTCCTGAGTGCAGCGACTACCATGGTGACACTTTGCAGCCAAATGCAAAGCCCTAAATCAATGAGTACCTTTAGGATTTACAGGCCATTTTTACGCATTTGGATTCTCACGCTTTAGCACCCCTAAAATGCCAGGGCAGTATAAATACCCCACATGTGACCCCATTGTGGAAAGAAGACACCCCAAGGTATTCCGTGAGGGCATGGCGAGTTCACAGAAAAAAAAAATTTGGCACAAGTTAGCGGAAATTGTTTTTTTTTTTTTTTTACAGTCTCATATTCCACTAACTTGTGACAAAAATAAAATTTTGCATGAACTCACCATACCCCTCACGGAATACCTTGGGGTGTCTTCTTTCTAAAATGGGGTCACATGTGGGGTTTTTGTACTGCTCTGGCATTTGAGGTCTCCGCAATCATTACACGTATGGCCAGCATTAGGAGTTTCTGCGATTCTCCGTATATTGAGCATACGGGTAATGAGATTTTTTTCCGTTCAGCCTCTGCGCTGAAAAAAAAAAATGAGCGGCACAGATTTCTTCATTCGCATCGATCAATGTGGATGAATAAATCTCTGCCAAAAATCAGTGACTGCGGTGCGGTGGGCTGGGCGCTAGCTACCTAACAAGTAGCTAACTAACTGGTGGTGATAGGGGACCCTTATGCCCCATTCACACGTCCGCAATTCTGTTTGCGGAGCGGAGTTGCGGACCCATTCATTTCTATGGGGACAGACTTTGTCCCGCTCGGATCGAATTACGGATCCGCGCTTCCGAGTCTGCACTTCCGTTCCGCAAAAATATAGAACATGTCCTATTCTTGTCCGCAGTTGCGGACAAGAAAAGCATTTTCTATATAGTTCTGGCAATGTGCGGATCTGCAAAATGCGGAAAGCACATTGCCGGTGTCCGTGTTTTGAGGATCTGCGGATCGGATCCGCGGATCGGATCCGCGGATCCGTGAATCCACGGATCTGTGAATCCACGGATCCGCAAAACACATATGGACGTCTGAATGGAGCCTTACAAGGGGTGTGATCAATGACAGGGGGTGATCAGGGGGTCTAGATGGGGTGATCAAGGGGTTAATAGGTGAGGGGGTGGGGGGGTTAGTGTAGTGTTTGGTGCAACTTTACTGTGTTACCTGGTCCTCTGGTGGTCGATCCCAGAAAATGGGACCACCAGAGGACCAGGTAGCAGCTATATCAGGCGCTGTTCATAAAACAGCGTCTGATATAACTGTTTGATGCGTTTATATCGCATCTACAGCCTGCCAGCGATTGATCATCGCTGGCAGGCTGTGGTCCAACTCTTCAGGCGCCAGACGCTGTGAGCGCGCGCGCCCGCGCGCGTTCTCAGGAAGTCTCGCGTCTCGCGAGATGGCGCCCGGCGCGTCCGATCAGAAGAACAGGACCGCCCGCAGGACGCAATCCTGCGTACGGCGGTCCTGAAGCGGTTAACAAGAATTGAACCTCTTTCCTTGAAGTTCTTGATGATCCTATAAATTGTTGATTGAGGTGCAATCTTAGTAGCCACAATATCCTTGCCTGTGAATCCATTTTTATGCAATGCAATGATGGCTGCACGCGTTTCTTTGCAGGTCACCATGGTTAACAAGGGAAGAACAAAGATTTCAAGCATCACCCTCCTTTTAACATGTCAAGTCTGCCATTTTAACCCAATCTGCCTGACGTAATGATCTCCAGCCTTGTGCTCGTCAACATTCTCACCTGAGTTAACAAGACGATTACTGAAATGATCTCAGCAGGTCCTTTAATGACAGCAATGAAATGCAGTGGAAAGGTTTTTTTGGGATTAAGTTAATTTTCATGGAAAAGAAGGACTATGCAATTCATCTGATCACTCTTCATTACATTCTGGAGTATATGCAAATTGCTATTATAAAAATTTAAGCAGCAACTTTTCCAATTTCCAATATTTATGTAATTCTCAAAAGTTTTGGCCACGACTGTAGATGTGTGATCCATGTATTTGTTCTTTATTTTTTCATATCAATAAATATTTACTAAGACTGTTGGAGTCATATGTGTTATTTTTACCTATTTTTTGTAATAAATATGGTGTACAGAAGATCTCCTTGGAGAACACACATACTTTACTTGTAGTAATCACTACTACAGTCTATGCCAAGATCTGGCCTATGTCTTCTGGCCAGTTGCACAGACAAGTCAGAAGATAATATCCACAGGAAACACAGGAAACTAATGGGGCCACGGGGACAGAATGAAATTGGCTGCTCACATGGAACTATATTGATATAATAAAGAATGATTTAACAAAGTCACAATTAAAAACGTCCAGTAATGGGCACTGCCAGAATAACCAAAAACATAACTATGATAATAAAAAAGTCTCATAAGTAATGGGTCTGTTGTTTCCCTTAAACATTATAAACAAAAATTATGTAATGTGAATGAGGTCTTAAGCTATAAAGTAAAAGCACATATTAACATAAGATTGTGACTGTTTTCAAGAACATGAATGACATTACCTCCAGCTTCATCCTGTACAATTATGTATTTAGCAAAAATTGTTGAATGGTATTTAAATAGGTTGCTGTTTGGTTAATCTACCTTAAGTATTCACAGCTGTCTGTCCGGAAGAAAATGATTATGATATGAAGTTCTAGTCTTTTATAATAAAGATTACTATTATCCAGCATAAGAGCATTCCAAACCTTGTATTACTTCATGGAATGCTGGGGAGGAGAAGGCATTCCTTTTGAAGTGCCTCGGTTAAGTACTCCCCTGCTCTTTACATATTTTACTACGTATGTTTGACTCCTTATTTAGCAAAGTATTAACTAGGACAGAATCAAAATATACAAAAGAGTGTCTTACACATAATGTATTTAAATGGTTTGGAGCATCAAGACAAAGTAAAAATCAATGTTAATAATGTATTACAAAAGTAAAACTATTTTTTGTTTCTGTATAATAGATCTGTTATGTGAAATAATAATTACTAGTACAATTTTTAGTATTCTTCTATCATTAGGGTAGATTTACTAGTACTGTCTAACATTTAGAAAGTATAAACTTAGGCAGTCTATAGATGCACCAAATTGATCACAATGTCTTAAGATACAGACGATCAGGACTGCGTGAGGATTTTCTACCGAATTTTCAATCCGCACCGTAGGTCATGTGCATTGTATTCTATGAGAATTTGAAATTCTCAATGCACACGATGCTGATTTTTTCCGTGCAGATTTTAAAATCCACAGCATGTCAATTTATTTTCTTTTTCCTGACCGGATTTTCTCCATTCACTTAGTAAAATCCACATCAAATCTGCATGCACATCCGTAACAATTGATGCGTATACACCGCGCGGATTGCTTGGGAACACCTGCGGATTTCAGTGCGGATTCTCCGCACATAAATCCTTAACGTGTGCATGTACCCTTATTCTAACTTTACACTTTTGGCTGGCTTTGGTGCAATTTTATTGCACATTGTCACATCTTAAGTCATGCCATTCTTGCAAAGTCATGGCTAGTGATGAGTGGCAGGGGCAATATTCGAAGTCGCGATATTTTAGCGAATATTTGGTAGAATATTCATCATGAATTCGCAGTTATTTTTTTGATTGTTGGCAATGTAATATGTGCGTAATGCACGCGCAATACAGGCGTGCGTCACTATAGCTACATTTTTCAAGCTTCTAGAAGTTTCCTAAGACTGGAGAAAATGGATGGCGTGGCAGAACATTATAATAGCTTTATATGCAGATAGAGTGCTCCGATATATTCGCAACAAATCGGCAATTAATAATGCACATGTTTTTGCGCAAAATGGGCAACTTTTTAGCAGGTCTGACTACATATTAGTGATTGGTGCACTAAGTATTGTTGTGAACTTGTGACATCACTGCACTATGTATGTATGTAGCAAACATACATACAACACTATATATGTAGCATTTATTTATAGACAGCAGAATCTATCAGCTACACTATATCCCAATCTAACCTACACTGACTATCTCCCCCTAACTATCTGTATTATATATCTAAGTTAACTGTCTAATGTATATACAGCAAAGCACAGATCACAGCAATCACACTGCTGTCTCTCTCAGAACTCCATTACACTACAGAAAATGGCTGCTGGGGAGGTTCCTTATATAGTAAGGGGTAGGCAACTTTCCTATTGGTTGCTAGGGATGTTGCTAAGCTCAGACAAAGACATTGCAGCCTTCTCATTGGCCCCACAAGCAAGAGAGAGGTTACTGATGAAAAAAAGTGTAGAATATTCAAAATTACGAATATATAGCACTATATTCTAAATATTCGCAAATTCTCGAAGTGCCGATATTCACGATAAATATTCACGATTCAAATATTCGCGCCCAACACTAGTAACAATTACAACTAGCTGAACAGCTCTGCATAACATGATGTCCCTGAAACAAAGGTAGATCTCTCACCAGATATGCGTTTACAAGGATGGTTCAGTTTAATAAGGAGACATGCATAGAACAGGTCTCTACTGTGTCCTGGAGACTGGATACTTCTCTTTCCCAGAATGCTTTGCCCTCCCACAATGCAGCGCACCACCCAAAATGCAGTAGTATTGTACCAGGAAAAACAAAGTGTAATACAACTTAACACCGCAAGATGGTGCTATAACCACACTAAACAATTCAGAAATACAAAGACTGGGGCAGACGTGATCTGTAATGATTCTCTAATCCTGCTGAGCATAACTATATAAATATATATATATATATATATATATATATATATACCAGCCTAGTTATTATGCTCTCCCCCACCTTCTGTTTAGGGATTGTTTATGAAATGGGTGTGTGTGGTGCCATGGTGTATCTGGGGGTGCTCTCATTTACACATTGGACAGGAATTCTTTTGTACTTTTGTCTGTATAGAGTCTGAGTGAGCCTCAGGGGGCCTTTTGGCAGTTATCTGTAACATTCTGTGTACATGCATTCCGTCACAAGCACAATATGATATCATATCCCTGCACTTTAGGTTGAGAAGAGGGGAGGTGGGCTGCTATGGGCTTATATTAGCCCAAGCCAGGACAAAGGGGCTCTCTCTCTTTTGGGCTCATCACCACAAACAGAGAAAGGACTTCACACATGGAAGAGTAAACATGAGTTGAGCCCAGCAGCCCCCACTAAGAAGCAGGCCAAGAGAGAATTGACCCCTGAGAACTGAGCCAAATGAGAATCAACCACAGGACGACAAGCAAGAACGAGCATTAACCCTGGGAAACGAGCATTTGGCTGAGTAACCCTTTCCCTACCCCCTAGACCAACAAACATTAACCCCTGCATTATCTACCCCTAATCCCTGCAATATTATTAACCCCTGCATTACCTCCCCTGCAGTGCCTACCCCTAATCCCTGCATTATATATCATTTACCCCTATCTTGCCATACCCTTGCATTACCCTATACCACCATTGCATTAACCCTTTCCTTATATCCCATTAACCCCTGCAATACCCGGTCCCTGCATTTACCCCTGCAGTGCCCTTACATTTATTCCCTGCATTGCCGCCATAGCCCCATACCCCTGTATCCCACAGCTAACCTTTCTAACCCTGTAGGGACAGTTTATAGCTAGGTGGGAGGGTGCTACTGCGGTTACCTGTGTGCTGTTATGTGTGTAGGTTTAAGTTAGATTTTGGGGTGGAATTATAGTTGGGATTGTATAGTATTAGTGTAATTGGGTTTATTATTGTGCTGTTAGTGTATTACCGTGTTCGTCTATATGTATATATAGTTATATAACCATTGATATATATATATTATATATATATATATATATATATGGTAGTGGGTAGACGGCTCTAAACCTAATCAGTATCTATGGTAGAGGTGCAAGGACTGCTGAAACTGGCTCACCCAGCCAGATAAGTCAGTAATGAGGATAAAAAAGGGTAGCAGGCACACTCTTATTTGGGATAAAATGGATATTTTATTAGTAAAATTAGGATAATATAGTAATAATATGTCTAAAAATAGCTGATTGAATTGGGTGCAGGTGATAGTGAGTGAATGATAATTTGTGGATAAAATATAGTAGTTTGGACATCAAATAGTATCGATATTCTTTAAAAGTGGTGGTTGCTAGTTGTCTGAAGGTAGTTGTCGCAAATAAATAGGTAGTGCTGTAGTGAGGGTATCCATAAATGGTTTAAAAAGGTGTTAGGGTGAAATACTGTAAAAGCAAAGTCTGTTTGTGGTTCAATATGGTTCTTTTTAAAGTAAAATATCTTCTAGTTGATCCCACAAGCTATGTAAAAGAAGTTTCTGTGAGAAGGGATCTTGAGGTTTAAATTCTGAACAATGGTACAGTTGGTATATTCGTAGTACGTAGCTCTGAGCCTGGGCGCGGCGTCCCACGCGGTCTCTGGCTCAGAGATCTCCTACTTACCGGCCGGTAGATTCTGATGTCTGTGATCCTGTGTAACGGAGCTCGGCGTCCTCGGCGTCCTCGTCCTCGGCGTCCTCGTGGTGAGCGCGATGGATTTCGCGCGCTTCTGTGTTTGAAGTTTGATCACGTGATCGTTGTTTCGATGTGGTAGCTAGTCCGTTTGATCGGTCCGAAGTTTTTGTGTTTGGACGGTAGGTATTGTTAGTCCTCTATAGTTGAGTCCTCCTTCTATGTCTACAAATGATGACTGATGAAGGGAGAGAATCCCGAAACGCGTTTGAGCAGAGGATCGCATTTGTAGACATAGAAGGAGGACTCAACTATAGAGGACTAACAATACCTACCGTCCAAACACAAAAACTTCGGACCGATCAAACGGACTAGCTACCACATCGAAACAACGATCACGTGATCAAACTTCGAACACAGAAGCGCGCGAAATCCATCGCGCTCACCACGAGGACGCCGAGGACGAGGACGCCGAGGACGCCGAGCTCCGTTACACAGGATCACAGACATCAGAATCTACCGGCCGGTAAGTAGGAGATCTCTGAGCCAGAGACCGCGGGGACGCCGCGCCCAGGCTCAGAGCTACGTACTCACGAATATACCAACTGTACCATTGTTCAGGATTTAAACCTCAAGATCCCTTCTCACAGAAACTTCTTTTACATAGCTTGTGGGATCAACTAGAAGATATTTTACTTTAAAAAGAACCATATTGAACCACAAACAGACTTTGCTTTTACAGAATTTCACCCTAACACCTTTTTAAACCATTTATGGATACCCTCACTACAGCACTACCTATTTATTTGTGACAACTACCTTGAGACAACTAGCAACCACCACTTTTAAAGAATATCGATACTATTTGATGTCCAAACTACTATATTTTATCCACAAATTATCACTCACTCACTATCACCTGCACCCAATTCAATCAGCTATTTTTAGACATATTTTTACTATATTATCCTAATTTTACTAATAAAATATCCATTTTATCCCAAATAAGAGTGTGCCTGCTACCCTTTTTTATCCTCATATATATATATATATATATATATATATATATATATATATATCTATATATGAGAAATACTTTATTGCTCAACTATGGCATATAGTCTTTTGTTTCTGCCATAATTCAGCGCACGCAGTTCAGGAAAAGGTAGAGAAGCAGGTAGAATAAAGAATAAATAGGTCAACAATAGATGATTTACGCCCATTTATTAATATTAATTGTTAATATTAATCCAATATATTAATGATTCATACACAAACAATGGCACACATTTACTAATGTGAGTGCATGTAGATATTGTGGTAAATTGATGGAATTTAGTGTATTTTCGACACTAAAAAAGTCTATTAAGCCTAGTTTGCCAAGGTGGGATGGGTTACTGGAAAAAAGGCATGAATTAGTTGTAAGCGGTGCAGCCTAAGATGCAGCATTTTGGGCCAAAATTGTTTCACAATTTAAAGTAAAATTCTTTTGCAAAGTAAGCCAACCCATATTTAGTACAAAGTTAAACAAAACTGCCATACCTCTACAGAATTAGTAAATTTGTTCCAAAGTTTTCTGTTTCTGTCATTTTTCTGTCCCTTTGGTGCATTTTTTGTGTTAGTTGTGTTTTTTTTCCAAAATGCAGCGTGTATTTTTAAGCAGAACACAAGTGTATGTGAAGGGCTTTTTATTGATCCACACAAACTCAGAGTCCACACGTGAAGCCTCACTTCGCTCCACAAGTGCAGGACAATATTATCCAATGTAATACGTAGAAATGTGAGTCAACAATAACTACTCACAGTCCATCTGGTACATAAATTGCCTTCTTATTTTTATTGCTATCTTCGTATACAGTTTAAGAGCTCATGGCTTAATCATGATGAGAATGCTAAGCTTCCTTATCCCATCTTAACACATGAGAACGGTGGCGTATCCTCCGAAACATCACAAGGGATGGGATAAGGAAACTTAGCTATTTTATGAATGATATTTGAGAATTTGATAAGTCTCTATGCAGAATATACAGCCATTTCTGAAAAGAATGGAGTTTTTAAACAAAGAAAATCTCAATTTATAAATTATGAGTTCAGATGAGCAAATTTTCAAAACTTCTATTCGCCGGTTCGCCAAATTTTTTTGAAAACATTTCGTTCGTTCCAAAATTATTTGTGGCGAATTTTGTTAAAAAGGGCCATTTCCTGGCTGCAGAGAGCCTTAATAGTGGTGTAGAATACGGTGCCTTGCAGTAACACGTATAGGGAGTCTGCTCTGGTAGAGAAATAATACTAGGAGTCCGTATGACATGCAGTGAATCATTTCACTTATTTGGGCAGTCATGGGGCCAAAACTGACCAACTAACTCAAGTATGAACTCAGCCTTACAGGTCAATGTTAGCGTCAAGAAGAAGCGCACTGCTTTTACACCGCTGTCATGGCACATAACAGGTAGAATTTAGTGTTAGGTTCCCGTCTTACAGCGATCGCCTTGATGTGTTGCAGACAGGCCCAAATAATTTTGTACAAAATGTATTTGCCAAGCATCTCATTTACCAAAAAAGCATAGCATTAGCATTAGAATACTTTATTGTACTATATTTGGTTTACAAAGTGCTGTTGCATTGTATGTTTTACCTTGTGTTTTCAGCCATATCAACGTGCACCTGCGCATTGGGATGTGCTGACTGCCCCCTTTTTTGCAACAAAAAACTGCCACACCGCCAAGTAGGTGATTTTACCACCAACACTACGAACTGATTGACTGCTACCGCCGCTGTCTCCGTGAACCCATGCACCACTACTTCCCGGGCAGGTAGGCTTCTGTAAAGCGGGTGGTCTACCCCGCTGCTACCCTGCTAACTCCCGGCCACACTAGTAACTGCCTCAGGGGACAAGCTGCCACCCTCTTTTCCCGATTATTAAGCCCCCTGGTCAGGGGGGTGAAGACGTGATGATGTAGGTTTGCTACATCGCTCCTCCGTCCATTCTGCTGGACTGGACTCTCGGCGGATCCCCTGCGTTTGTCCACCTTTTCTGGCGGTGTCTGCTTGCTGCCTCGCTCGCAGATGGGGCAGTTGCCCTCCTTCTGATGTTTCGGTCTCCGCTGCTTGCTGCCCCCCCCCCCCTCCTTGGATCTTTGGTGTCGGCTGGGACCTGGTTACAGGTTACAGGTTTGAAGTTTGAAATATCGAATATATGTTGCTGCGTGTCCTCCTCTGCCTCCATGTTTGACCCCAACATTCCCATGCCCTGTGTAATCATTTTCTCGATCTCCCCGCTTCGTCTATTCATTTATAGGGAATATGGTACAGGAGAAGGTTTAAATTTCTCAACTTTATAAAGTGTTGCTTAAAACAAAATTTAATAATACACGTTCTCTGGGACAAGAGGCTTGGCAAATTGAATGTCCGGGAATTTCCCTCAAAGATTGGGATCATATATTGGTGAATTAAAGTTTAAGACAGTGTCTCAAATATAATTCCATATACTTATCAAATTGACAGGGTGAGTCAACTAGACAAGAGCACCACAACTATAGCAACGGGGAGGGGAGCCCATATATTTTTTCCTTATTTCGAATTCAAGTTTAGTTTCCTAAAATTTAAATCAAGTTTTAGTTCAATTTAATATTTTAAATTTAATTTAACAGATTGAAGAATGGGGACAATTCAATCTGATTATTGGGGCAGTCCGTGTAATGGCTTATCTGTGGTTAACCAACACCGGAAAGGCCTTTATGGGGGCAGTGGACAACTGTTTTTTGACTTTCCGCAATTTCTTAATAAAGTATTGCCTAAGACACAAGAGAATTGGCCAGTCTTCTGGTTATTCAAGAACGTGGTTGCGATGGAGAAAGCTTTCAAAAAAACAATTTCTCTCCAGCTGGACACAAATCCTGTCAAGATTGATGCAAGTGCGGTATTAGCCGCTCATCAAGCCAGACACTTTTGGGGGAACCTGCCTGGCATAAACAGATTGAAGAATGGGGACAATTCGATCTGATAATCGGCAGCAGTCCTTGTAATTGCTTATCTGTGGTTAACCCACAGCGGAAAGGCCTTTATGGGGGCAATGGACAACTGTTTTTTGACTTTGCGCAATTACTCAATAACGTGTTGCCTAAGAAAGGAGAGAATCGGGAAGTATTCTGGTTATTCGAGAACGTGGTTGCGATAGAGAAAGCATTCCAAAAAACAATTCTCTCCACCTGGAGACAAATCCTGTGAAGATTGATGCAAGTGCGGTATCGGCTGCTCATCGAGCCAGATACTTCTGGGGGAATCTGCCTGGCATGAACAGGCCTCTAGTAGCTACAGACAATGAGAAGACAAAGCTTCAAGATTGCTTGGAGCCTGGTAGAGTCACAAACTTCATCACGATATAAACCATAACTACCAGCCCCTGGTCTCTTCGTCAGGAAAAAAAAATCACGAGTTCCCAGTCATCATGGATGGGAAGGAGGACATCCTGTGGTGCACAGAGATGGAGAGGGTCTTAACATTCCCCCCGCACTATACGGACGTCTGAGAAATGAACCGCTGCTCCTGACTGAAACTCCTGGGAACGTCATAGGGCGTACGGGTCATCTGACATCTATTCGCCTCGCTGAAGGATTATTTTGAAAGTTTGTAGAAGCCACACAGGGCCCCCATGCTGCAGAATTATCATGGAGACACCGGATTTTTTAATATTACATTATTATATAAAGAAAAATAATAATAAAATGAAGCCCCTTAATCATCCGGCTCCCAAGTGCAATCAGCTACATCATCATCATCATCATCGAGTACTGTCTGCACGTCACTGATGTCCTCCTCAACCGTCTTTGGATCAGGAGCTCCTGACTGCTTGCAACACCATCCCCAATGCCACTCTTCTCATCACTACTTGCACGCTTAGTGGAGGAAGAAGCGGATGTCTCCTCCACATTTTGGCTGTCCAGTAGCTGCTGACTGTCTTCTAGTAGCTCTTCCTCACTGTAAAGTGGAGCTGAGCCCACAGCATACAATACTTCTCTGGCTGAGGGAACAGAAAAGGACAGGGGAAGGTTGAGGACAGGTGAGGGCACAGGGCCTGCTCCAGGGAAATGCGAACTAAGGGTTGTGTCTGACAAACCCTCTGACTCCTGGCTGGGGGTGTCTGATGTCACTTGCCACAAAATCGAAGATCGAGTCAACCATTCAAGAACCGTTGGTTACTTGTCACGGCACAACCGCTGGCTGACACTCTTAACTCAGGCCTCTCAAAGTGACCCCTGTTGCCACTCTGCCGTGACTTCTGCCTGCGCCAAAAACATTTAGGCCTCTGCCACTCCCCTGTGCAGGGCCTGGCACTTCTCTGTTCTCTGTCTGACATACTGTTAGATCAAATAATAAAATGTTAGATCGAATATTTTTATTTTGCCACTAGTACACGGCAAACTGGGCATTAGAATATATCACTGCACCGCAGAACAGCAATTAGGTCCTAACTTTTTTCCACTTTTCCACAACACAAAAGGCTTTTCAACAGATAAGTGCAATGATGAACGGTGAAAATATTTTTATTTCGCCACTAATACACGGCATACTGGGCTTTAGGATATATCACTGCACCGCACAAGGGCAAATAAGACATACTGTAGAAATATTTCCTTGTAATAAACCCTGTTAATGGCTGTATCAAACAGCACTTGTATCCCAATTACAAGAACGGTTTGCTGGAATCACAGAGCTGTACAATGGCAATTTGAATCCCCAGTCAGTGCACCAAGGTGTAACAGGATTGTTCCTAGTAACCAGGCTTTAACCTCTCCTACTGAACCCTGTTCTACATAAATGCTGTGGAACGATTCCTCCCTATCCTTTCCCTGCACTGATAAATTGCTTTTTCACCACAATCAAGTCTTTCCTATCACTGTCCCTAGCGCCTGCAGATGTCTCTCCCTGCCCTTAGTACACTGGTAAATGGCAGAATCTAAGACGGCTGCGGCTATTTATAGGGCTGTGACATCACAGGGCTGACACCCATGCATGTCAATATGGGTGATCCTGCCTTCCCAGAGTTCCTTTCTCCATGTCCTCACACGTGCAGCAGCCATTTTTGGAAATAATGCGATTCATTACCACGAAGGGTGAATTCGGCTTCGGTGCAAATCAAATTTCTCCTGAAATTCGGATCGAATTCCACCTCGTCAATTTTGATTCGTTCATCTCTAATTATGAGTAAAAATTAACTGATTGGTGGCTCTTGATTTAATTTATTATGTCATGTATAATGTCAGTCATAGGTAAGTTATGTGTTACTTTAAGATAATAATATTATATTTTTTCTGATACTGAGCTTCAACTCAACTCTAAAGATATAGATTTAGAAGATAATATTCTGTCTACTTTTAGCCACCAGTAGGGGGAGGTTAAGAGCTTACTGTCTACAGTACTATTCTATTATTGAGTACTCCTTAGTACATAGTGTCCTCCACCCAGTCTACCTATATTACAAATATCTCCTGAAAATATTGGATATAGAACAGAACCCTGTTTCCATAAAGTAACCAATTATAACTGCATTGTAGAGTTTAATACATCTATAAGGTCCCCAAATAATCTTATCTTAGGGTACATTCAAACAGCATAATTTTGAAGTTGAGAAATGCAGTACTGATACAGAGCTGAAATCAGCCTCTGAAAATGGCTGCTTTTGGGCATATTCTTCTTTTCAAGATTATGTAAAAGCCAAATACGAAACAAGCGTACTGTATTTTGCAATAATCACCTTTGTGATAGCATCCGTAATAAAGATGCTAAGTGCTTCATCAGTGAAGATGTACGTCAAGGATCCATCTTTGGTCTATGTGTCTGGATTTTCTCTGACTCGTAGACTACAATGTGCGTGTGGGATCCGTAATCGTGGACAAAGTAAGGCATCCTTCCATGGAGTTACCACAGACCCACGGTCCATGGAAAATCAATGAGGCCTTAATTCTGCCTGAGTATAGGGCAAGATATTTTCTTTTCAGCTTGGTGATTAACAAATTTAAAAAAAAATAAACAGGGCTGACTCCAACTAAAATTAAGATGGAAAAAGAGTCACTGTCAGTGAAAAAAAATATACAGTGTTCAAAGAATATACTAAAACTATAGTGCTCAAGAGAGCTTCAGCTTCAGACAGTGCTCAAATAATACAGCTATATAGTTACTGGAACAACCAGGGTTAACCAGGTTTGCTTTTTTAACCCACACTAATTAAATGCATATTCTCAGCAGCTAAAATTACAATTGCTCATTCTCAGTCTTGAAGAAAATGAACATTTCAAGCACGGTGATTAATGAGAAGTTATTTAGCATCCTGAAGGATCATTAGAAGCAATTCGACAAAGTCTGACTCCCCTGGATAAATTCTCACCAACACACAGACTTATTCATGTCCTTGCTATCACTTGACCATAACCTGTGTCATACTGTACTTTTACAATCTATCAGACGTAACAATTACCCCAGGATAACTCAGCAGCAACCTTGTGGTGACCTTAATGCCCTCTAATGTCTGATGTCATATCCCCTTTTATTACAAGGTTTAGAAATTCTGAAGGTCATCATATTATTGTATGTGTTTTCTGTGTTTTGGTTTTTATTCATTTCTAAATCCAAAATATATTGTGAGTTTTTGACAATGTTAGACATTGTAAGACGAGCCTTTGTCCGTCTAGAAAAAAAAAGAGATATTTAGATGTTTTGCTTTTATTCTTGCTATTTTGATCAAAAACTATTTGATGTAAAAAACAATAAAGCCTGCCGGCGCACAGCCTGCACCTATTAATCACACATGTACCTTTTCTTCAGGCAATCCCCTATGCAATTAATGTTCAGTACAAATGGAATAATTGCTGGAAGCTGTTATCTCAAATCCGGTCTCTCCCTCTGTTTCCGGAGACAGGAGGCATCCTCTGCAGAGAGGTTTTTCTCTCCCACTTACTTAGGAATGTATAAACAGATAGATCCAGCTTTGCAACACTTCAGGATGAAAGCAATAGTGCACATTCCTTCTAAATGTGTATATGTGCTTACCTTAGCAAGGCCGTGCTTAACCCTTTCTTATCATGCCTAGCTTCACAATTTTGTCAATTATTGAATGCAACACAATCACTGAATACAGTACACAATATTGCATAACACATTACAAGGTCTGTATGTCTGGAAAGGACCACTTTCTATAGGGCACTCAACAGCTCCGCTTTGAACTGATGTCATGCTATCATTCCTAGTTCTTTTTTAGTTTTTCTAAATTTTGACATATACGACAAAGGGTGTGTCATGGGGAGTGCACTGCCCCATTCTTGGTTACAATAGTTTGAGCCACTATTACCTCCTCGCTTAATCATTCCTAGTCCTACTTTTATCATACAGTATGGGTCTTCCTGACTCTTCTGATATCGGTAGCTGATGGATAAGGATCGAGCATGTTGGATTTTAACTGCCTGATCCTTTTGTTCTCAGGAGATAAGCCACTGCCAGAGGAGTCTGGCAGCAGGTTTTTCCCTACTCCCCATTCAGTAAATATGCATGCTTGCCCAAACAATAGTATATATGGGGGCATCAGGAGAGATGTGTCAGAGATGCTGACTATTGTTTTAAATGTATGCTATTATGCGTAAAATGTCCCTGTCGTGCCACCATGGGGGAAATAAAGCATTATGATAAGCCTATTCAATTCAATGGGCTGTATGTAAAGCCACTTTCTGTAACCGCTGTTCATTCTGGCCAAGAGGTGAGGATCATGAATGTGGGACCCCTTGTATTAAATTAGAATCCCTTAAAATTGTGTATGAAAATGGGTTTTCTAAACTGGACAATCAGCTTAATTATAGTGATTGTATCATCACTGATTTGAAATCCGTCCATACTAATAAAAGCCATGTGTGAGTGCGCTTCCGTACGTGTGTGCCGTTTTCATAAGTGTGCATGTGCGGGACGCCGGCCAATCAGCACACATGCACGGACACCGCTGGTGTTCTGCCAGATTTCTATACCTCAGCAGAACGCTATATCGGAAGTTAAGCAGCCGCACCGGAAGTGATGTGGCCGCACAGGAATCAGCTGGAGGGGTAGGTAGATTTTCCCAGCATAAAATGTTCCATCAGATCTCCCTACCCCTGAGTGCGCATGCGCGCACAAATCATCAGGAGAAGTTCATCCTTACTGCAGAGCTGAGTGCGGGATATTAGGGGACACCGCAGAGCTATGTGGTGACCTCGATATTCTGCACTCAGCTCTGCGATAAGGATAAACTGCTCCTGATGATTTGTGTGTGCATGCGCACTCAGGGGTAGGGAGATCTGATGGAACATTTTATGCTGGGAAAATCTAGCTACCCCTAAGTGCGCACACGCGGTGCGGGCACTGCAATGATTTTTTGCTAATCCAGTGGATGTGTGCGTGCGCAGCGCCGCACACACCCTCCTCCAGCTGATTCCTGTGCGGCCACGTCACTTCCGGTGCGGCCGCATAACTTCCGGTATAGCGTTCTGCCACGGTATAGAAATCTGGCAGAACACCGGCAGCTCCCATACCTGCACGCCCCGCGTGTGTCATCCTGATCGGCAGGCAGCGGATGTGGGGAAACTTCCCCGCCCCCTTACTCCCCCCATTACTCTGACTACAACTGTCCCAGTCGGGGGCATATCGGGTGGAAGCCCCATGGACAGCTATGAGGCAGAAAAGGAGACCGGGCAGCAGATGGCAAGAACCCATGACCATGGCTATACTACGGTAGCTTTCCTGTCATAAGAGCGGAAGCGGCTCATTACACGGCACACTCCCCGCCCCCTAGAAGTGGAGCCTCCCCTACGGTGAGGAGACAAAAAAAACTGGACCCCCATAACAGTGTGTCCTCCATAGATCCCCCCATAACAGTGCCATTCACATATCCACCCATAACAGTGTGCCATTCACAGATCCCTCATAACAGTGTCAGCCACAGATACCCCATAATAGTGTAATCCACAGATCCCCTCCATAACAGCAGCATCCACAGATCCCCCCATAACAGTGCGTCATCCACAGATCCCCCATAACACTGTGCCATCCACAGATCCCCCATAACAGTGTCATCCACAGATCCTCGATAACAGTGTGTCATCCACAGATCCCCCATAACAGTGTGTCATTCACAGATCCCCCATAACTGTGTGTCATCCACAGATCCCCCATAACAGTGTGTCCTCCACAGATCCCCCATAACAGTGCCATCCACAGATACCGCCCCATAACAGTGCCAGCACTAATGTTCTAGCGCCTGTTATTGTAATGGGCATAATGTCTAGTATAATATAATATTCGACAAGCCAATGGTCCAGCTACCGAGACTCTTGGAAAAAAGCTGATAGCATGAGGGATCTTTCAGCTGACTACACACCTACTGTCACAGCTGCAGGGGCAGTCAATGGCACTTTCAGATGACCGATGTTAAAGGGGTTTTCCAAGACTTTTAGGGCTCATGCACACGACCATAATTTTTGTCCACATCCGATCCTCAAA
Source organism: Bufotes viridis (assembly GCA_033119425.1). Classification (NCBI taxonomy): domain Eukaryota; kingdom Metazoa; phylum Chordata; class Amphibia; order Anura; family Bufonidae; genus Bufotes; species Bufotes viridis. Next base: position 445,963,357 of record CM065589.1, on the reverse strand, counting down.
GATGTGGACCCATGCAGAAAATCGCACAAGTGAATTGCCTCAATGGGTCATTGTTCAGTGCAGGACCCTCACAGCACTTTAAGTGGTTTTACAGGATTAGGGTCCTTTTTAAGCAGCCCCCAGTGCATATTGTATGTAATGAATAAATTCATACCTTCTCCTTTTTTTAAACATTAGTGTTTATGTTGTTCATAATTATACCCTAATAGTCAGGGTCATCCAAAAAGAATAAAAGAGTGACATAATATTGTTTATCTTCAGGAATATTTCATTGGCCTAACTGGGCCAACAACCATCTAAAAAACTTCACACACAATGAGACTTTTGGCCAGTGTTTATCATTAAAAAATATATATCTGTGGTAGATATTTTGCTTGTGTAATTATCATAATTCAACATTTTGGATCCACTACTCCTAACTTGTTCATATCAATATTCAGCAACATGCAGACAGGCTGAAAAACCATAAATGAATAACTAATATAAATAGTCTTTCTTTAGTAAATTATAACCTTAGCCCCCTCACTAACCTAGATCACCAGGGTTTTACCATTAACTCCTTTATTACCTCAGACCACCAGAAAGAGTACCATTAAAGGGAACCAGTCAGGAGGAGTTCGGCATATTGATTTATAGTTTTATGGGAAAAGATTAATGAGGTTGTCCAACTGTTAATATTGATGAACTATCATCAGGATAGGTCATCAATATCTGACTGGTGGGAGTCCTACACCCTGCATCCCTGGCGATCAGCTGTTTGAATAGGAGGCAGTGCTCTATGAGAGCCCTGCTTCCTGTTCGTTATGCTGCACTTCGTCTTGGAAGTGCAGTGTAATACAAGTACCCGCTCCATTCAAGTGATTGGAGTGAGTACTTGTAATTACACTACGCCGCTGCTCCATAGGAGACGAGGCAAGACTTTGCCGCTGCTCCATGGAACACCGCCCAATCATCTCACAGCTGATTGGCAGAGATGCCAGGTGTCGGACTCCTGCCAATCAGATATTGATGATCTAACCTGAAGAAAGGTCATGAATATTAATAGTTAGACAATCTATTTAAATATAATCTGTATTTCATTCATTTAAATCCCTGTTAATTTTGGGTTCTAAAGTCAAGGAGGCGGTCCTATCAGTGATTCTCAAGTATCAACTGTATGCTCAGTCATAGAGAGAAGGTTGTCACTGAATAGCCTTCTTATTACCCTAGACTGTTTGATGGACCACATTTACCTCTTCAGAATTCTAGACCATCAAGATACTACTTTTAAAGTGACACTCAAGTCATATCTGCCGCTGTCCCGCTCATCCAGCCACTAAAATCCTATGTAGGCTTCAGCTTGCTCCTTGCTGGCAAAGACCTCTTCCTGTTGTCTATAGGGTAGGTGGTCACTCCACCTCTGGCTCTTAAACCTGTAAACATAATGGTTTTCTCCAGCCTGTAGCTGGCCGTGTCAAGGTACTTAAGGAACCTTCACACCCACCTAGGGAAAGGAGCTTGGACAATGGGTTATTCTAACTTGCTAGTTCCTATAACGGTGTGCTCTTCTATTTGCCTGCCCATATACCAAATTATGCCTGATTCCTGACTTCATTTTCCACTGCCTGACCAGACAAGTGCTTGATTACATTATTGATCCTTTACTGGCTGCCCTGACCTCAAACTGTTTTAAGTTGTTACATAAACATAGCTGAATGAAGCCATTAAAATATAATGAGCAAAATAAGACAATAGCAGAAAATATAATGGACATCAAATATTACAATAGTGCCCAAAAGAGTAGGGCTTCGTTCACATCACCGTTCAGCCTTTCCATTCTCCTGCTCCATTTAGAGAATGGAAAGGACGGATTCGGCATATAACTGAGCCGAAGGACCCTATAGACTATAATGGGGTCCGTTAGGTTTCCGCTAAGAAGAAGATTTTTGAAGCAGAGACAAAAGTCCTGCATGTGTTACTTTTGTCTCCGCTCCAAAATCTTCTTCTCAGCCGAAACCTAACAGACCTCATTATAGTCTATTGGGTCCTTAGGTTCAGTTCGGCTCAGTTATGTGCCGAATCCGTCCTGAACGTTGATGTGAATGAAGCTTGAGATGAACACAACCTGTAAATGAAATAATGATTCCAAGAAAATTAGCAGGAGTGAAAAGAAAGTGTGATATTAAGAATATGCCGAATCATTAACTGAAAGGGTAAAGAGGATATCACGATCAATGACCCTAAAATGCAAGAGGCAAATAGTAATCCAGTACCATTTCACCAATTTGCATGTTTCAAAATTAAGGAAGGTGGTGCCCATGTCTTGACAGTCCCTTAAACAGCATACCAAGACATTAGGGGAGAGTCTAATTACTGTACTGAATGCCAAATATGCTCTCTAGAAGAATCTCAATGAGATTTCCATAAGTGACACCTGCCAACCAACCATGAAGATCATTAAAACTGACACAGTCAACCTCCCATCGAACCATAAAATTCAGCTTGGAGGCACTTGGCAAAAATTAAGGGCTATGTACAGCTTTGGAGGCAATTTTTTATGATTGCATTTAACTTATTTTTGGCTAAAAATCACATTTTTAATTGGCCTTTATTAAAAATATTAAGCCATTCTGTCAAAAAGAGTTAACTATTTTTCTAGCTGTGTGACTGGTACTTTCACTTTCACTTTGTGATGGTCATCTAATAAGCCTTATCTCTAAACTACTGAGCGGTCATAAACACTTATTTAAGCCACATTCTTATCAGTAAGATAAGGATTGAGCTACTGTATAATGAGTGTTTATAATATCAGAGAGCAGAGATAAGAAGCCCGTCTGACGGAAAAGACAGAAAATCCAGAGGCAGCTAGTAGAGCATGTCAGCTCTGTACAGAAAAAAGGATTCCATATTGTTCATAAAGACCAATTGAAAAAATATAATAATGAAAAAAAATGCCCCCATAGGTGTACATAGCCTTTAAGGCCACTATAAATATGGATTAGGGAACGCTTGCATGAGGCCCTATATGGGCAGAAACATTAATACATACTTAGCTCACAGAAGGTATGTGCAGGAAGTAAAATCTGATAATGAAATGAAAAATGTGTTGCACCCATAACATTTCTTCGATAGGGGGGAGACCTAGGATTGGAATATATATAAGACCAGTTAATCATTTTCTTTTGTATTAAAGCTATTAATACTGTACATATAAACTAGCATGACGCTTGACCAGCATTTATATTTCACAGAAGAGAGCTAAATCGCCTGAGAATTTTTGCAGCATGTCTCAACAAGTGATAATTTTAAACTTCAAACCTGAAAATGTTGATTGGCTCTTCCATTATACTGCATGACATGACTCAGAAGCTGATCAGCAGTATGATAGCCATTTGTATTATAGCACAGATTTCTAGGGTACTACAGCATGGACTATAGAAACAACTGTCCAAAGGTGTTACCACTGCTCTCAGTAATGAGGAAGAACTGACTCCTCCTACAGTACCTTATCATTTGTGACCAAATTGCATAGTGGTTCAGAGGCAGAATTAAACCAAATTATAATTTTATTCTGTCCTAAAGGCTAGGATCGGTAATGCGGAAAGCTGCAACACGGTGAAGGGCATCTGTAGCTGAGTTGTTGCTAGACTACATCTTTATTGCTATCATTTGGAAGAGACCTGAACCAGATTGCCAAGGCACCAGGCAAGTTGGGGGAGAGAATACGTTTTTTAAACTGTATTTCCATCTACAGTCGTGGCCAAAAGTTTTGAGAATTACATAAATATTGGAATTTGGAAAAGTTGCTGCTTAAGTTTTTATAATAGCAATTTGCATATACTCCAGAATGTTATGAAGAGTCATCAGATGAATTGCATAGTCCTTCTTTGCCAAGAAAATTAACTTAATCCCAAAAAAAACTTTCCACTGCATTTCATTGCTGTCATTAAAAGACCTACTGAGATCATTTCAGTAATCGTCTTGTTAACTCAGGTGAGAATGTTGACGAGCACAAGGCTGGAGATCATTATGTCAGGCTGATTGGGTTAAAATGGCAGACTTGACATGTTAAAAGGAGGGTGATGCTTGAAATCATTGTTCTTCCATTGTTAACCATGGTGACCTGCAAATAAACGCGTGCAGCCATCATTGCCTTGCATAAAAATGGCTTCACAGACAAGGATATTGTGGCTAATAAGATTGCACCTCAATCAACAATTTATAGGATCATCAAGAACTTCAAGGAAAGAGGTTCAATTCTTGTTCAGAAGTCTTTAGGGCGTCCAAGAAAGTCCAGCAAGCGCCAGGATCGTCTCCTAAAGAGGATTCAGCTGCGGGATCGGAGTGCCACCAGTGCAGAGCTTGCTCAAGAATGGCAGCAGGCAGGTGTGAGCGCATCTGCACGCACAGTGAGGCGAAGACTTTTGGAAGATGGCCTGGTGTCAAGAAGGGCAGTAAATAAGCCACTTCTTTCCAAAAAAAAAACATCAGGGACAGATTGATCTTCTGCAGAAAGTATGGTGAATGGACTGCTGAGGACTGGGGCAAAGTCATATTCTCCGTGAAGCCTCTTTTCGATTGTTTGGGGCATCAGGAAAAAGGCTTGTCTAGAGAAGAAAAGGTGAGCGCTACCATCAGTCCTGTGTCATGCCAACAGTAAAGCATCCTGAGACTATTCATGTGTGGGGTTGCTTCTCATCCAAGGGAGTGGGCTCACTCACAATTTTGCCCAAAAACACAGCCATGAATAAAGAATGGTACCAAAATACCCTCCAACAGCAACTTCTTCCAACAATCCAACAACAGTTTGATGAAGAACAAAGTGGCTCGGGGACCAAAACGTTGACATTTTGGGTTCATTGCCTGGAAACTCCCCAGATCTTAATCCCATTGAGAACTTGTGGTCAATCCTTAAGAGGCGGGTGGACAAACAAAAACCCACTAATTCTGACAAACTCCATGAAGTGATTATGAAAGAATGGGTTGCTATCAGTCAGGAATTGGCACAGAAGTTGATTGAGAGCATGCCCAGTTGAAAAAGAAGGGCCAACACAGCAATTACTGACTCTTTGCATAAATGTCATGTAATTATCAATAAAAGCCCTTGAAACGTATGAAGTGCGTGTAATTATATTAGACTACATCACTGAAACAAAGATCTAAAAGCAGTTTTGCTTCAAACTTTGTGAAAACTAATATTTGTGTCATTCTCAAAACTTTTGGCCACGAGTCGACTGTACATTTCCTTATGATAAAATGTGGACTAAAATGTTATAAAAATACTGGCTAAAATGTTATAAGGTCATCACAGATGGGTAAAAAATAGTATCACTAGAATATGCTGCATATTTGAAACAGAGACATAAAACATGGTCATGTTATTTGATAAGTTGACTAATGCCTCAGAGAGGAGATGTAGTTCGCATGGAAGTCTGTAGATAGATAGATAGATAGATAGATAGATAGACACATCATAGCTTGTTTCCTGCCAGTGTCATGCAGTAGTATAATGATGGTAATAGTGGAGGCTACAATTGTAGACTTATCTTTCAAGCCAGCATTCTTGAAGCATAAAGGAATGGCATATTTGGAAACCAAACAGGATGTGTAGTAAGTCAAACGCTTGCAACTCCTGACAGATGGGGTTTTCAAATTAGTAAGTTTATTTAAGTCTTTTTAGCCAAATGTGTATGTGCGATGCCGTGCGCTCACAATGTTTTCTCCTGTGTTAAACAGGAATCACAGGGCTTCTAATAGGCCACAGATTGGGACAGAAAGGAAAGGTCACATGAAACAAACCAGCAAGTAATCTAAGCATAATAACTAGTTAGCTAAGCATAAAACTGTCACTGCTTGGGGGAAATAAATGGTTTGGCCAAGGGGGAGACAGGCGAAATCAATCTGGGAGTGAATGTTAAGCAGTTTGGAAGGACAGATTTTAGTGCTTTTAGGGTGAAGACCATTTATCTCTGTCCTTTTGTATTTCCCATGCTTCAGGTAGAATCCATGAACTGGCCTCCTGCTTGGCTCCAGTCAGGCTCCAGCCTTGATTAATGGCAGCTGGAAGTGTCTGCAAGTCTCATTACTGCATGATAAACTACAGCATAGCAGAGATCTCCTAAGAAAAAGCCTCCAACCCTTATTACTGACAGAGTCATAATCTTTATCCCTGTTGCCGTTGTCGCCGTTGTAATAATAATAATGGCAGAAGTACCAACCGCATAATGCATATAATTGACAAAAAAAAATAGAAATTAAACGTAATAAAATGTGAGAGAAGCATAGCTGTTTTTAATCTACTTGTTAACCCCTTAAGGACCAGACCAATTTTTGTTTGTTTTCCTTCTTTTTTTTTTTTCCTCCTTGTCTTTCATGTTTTTGTTCACATAGCCATATGAGTGCTCATATTTTGCATCCTAAATTGTATTTTAATGGCACCTCTAAATTTACCATATTTTGTAAAATAAAAATAAAAATTTTCTTTGCATCACTATATTCAGACAGCCATAACTTTTTTATCTTTCGGTCTACAGAGCTGTATGAGGGCTTGTTTTTTGTATAACATACTGTAGGTTTTATTGATACCATCTTTGTAGTATGTGCGACGTTTTGATAACTGGTATTCAATTTTTTGAGGGGACAAGATGACAAGAAAATGGCAAATCGAGTGTTTTTAATTTTTTTATGTTTAATTCTTTGTGGGGTTAAGGTGAAAAAAAAAGAAATAAAAAAAGCAGAATTCCAGCATGATGTTTTCTGGGTTTGCTTTTAGGGCATTCACTGTGCGCTGAAAATGACATGTCAATCCTAGGCCTCATGCACAGACGTTCACACGCACATAAATTTTTTTTTAAATGTATTTTAATAACTCAGACGTTTTTTTCTGAAAGAGATCTATTAGGGTAAACAGGTTTTTACTCCCTCCATTGTGAGCTATGCCTCGTGCATAGCTCAGTATGGAGAATGCAATGGCAGGCCTGAATCCCTGTGTCACAATGTCGCAATGTCACAGCAGGGGCTCCGATCGTAAGGCGGAGGGGACCGCATCCCTCTGCCTTCACTCACAGGTGCTGCGATCAGAGTGGATCGCGGCACCTAAGGGGTTAAATGATGGGGCGGCGCAATCACCGCTACCGTAAGTGTGGCTGGGTGGCGGCTGTATGAAACAGCCGGCACACTCCGCGTATGGAGCAGGGTCACTGAAGAGGCCCACTCCATACACCCGTGGGCGCATAACGCTGTATATATACGGCGTTATGGATTAAGGGGTTAAAAAAATAAAACCCTGAAGTACAGAGAGGAGGGTGGGGATGGCTAATTAGAAGCAGCATTTGTATGCAGTTGGCTACATTACCACAGTCTGTCCCGTCTGTCCTGTCAATACTTCAGCTGTCTCCTCATGATCTCCATTCCTACAGAGATTCAACTGAAGATTTTATCAGCTGTAGGCCTCATGTACACGGCCGTATGTATTTTGCGAGCCGCATAAAACGGATCCACACAAATGCGGCTGACATCCATGTGCATTCCGTTTTTTGCGGAACAGAACAGCTGGCCCCGAATAGAACAGTACTATCCTTGTCCGTTATGCGGACAATAATAGGACATGTTCTATCTTTGAACGGAAAAACGGAATGCACACAGTGTATCGTTTTTTTTTGTGGACCCATTAAAATGAATGGTTCCGTATACGGACCATATACGGAATGCAAAAAACGGCCGTATACGGAAAGCAAAAAGCTTTCATGTGCATGAGCCAGTACTCAGGATAATAATCCCTGATAAGTTCGAAAGGAGGCCGAGGCAGATCTTTATCTCAGTGTCGTGAAGTAACTTATCCTGTTGTGTGATTAATAAAGAAGAGCGAAATTTAAAAAAAAAAATTCTGACAATTTGCTGGAGTTCTGCAAGAAATGTAATTAGTTTCAAATTAATTTGTCACAAATCGTGATAAAACTGGTATACCCAGGCCACTCTTCCAAATCATATGCATCCCACTTGGTGGCCCAATCGCAGTGTGAAGGCTTGGAACTTAAACTGCAGGGACAGTGCAGGAAAAGTGCAGGAAGTGGGTATCGTGTGTGCATTATATTCAAGTGCACCCACATTCATAGTTATTCTGTTCTGTAGGTACTGTGCCTTCAGTATTACAATCAGTTGTAATTTTTTGCTTTCTACATCACTGTGTAGGACACCAACATGCATAACTAGTCCCTTCTGTTAGCTGTGGAAGTATTGTGTCAGTATTACAGGTCAATAAAAGCATGAGGTCTAATTAATCCCTGCGGACTTAACCATTCAGTGCCCCAAGATTTAAGTAGTGGCCCCACAACAGAGTGGGGATGGTGGCAGCACCATCCAGCAAGTTCGGTGTATCTGGTTTTAATCCTAATACAAGGAGTTATTTGACCCCAATTGTTCCGCGTCAAACTTCCTGAAGGGCCAAGTGGTGTTTAGCACTAACTCTTCTGTGATGCCCTTACATGTCCGGAGCTGCACGCTGCACTGAAGGGATCACCAAGTGTCTACCCTTTGCCAACAGGTGCGAGTTACCCGCTCAACGTCGTTCGTCATGCGGCATATTTTCTCCCTACAGTGTCTAACAACTCTTCCTACAATCTCTGCACACTGTCCCTGCAGTGAATTTTCTGTAATTTTATTTTATTAATTCCTGGAGAACCCCTTTAATCAAAGTTGGATTAACGCCTCTCCTCACTTTAGATTTACGGCATTGAAGGGATGCGGTTTCCACACAGTGCTGTAAATGTATGACTTAGAAATCATATGGACACAGCTCCTGAGTACAGTTAATACCTAGTTGAAATCACTGGGATGGATACTAAAAGGGTTGTGCCATAAACTACTTTTCACACAAAACTTTATTTTCATCAATTAGTCTAGATTAGTGTTATTCGAGCACCAAAGTGCTTGTGTACTCGAGTAGAACACTTTGCGATGCTCGGGTGCTCTACTGAGCACAATGGAAGTTAATGGGAGAACCCGAGCATTAAACCAGGCACCCCCTGCTTTGAAGAGGGGAGGGTGTCGGGACTCTAGTTCGGCTTAGGAGTCCCTGTTCTGACTCCATATATAGCTATGTTCATATATGGAGTCAGTGCTTGGGGACACCACAGTGTATTTCAATCTAATTTAGCTTCTATTTCTATGCAGATGATCGCCTGTATTTAAGAAAAGTTTCTGCTGGGATTCAAACTCATTTAAAAAAAATTAAATATGAGACTTCTAATGTAGAGGAATACTTACTTTACTACTAGTAAGTATTCCTATACAGTAGCAGTCTCATATTATTATTTACTTCATTTATTTTTTGATACTGGCTATGCCGCTATATAGTGTAGTGGTTAAAGTTCTGGGCTGTAATGCAGAGGCTGTGAGTTCAAATCCCGTCACAAACATTTTCAGAAATAGAGGCTAAACTTAATTTAAACATATCTATAAATTTTTAGCCATAATATATTTACACATATTATTGTCTATTTAGAATACATAATATATTATAATATATATAAATATCTATAAATATATTATGGCTAAAAACATCAGTAGTAGTTCCCAACATATTATGAACTATGATTCATTCTATCTATCTATCTATCTATCTATATATACAGTGGATATAAAAAGTCTACACACCTCTGTTTAAATGTCAGGTTTCTGTGCTGTAAAAAAATAAGACAAAGATAAATCATTTCAGAACTTTTTCCACCTTTAATGTGACCTGTAAACTGTACAACTCAATTGAAAAACAAACTGTAATCTTTTAGGTAGAGGGAAGAAAAAATATAAAAATAAAATAATATGGTTGCATAAGTGTGCACACTCTTAAACTGATACTTTGTTGAAGCACCTTTTGATTTTATTACAGCACTCGGTCTTTTTGGGTATGAGTCTATCAGCATGGCACATTTTGACTTGGCAAGATTTTCCCACTCTTCTTTGCAAAACCACTCCAAATCTGTCAGATTGCTAGGGCATTTCCTGTTCACAGCCCTCTTCAGATCACCCCACAGATTTTCAATCGGATTCAGGTCTGGGCTCTGGCAGGGCCATTCCAAAACTTTAATCTTCTTCTGGTGAGGCCATTCCTTTGTTGATTTGGATATATGCTTTGGGTCGTTGTCATGCTGAAAGATGAAGTTCCTCTTCATGTTCAGCTTTCTAGCAGAAGCCTGAAGGTTTTGTGCCAATATTGACTGGTATTTGGAACTGTTTATAATTCCCTCTATCTTAACTAAGGCCCAGTTCCAGTTGAAGAAAAACAGCCCCAAAGCATGATGCTGCCACTACCATGCTTCACTGTGGGTATGGTGTTCTTTTGGTAATGTGCAGTGTTGTTTTTGTGCCAAACATATCTTTTGGAATTATGGTCAAAAAGCTCAAACTTGGTTTCATCAGACTATAACACCTTTTCCCACATACTTTTGGGAGACTTCAGATGTGTTTTTGGAAAATTTAGCCTGGCTTGGATGTTTTTCTTTGTAAGAAAAGGCTTTCGTCTTGCCACTCTACCCCATAGCCCAGACATATGAAGAATACTGGAGATTGTCACATGTACCACACAGCCAGTACTTGCCAGATATTCCTGCAGCTCCTTTAATGTTGCTGTAGGCCTCTTGGTAGCCTTCCAGACCAGTTTTCTTCTCATCTTTTCATCAATTTTGGAGGGACGTCTAGTTCTTGGTAATGTCACTGTTGTGCCATATTTTCTCCGCTTGATGATGACTGTCTTGCCTGTGTTCCATGGTATATCTAATGCCTTGAAAATTCTTTTGTACCCTTCTCCTGACTGATACCTTTTAACAATGAGATCCCTCTGATGCTTTGGAAGCTCTCTGTGGACCATGGCTTTTGCTGTGGAATGCGACTAAGAAAATTTCAGGAAAGACCAACAGAGCAGCTGAACTTTATTTGGGGTTAATCAGAGGCACTGTAAATGATGGCAGTTGTATGCTGACTCCTATTTAACATGATTTTGAATGTGATTGCTTAATTCTGAACACAGCTACATCCCCAGATGCAACCACATTACTTTAGGTTTTTTTTGCTTTCTTCCCTCCACCTAAGAGATTTCAGTGTATTTTTAAATTGAGTGGGACATTTTATAGGTCACATTAAAGGTGGAAAAAGTTCTGAAATGATTTATCTTTGTCTAATTTTTTTACAGCACAGAAACCTGATATTTTAACGGGGGTATGTAGACTTTTTATATCCACTGTATATATAATTTTTATTTTATTTTTTTGTAATTACACATTTATTTTGTGCCATACATTTTTTACAATTACTAAAAAAATATAAAATATATAAATCTAATTTAACCTCTATTTTTGAAAAAGCTTGTGACGGGATTTGAACTCACAGCTTCTGCATCACAGCCCAGAACTTTAACCACTATACTATATAGCAGCATAGCCAATGACTAAAAAATAGAAAAATATGAGACTTCTACTGTATAGGAATATTTACTACTAGTAACTAATCCTATACAGTAGAAGTCTCAGATATTATTTATTTATTTTTTTGACTGGGTATGCATCTATGTAGTGTAGTGGTTAAAGTTCTGGGCTGTGATGCAGAAGTTGTGAGTTCAAATCCCATCACAAACTTTAGCAAATCTGAAAATCAGGTGTCAAAGAAAGCAATTACCACCAAAAAGGAATAATTTTGGATCAATGTTTAATTTTAAAAAAATTGGACAGTGCAGTGTGAATATAAAAGGCAGCTTGCTACCACTGGCTACCATCTGGTTACCCATAGCCATTTATTTTGCCTTAGATTTAAGAGCTTGAAAGGGGTTGGCTACTGTTCTAGGAGGGTCATACAAAACTTTTCAGGGCAATCAGAATACTTTTGATTCGGGTCAATAAGAAATTTGAGTTATTGTAATTTTTAACAGTTCTTTACATGCAATCAAGCAGACATAAGGAAGGTTAAGAATTAGGATAGTGCTAGATTTCATTTCTTACTGGGCTTCCATGTAGCTACACAGACAGCACATATGGTATATTGACCTTTGTATACAACCTTCCATAAAACAATTAAATTAATGTAAATATGTCTAGACACAGAGAGAGGGAATAATACAGACACAAAAAATAAAGCAGCCACAGCACATATAAAGATACATAGGGAAATAGAACAGACAGAAAGCTAGACAAGGAAACAGAACTGACACTATGATAGACAGAGGAATTCATAAAACAATAGGGAAGATGAGCATAAATCATTCCTGAGATACATAGGGTCAGCAGTCCTTGGCCTTATGTTAGGGTAGCAGAAAAGAGAAGAGCAATATAAGCAACACTTAATATTAACATTATTTTTTTATACTGATATGAAGCAGTGTCTGCCCTGTGACTTCAGACAATGAATAGATTCTGATCCCTACAGTGAAGTGTCACACAATACTATTCGTAGTGCCCATGTCCCACAAACCTCAACATTGATGGAATTTCCAGTACAATGTAACTGTAATTCCCATATAGTCTCATTAATGTCAATGGGAAAGGCCAACAAAAGATACAGAGCCCTTAGGAGAAGCCCTGCAGCCCCTTTGTTCTGTCTATTGATAGGGGCAGAATGACATTTGAACCACTGATGACATCTTCTGACACGTCTCAATGATAGAAAACATAATGAAATATTACACAAAGGAACAAGAACAATCTTATTGCCTGCCCTATTACCAGTGTTTCTGTGGTCATACACACAAATATCCTGTGCATCTAAGAGAATCATTGCCTAAGATTCTTTTAAGGGTAATTCTCCTGACACCATGTGGTGGCAGATCATTAGGATATGCCATCATTTTGTGAATGATCGGGGTCTGTTTAGCCCTGACTCCCCTTCATATTTTTTCTTGCACAATGCTACTCCTAGCCCTCACTGTGAAAGGACCTGTAGCACAGCTTAATGTACAGTACTTGTAATTCTATCTGTAGTTATCAATATCATATCTGATTGCTTCAATCTAGGGACAATTTGCTTATTCGTTTGGCTATTGGCCAACCCTCTTCTGCCACAAGGATAACTGGTACCTACTTTACATAGATTTTATTGATATCTTTTGAGAAAAAAGAATATTGTTAAAAGGTAAAAATGTACTTTCAGCTGGTCATACACGGGAAATGTACAGTATATCGTCTGTACCTGACAATTTTGGTGGGGCTGCCAGACCATCTATGTGTATCAGGCCTCCTGACTGTAATCTGATGGTAGATCTGGGATTTCAGTATGCCTGATCTTTGTTCTCAAGCCAGACTTAGTCGGCTAGATCTGAAATGATAAATATTAGGGTTCTCTGTTGTTAACAAATTCATATGGTAATCGTGTTGTATTATATTTCTTGTACAATAAATCATTATAAAATGCCAATATATTATTTTACTTCCTAACCTAAAGCTTCAGTACTTAAGTTATCACTGGCATTTTAGCAAACATTGCATAACTTAATAGTACAGGTGACCATAAGAAACTTTGCAGTATATCTTACCAAATAAAAATTATTTATCTCCCCCACCACCCTCCTATACAAACATACTCTGATTAGCCCCTCTTGAGAGACACAAAATGGCTCTCAGCTCACTGAAGGATCAGATTACATGTTGCTTAAAGAAGAGCGGTGAAAAGGAATAAGCTGCAGTGAGATAAGAGACAAAACAAAGGCTTATTTAAAGAGACAGAAACACTGCCATATAAGTCTATATAATAGGAAGGAAGAATGAGCTTCTAGAGGGAGAAATGTTTTTTGTATTTTTTTTACTGATGAGATACATTTGGTTTATATTTACCTGTACTATTCATTTATGGAAAGTTTATTCAAACAACACTGACCATTTAAAGAGAACCTGTCCGCACAAACTGCAGTGCTATCTGCAGGCAGCATGTTATAGCACAAGAGGAGATTATCAGACTGATTGTTTTGTGGGAAAAGATTCAGTAAAACTTGTAACCTCTGCTTTTTCTGATTGATCACCCCTGTATACAGCTATCAGTGACTCACAGCTATGAATACAAACTTAGTCTAGGTTCGTATATGCTTGTGTCTCCAGCGAAGGAACAGACTGCCGGATTTCAGTGTAAGCAGCATAGCTGGATACCACTGCTGGATCACCATTCACTGTAATGGAATCCGACAGTACAGTGTTAATTTTAGGACATGGTCAGATATCATAGTCAAGTATCAAAAAAATGCCAGTGTGACACCTGACCCTGACACCTGACTCTGACACCTGACTCTGACACCTGACCCTGATAACTGACCCTGATACCTGACCCTGACACCTGACCCTGACACCTGACTGTGACAGTTGACCCTAACACCTGACCCTGACACCTGACTCTGACACTTGACCCTGACACCTGACCCTGACACCTGACCCTGACACCTGACCCTGACACCTGACCCTAATACCTGACCATGACACCTGACCATGACACCTGACTCTGACACCTGACCATGACACCTGACTCTGACACCTGACTCTGACACCTGACCCTGACACCTGACACCTAACTCTGACAACTGCTCAGTGGTAGTGTACTTGGCTTGACTCCAGTGGGCTTGGGTTCAAGACCCCTAATTTTAAAAAATTAACATTTTATGAAGCGCTAGATATGAGGCAAATTCAAGTCATGTGTGACGCTGATATCTGACTACTGATCTAAGTCAGGCGTCAGCCTCGCTCCTAATTTTAGGTTCATTCTACTTTTCATATACTTAATGGCATAGATGAATAAAATCACAGGCTAACCCTAAGCAAGCTTAAAGCTCAGTGTTAGTGCGCTTGTCTTGAGTCCAGTGGGCCTGGGTTCAAGACCCTTTTCAGCCTGTAAAAAGTGTAACTGTTTTATTAAGCCCTAGATATGAGGCACATTCAAGTCATGTGTGACGCTGATATCTGACTACTGACCTAAAGTCAGGCGTCAGCCTCGCTCCTAATTTTAGGTTTATTCTACTTTTCATATACTAAATGGCAAAGATTAATAAAATGCCATGTTAATATTAACCAAGCTTATAGCTCAGTGCTAATGCACTTGTCTTGAGTCCAGTGGGCCTGGGTTCAAGTATCCTTTTAGCCTTTAAAAATTTTATTAAGCCCTAGATCAATGCACCGCGGGGACCTTTGACATCATGAAGGAGCACCCGGCGGCTGCAGTGCAGGTAGGTACACTGCTGTGGAGTACTTACCATGGCAACCAGGACTTTAGTAGCATCCTGACTGCCATGGTAACCGATCGGAGCCCCAGCTTACACTGGGGACCCGATCGTAACTGCTGCTGCGCATGCGTAGAGCTAAACGTCGGATCCGGCGATACACCAAAACGACATTTAACTTAATTCGTGATCCGGATTAATGCACTCCATTGGGCATTAATTCCGGATCCTGCGTTACAGCAAGTCCTCCGGATTTTTGGCCGGAGGAAAATGCGCAGCATGATGCGGATTTTTCTCCGGCCAAAAAACGTTTGGGTACTGAACGGATGACATCCTGATGCATCCTGAACTGACTTTTCTCCATTCAGAATGCATTAGGATAATCCTGATCAGTAGTTTTCCGGCATAGAGCCCCGAGGACAAAACTCTATGCCGGAAAACAAAAACGCTAGTGTGAAAGTACCCTTAGGTCAGTAGGCCTCATATCTAGGGCTTAATAAAATGTTAAATAGTTTAAAGGCTGAAAGGGGTCTTGAACCCAGGCCCACTGGACTCAAGACAAGTGCACTACCACTGAGCTTAAAGCTTGCTTAGTGTTAGCCTGGGATTTTATTCATCTATGTGATTTTGCATACAAATACATAGTATATCTATATAACTCATTCTCACTTTGACCCTGACCTATGAAGAGCATACTTCAAACTCAGTTGTCAGGGTCAGTTGTCAGGTGTCAGGGTCAGGTGTCAGGGTCAGGTGTCAGGGTCAGGTGTCAGAGTCAGGTGTCAGAGTCAGGTGTCATGGTCAGGTATTAGGGTCAGGTGTCAGGGTCAGGTGTCACACTGGCATTATTTTGATACTTGACTATGATATCTGACTATGTCCTAAAATGAACACTGTACGACAGGGATCTGGCCACTTTCTGGCATATAGACAAAAATGCTACATGTAACATGGAGTTTACAGCACATATGTGAATGCATTAAATCACTTATAAGATAGCCCCTGTGTACAGATATCAGTGACTGACAGCTATCTCTGTATACAGACTTACAGCCGGACAAAAAATGCTGCATGTAGTATTTCTTGTCCAGCCGAAAGCTGGCATGTATGCTGGATACAGTGAATTCCGTCAGGCAGACAGACAGTTCACAGCGCACATGTGAACATGGCCTAACATAGTGAATACTATTAATCACTGATAATACCTCCCCATGTACAACTTAAGTCAGAAAAAGCAGAGATTTAAATGTATAAATGACAAGTTTTACTGAATCTTTTCCCACGAAACCGTATGTCAATCTGCTCAGCTTTAGTCCTCCATATCTTCTCAGTCCCCATATCAGTAACATGTAAGCCTACTGATACACGTACTTCAGGGAAAGGGGTAAGATGTGCATTTACAATGGAAGGAAAATGTCCCTGCGCTTATAAAGACTACAGTATATCTAATAAATTCAGTAGGTACAGAAGCAATGTGAAGGTAATAACAGAATGAGAAATTACAGACTTCCATGTTTACATTCTTTCCAGTGCTCAATTATAGTATGTATACACTGAACCTTGATAATCAACCTTTCAGAAGCCTATTATAAAAGTAGAATTTTCCACTTCATACCTAACTGTACATTTACATATGCTTTATATGTTGTAATAAAAATAATGGGGAAAAATCAAGCCCTTGTGCTGTCCTATTCAATGTAGTTTAAAGGGGATCTGAGACCTCTGGATAGGTCATCAGTATCTGATCAGTGGGGGTCCAACACCTGGGACCCCACACTAATCAGCTGTTTGGGAAGGCATTGGGTTCCTGTAAGCGCTGCGGCCTTCTTGCAGATTACCAAGCGCCATACATTGTGTTTGGTGTCGCAGGTCAGTAATTAACTGCCTGAATATAGTATGTTTTAAGAGATGCGTTTTATTAAAGCTATATATTAAAAATGGTTCTCCACCAAAATAAAGAAATCAGGCTGGTGGTGCGAGTTGGAGTCTGGAATTTGTATAAATATTTCCAGCTCGACAGAACTCACATCCACCAATAGTATCTGAGGGCTAAATGTAGGGCCCACATATCAGGTGGGACAAAGTAGCCAGGCCACTACAGTATACTTACACCCACTAAATGTAAATCCCAATAGTTATTGGAATGTAGGTGCAGTCACCTAGCTGTCTAGTTGTTGATAAATCTCCCTTTAATTATACATATTTATCTCTGCCCTCAGATTAATGGGCTCGACATGGATGTAAATAACATAAGTGGCGCTCAGCGTTGCTCACATTAACTATGTGTCACTGATAGGAGCACTCTCTTTCGCTCGACGCGTTTCTTTACCGCAATGATGCGGTTTTTCATCAGGAGCAGTTGAAGAGCACTACTCGATTAGTACCACACACCTAGTGATGAGTGTGTGGTTAATGAACATGGCGCTGTACACCTCTGATGGCGTGTATGCAGCAAAGATGAAAGTTATAGTTTAAATACACCGACCACAGTGACCACAGTGCTGCACGCCTCTGATATAATGCGTGCAGCACATTAGAGCCTCCGACACGTAATAGCCATAGCGCGGGCGATCCCGGCGCTGTTTAAATGGAGAACTCTCCACCCCCATCACCGCCCAGCCTCCAAGTCAGGAGCCAATGAGGCGCTTGTGTAAAGAATACCCTGCCTCCTCCTTTCATAATACTCATGCTATCGGCGTATGGGGTATGTATGTAATCATGATGAATGCTTGAGAGACCTGCAGTCTCAAAAGGGACACCTCTATTTAGGTATCGACCTAATACATGTCATAGATCCAGCTAGGATTGTTGAAAAGCAAGGATCTCAGAACAAGTAACAGTGACCATCCATAATACATATAGATTCTATAGAGAATATTAGGACGGTCACTTAAAGCGCAGCCAGGGGTGGGATTGCCAGTTGCCAGATACATAACTCAGCAATCCCGTCCAGTATCATTGCACAGTGAGGGGGACACCCATCCAAAAGGTTCCCAAAAAGCCGCATAATACTGCATTCCAATGCAGTAAATCCAGTCTGAATATCGTTCTAAACTGGAAACCGCAGATGTATCACAGTTGTTAGTATATGGGTCATAGTCATGTGGAAGAGGGGGCGTACCCCTTCAAATGAAGCAAGCATAGGATATTGAATCATTAAGGCCTTTAGGTTTAATGGTGTCACAGGTCAGCCCCATTCACTTGAAAGGGTCTGAGCTGCACCTCGGCCATGTGACTCATGAATGTGACATCACTAGCCGAGGGAAAGCTGCAAGAAGGCCTGCTGTACACAGGAGCACCGCCACCTTCTGAAACAGCTGATCGGCGGGGGTCCCAGGTATCGGACCCCCATCGATCAGAAAGCAGAGGATAGGTCATCAGTTAAAAAGTCTAAGAAAACCACTTTAATCTGAAAGAAATTGTCTTTGGCTTGGTAGAACAAGGATGAGGCTTAAAGAGAACCTGTCACCAAGCATACCTATAACAAAAAAGTACAAAAATAAAAAATAAATAGTGGGTTGCCTTTTTATTTGGACTGGACATCCATTAGGCTAGAATAGTATATAGTGTAATAGTAGGGATTTTCTGCATCGCCATGGACATTTAAAGTACTGCTTCGCAGCAGACCACAATGTGTTAATAGCAGAACACGCTGACACGATAGTAGTAGTCTATTGCAATGGAGCAAATATAGTGAATGTTAATTGCCTTGCAAAACTATCAGCCCATATAATGGAGCAGCAGATCTGAATCTGTTCATTATCTGAAATGAGGTCTTGATTAAAGGGGTTAAACGACTCCCGAAATGCCCCCCATATTGCCGGGCCCCTCACACACAATGTACTTACCTGGCTCCCTGGGACCCGCGTCGCTTCTTAAGCCCGCACTGCTGCTTCTCCTCGTACACGCATGAAAACATCCGGTGTCGGAACAGGGGGCAGCTAATAGCAATCGGTGATGGGGACCAGACTCTCTAGTGGTACCCGCGATGCTAGGGAGTCTCATCCCTGTCACCGCCTACTGTTGGCTGCCCCACCCCCCGACACTGGATGTTTTCATCCGCGCACGGGGAGAAGCAGCGGTGACCATGTGGGCTTCAGAAGCTATGCGAGTGCCGGGGAGCAAGATAAGTACATTGTTTGTGAGGGGTCGGCAATATGGGGGGCATTTCAGGGGTCGGCTAACCCTTTTAATGTAAATTTCTGAAGCTCCCCTACTCGATTTTCAGGCTGCTATAACTTGTAAATTAAGCAATTTTAATCATGTTCTACAATTTCTGCATACGTATATTGATATTTTAGGGTATATATCTTTAAAAAAACAACTTTTTAGCAAATGGGAAGAATGGGTTAAAAAAATAAAAGACTCATTACTCACCTCACCAATCCACCAGCACTACCATTCAGACACTTCCAGGGTCTTCACAACTCTCCACTCCTTGGATACACAGGAAATGGCATGCAACCTAAACAGCCACTCATTGGCTGCACTGTCCTCTTTTCTAAAGAAAAAATGCATCCTGCTGGATAGCCCCCTTAGGCCTCTTTCAGATTTGCGTTGTAAGGATCTGGCGTGCACTTCCGTCGCCGGAAATACCTGCCGGATCCGTCACAACGCAAGACAACTGAAAGCATATTGAAGACTCATCAGTCTTCAATATGCTTTCAGGTAACCATGGCAGCCAGGACGTTACTAAAGTCTCGGCTGCCATGGAAAAGAAGTGAGGAGCCGGGGGAGAATCTACATACATTCCATGCGGCGGCTGGGGCGCTCCTCAATGACGTCAGCGGGTCCCTGCGTCGCATGGATCACATAGCTATGCTTAGCATAGCTATGTGAACCATGCGACGCAGGGACCCAGTGACGTCATCGAGGAGCACCCCGGCCGCCGCACAGAAGGTAAATAGCTTCTCCCCCGGCCCCCCGCTGCTTTTCCATGGCAGCCAGGACTTTAGTAGCGTCCTGGCTGCCATGGTTACCATTCATTAAAGCTAAACGTCGGATCCGGCGAGTACTGAGCTGAAGACATCCTGATGCATCCTGAACGGATTTCTCTCCATTCAGAATGCATTGGGATAATCCTGATCAGTATCTTTCCATCCTAGAACCCCCTGGACGAAACTCTAGGACGGAAAGCAAAAACGCTGATGTGAAAGGGGCCTTAAATGTAGCCCACATTTTAATGATGTGAAAAGTAATGTTTCAGAATAAAGTATTAAATATGATCTATAAAAAAGATTAATAACATATGAAGTTAATTAATAAAATTAATGAAAAGCACATATAATTTCAACATACAGCATGAAATAAGTGTTAAACGAGTGTCTGTAGAAAGAATTTAGAATTTGTAAGGATCAGTTATATCTCAATTCTGTATAAAAGTCAACACTCTGCATTCCTTAGCCTTATTTCCAGCTCCACTAAATTCCTTACAAACTTCCTATTGTTAATATCTTATTCTTAAAAAAAAAAAAAGTGAGACACCCTTGTACTTACATCAGTCTTTAACACTGGTTCTTCTGTCTTGAGATTAACTGTTCCCAAGATCTGAAAAGAAAAGAAGTTGTTTAAATGGAAAGGGAAAATTCTTGTTCACTGTCAGAAGCTCGGCTTATCACAGCAGCTCCCTATTTTAACTCGATTGCAGACGATATTAGTGATCAAAGGAAAAGAGCCCCTGCAGGAGCTTAGGTGAACAGCATGGCAGCCGCAATTCTTCCTGTTGATCAGAAAGCAGGAAAAGACTTTTGACATGAAAGACAGCTTAACCAGAACAAGAATGGCAATAAACCATCTGTAAAGTGCTCAAGGTTGCCCTTGAACTAATGCAAATTGTTTTAAACAATTTTTCCCTTTCTTCAGCTTGAAGGTTCCCTGCAGTGTCATTTATTCAGTCACATGCTTACCTAGAAAGGCTCTACATAAATAGAATTACTCTTGTGTGTGTCTTCAATGCACATTCTCTGTATTGTTTTGGATGTTAACAGTTATTTTAGCTACTCTTTACTATATAAACTTAGACTAACTCAGGTATTTCATAAATGGCCCCTTCGTGTAATTTTGTGTCATTATAAACAGCTAATTAAAAATTCAGATTTGAAGTATGCAATAAAAATCCAAAATATAATGTATGTTACATAAGTAGAAAATATTAATTAGGGATCAGTCACTTAATATAGTTAGAGATGAGCAAAGTTTTAAAAATTAGATTCAGCAATTTCGTCAAAGTTTGCCAAGAAATTCGATTCATTACGAATGAATTTGTCACGAATCGCTTTAAATCAGGTATACCCAGGCCACTCTGCCTTAGGGTATGGGCACATGGAGCCTGCAGTTGCCTTTCTTTTAAATAATGAAGACTGTACTGTATAGTTCTTCTTCATTGTTAATGCCCAAAAAACACCTTTAAACAGGCGCTGTTGCTGGTATGGGGTTTGGCTTGTTGGGTGGGAGCACAATATGCATATTATTGCTGTTCTGGCCTGCAATCTCCTGCAGGTTATTTGACAGTAAACACAGAATATTATTCAGCTCTAGCATACCCCCTTTTCCAACCCCAGCGCTCTTCTTCCCTACAGGTGGGAGCTCTTCGTCCGCCATCTGCTTTTTCTCCTTTTCCACATCATCTAATATCGAAAAGAATATGTCATCAGGAACATCCAGCTCCTCCTCTCTCTGCATCTTGCTGACTTTTCTAGGACATGGAGACATTTACATATTCTTTATATTTTGTAATAAAATTGAAGGATGATTTGGAACAGGCATGCTCAACCTGCGGCCCTCCAGCTGTTGCAAAACTACAACTCCCATCATTCCCTGACAGCCTACAGCTATTATCCTACAGAAGGGCATCATGGGAGTTGTAGTTTTAGAACAGCTGGAGGGCCGCAGGTTGAGCATCCCTGATTTGGAAGAAGTAAAGGCAGCAAAATACGAGGATGGTCATCATTGAGACCTGGCCCCCAAGGGTTGCAGACTGGATGGTAGTGGCTGGCAGGCTGGCAGTAGAATAATAAAGTTTACCATCTTATTGGTATTGAATTACATATCTTAATTTATAGCTGATATAGGAATAAGTAAATGTAGGAACATATAAATAAAACTGATGCAGAATAAGTCTCCTTGCAGTCTCCCTGCACCCTCACTCTGCAATATTCTTCTATTAATCATTTTCAGCAACACTGTTTCTAGCACATGAGTGCTTGCCACATCTCCTCCTATACTCAGCTCAAAGGCGGAAATCACATGGGATGAGGGAATGCTTTGCTTCACACTAAATATAGTATTAACACATGGGGCAGCACGGTGACTCAGTGGTTAGCACTGATGCCTTGCACTGCTCGAATCCGACCAAGGACAATATCTGCATGGAGTTTGTATGTTCTCTCTGTGTTTGCTTGGGTTTCCCCTGGGAAAAGTACTCTGGTTTTCTCATACTGACATACTGACTCAAGACATACTGATAGGGAACTTAGATTGTGAGCCCCTTTGAGGACAGCTTGATGCTAATGTCTGTAAAGCACTGTGGAATATAGTACCACTATATAAGTGCATAAAAGAAATAAAAAATCTGTTGTCAGAAAGCACATCTATGAGATGTCCACAAGAAATACAAGTCTATGAGTAAGATGAGGGAAAGGTGGTGTTGGACCAATAAAGGCATTAGTTATATAGCTACAGTTGTGTTCAAAATTTTTCAACCCCCAATGCTGTAAAGGGTTTTAGGGAATTTAGTGTACATTTGTAATTGTGTTCAGAATGAAATCTTACAAGGACTTTTTAAAGAACCAAATGCAACTAAAATGACATCAATTGTTTTTGTAATACAGTATTAAATGTATTTTTTGTGATTTCTTCATTGACACAATTATTCAACCCCTTAAAGACTACCACTCTTAAGAACAGAGGTTAATTCAAGTGTTTTCGATCAGGTATTAAAAAAACACCTGTGGATGTCAAGGAGCAGCAATCAAGCATAATAAGCACCAATTAGGCAGATTTTAAATGACTGCTCCTTCTAGACATTTACTGGTGTGTTTACAAACATGGTGAAGTCAAGAGAATGGTCCAGAAAGACAAGAGAAGATGTGATTTCTCTTCACAGGAAGGGCAATGGCTATAAGAAGATTGCAAAGATGTTAAACATACCAAGAGACACCATAGGAAGCATCATTCGCAAATTCAAGGCAAAGGGCACTGTTGAAACGCTACCTGGTCGTTGCAGAAAGAAGATGCTGACTTCGACTGCTGTGTGCTACCTGAAGCGCGAAGTGGGAAAAAGTTCCCGTGTGACTGCTGAGGAACTGAAAAAAGATTTGTCAGATGCGGGTACTGAAGTTTCAGCTCAGACAATAAGGCGCACACTGCGTAATGAAGGCCTCCATGCCAGAACTCCCAGGCGCGCCCCCTTGCTGTCTCCAAAGAATAAGAAAAGTCGACTGCAGTATGCAAAAGTCATGTGGACAAACCACAAAAGTTTTGGGATAGTGTTTTGTGGACTGATTAGAACTGTTTGGGCCCATGGATCAACGCTACGTTTGGAGGAGGAAGAACAAGGCCTATGAAGAAAAGAACACCTTGCCTACTGTAAAGCATGGCGGGGGGTCAATCATGCTTTGGGGCTGTTTTGCTTCTACAGGTACAGGGAAGCTTCAGCGTGTGCAAGGTACCATGAATTCTCTTCAGTACCCGGAGATATTGGATGAAAATGTGATGCAGTCCGTCACAAACCTGAGGCTTCGGAGACGTTGAACCTTTTAACAATGATCCCAAGCATACCTCCAAGTCCACTAGAGCATGGTTGCAGATTAAAGGCTGGAACATTTTGAAGTGGCCATCGCAGTCACCAGACTTAAATCCGATTGAGAACCTCTGGTGGGACTTAAAGAAAGCAGTTGCAGCGCGCAAGCCTAAGAATGTGACTGAACTGGATGCTTTTGCCCATGAAGAATGGGCGAAGATACCCATAGATCGCTGCAAGACACTTGTGTCAAGCTATGCTTCACGTTTAAAAGCTGTTATAACTGGAAAAGGATGTTGTACTAAGTACTAAGATTGAATGTCACTTGGGGGTTGAATAAAACTGATAATGATGTGAGCACAGAAAAGACATTTGTGGTTATTTCATTATAAATGTTATGTTATATTTGTCTGACTTACAAGTGCCTCTTTGATTTAATTGTAAACAAGATGACTGAAATGATCAAAATCAATGTCAAACTGGCCAAAACACTCAATTTCAGTGGGGGTTGAATAATTTTGAACACAACTGTATATCTGTTTAAGTTTAAGCTGCTTAGTGACTACCAAGATAGGCAGCATTATAGCTTATCAGTGGTCACCAAGCCTTTTTACATTCAGGATTGGATGGGTAGTTATTCATTGAAAAGGTCTAGAGATTCGTCCGGTTCGCAGAATTTTTTGAAAAATGTGACTCTATCTGAATTTATTTGCGGTGAATCGTGGTATAAAATGACTGTGTCCTGGCTGCAGAAAGCCTTTATGGTGGTGTAGAACACTGTGCCTTGCAGAAACACGCATAGGGAGTCTGTTGTGGTAGTGAAATATTACCGTGAGTCAGTATGACATGAGTTGCTCTTAGAATCACTGCACACTTTACTTATTTGGGCAGTCACAAGGCCAAAATACCTTAAGTATGAACTCAGTATTATGGGTCAATGTTAGCACCAAGAAGAAGCGCACTCCTTTTACACAGTCATCAGCTGATTCCACATTGATGTCTACAGAACCTGTTCTATTGAACGCTTATACAAGTAGAGCCCCCCAACAGAGTGAAGAGGGTGTCAGCAGTAAGTTTGTGTTGACAACACTGGTTATTTTACCCTTCCTCTGATCTCTCAAAACAATAACCCCCAAAAAACGGATCCTGTCTATTGAGAATCCGCCTTCACTCAATCAGCATTTGGTCAGTAATCCATCACTATGGTTAATGCCAAAAAACAGGAGTGGATCCAAAACAGAGATGACCGAGTCAACTATTCAATTGTTAATGTTAATTCCAGGTTGTGAGGCACCAAAATACGAAAAAATTGGGGTAAATACTTTTGCAAGGCACTATAAATGCTGTGAATGAATCCTCCCTATCCTTTCCCTACGCCTTGAATAATCTTTCCCTGAACTTGTAAATCCTTTTTTAAGCACAATAAAGCAATTCATAGCACTGTTCTTAGCACCTGCTGACATCAAAAGACCTTATAATAATCCAAAAATCAGTACAAACTACAACTATCCGTTTTACATCCAGATATACAGAAAAAGCAACATAAATCAACAGTACAAAACAGAAAGAATAATAATACTTTTAAATTCGCATCCAACCCTTCCCTAGTGACCCATTATAAATAAGTGTATTAACTTAGTAATACCTCTACTAACCCAATATTCATTGTCCGAAAGCATGAAGAATTCTTTTAAAATATTGTTATCCCAAAGTGGAGTAAAGGGCAATGAGTGCAATACCCGCAAAATAAATTTTAACTTAGTCCAAACCTGGTGGAGCATCCTACCAATGGGGCACTTAACTTCACCAATTCCCAATAGGACGTTTATATAAACTAGAGAGATAGTAGATCAAATTATTCTGTTCAGCGTTCACACACTACTACAATTGTGCACATAAGAAGTAACCCTGCCAAAACGGGAGAACCAGTCCCCTGTCTGATTCTGCCAGCCAAAGATATTTTTGCTTGATTCAAACTCTTTTTCGGCCCCAAATTAGATCATTAATAATTCTTTCTAGTAGGTGGAAAAAAGAATCGTCTATCCATAAAGGACTCACAACAATCACATATAGTAATGTCGGGAGAATAATCATCTACGCTTGGGATAAGGGGAGTTTCTGCCATGATCCAACTTTTTCTTTGCGATTCGCTTATCTCTAATGCTGAGCACGTGCACTCAACTTCTTTGGTCGACCATGGCGAGGCTTGTTCTGAGTGGAACCTGTCTGGTTAAACCGCTGTATGGTCTTGGCCCCCATCCTGCAGCTCAGTTTCAAGGTATTGGCAATCTTCTTATAGCTCTTTTTGTAGAGCAACAATTCTTTGTTTTCAGATCCTCAGAGAGTTCTTTGCAATGAGGTGCCATGTTGAACTTTCAGTGACCTGTATGAGAGAGTGTGAGAGCGATAACACCAAATTTAACACACCTGCTCCCCATTCACACCTGAGACCTTGTGACACCAACGAGTCACATGACATCGGGGAGGGAAAATGGGTAATTAGGCACAATTTGGCCACTTTCCCTTAGGGGTGTACTCACTTTTGTTGCCAGTGGTTTAGACATTAATGGCTGTGTGTTGAATTATTTTGAGGGTACACCAAAGTTACACTGTTATACAAGCTGTACACTGACTACTTTACCTTGTATTAAAGTGTCATATCTTCAGTAGTGTTGGGTGTGAATATTTGAATCGCAAATATTTATCGCGAATATTGCAAATTCGAGAATTAGCAAATATTTAGAATATAGTGCTATGTATTCATAATTTCGAATATTCAACTTTTTTTTTCATCAGTAACCTCCCTCTTGCTTGTGGGGCCAATGAGAAGGCTGCAATGTCTTTGCTGAGCTTAGCAACATCCCTAGCAAGCAATAGGAAAGTTGCCTACCCCTTACTATGTAAGGAACCTCCCCAGCAGCCATTTTCTGTGGTGTAATGGAGTTCTGAGAGAGAGACAGCAGTGTGATTGCTGTGATCTGTGCTTGGCTGTATAATTAGATAGTTATAGATATATAATTCAGATAGTCAGTGTAGGTTACATTGATTTATTGTGTACCTGATGTTTGAGTGCAGGATGTTAGGTAGGGTTCTGCTGTCCATACATGCAGTGTGATGCTATAGTGCTGTGATGTCACCCAGTTTCACGTATTGCGCAAAACTATGCGCATCAATAATTGCCAATTTTCACAATGGCAAATATATTTTGGAGCATATACCTGCGTAAATAAAGATATTGTAATGTTCTGCCGTGCCAACCGTTATCTCCAGTCTCAGTACACTTCTAGCAGCTTAAAAAATGTACCCAAAGTGACCCACGCCTGTATTGCGGGCGCATTAGGCGAATATTACATTGCCAATTTTTCACAATGAAGAAAATAACCGCAAATTCACAAATATATTGCGAAAACTCGCCCATATTTTCGCAAAATATCGCAACAGAATATAGCACCTGCCACTCATCACTAATCTTCAGTGTTGTCCCATGAAAAAATAGAATAAAATATAAAATACAAAAATGTGAGGGGTGTACTTACTTTTGTGAGATACTGTATAACGAAAAAATGAAAGTATCCACTAGTGTATCTTAATTAGGATCCTCAGTTAACATGCATCCAAGAGTATGCTAGAGCAATCACTTAAAAACAGAGAGGAAGCATTGACTGCAAAGAGCCTCTACATCACTATAAAGCTGTCCATACATAATAGATTTATGTAGCCAAACCTGTTGACTTCCACAGGTTCAGCTGACCATCTAATGTGTATGGGGTCTCCCAACTTTCCCTCGACAATCAATGTCAGGGAAGATAAGGATTGGGTGTGTTGAAATTCAATTCATGATCCTTTTGCTCTCTGGAAAATAAGCCAATGTCTAGCAGTGTTTTTCTTCCCTCTCCCGATTCGCTACATATGCATGCTATGCTGACGAAAGCATGTATGAATGGATAGGGAGATATAGTTTTAAGGCTGAACCAGTGTTCAGCCACCAGTTATTGCATATGTTTTGCCAAGGAATAGTGATGAGCGGCAGGTGCCATATTCGATTTCGACGAAATTCGCGAATATTCGAATGAATATTCGTTTCATATTCGTCGAAATCGAATATTCGTCATTTTTTCTAGTTATCGCGATTAACATGCGATTTAAATAATCGCATATTGCGATTTGTACTTAAGGCTACTTTCCTATTGGTTTCATATCTAGAATTAGCGAGGATGACGAATATGACGAATGTATTCGTCTATTCCTCAAAACAAAGATAACGAAGTATTCTACATCTTCGTTTTAGATACCTATTCGTCAACTTCGCTAATTCTAGCAATCAAATAGGAAGGTTGACTATAGAGACAGCTGTGTTAAATTCGCTATGCGATTTTTTTTTTTTTTAATAAATAGAATACTTATAATAATTTTATCAAGTAATATAATTATTGTATTAAAAAAAAAAATCGCATAGCGAATTTAACACAGCTATCTGTAAGTCAACCTTCCTATTTGATTGCTAGAATTAGCGAATAGCGAAGTTGACGATGACGAGACGA
This sequence comes from Bufotes viridis, assembly GCA_033119425.1. Taxonomy (NCBI): domain Eukaryota; kingdom Metazoa; phylum Chordata; class Amphibia; order Anura; family Bufonidae; genus Bufotes; species Bufotes viridis. The sequence goes on along the minus strand of CM065589.1, from coordinate 445,934,919 downwards.
ATAGGTAGCTAAAGCGAAGATGTAGAATACTCGTTATCTTCGTTTTGAGGAATATGACGAATACATTCGTCATATTCGCTATTCGCTAATTCTACCAAGCCAACCATAACTTCTGTGCTCATGGAGCGTCCCCATCACCATGGGAACGTCTCCATATACTAAAATGTACTGTCGGATTTGAGTAATTACGTTGAAATCGCAATGCGATTAATTCAAGTTATATTAATCGCATTGCGATTTCAACTTAGAGCTGGGTTTATAATGGGTCAGCTTGCTAGAATTAACGAAGTTAACGAATATGGAATATAGCAGCAGTGCTAAGTTGAAATCGCAATGCGATTAATTTAACTTAAAGTATTCGCATTGCGATTTCAACTTAGCACTGCTAGTGCATAGCTATACTCCATATTCGTTAATTCTAGCCTATGTAAGATAGCAGTGCTAAGTTGTAATCGCAATGCGATTAATATAACTTGAATTAATCGCATTGCGATTTCAACGTAATTCCTCAAATCCGACAGTACATTTTAGTATATGGAGATTCTCCCATGGATGGGGACGCTCCACATGAGCACGGAAGTCGGCAGAAGCGGCAACGGGCACTGACCAGAGCAGCCAGGAAGCCAGGAATCCTCAGGACAGGTAAGAACTACTTTTGGGAAGTAGGAAAGAAAAAAATATAACTAAAAAAAAAAAAAAAAAAAAACGAATATTCGAAATAGCGAATTTATAGCGCTATATTCGAAATATTCGCGAATTAGCGAAGTGCCGATATTCGCTAAAAAAATTCGCTTTTCGAATATTCGTGCTCAACACTACCAAGGAACATCAAGTACGTGCTTGACATTGCAGCTTGTGACAGAATAAAATTCTTGGTCATAACATAATGGACTACTTCTTGTATTTTTCATCAATTAACTTGTTATAGCTTGGTTTATCTTGAACTTTATTTGTATTCATGATCACCAGATTTTTCTGAATTCATACTAGATATATGTGATCTCTTTCTTTGTACAATAACTTTATAGCTTGTAGGGATATGTGTATAAACAGGGCCAGCGATGACAGACAGCACTGGGTTCAGCAGTCTTAAAAGTCCAAACTCAGTTTATTCTGTATCCAGCACAAAACAAGGCATACAATTTATATAAGCATTTGGGGTAAAGACACGGCACCAATATAACACATAAAAGTTAAATAAAAATCCTGTTCTGTCTGAGCGTTTACTAAATGTTGGTTTCTACCTCATCTAGGTACAAATCTCATGCAGATAAGACCTTTCACAAGAGGCAGGTCTACCAGTTCTGACACTGAGGCCTCTATTTATTCCCCAGTGATGATGCCAGTGACTACTGCTGGGAACACCTCAGGGTAGGGAGAATAGTTGTACTGGAGGGGGTTAGAATGGTAGGTCCCTCTACCAATCCTTTCTACAACTCCAAAAAATCCAACCCATGAACAAAGTCGGAATAAATCAGCTTTAGCAAACTATACTTTGCTAAAACATACAGCCTTCTGGATTCCTTTTATCTCACCCATCCAAGCAATCTGGATGAGATATAGACCCCCTCTAGTACTTTACCAAATACATTATTACAAGCTGTATGACACTCCTGTTGTATCTTAGTTTTGTATTCTTTAGTTTTGTAACAAAAACCTGAGAAGCCAGCAACATCCTGCCACTTTGATAATCAACAGAGCTGTTATGATAACATAAACAAGTGTAGATGTCATTTCAGATAATTTTTCTGAATAAGCCGTCATGTGTGTGAACGTGAGGAATAAGACTTTTCTGGCCATTATGTGAGTTTATTTTTTTTATTTTTAGGAGCTTTCACCTCTGCAATCTGTCTGTAATTATTTTTTTCTGAGCTAGTGGGTGGAGACTAGCTGGAGTCATGTCTGCCCATATAAAGAGGACCTTCTCCCTAACTCTCTGTGGCACTCCCTGAGAAGCAGTAAAGTAGAACTAAGCACCTTAGGTGTAAATCCAAAGTAAAATTAGACAGAAAATCACTTAAAATCCGGCAGCAGTCTCTCTGTCAGTCTTTCTGCCTCTCTTGGTCCAGCAGCCCCTCCCATCTCCTCCTCCCTCCTCCCCTTTCCATAGACTTCTATGTAATATGATCCTTTAGTCAACTGGCAGTCCATCTTCACTCAAGACAGATCTCAGCAGCGAATGGAGAGTAAATAAAGAGGAGGGGGAGCTGGAGATGCCTGATAAAAGAAGGAAGATATATTACAAAGTTTTTTATATTTCCCTGGCCTACATTTACAATATAAATAATGCAGAACTATTTTGGATGCATATAAAAATATTCCAAAAAATATGGTTTTCTACGTGAAAATAATGTATGGCAATGCTACATACCCAACGTCAATGAAAGAAAGCAGTGATCTCATCTATTAGATCTTTTTGTGACATTGATAATGCAGAAAACACCTTACCATAAATCAGATAAAAGGATTAGCCATAAAAATCTGAAATAAAATCCTGAAATATGTTTTGACATTGCAGCCAAAATATGCACCTTTGCTGCCAGAAATGCATACGAAGGCTGTGGTCCAATTATAGGACATAGGAAAAAAGGAAGCGAGGAGTATGTTTTATCGCTTTGAAACTTTATTGTTTCAGTTGTGCTTGCAAAATAAATGTCACAGTGGATAATTTTGGATTATGTTTGTCATTTTTACAACCAGTCTCCTTCCTCCTAATTATGGTTGAACATGACATAGGGCTTTATGGTCCTCATTTCTGGGAACAATTATGCAATCATATAAAGAAGTCACATAGGATTTAAGGTCTTGTTAGCTATTTGGCAGTGCTGAATTCTACAAATGCATTCATTTGGATAGACACTAAACAGATGCCCATATTTTTTCATTGTTTTTTGTCTTGCTTCTATTGAAAACTTCCCGATTGAAAAAGTTGGATATAGCTTAGTTTAGATTACTTTGTGAAACAAAAAGCGTAATGTTAAAAGTAGGATAGGAATGCAGCAGGAGAATTTCTACATAAGAAAGCCAGCCTAAAATACTGTATTGCTCACTCGATTTGGAATCCAACCTAGAGCAACATTTGCATGGAACTTCTATGTTGCATGGGTTTTTTCTAGTTTCTCCAATATAAGTTAATTGGATTCCTATGAAATCAGACCTAACTTATATACTATTGGGACACAGCCCTTACTCATTGAATTAAAGTGTTTTACTCAGGCCCATTTCCACTATTGTATAAAATCCAGCATCTAGCCATACAATCTGCCTTTACAAAAAATGTATTCCTTCTTAGATATTTCACCATCAACCATGAGTGGTATTGTGGCAAAGTGGAAGGGTTTAGAAACAATAACAACTCAGCCACAAAGTGGCAGCCCACATAAACTTACAGTGCGGTGTTACCAACTGCTGAAACACAAAGTGCATAAGAGTTGCCAATACTCTGCTGACTCAATAACTGCAGATTTCCAAACCAACTCTGGCATTAACATCAGCATAAAAACTTTGCGTCGGGTTCCCATGGCCTGGCTTTCTAAGGCCAAGCAACTGCATGAAAGCCTTACATCACCAAAAAACAATACCAATTGTAGGTTGGAGGGGTGTAAATAAGGCCGCCACTGGAGTGGAAATGTGTTCTCTAGAGTGGCAAATCAAACTTTTCTTTCTGTCTGATCAACAATTCTAGATTTGGCAAATGTCAGGAGGACGTTACCTGCCTGACTACATTGTGCCAACTGTACAGATTGGTGGAGGAAGGATAATGATATGAGGTTGTTTTTCAGGGGTTTGCCTAGGCCTCTTGGTTCCAGTAAAGGGAAATCTTTATGCTTAAGCATTCACATTTTGGACAATTGTAGGCTTCAAACTTTGTGGGACCAGTATGAGAAAGTCTCTTTGCTGTTCCAGCATGGCTGTGCCCCAGTGCACAAACCATAAGGTCCATAATGCTATTTTCACATCTCAGTCTGCCCTCTCCGGCAGGCTGTCCCAGTAGAGAATGTCAAGAATTAGCCAGACAAAAAAACGCCACGTGCAGCATTTTCTTTCCAGCTGATTCCCGGTATACTTACAGAGTAGCGGCCAGATCTCTCCCTAATCCCATTACCATGGGGTCCAGCAGGCAGACGGCAGCCCAGACAACTCCGACAGGCTGTTTCGGCCTAGAACAAAGGACAGTTCTAGAGTTCATTGAGAACAGATGGATATGAGAAACTAACTTAAAGATGTTGTCTGGTCCCAAAATAACATCCGTCACCATGCATACATATGCCCCTGATACCCGTTTTTCATGTCTGTGCTTTCTTTCCCCCTGCCTGGGCTTCAGACTGTCCTGGCAGATCTGTTTATATTCCTAATTTCCTGTTTTCTTCCACATTGTTCAGTCTGCAGTAACCACACTTAACACACCTCCTGTGACCATGTTTCTACACCCATACATGAATCCTGCTAGTCTATTTTACTCAGTTTCTAAATTACATCACTAACAGTCCACAAGCTCTTCCCTCACTATCTAGTAGTGCAATAAACAGCTTGAATCACCAAGCACATCAAAACACATCTGTATCTAATTCTATCATATGTGATACTGTCTACTGAGCCTGTAACATAGCAAGTCATATACTGTACAAGTGATGTGTGATACTGTCTGCTGAGGTGTGTATCTAAGGGTATATTCACATCTGCGAGCAGCAATCCATCAGGCTGTTCTGGCAGAGTGCTGAAAGATTTGGATTTGCCAGCGGAAAGCCGTGCTGTATAATCACAATCTGCTGCCGGAACACCACTGCCAATGGCTTAGCGATCGCTCCTCTCTATTCTGTGGAGGACATTGCAGCATGTAATAGCAGCAGTGTTCTCTGCTAGCTATGTGGCGGCTACCAGGAAGGAACGCGTTCCTTTTTGAGGAGCGAAGCAAAGCATCCAAATCGGAATTCTGTCCGAAGTTTAGGAAAACTTTGATTCTATAAGACCCCCCCCCCCCCCAAACCATACATTGTTCCCATTATGTTTACTTCATAGTTAAAGCAGGAAAACCTTAGGGCATTTTGGCATGCTAAAAAATCAGCACTTGTCGGCGGCAGATTGTGTTGTCTAATAGTGATCTGCCACCGGCAAACCACCAGACAGAATAGGGACAAGCAATGGCATAGCAATGTAATAGCAGTGGTGTTCACCGCTAGCTAGCAAACGATTGCCGGAGGGAACACCTAATACAGGCTTTAATTTATTTCTGTATGTAATTCTATTGCTGGCTATGTATTACTCCCTGCCATAGGCCAGGATTAATACATAGTGATGTGTGGCAGCAGAAGGCACACCAAATAGTTAACTTCCCCCCGGATCCTGCAGGGAGAGGAAGAGGTGATCAGGGACATCAAAGATGGTGGAGACTCTTCAGATGACGTGGTCCGTATTGACCACAGCATCTGAGGGGTTAAATGTCCACAATCAGTCAGTAGACTGATTGTGGACATTGTAGCTGAGACTTGGCTGAGCAGGCGCGATCTTTACCTTCATGGTGCATGATGTATATATATGTCCATCGTGCCGACATCTGCTGTACATGTATGAAGGATGTTGGCAACTTTATTCTGCAGGTCAATACGTTTACAATGTGTGTGTGTATATATATATATATATATATATATATATTCCCTTCCCCCACGACAGCACCACAGAGAGAGGATCCGCCCCCAGGGACAGGAAACCTACAGAATAAAAAGGTGGAGCCTCTCTCCCACCTCAGTGGTTTCCTGTCCCTGGAGTGGGAGACCTACAGTGTTTTTTCCACAGGTCACCTACTGCTGGTCTACCTTTTCCTAGGGGGTTCCTAGAGGGCTGCCGGTATCCTGCCAGGGTCCTTCGCATGGTGGTACAAGCTGTCAGGACCCTAGGATTCTAGGGGGCTCTAGGGGCTCTCCGGTATCTTGCGGCAGTCACGTGGGCATCTCTGGTGGAGTAATGCCACGCTATATGCTCCGAGTCTGGAGCTGGATGGAACATGGTAGCAATGGTTACTGTCGGTATACGGCTGAGCAGGATGACGTTTTTCCGGAAGTGCGGGGAATCGTGATGCTGCACTTCTGGTCCGCGTCCTATAAGAGCATCCTTCAACGCCAGAGACGCCAGAGCTGTAAGCCGGCGTGAGTCCCGATCGGACGCTGACACTCAAGCTTCCAAGGTTATGGGAAGATCGGTTATGTGCCTGATTCTCTCTTTTCCCATCCCTGAGGTCTAAAGCAGAAGGGGACCCAGGATATGTATTTGAACACTAGTGATACATTGGATTTTGTACCTCTTTAGCAGGTTCTCTTTCAGAGCTGGCATAATGGAGTAGGACAAGAGACAAGAGTCTGCAGAGAGAGAGAATGTGACATCGGTTCAGGGAAAAGACAATTCAGAGATAAAGATCAAAGATATAAGTCCAGAGGTTTTGCAGGGAAGGGTTTCCTCTTTGGGAACTCTTCCTCTGAAAATAAAAAACCCTCCTAACAATGACGACAGACTAAAGGTGGCAGGAAGGTTACGCTTTTCCCGGCACCTCCCCAACGGCACTGACAGGAGGGTGCCCCGCCCCTGGACAGGAAACAATGCGGAAGCTGAGATTTAAAAGGCCTCCTCTCCTTACCTAAATCAGTGTTGTTTCCTGTACCCGGGTCACACGGAAGCTCCTCCTGTGTGCTCCAGGATTCTAGATGCACAGCCTGGCCTCTTCCCCAGTCTCTGGGAGGGCCGTGCAGAGGATAGGGGCCTCTGGGACGCGCTGCCTCCCTTTCTCATCCTTTGGCCTAAGTCCTTTGCCGATAGGCAGCTACGGGCTCAGACGCTTGCTCCTGGTCTGGGAACACAGAAGAAATATCTTTACCCAGCGTACTGCGGGCGGAGACTTTCCGGACTATCGGGAAGGGAGTCTGGTAACATCATGAGGTTCGACATCACATTACTGCGTGTGCGTCACGACGTCAGGGTCACACCGATGCCGGCGTTTAAAAGAGACGGGAATGCCGGTTTCTGCGGTGTCTCACCTGTTCCTATGATGTCGGCTCCTATGGATCTGGAAGCTGCCCGCAAGCCTAAGGATTCACCCTCAGCCCAGTCTAGCCTCCTCTCCAAAATGTTGGCTGGGTGCCTGGTGCTGGTGGAAATTTTATATATGGACTTGGATCCTACTAAATTTGTAAATTTGATTACTTATAGGGTAGAGAAACCTCCACCGCCAAGGCACCTGGGGCTGATTCGGGCTGCAAGAAATACTCTATTTGCCGAAAATCCTTTTGCTCTAAGGCCAAGAAAGCCATATGCACTAGGTGTACAGAAAAGATTGTGTCCAAAGAGTCTCCCTCTCTTTTGGACTCTATGAGGAGCATTATTAAGGACGTCAATGCAGCAGTGGAGTCCATGCTACCACCTTCATCCCCGCAGGCCTTTACATCCCATAGATCCTATAGCTCACAGTTATACGGGCTGGATTTAGATGAGGGGGAGATTGCCTCTAGTGACGACTCAGACTCCTCAGAAGATAGGTCTGGCAGATCGTTTTTTCTTTTGGAAACACCCAGGGTGTCTTAAAAGCTATAAGAGCCACCATGAACCTGGAAGATACCAAAGAGTTGTCCCAGCTGTAAAATGGTTTGGCAGCAGGTACTCCCAGAGAAGAGATCCTAGCATACAGGATCCAAAAACCATCTTTGTTCTATCCCTTGCGAAGGCGATAAACTTTTTGGGTCAGTCTAGGACGACATATTAAAGAAGGCGTCTGACAGGAAAAAAGGATTTCCTACTGAGCCCAGATATTTTCACCAAAGACGTTCCTTTCGCTCCCAAAACAAACCTAGAGTGGACCAGAAAAAAAGTGAGTTCTCAGGAAGATAGCAGCCTTCAAGAGGAAGAGGTAAAGGATTCATCTTCATACCGGATAAAGCATCAAAGTCTTTCCAATGACGGCAGAGGTCAGGTGGGAGCAAGATTAAAAAATTTTGCTCCAAGCTGGGAAAAGATGGGAAACTCCCCTTGGATTCTTGCCGCCAGTGATTCGACTCTTACCCACCAAATCACTTTGTCGTAAACAAACCACTGGCTAAAAGAGAAGAACAACTGTCTCTGGAATCCGAGATAACCAGCCTGATTCAGAAAGAAATCCTGCTTCCCGTTCCAAAAGACCAGCATCAGCAAGGATTCTATTCCCCAGTGTTTTTGATTCAAAAGCCAGGAGGCTCCTTCTGCTGATCTTAAACCTAAAAAGTCTAAACAAGTACCTAACCTACAAGAAGTTCAAAATGGAAACCATCAAGTCAACTGTAAACCTGAAGAATTGCAGTCTTCATGCAAGGCCGTCTCTGTCACTTCCAGTTTCAGGCTCTCCCCTTTGGCCTATCATCAGCTCCAAGGATTTTTACTAAAATAGTTGCAGAGGTAACAGCTCATCTTCATATGCAAGGTATCCTCATAGTCCCGTACTTGGACAATTTTTTAATTGCAGCCGACATGGAAGACCGTCTCCTGTCCCATCTAAGCATCGTTCAAGCTACCTTTTTAGAGCTGGGATGGATAGTAAATTTCAAAAAATGCGACCTTGCTTCTTCGCAGCAAAAGATCTTTTTAGGAGTCCTCCTCAACTCCCGCTTACTAATGTCTTTTCTCCCCAAAGAGAAGCAGATAAACCTGTATCAGAACGTAAATCAATTCTGCAAATTAAGATCCACAACTATCAGAAATGTGATGACTATGTTGGGGTTTCTAACAGCTACAATCCCTGCTGTCAGGTGGGCGCAAAGTCACACCAGAATTCTACAGGCTTTTCTATTGGATTCCTGGGACGGCAACAAAAGTTCTCTAGACAGGAAGGTTACTCTTCCACTACGGGTAAAGCACTCCCTAGCCTGGTGGAAGGTAAGAAAAAATCTCCAGACAGGAGTCTTCTGGCGCCAGGAAAATCAACTCGTGTTTACTACGGATGCCAGCAGTTGTGGTTGGGGAGGTCACGCCAGAGACTTAGTGGTTCAAGGCATCTGGGGCCATTCCATGTCAAATGCCTCTTCAAATCTAAGAGAGCTCAAGGCAGTCCACAAATTCCTTCTGGCGCTTCATGCAAACAGTCCTCTCAGTCACGTAAAAGTTCTCTCAATACCACCACCGTGGCCTATTTGAAAAGACAAGGAGGTACGAGAAGCAAATCTCTAGCAGCGGTAAGAAGAGAGATATTTCTTTGGGCAGAAAAACACCTACTATCTCTAACAGCAGTTCACCTGAAAGGGAGAAACAATGTAGTAGCAGATTTTCTCAGCATGCAGACCCTAAAAGAGGGCGAGTGGGCGCTAGACACCAACATATTTCGACAGATTACGGAAAAATGGGGCATTCCAGTCATGGATTTGTTTGCAAATTGAACCAACAGGAAGGTGAAAAGATTTGTCTCCCTATCTCCTCAAGATCATCCGGACATCTTGGACACTCTGCCCTTGGCCAGAAGGGCTCCTATATGCATTTCCTCCCTTCAGCCTGATTCCAAGGACCCTGATGAAGATGGCAGAGGAAAAAGCGCAAATAATTATGATAGCTCCTTACTGGCCCAGAAGGACCTGGTTTCCTCTTCTTCTCAGCCTGTCATTCCGGAATATCTTGGACTTTTCCTGTGTTTTCAGATCTCTTGCAACAAGGTCCAGTCCATTATCCAGGGGACACTGTGATCTCCAACTTATTGAAGAATAGAAAGATGATAACCTCAAACATCTACCTCAGAACTCGGAAGGCTTTCCTTCTGTTTGCTGGAGGCGAAATACATCAGGAAGCCCTGGAAAATATCCCTGAGATCTTAGATTTTCTACAAGTAGGTCTGGACAGGAGTCTCAAGCCTTCCACCCTTAGAGTCCAGATCTCAGCTTTAGGGGTCTTCATGGATACTAAACTGTCAGATCATCCCCTAATCAGGCGGTTCATTAAAGGAGCAATCAGAGATTTCCCTTCCATCCGTTCTTCCATCCTTCCCTGGGACTTAAATTTAGTCCTTACGGTTTTGATGGATCCTCCATTCGAGCCCATTGAGGAAATCTTTCTAAAACTCCTAACTCTGAAGACCACCTTCCTTCTTGCCATTACTACACCCAGAAGGGTTGGTGAAATCCAAGCTTTCTCCTGCCGTCCTCCTTATCTTCAAATTTTGGATGACCACGTTATACTAATGCATTGCCCGTCTTTTCTCCCGAAGGTAGTATCGAGATTTCATTGTAATCTAGAAATCGCCTTACCATCTTTTTGCCCCTCTCCTTCATCGAATCAGGAGAGAAAATTCCATAACTTGGATGTAAGGCGATGTGTGCTGGCCTACCTGAATATTTGGGAACAGTTCAGGAATTCAGACCATCTTCTTCTCCAATTCCAGGGGCCTAATTAAGGTCGGTCAGCCAGTAAAGGTAAGATCGCCAGATGGATTATAGACACTATTGCCTTATGCTATGTCCAGAAGAATCAAGATCCTCCAAGAGGTTTCAAAGCTTACTCAACAAGAGCCAAGTCAGCTTCCTGGGCTGAATCTGCCTCTATCTCTATTGAACAGATCTGCATAGCGGCGGCTTGGACGAACCCAATGACTTTCTTTAAGCATTATAGATTGGATGTGGTCCATAACCAGGGCCCCTCCTTTGGACGAAGAATTCTTTCTGCAGTAGTCCCTCCCTAGTTTATTTCTCTGTTAATCCTTCCGTCCAGTTCCATTGGGGAGGCGCCGGGAAAAGGGTAAATTACTCTTACTCTCCGGTAATTGGATTTTCCAATAGCCTCCCCATTGGCACTGGAGTATTTTCCACCCTTATGTTGTTTTTTTCTGAGATTAAGTCGATTATGTTCAATTTTCTGTTTGAATTAATATATAATTTTTTTGGCATCTCTACCATGTTCTCTGTTATTTACTGATTTAGGTAAGGAAAGGAGGCCTTTTAAACCTCAGCTTCCTGTCCAGGGGGCGGGGACACCCTCCTGTCAGTGCCGTTCGGGAGTCTATTGGAAAATCCAATTACCGGTAAGAGTAATTAACCCTTTTTCCTCTCCACCTGGGAAAAAATGGCAGGAAAATGGGCTCTAAATATTATCTGTTTAGGTTTAAAACCAGAGTTTCGTTCTTTACCGTTCTTTAAGAAGGTTCGTTATTACAAACATACATTCTGTAAAACAGGGAATTTCCCCTTTAATATGAGGTTCAAGATCGTATAGTCAAAGATTTGTTAATTCCAGTTCCAGTTCTGGAACAATCGGAAGGATATTTCTCCCCTCTTTTTCTAGTACCAAAGCAAGATGGTTCCTTCAGAACTATAATCAATTTAAGGGATCTAAACAGGTTTCTGGTATTGAGAAGATTCAAAATGGAAACGATGAGATCAATAATTCAACTTCTATTTTCGGATTGTTACATGGCATTTATAGATCTGAAGGATGCCTACTACCATATCCCGATCCACCCGGACTTTCAGATATTTCTCCGGATTGCAGTATACATGGAAGATGCGGTTCACGAGGTAGTGAGTACCTTTCAGGGGTTGGAATGGATAGTCAACAAGAAAAAGTCCTGACAGATTCCATGCAAACGTAGAGGTCTCAGAGAGCATTTTTACCAGAAGAGAAAGTGGTCAAAATTCACTATCAGCTACGGTCTTTGACATCCCCCAGATTGACAATTTGAAAGGCTATGTCAATTCTCGGTTCCCTAGTGTCCTGTATTCTGGCAGTCGAATGGACCAAGCTACACTCCCGTCAGTTGCAAATGGAAATTGTGGCAACTGGTTCCTGGAAGCCAGACTTCAGATTTCAGCCAAAACAATAAGGAGTCTAGTCTGGTGGGAGAACAGAGGAAATCTAGTTCAGGGAATCCCGTGGAGTTATCCGGATCCTGTAGTCCTAACTACAGATGCAAGCCCCTGGGGGTGAGGAGCTAATATTCTAGGTAACAGTTTTCAGGGTCTTTGGTCCCAGGCTCAGAATTCATTAACCTCCTACAGGAAGGAACTTCTAGTAGTAAGGTTAGCGTTAGAAGTGTCCCAGACCTTGGTGGGGCCAGGCCATATCAGAATCCTATCGGACAATCAAACGACGTTGGCATATATCAATCGTCAGGGGGGGACAAAAGCAGCCACCCTCTGGTTAGAAGCAAATCGGTTGTTATAGAACTTGGAAGGGCAGGTCTGCCATATCTCAGCTCTTCATATAAAGGGGAAGGAGAATATTCAGGCGGATTTTTTGAGCAGATGTCAACTGAAACAGGGAGAATGGTCTTTGAACCAATCAATTTTTTCAAGGATCGCAAAGCTTTGGGATACGCCTGTAATAGATCTTTTTGACTCCCGTCAGAACAGGAAGGCCGATCAGTTTTGTTCTTTGAATCCCCTTATCTGGTGGATGCCCTTCTCCTAAGATGGGACTTCTCTCTAGCATATGGCTTCCCTCCATTCCAGTTATTACCCCTGTTATTAAAGAAAATCAGGAGAGACAGGGCAAGAGTCATTCTGATTGCTTCCTTCTGGCCCAGAAGGGCCTGGTTTACTCTTCTCAGTACGATGTCTGTTTCAGATCCTTGGGTCCTTCCGGCAATCCTGGACCTGCTGTCTCAGATTGTCATCCAGCGATCCGGGGTCTTCGTTTGATGGCATGGAATTTGAAAGGGGCTTATAGCTAAAAAGGGTTTTTCTCAGGAACTTATAGCCACCATTCTTAAAAGTAAAAGGGAATAACTGTATCAATTTACACTAGGGTATGGAGGAAGTTATGGTTTAAATCCTAACAGTTTGCCTAGTTCTGTGTCCATATCTCATATTCTAGTATTCCTCCAGAAAGGCTTAGGTTTAGGTTTGGCCAAAAATACCCTAAAGGTTCAGATTTCTGCCCTTTCTGTTCTTTTTGATAAAAATTTTTCTAGAAATCCCTGGGTAGTGAGATTATTTGAGGCAGTGGATAGAAGAGGTCCAATTCGAATTCCGAAAGTTCCCCCTTGGGATTTGAATTAGGTTTTGAAATCTGCAAGCAGTAGTCCCACCCTAAGGATGGTTCTTTTCTCTGTAATTCTTCCTCTGGTGCTCTTGCGGGGGAAGGGAAAAGTGATGATTGCACTTATCGGTAATCAGATTGGATATGGAATGCACAGCAGAATCACTTGCTGTAGCCCTCTGTGCACTTGTCTGGTCTGGACTGGACCTGGATCTGGAATGCACAGCAGCAGTACTTGCTGTAGCCCTCTGTGCACTTGTCTGGTCTGGACTGGACCTGGATCTGGAATGCACAGCAGCAGTACTTGCTGTAGCCCTCTGTGCACTTGTCTGGTCTGGACTGGAACTGGATCTGGAATGCACAGCAGCAGCACTTGCTGTAGCCCTCTGTGCACTTGTCTGGTCTGGACTGGACCTGGATCTGAAATGCACAGCAGCAGCACTTGCTATAGTCCTCTGTGCATTTGTCTGGTCTGGACTGGTCCCGGATCTGGAGTACACAGCAGCAGCACTTGCTGTAACCCTCTCTCCACTTGTCTAGTCTTGTCTGGACTGGATCTGGAATACACAGCAGCAGCACTTTCTGTCCGGATCTGGAATGCACAGCAGCAGCACCCCTTGTCTGGTCTGGACTCGGATCTGGAATGCACAGTAGCAGCACTTGCTGTAGCCCTCTGTGCACTTGTCTGGTCTGGACTGGACCTGGGTCTGGAACGCACAGCAGCACTTGCTATAGTCCTCTGTGCAATTGTCTGGTCTGAACTGGAACCGAATCTAGAATACACAGCAGCAGCACTTGCTGTAACCCTCTGTGCACTTGTCTGGTCTGGACTGGACCCAGATTCGAAATGCATAGCAGCAGCACTTGCTGTGGCCCTTTGTGCAATTGTCTGGTCTGGACTGGACCAGGATCTGGAATGCAAAGCAGCAGCACTTCCTGAAGTCCTCTGCATTTGTCTGGTCTGGTCTAGACTCAGATCTGGAATGCACAGCATAGCACTTGCAATAGCCCTCTGTGCACTTGTCTGGTCTGGACTGGACTGGATCTCGAATGCACAGCAGCAGCACTTGCTGTAGCCCTCTGTGCACTGGTCTGGTCTGGACTGGACCTGGATCTGGAATGCACAGCAGCAGTACGTTCTGTAGTCCTCTGTGCACTTGTCTGGTCTGGACTGGACCTGGATCTGGAATGAAAAGCAGCAGCACCACTTGTCTGGTATGGACTCGGATCTGGAATGCAAAGCAGCAGCACTTGCTGTAGTCCTCTGTGCACTTGTCTGGTCTGGACTGGACCTGGGTCTGGAATGCACAGCAGCACTTGCTATAGTCCTCTGTGCATTTGTCTGGTCTGGACTGGACCCGGATCTGGAATACACAGCAGCAGCACTTGCTGTAACCCTCTGTGCACTTGTCTGGTCTGGACTGGACCCGGATTTGGAATGCACAGCAGCAGCACTTCCTGAAGTCCTCTGTGCATTTGTCTGGTCTGGTCTAGACTCGAATCTGGAATGCACAGCATAGCACTTGCAGTAGCCCTCTGTGCAATTGTCTGGTCTGGACTGGACCTGGATCTCGAATGCACAGCAGCAGCACTTGCTGTAGCCCTCTGTGCACTTGTCTGGTTTGGACTGGACCTGGATCTGGAATGCAAAGCAGCAGCACTTGTTGTAGTCCTCTGTGCATTTGTCTGGTCTGGACTGGACCCGGATTTGGAATGCATAGCAGCAGCACATGCTGTGGCCCTTTGTGCAATTGTCTGGTCTGGACTGGACCCATACCTGGGATACACAGCAGCAGCACTTGCTGTAATCCTCTGTCCAATTGTCTGGTCTTGACTTGGATCTTAAATGCACAGCAGCAACACTTCCTGAAGTCCTCTGTGCATTTGTCTGGTCTGGTCTAGACTCAAATCTGGAATGCACAGCATAGCACTTGCAGTAGCCCTCTGTGCACTTGTCTGGTCTGGACTGGACCTGGATCTTAAATGCACAGCAGCAGCACTTGCTGTAGCCCTCTGTGCACTTGTCTGGTCTGGACTGGACCTGGATCTAGAATGCAAAGCAGCAGCACGTTCTCTAGTCCTCTGTGCACTTGTCTGGTCTGGACTGGACCTGGATCTGGAATGCAAAGCAGCAGCACTTGCTATAGTCCTCAGTGCATTTGTCTGGTCTGGACTGGACCCGGATCTGGAATACACAGCAGCAGCACTTGTCTAGTCTGGAATTGGATCTAGAATGCAAAGCAGCAGCACTTGCTGTAGCCCTCAGTGCATTTGTCTGGTCTGGACTGGACCCGGATCTGGAATACACAGCAGCAGCACTTTCTGTAGTCCTCTGTGCACTTGTCTGGTCTGGACTCCGATCTGGAATGCAAAGTAGCAGCACTTGCTGTAGTCCTCTGTGCATTTGTCCGGTCTGGACTGGACCCAGATTTGGAATGCATAGCAGCAGCACATGCTGTGGCCCTTTGTGCAATTGTCTGGTCTGGACTGGACCCATATCTGGGATACACAGCAGCAGCACTTGCTGTAGTCCTCTGTCCAATTGTCTGGTCTTGACCTGGATCTTGAATGCACAGCAGAATCACTTGCTGTAGCCCTCTGTGCACTTGTCTGGTCTGGACTGCACCTGGATCTGGAATGCATAGCAGCAGCACTTGCTATAGTTCTTTGTGCATTTGTCTGGTCTGGACTGGAACTTGATTTGGAATGCACAGCAGCAGCACTTGCTGTAGTCCTCTGTGCACTTGTCTGGTCTTGACTGGACCCGGATTTGGAATGCACAGCAGCAGCACTTGATGTAGCCCTCTATGCAATTATCTGGTCTGGACTGGACCTGGATCCGGAATGCACAGCAGCAGCACTTGCTGTAGTCCTCTGTGCATTTGTCTGGTCTGGTCTAGACTCAGATCTGGAATGCACAGCACAGCAACAGTACTTGATAAAGCCCTCTGTGCACTTGTCTATTCTTGTCTGGACTGGATGTGGAATGCACAGCAGCAGCACTTGCTATAGTCCTCGGTGCACTGGTCTGGTCTGGCACGGCAGACAGAGGGGGCCCCCACCACCTGTGAAGGTGGTTTATGATGCTGCAAGCTGGACAAAGCCTCTTGAGCTAGTAGCAGCGCAGTGTAAGGAATTGTGGCAGCGGCCACCAGGGCAGATTAAGTATATCATAGGCCTGGGGCTGTTTTCCGATCTTGGGCCCCCTCCCTCCATTTGCCCTGACTGTCCCTTCTTTCGTGTTGTGTCCCATGTTTATTCTTTTCTGGTACATATTAAATAAAACTATGCCATGTATATAGCGTCATTGCCCATATACCCCTGAGGATGCCAGGGCAAAACATATTGGGGGCAGCGTATGAAGCGATTTTGGAAGACGTCCAAGAAGACGGACACCAATTTGTCCAATGCAATTTCTTATTGATAAGGAAGCAATAGAGTGACAGTGCACAGAACCACAGAATAATGCACTATGATAGCTCGCTGGGTGTTTAGTGGTCAGAGTTTTAATTTAATGAAATAAAGAGCGGATTTATTATTAGAGCCATAGGGCAGCCAGTTTTTGTTCAGGAGGACCTTATACCTTTCATTTATCTGGGTCAGATTTGTTGACCTGACGTATATAGTATAACACCCCCAGCGCCTCATAGTGTATAGTGTACAACACTATGTATGCAGTATACAGTGTAATACCCAACAGTATATAACACTGCCCTTTATATAGTACCCACAGTATGCAGTATATAGTATAACATCTCACAGTATACATCATCCCACAGTATGTAACACAGCCCAGTATATAGTACCCCAGAGTATGCAGTATATAGTATAACACCTCACAGTATACAGCACCCCACAGTATATAACACCGCCTAGAATCTCGTACCCTACAGTATATAACACCGCCTAGAATCTCGTACCCCACAGTATATAACACCGCCTAGTATATAGTACCCCACAGTATGTAGTACATAGTATAACATCTCACAGTATACATCATCCCACAGTATATAACACAGCCCAGTATATAGTACCCCAGAGTATGCAGTATATAGTATAACACCTCACAGTATACAGCACCCCACAATATATAACACCGTCTAGTATATCGTACCCCACAGTATATAACAGCGCCTGGTATATAGTCCCCTACAGTTTGCAATATATAGTATAACTAACACATCACAGTATACAGCACCCCACAGTATATAACACTGCCCAGTATATAGTACCCCACAGTATGCAGTATATAGTATAACAGCCCACAGTATGCAGTATAGAAGCCCACTGTATACAGTCATCACCCCACAGTGTATAGTACTCTATAGTATGCAATCAGGCTCGGACTAGACCACCGGGGGGGCGGGGGTTTTCTCGGTGGGCCCCCAGTCTCCTGCGGCCGAGACAAGATGGAGGAGTAATTATATTTCGCCTTTCTCAGGAGAGATAATTATTGTAACCACTAGGTGGCAGTATCGCACAGTGATACAGCCTCCTACTGGTGTGCATTGTACAGGAGGCCCCGCAGTATCTTCTAGACTTCTCTAGCTGCTTGCTGTGAAGAAGGAGAGAAGGTGTCTGCCGCCTCCTGCCCTCCCTGCCTTCAGGAAACTGTGATTGATGGAGAGAAGGACTCCTCTGCGGTGCTGGGCTGATTTTTCAGGTATGTGACAGTAGTGAGCTCTAGGCGACTGTAAGGGGGAAATAATTTGTTTATAGCAGACACAGATCTATAAATGTGTGCTGCTCTCTGCAGAGTTCAAAGTGGCATTGGGGGGACTCTGCCCTAGGTCCCCCCCAATGCCTCTGCTTTAGGTGCACCCACATAAGTGCCCCAGCTCCAGATGCCACCCCAATGCCCCCACTCCAAAAGGACCCCTAATATTGAATCTTCTCCAGTTGGCCCCCTAATACCCCTGTGGCTGTTCCAGGATCCCACTATTACCCGGCCTCAGGTGACCCTAATGCCTCTGCTTTACGTGCACCTCCATAAGTGCCCCTGCTCCAGATGCCCTCAATCTAAATGCAACACTAATATTGCCTCTTCTCCAGTTACCTCTGCTCCAGGATCCCCACTATTACCCTGCCTCAGGTGACCCTAATGGCTCTGCTTCAGTTATGACCCTCCGTTTGTGCCGTTTGCTCACGTTACTCCTCTAGCGACTTTGCTTGGGCTTTTTTAAAGGTTGTGACCTGCAAAGGGGGTTGGACTTATGCCCAAAAAATCCTGCACAGTGCGCCACATTCTCCAGTATTGACACATATGGTTTACATGGCGGCAGTGATGATATTCCGTATTTACAGGCATCATTGCTGCCATGTAAAGAGATACTGGTGGTGGAGTGGTGGAGGATTTAAAGGGGTTGTGCAGGTTTTCAAGTTATCCTCTCCACTCCCTAGGGCATAACTATATGATTTGTGGGGTCCGATTATGCAACCCCCACTGAACCCAGGAATGGGTCCTGTTCCCCTTTTTGATGGTGTGGCAGGCCACACATACACCCTGCTGCTCTATTCATTCTCTTTGGTACCACTGAAATTAGCCAGCGCTGTACTCCGCCATCTCTGGCGACCCTATAGAGAATGGATAGAGAGGCAGGGCATATTCCTGACCTGCCACTCAGTCAAGAAGGGGTATCAGTGGGGCTCCAGCGTTTAGACCCCAATTGATCACTTAGTTATCCCCGATCCTGTGGATAGAGGATAACTAGAAAAGTGGACACAGACCCTTTAACAGGCGAGCATTTCTAATTTAGTTTGACACATATTTTGGGACAGATTTTTTATTTTTATTTTTATTTTTTTACACCCAAAGAAAACCTTTAAAATAGGGAATGTGAAAAGGTGAAACAGCTATGACACGACAAGTGATAAGTGTCTGATTGGTAGGGGGTCTGACTGCTGGGACCCCCATGATCAAGGGAACAAGGTCTTAAAGGGGTTGTCTAACTTCCGTAAGTCGGATTTATCATGTAGAGAAAGTTAATGCAAGCCACTAACTAATATATTGTTATTATCCATATTGTTTCTATTGCTGGCTGGATTCATTTTTCCACCACATTATACACTGCTCGTTTCCATCGTTACGACCACCCTGCAATCCATCATTGGTGGCCATGCTTGCACGCTATAGGATAAAGCACTAGCCTATGTGCGCTCCCATGGTCTTGGCCACCAGAGAGGCTGCCACTTTTGTCTATAGTGTGCAAGCATGACCACCACTGCTGGATTGCAGGGTGGTTGTAACCATGGAAACGAGCAGTGTATAATGTGATGGAAAAATGAATCCAGCCAGCAAAGGAAGCAGTATCGATAATAACAGTATATTAGTAAGTTGCTTGTATTAACTTTCTCTACATGATAAATGCCACTTACTGAAGTGAGACAACCCCTTTAAGACCCTTGTGTACATAGGTTGGCAGTAATGTAATCGAATGTCTCAGGACCCCTTTTTTCATAATCAGTGGGTGTCCCAGCAGTCAGACCCCCCAGCAATCTGATATTTATCACCTATCCTTTAGATAACCCTTTTAAATATACTGTAGATTAGGTGCAATCTAAGGAGGTTAAGATTCGATTAATTTCATGCCAGACATTTATGCTTAAAGGGAACCTGTCACCTCAAACAGCGGTCCTAAACTGCGGGCAGGACCTTCAAGACTACAGCAGTCGGATTCTGATCAAGTATATCTTACTAAATTCCGGTGCGGCAGTAGTAAGAAAATCGATGTTTAATCCACGGCTGGCACGATTCTCTGCCCAGGCTTGAAGTCAAGGGGGCAGCGGCCTTCTTGCTTAAAGTCGCAGTAACCACGCCCCCTTCCCACCCCCTTCCTGCCCCCTTCGCTGTGACTGACAGCTGGTTGTTCTGAGAAGCCAGCCGGCTGTCGGGTATAAGTGATGTCAATCAAAGCGAAGGGGCTGGGAAGGGGGTGGGGTCACCGCGACTTGAAACAAGAAGGCCGCTGCCCCCTTGACTTCAAGCCTGGGCAGAGAATTGCGCCAGCCGTGGATTAAACATTGATTTTCTTACTACTGCCGCTCCGGAATTTAGTAAGATATGCTTGATCAGAATCCGACTGCTGTAGTCTTGAAGGTCCTGCCCGCAGTTTAGGACCGCTGTTTGAGGTGACAGGTTCCCTTTAAGGGGGTTAAAGGGGTTGTCTAACTTCAGTAAATGGCATTTATCATGTAGAGAAAGTTAATACAAAGCACTTATTAATATATTGTTATTATCCATATTGCCTCCTTTCCATCACATTATACACAGCTCGTATCCGTAGTTATGACCACCCTGCAATCCAGCAGCGGTGGCCGTTCTTACACACTATAGGGAAAGGCTCGAAGTGCGCATAGGCCAACACCTTTACCTATAGTGTGCAAGCACGGCCACCACTGGATTGCAGAGTGGACAACACCATGGATATGAGCAGTGTATAATGTGATGGAAAAGAGCCAATATGGAGAATCAGAATACATTAGTAAGCGCCTTGTATTAACTTACTCTACATAATAAATGTCATTTGTTGAAGTGAGGCAGCCCCTTTAAGTGTGCTAAGCTTAATAGGGTTAGGCAAAAAATGTCTTGGTGCGTGCATTGCATGTTTCCTATGTGTGATAGGAACTGCATGTGTCTTGTTTCTGACTGACTTAAGAGCAGGATACCCATATATGTGTGAGGCTACTTTCACACTTGCGGTAGCAGGGACCGCCAGGCTATTCCAGTGGGGATTGCAGTTGCGTTCAGTGAAAACTGTGCTATTTCACAGGCAATGCCATTCAGTTTTGTCTGCGATTGCGTTCAGTTGTTCATTTTTTTCAGCGTGGGTGCAATGCATTTTGATGCGTTTTTCACACGCGTGATAAAAAACTGAAGGTTTACAAACAACTCCTAGCAACCATCAGTGAAAAACGTATTGCATCTGTACTTGCTTCCGGATGCAATGCGTTTTTCACGCAGCACATTCACTTCTATGGGGCCAGAGCTGCGTGAAAAACGCTGAATATAGAACATGCTGCGATTTTCACGCAACGCAGAACTGATGAGTGAAAAAAAATGCTCATGTACACAGACCCATTGAAATGAATTGGTCCGGATTCAGTGCGGGTGCTATGCGTTCACGTCACGCATTGCACCCGCGCGGTAAACTCGCTCGTGTGAAAGGGGCCTAAGGGTTACATAGCATCATAAATCAATACAATGCGACCCGTCAGTGCAGGGTGGTCAGGACGGGTGCTCTCACTGACACACGCTGCGAGTCCAATGTGTGGAACTCGCTGGTGTGAAAGGGGGCCAGTAGTGTATGGAGATTTCTAGCTGTCTTCTCATGGATATATGGCTTGGCTATTTTCTCTTGTCACCTGTCAGGCTTGTTAAAACATTGGGGAGCCACTTCCAATAGGTGGCACTAGGGAGATAGTTCTCTTTCTTTAGGCCAGGGATCAGCAACCTCCTCCAGCACTCCAGCTATTCTGAAACTACAACTCCCAGAATCATCCTTTCACTTCTCTGGGAGTTACAAAGACAGTCAAGTAAGTGTGCATGTTGGGAGTTGTAGTTTTACAGCAGCTGGAGTGCCGAAGGCTGCCGATCCCTGATCTAGGAGATACCTCTCTATATGTGAGAGTGCCCTGTGACATGTGAAAATGTCACTTTGCAGGGAAGGAGAGAGAAAACAATAGGTCATTTTCACAATAGAGAAATGTTTGCAGCAAAATAATTTTTACTGCTGTATAAATATCAAATTTCAGTTATTTCTTTTACATTGTCTTACATGTTACCATCCCTGGTCAGGAAAGCTTTCGCTCAATCCATGTTCATGTGATTAAAGAGCACAGTCTGCCTATTTGCAATCACACTCATGAATCCAAAAGAATGAATACCATGTGATGAAGCAGATCACCGCTAAGATGGCCTGAAACTAGATGCTAATTGCCAGCCATGATGAAAAGACTTTTAGACTTATCTTGATTTTAAACATACAGTAGATGTTAGTGATGTGCTTTGCAGGTTAATAAGATGCCTGTGTAAATGGCGGCTTTAATGATCAGTATGGCATTGTGGTACAGCAAAAATGTTCTTTCTCTGCATCAATCACATACATATACAGCTTTACATTGTCCAGGCTTCAACAGAAATAATAACAAGAAAACCTATGGCAATCAACCCTATTTCAGAGCTGAAACATCTCCAGTACTCACAATCACCGCAGGGTACACTATGCAAAAATGGACTCATGAAGGTCGCTTCATATCCTTTTGCTAATCCGAAAAGTGACATTTAGTGATGGAGCACAGTACATAGATCTCTTCAATAGTCACCACCACGTTGTTCCAACCGAACTGCAAGAAGCAGGGTAAAATAGTGCAGACCACCTTCCCAAGGACTCCTAAAACTACTGTAGTTTGTTGTACTCACAAGAGTAATAAAAGCATGTACATATTATATACATTAAACAGTGGCGTAACTATCGGGGAAGCAGGGGAAGCGGCTGCTTCGGGGCCCGGGCTGCTTCGGGGCTCGGCACCCGGCAGCATGACACCAAGTTCCTCTAGAGTTAATTATAATAAAGTTTGTCAGTCCAGGCCGGGCCCGGGCCCCTTCACATACAGTGCACCGGCCTGTCCATCATCCGACCAGGCGAACCACCGCTAATGAACCCATCCCCCCGCCCCCCCCGCGGGCCCCCGCCCACTAAGTAAGTCCTGACCTGAGAGAGCGGTAGGCGGGAGAAAGAGCGCGACTACAGGCAAGAAAAGGTCAGGAGCAGCATGGTAGGAAGCAGAGCAGCGAACGGACATCAGTCACTGTGCTGGGCTTTTCAGGTACAGTATGTGTCTATGCCGGCTGTTCTGCCTGTGTGCCCACTGCCCCCCTTGCCTTTGTCATCTTGTGCTGCTGCGCTGTTCACCTGTCATGGACTCCTGTCTCCTGGTTGCTTATCTAATAAAGTTTACACATACAGTGCGGTGCCCCTCCAATGACCCCCCAATGCTGCCGCTTCTCCATTCACCTGTCCTGGCTCACAGTGGTGTGGACCCACCATCTTTTCCCAGCCCCTAGTTCACAGGCCCCCCTGCCCTTGTCAGCTCTGTCCCCTGTCTGTGCATCCCCCTGGCTTTTTCAGCACAGCCCCTGACCCGACTGCGCCCCTATGGGCCTTGTCTGTACCCTCCCTGGCCTGTGGCTCCCCCAGGCCCCTGTCTGCGCCTCCCTGGCCCCTGTTTGCGTCTTTATGGCCCCTGTCTGCGCCCCCTGGCCTTTGTATGCACCCCTGACCCCTGTCTGCGCCTCCCTGGCCCCTATCTGCACCCCTCTGGCCCTTATCTGTGCCCCCCCAGCCTTTGTCTGTGCCCTCTGGCCCCTGTCTGTGCCCCTCTGGCCTCCGTCTGCGCCTCCCTTGCCCCTATCTGTGCTCACCCTGGCACCTGTTTGTGCCTCCCTGGCCCTTGTCTCTGCCCCCTTGGACCCTGTGTGCGCCACCCTGGCCCTTTCTGTGCCCCCCCCCCGGCCCCTGTCTGCACCTCCGTGGCCCCTGTCTGCACCCTGGGCCATGGCCCTTATCTGTGCCCACACAGGCTGCGAAGCGCAGGGGGGGGGCCATACAAAAATTTGCTGTGGGGCCCAGTCACTCGTAGTTACGCCCCTGACATTAAACATCGGTATATCTAATTCCCCGACCTAGGTTTTGCCTCTTCTGGGCTTCTTCACTTCTCTTCTGGATAAATAGGCAAAAATTCCCACAAGCACCCTCCAAAATCTAGTAGAAAGCCTTCCCAGAAGAGTGGGAGTCGTTTAGCTGCGAATAGGGGACCAACTCCATATTAATGCCTATGAATTCAGAATGGGATGTCATGAAAGCTCCTGTAGGTGTAATGTGTAGGTGTCCTAATACTTCTGTTCATAAAGTGCATCACAGGTAACAAAACATTTGCTGTTCTTACTAAAGGTGGATTGCAGATTCCCGCAAACGTCCGTTCCCGACAATCTGCCGGATGCAGGATGATCCTGTTATTCATGCAGGCACAACAATTATCGTTTTAGGGAAGTGGATCGTGCTGTCTAAACAGTGATCTGCTGCCCAGAAACAGTGCAGCTGTATGAGGACCAGCGATCGCAATAGCGACCCCTCATACTATGAAGGAGATCGCTGCATGTAAATGCGCGGTTTTCTTCACTGAATGAGTAGCCGACTGTGGAGAAGGAACGCTTCCTTCCCGACAATCAGCTTTCTGGTCGGCGCATGTAAACCCACCTTAATTCTTAACCCAAAATTTTTAAATGGCTTGAAAAACTACAAAAAGTAGATTGAACAGAACTGATTCTGTTACCCAAAAAGGTGATCTGCACACGAATTTCCATGCTGATTTATCTACGTTTCTGCAGCATATCTGCACCAAAATTCGCAATGTATAATTGCGTTTTTCAGTGCAGATTTGGAGCGGTTTTGCCACAGATCTCACCCTTCCACTGAAAAGGGTGAAATCCGCAGCTAAAACCACAAACATAATTGACATGCTATTTGTTTTTAAATCCACACCACAGGTCAATTTCCGCACAGAAGTAATCCACAAAGTGAATAAGGGACCTGTATTATCTCATACACTTTGCTGCGACTGTAACACGCTGCGGTTTTTCCGCGCGTAAATCCACACAGAAATACCACACAAATTCCACCTTGTATATGCTAGAATGTCTGTACAAGTAGCGTAAAGCAGTGAATGATTTATCATGTTCAGTCCTACCTGGACTTTGGCTTCGCTAACCACAGGCATATTGTAGCAGCAGATTGTAATAGTGACCCAAACTGGCCCAGTATGCTCTTTCTGTTCTGTTTAGTCCAGCCTCCAGTGCGATCTTAGAGAGGGTTTTCAGCATGGCAAGGGGCATCATGACACTTAAATAGACAAAGTTGTCCTCCACCAGTGTACCACACCATTTTGGCCCAATAACAATTTTTGGAAGCTTTCTACAGTACAAAATCCCAAAATAACCCTAAAATATAACTTTTAATAATTATGTTAAAAAGGGACTATATGTCCATAAATAACGCACAATGTGAAGAGACAATGGAAAATACCACTGGGAGGTCGTGTCCCGTAGCAACGGGGCCTTGTGGCACAAGTCCCAGTACAAACCACCTAAGGTGCACGGCGGCACTGAAATATCACAACAGGCAAAACCTTTTTCAGTCATAATCTTAAGCGGACGTTTGAGATTAGGGACTTCATTTCATGCAGGTCATTTGGTGTGATTTACAAAATGACCTGTATTTGCCATAAAGAATATATCGGAAAAACCAAACGTGAATTCCGCTGACGCGTAGGTGAACACCTCCTTGACATTGAAAATCGCCGGGACACGGCGGTTGCCCGCCACGTTTGTGCACATCATCAAGGGGACCCCAGAGTGGTGGGTTTCATGGGGATCGAACTGGTCAACCCCCCAAAAAGGGGAGGTGACTGGGATAAACTGTTACTGCAGCGTGAATCACGCTGGATATTCACACTTAAGACGGTCGCACCAAACGGTTTGAATGAACAACTCACCTATGGGTGCTTTCTATAATAAGGCTTTATTATGCTCCGCCTTCTATTTCTCTGATCTATGAGAGTCCTATATTTTGATTTATGAGTGTCTTATACCTTCATACAACTCTCAAAAATAAGTTATTTACCATCTTCCATAGCCAGTAGCCAGTATCAGTATATGTGTTTTGTATAAGTATTGCCACTGTACCGATATCCCTATGTGACCATTCCACATTTTGCCAAAATACCTTACCCTCAGCGTCCTGCACAGTGAGTCTATCATCATAGCTCTGTGCTCTATCATATCGCTGAGGACATCAGGACATCAAGCGGGGCTGTACCATCTTAACAGCCCGTCCTCTGGACTCACGATACTGCCCGGCAGGCTATCGTCCTGGGGCAGAACTTTGATTTAACCCCTTGTTCTCTTTTTTTATAAGTCACCTTTATCTTGGTGCAGTGATTACTATTTACTCCATTTCTCCCCTGATGAGCCGTGTTTGCTACAATATACGGCGAAACATGCGTGTAGGGAGTTATTTTTTGTAATCATAGGGGAATTTAGCCATACACATTATAGGGACAGGTTCCTGACGGGGTCGCCCTTGTTAGGACGAGTGCCCTGTGGTGAGGCTGCTATTGTTATCCTAGTGGCAGGGCACAGATTACCACCTTATATAGGGTTATAATAGGGACCCTACACGTATGGTTCTTACCTTTTGTGTTTAATCCATTTTTTCCTTCATCTTATGACATCAAGTCAGCTATAAATGGAAAGCGGTGACAACATACGTGTCTTGAACCCTCCCTTGTGAACAACTATCTGGAACCGGTAGGACAAAATTGTTTTATTTCAGTGCCGCCGTGCACCTTAGGTGGTTTGTACTGGGACTTGTGCCACAAGGCCCCGTTGCTACGGGACACGACCTCCCAGTGGTATTTTCCATTGTCTGTTCACATTGTGCGTTATTTATGGACATATAGTCCCTTTTTAACATAATTATTAAAAGTTACATTTTAGGGTTTTTTTGGGATTCTGAATTGGATTAAGCTGTAACCCATTTTTCAGGTCATTATTGATTCTGAACCTCGATTGATTTATACTTTATTCTCTGGTATGGCGGGATTTTTGGCCGGTGGCATTAACACTGATACATGGTTTGAGGAAGCAAAAGAGGTTTTCTCTGATAAATCCTATACGCAGAAAAAATTTTCACCTTCCTTTAAGGCTGCATTCAAGGAACTCAATAAACTGTATCGTGACCACCTATCTAGTTGGTGGGAGGTACAAAGCCTTGATAATTACATCAAGCATGGTATTGTACCCCGGGGATTGCGCATTACTGTAACCCCAGTGAACAAACAGAGAACCCCCGGTTTCAACGCACGGTGGGAACAAATTGCTACAAAGAGCTCCTTGCAATTCATGACCTTATTATTGGAAGAGGAAAAAACTATCTTAAATACACTTACTGAAAAACTTAAGAATCAAATTGAGACAGTAAAAACCTTTTCGGGTGATCCAGAGTATTGTAATCAGGAGAAACAACTTCAAACCTCTATCGAGAAATATCAATACCATTTACGGGAAAGAAAACATAGGCAATTTAATAAGGACCTTTCAGAATTTAAAGAAAATAAAGCCTATTTGGTCCTGAGGGAGAAACCACCAGCTAATGAGGTAACATCTGAGATCTCTACCACAGAAACTGATCTTTCTGATAGCGATAGAGAATCTGGTGGTAGCTCCAATAGAAACAATTCTCGTAATTCCAATCGAAGAGGGAGAGCGAGAGGCAGAGGTAGTGGAATATCCAGAGGTGGTAGAGGGGGTTTTTTAGATCAGGGGACAAGTTATCACCTCAGAAACCGTTTAACCAAACGGGACCCCTCGGCCCAGAGGTAATTAACCTCTCCGACCGCCCTCTCTCAGAATTTGAGATGGCAGTTCTATCAAAAGGGCTTTCCTTCGTTCCAACCCGCAAACATGACACATTTACATGGATCAAAGATTTACATTTATTTATTAGGAGATTGAGGTGGCATAAGCACTTTAAGACGACCGAGAAAAAGCAGTGCCAGAATCTGGGCATACCCACAGAATTGCTATCTGATGTGAAGATGCTAGAAAGCCTCTCAGAGGAAATACAAGTAGGTACAGGACCTTTCACATCCCTACGTCTAAAAAGCTCCAAAATGCCCCCTATAGGAGCTGTATCTTGTCTGGATGTGTTCTTGCGGTTGGTTGAGTCCGACTTAATGGAGATGCCGTCTATCACTGGATTTGACAACTGCTCGTCTAGTGAGCGTCAGGCCATTGTGTCACTGAGGGAAGATCAAGGGATAGTTATAAAACCCTCAGATAAGGGTGGAAACATCGTGATTATGAATAGTTGTGACTATCAAGCAATGTGTGAACATATATTGCAAGATAAAGAAAGCTATCAAGTTCTCACTTCTAATCCAACAGCACCTTTCCTCATGGAGTTGGAGGAAATACTCCTGGATGCTAGGGATAAGAAGTTGATCTCCATAGAGGAACTTACTTTCCTGAAACCAGAGTACCCTGTGACTGCCACCTTCTACAGTCTCCCCAAGGTCCATAAAGGCCTAAGACCTTTAAAGGGGAGACCGATCGTGGCAGGTATTAACTGTTTAGGGCAGAATTTGGGTATATACATCGATCAAATTCTTATGCCCTTTGTCACCGCACTTCCCTCGTATACCCGTGATACAATGGACCTGCTTAAACGTATAGACGGCGTCTCCATTGATGATGACTCACTTCTTGCAAGTGTGGATGTGGAGGCTTTGTACTCCTCCATACCACACGAGGTAGGCCTGCAGGCAGTAGGGTATTTTCTGAGCATGCGAGGTCAGCAATTTACTGCACATAACAATTTTGTGTTACGCCTGCTCAGATACCTGCTGACACACAATTTTTTTCTGTTTAACGGCCGCCTATACCACCAGCTCAGGGGCACAGCCATGGGCTGTTCTTGTGCACCATCCTATGCAAATTTGCTCCTGGGCTGGTGGGAGGCAACGGTCGTCTTTGGGGAGAGTGAGTCGATGACCTGGCCCATCTCCTTATGGGCCAGGTACATCGATGATATTTTCATTATTTGGAATGCTGATGTAGCCTCTTTTAAAAGTTTTGTTGAACATCTTAATGTTAATAACGTGGGCCTTCGTTTCACGTATGAAACCAACAAAAATTCCCTTGCCTTCCTTGATGTACAAATCTCTAGGGGTTTAGGGGGGGAACTACATACAAAAATATACCGCAAGCCTACAGCGACAAACTCTATCCTCCATTGGCAGAGCAGTCATCCTATGCCATTGAAGCGCGGTATTCCCTGCGGTCAATACCTGCGCATACGACGCAACTGCTCGGAGGATGGAGAATTCAAACAACAGGCTGCAGATTTGCGGCAAAGATTCCAGGCTAGAGGCTACCCTGACTCTGTTTTGAAGAAGGCGTATCACAGGGCAGCTACTACCCCTAGAAATACATTGCTTACCCCTAGGGAACGAGAAATGGGTGATAAGAAAATTAGATTTGTCACTACATATGATGGCTGTGCTAAAGAAGCAAGAAAGATCCTCGGACGTCACTGGCAAATCCTTCTGATGGATCCAGACATATGCGATGTGTTGCATCAATATCCACAAGTTACTTTTAGACGGGGCCAGAGTCTGAGAGATCTTCTCGTACACAGCCACTATACTCCCCCAACACGAGCAGATACATGGCTGACACGTAAGCCCAAAGGCTGTTTCAAATGCAGCGGATGTGTGGCCTGCCGTAATATCACAACAGGCAAAACCTTTTTCAGTCATAATCTTAAGCGGACGTTTGAGATTAGGGACTTCATTTCATGCAGGTCATTTGGTGTGATTTACAAAATGACCTGTATTTGCCATAAAGAATATATCGGAAAAACCAAACGTGAATTCCGCAGACGCGTAGGTGAACACCTCCTTGACATTGAAAATCGCCGGGACACGGCGGTTGCCCGCCACGTTTGTGCACATCATCAAGGGGACCCCAGAGTGGTGGGTTTCATGGGGATCGAACTGGTCAACCCCCAAAAGGGGAGGTGACTGGGATAAACTGTTACTGCAGCGTGAATCACGCTGGATATTCACACTTAAGACGGTCGCACCAAACGGTTTGAATGAACAACTCACCTATGGGTGCTTTCTATAATAAGGCTTTATTATGCTCCGCCTTCTATTTCTCTGATCTATGAGAGTCCTATATTTTGATTTATGAGTGTCTTATACCTTCATACAACTCTCAAAAATAAGTTATTTACCATCTTCCATAGCCAGTAGCCAGTATCAGTATATGTGTTTTGTATAAGTATTGCCACTGTACCGATATCCCTATGTGACCATTCCACATTTTGCCAAAATACCTTACTTGTTGCTTACTGTATCTCTCTTGCGGCAATTGGTCCAGTTGCTTAGCAACTGAGATACACATTTAGGATGGCCACATATCCGTGTCCATTCTAGCGGTAGTTTGTCTCTCAGCATACCCGCGATGCGCACTAGAATCGCCACTGCGCATGCGCGGGGCACACTCTCGCGATGCCCTGCGCTCCAAGCCCCGGTGTGAGGCGGCAATGTGGAACGCACACGCTGTAGTGTGATTGCGTTGGCGTTCCCACATCACAGCCGTCACATGGCTTTCTAATAGCCATTCAACACTAGGTAAGTTTTAAATAAAAGGCGGCCATACCCGCGCCCTCAGCGTCCTGCACAGTGAGTCTATCATCATAGCTCTGTGCTCTATCATATCGCTGAGGACGTCAGGACATCTAGCGGGGCTGTACCATCTTAACAGCCCGTCCTCTGGACTCACGATACTGCCCGGCAGGCTATCGTCCTGGGGCAGAACTTTGATTTAACCCCTTGTTCTCTTTTTTTATAAGTCACCTTTATCTTGGTGCAGTGATTACTATTTACTCCATTTCTCCCCTGATGAGCCGTGTTTGCTACAATATACGGCGAAACATGCGTGTAGGGAGTTATTTTTTGTAATCATAGGGGAATTTAGCCATACACATTATAGGGACAGGTTCCTGACGGGGTCGCCCTTGTTAGGACGAGTGCCCTGTGGTGAGGCTGCTATTGTTATCCTAGTGGCAGGGCACAGATTACCACCTTATATAGGGTTATAATAGGGACCCTACACGTATGGTTCTTACCTTTTGTGTTTAATCCATTTTTTCCTTCATCTTATGACATCAAGTCAGCTATAAATGGAAAGCGGTGACAACATACGTGTCTTGAACCCTCCCTTGAGAACAACTATCTGGAACCGGTAGGACAAAATTGTTTTATTTCAGTGCCGCCGTGCACCTTAGGTGGTTTGTACTGGGACTTGTGCCACAAGGCCCCGTTGCTACGGGACACGACCTCCCAGTGGTATTTTCCATTGTCTCTTCACATTGTGCGTTATTTATGGACATATAGTCCCTTTTTAACATAATTATTAAAAGTTATATTTTAGGGTTATTTTGGGATTTTGAATTGGATTAAGCTGTAACCCTTTTTTCAGGTCATTATTGATTCTGAACCTCGATTGATTTAAGCTTTCTACAGTAATATAACATGGCATAACAAATGAGATTTTGCTATGTGTTTTAAAAACAAGCTGTTTGTTAACACTGTCAAACAAGCGTTTACCCATAGCTATATATGTCAGTGTCATTCTCATATAAGTCCTAGGAGATGTCATTGTGCCGATCAGCATCCTTTTATTTTTGTAGATGTAATAAGTCTTAAAAGTTTAGTGTCAAATTTTTAGATTTTCAAGAATAAAAATCTATATAATATCTATATAATCGAAAACCCACATAAATGGCCCTATTTTGGAAACTGCACCCCTCCAAATACAAGATAGCAGTTAAGAAATGTGTTCACCTTTTAGGTGTTCCACGAAAATTAGAGCAATATGGAAGTAAAATTAAAAATAAAGTTTTTTTTTGCCAGTTTTCCATTCAATTATTTTTTCACTGTAACTCAGCATTATCAACCTGATTCTGCAATTTGTATAAATGTCTTAAATGTGGCCCAAGCCTGCCGCCTGACTTAAATAGAGTCCTCAGAAATGAAGGAGCATGTTATGGAATTTGGGGTCTCAATTTTATTCCGATGCTTTTCAGGCACTGTGTCAGGTTTGCAGAGGCCTTGAGGTACTAAAACACAAGAAAGACTCCTAGAAAGACCCTTATTTTAAAACTACACCCTCCAGGAATTTATCTAGGTGTTTAATGATTGTTTTGACCCCCCAAGTGTTACATAGAAATGCAGCACTCATGAAAGTAAATAAGAAATGTAATACCAGAAAACTTGAGAGCACCCTCTAGTGGACAGCGCTCATATATGGAAGTCAGTGAGGAAATTAGGATTACTATAGTGGATATGGTATATTGGTGGTTATTTCAACTTATATTTCTGGAAAAAGTTGCTTTAGAGCTGAAATCAGAGCCCCCCCATCTCCATCCTATATCCTCTCCCCCCTTTGCTTTCTTTACCCATCCCACTCCTTTCCCCCTTTTCCCCTCCCCTTTACCCCTCTCCACTATCCTTCCCCCTCCTCCCGCATTGCCCCCCCCCCCAATTTCCTGATTCTCCTTCCACCCCCCTCCCCCCCTCCAATCCAGTGCCAGCCCTTGAACCCACCGTTTTAGATTCTTCAAAAACCGGTGTAGAAAATGATAAACAAGAGGGGCTGGCTGACGCTCATGGCTGACGCTCATCCTTAATTAATACACAGCCCTAAAAGTGCCTTTTAACAGAGGCATGGGTTTAATTATTTATGAATTGTTTCGCTATAATAATCCTAATTTCCTCTCTGACTTCCATTTATGAGCACTACATCCACTAGAGTGCATGCTCAAGTTTTCTGGTATTCCGTTTTATCATGTACTGCAACCATCAGAGCGCACTCTTAGGCCCCTTTCACACGGGCGAGTTTTCTGCGCGGGTGCAATGCGTGAGGAGGATGCATTGCACCCGCACTGAATCCTGACCCATTCAGTTCTATGGGGCTGTGCACATGAGCGGTGATTTTCACGCATCACTTTTGCGTTGCGTGAAAATCGCAGCATGTTCTATATTTTGCGATTTTCACGCAGCGCAGGCCCCATAGAAGTGAATGGGCATGCGGGAAAATCGCAAGCATCCGCAATCATGTGCGGATGCGTTGCGATTTTCCCGCATGGTTGCTAGGATACGATCGGGATGGGGACCCGATCGTTATTATTTTCCTTTATAACATAGTTATAAGGAAAATAATCGCATTCTAATTACAGAATGCAATGTTCCCGGGCTTTAAAGGGTTAAAAATAATAAAGAGTTAACTTACCTTCTCCCATTGTACGCGCAGAGCCCCAGAACGTCTTCTCTCTTGATAGTTTTGATGCTTGAGGACCTGTGGTGACGTCACAGGGTCACATGGTCCAATCATAGAAGCATTTGAGTGGACCATGTGACCCATGTGATCCTGTGACATCACGGCAGGTCCTTCATCCAACATCTGTTGGATGAAGGACCTGCCGTGATGTCACAGGATCATATGGGTCACATGGTCCACTCAAATGCTTCTATGATTGGACCATGTGACCCTGTGACGTCACCACAGGTCCTCAAGCATCAAAACTATCAAGAGAGAAGACGTTCTGGGGCACTGCGCGTACAATGGGAGAAGGTAAGTTAACTCTTTATTATTTTTAACCCTTTAAAGCCCGGGGAACATTGCATTCTGTAATTAGAATGCGATTATTTTCCCTTATAACTATGTTATAAAGGAAAATAATTACACATACAGAATACTCATCCCGAAACCAGACTTCAGTGATGATGTCTGACTTCGGGTCTGGGTACCAAGCATGCCGATTTTTTCACGCGCGTGCTCAACGCACTACAAACGTTAGCACACGCGCGGAAAAATCGCGGCGATTCCCGCAACGCACCCGCATCTTATCCGGGCGTCAAACATGACGCCCGTGTGCAAGAGGCCTTAGGTATTTTGGCCCGTAGACCCATTCTACCCCAGAGGGTCCATGGCAACCAAAACAAGCTGGCTATCAGCACACGTTATCTCCACCATCTTCTGAGCTCCACAGCTCCAACAAAATCACAGTTCTGTGCTGCAAATTCTGTTCTTCTGCTCCACAAGGAGCATTATGACTAGCCTCCATTTAGATTTAATGATTTTTTTCTACCCCCAATGCACCACTCACCCATGTGTATACAGGTATAAGACTGATCTACTGTCTGTATGTGCATTGTTTAATCATGATTACTATTTTGATACAAACTCATAAGAAGTGATATTTCAATGATTTAATAACATTCTAATTTTTATACATTTAAGTATGGTTTATTGCAACATCATAAAATTCTTCTTACTCTTTTTTTTATCAGCTTTAACCCCAATTGGCTATTTACCCCAGAGAGGCGATACTCACTGTACATGAGGAACCTATTACAGTTTCAGAATACTATGTATCTGCGATTTTCCGCAGATGGGGGGGTAAACCAAAGTTCAGGAGATTACTGGGGAAGGCCTGGCACTGGATTAGGGAGTGGCATGTGAGTCCTGAACAGAGCAGCAGTAGTAGTGTCTGAAAAGCTTTGGGGGTGGAAGTAGTTGCTTGGTCAGTCCAGTGTACAGAGTACAGGTGGCTGTAATACGTGAATTGCAGGAAAGTTAACTGCCACGAAACCATTTTGGAGTGTATGACCTGGTTTTGTGTGTTATCTACTATCCTCTTATCAAGAAGAAGAAGCTGAGCTTCAGGATATTGCTGTGGAGCAGTGTATTGCAAGGGATTCAGTTACAGATATGGAGAACCAGAAAAGGGAAACCCTGGAGGGTATCCCCACAAGGGGACTAAGTGAGAGTGGCGAGTAGAAGTGAGAATGAAACTCCCAAGCACTGAACAATGTACAGTGTATATTATAACTTCCAATAATTGAAGTGTGTATATATCTTTAACCACCAATCTTATCTGCCTCAGTAACAAGTAAAGTTGAATTTTCTTTGCACTTCATCTTGTGCCTCTGCCTCACTCCCTTAGAAGTGGTCCTCATCCCCTATTGTCAATGATGGAGCCTGTGTTACCTGTGCAAAGGTTTGTTTTATTTGAACTTTGGAAAAAAACACCCAAAATCTAAAAATAAAAACTTGTCTGAGTTTTAAACAAGGCAGAGAAGGTGTTAAAGCAATAAATAAGTGCATACTAACCAGTTTGAATACTCTCCACAATGATGTTTTTGGCTGCAGCGGTAATTGCTCTTATCAGCCAATCACTGGCCTCAGCTGTATACTGCATGAGACTGCTGAGGCCACTGATTGACTTCAGCAATCATGTGAAATATATACTAAATAAAATCAGAACAGGAGGTTTAAACACATGAGTATGCATTATTTTATTGTATTTATATTGCCTTTTTCCCACTTTTAAGTAGGGCATCCTCTACTTAACCAATAGGTAATTTTCCGATTACATGTTCCCTATAACTAGTAGCTGGTCCTAAAGCTCGATCTAGGGATCACACTGTATTATATGATAATATAGCTTGTATATTTTCCTTAATTGATGAGAGGTGGGTTGAGTGCTTTCACTGTGAGCATACAAAAATGGTACCTCCTGCAATTTGCTAGGAATAAGTGCAGCTTTCACTCACAGTCCCACATGCTGAAAAACTGAAACTCGATACTTTAACATTCATAGAGGTTTTATAAATAGACTGTTCTACAAAATTACTGCAAATGACCTTTGTCTCCTCAACTTCTCTCCCTTTCCATCGTTTGAATGTTTTTGTTACACATACTGTAAATGAAATACTGGATAGTGGATTATGTTTCTAAGACTCAAGGTTAGTAATAGGAGATTTTACAGTTCAGGCAAATTAATTAAAATGAGTCATCAGTGCTCACTTTGAAACATACCTTAAATGAGTATTTGAGGAAGACAGAAAAAAAATTAAAGGGTTGTCGGGCCTTTACTAAGTGTTGGGCTATCCTTAGGAAAAGCCATCACTTACTAAAGGCCGGACAACCCCTTTAATTATTTTTTAATCTGCCATCAAAAGCTTTCAATCTACTGTAGCATCTTTAGATCTAACACCAAAAGCTAATAAAGCACTTATTAATATAGTGTTTTTTTTTTGTTTTTTTTAATGAAGCCCTTTTTTGTTTTGATATCCAGTCCTTCCTTTTCTTTCTATGCCACTTTGTCACAGTTCCCATGTTATTTGTCGGGCCTGGCTTCTTTATCTATGTGCAAGCCAGCCCCCTGATACAAAAGTAGCAAAAGCTAAATTGCCACTTAATGTAATAAATACACATCAGTAGCAAGCTTTATGTGGCTTTTGTTATGTGTCAATTTAACCCCTTCAGGACCCTGCCATTTTTCACCTTAAGGCTGCATTCACACGGGCGTGATTTCCACGCGGGTGCAATGCGTGAGGTGAACGCATTGCACCCGCATGGAATCCGGACCCATTCATTTTTAAATGGGGCTGTGCACATGAGCGGTGATTTTCCCGCATCACTTTTGCGTTGCGTGAAAATCGCAGCATGTTCTATATTCTGAGTTTTTCACGCAAAGCTGGCACCATACAAGTGAATGGGGCTGCGGGAAAATCGCAAGCATCCGCAAGCAACTGTGGATGCAGTGCGATTTTCCCGCATGGTTGCTAGGAGATGATCGGGATGGGGACCCGATCTTTATTATTTTCCCTGATAACATGGTTATCAGGGAAAATATTAGCATTCTAATTACAGAATGTTATGTAAAAAGGGGAAGAGACGGTTAAAAATAAAAAATAAAACTTTAATTCACCTCCTCCTCTTCATCGTGTAGGTGCCGGGATCATTCTTCTTTCTTCATTCTGCTGGGTAAAGGACCTTCCGTGACGTCACTGGGTCACATGGGTCACATGGTCCAATCAAAAGCTTCCATGATTGGACCATGTGACCCATGTGACCCAGTGACATCACCGAAGGTCCTTCAACCAACAGATATGAAGATAGAAGATGTTCAAACGCTTTGCACTCACATGAAAAATCACACATTTTCCCGCAACGCACCCACCTCTTATCCGTGTGAACCCGGCCTAAGGACCAGGCCATTTTTTGCAAATCTGACACGTGTCACTTTATGTGGTGATAACTTTAAAACGCTTTTACTTATCCAAGCCATTCTGAGAATGTTTTCTCATCACATATTGTACTTTATAGCAGGGATAAATTTGAGTCCAAATATTTCATTTTTAGTTCTAAAAAATTACCAAATTTACAAAAAAAAAAGAAAAAATTCGCAATTTTCAAAATTTCAATTTCTCTGCTTTTAAAACAGATAGTGATACCTCCTAAAATAGCTATTACTTTATATTTCCCATATGTCTACTTCATATTTGAATCATTTTGTAAATTACATTTTCTTTTTTTGAACATTAGTAGGCTTAGAAGTTTAGAAGCAAATCTTGAAATTTTTCAGAAAATGTCCAAAACCCACTTTTTAAGGACCAATTAAGGTCTGAAATCACTTTGTTAGGCTTACATAATAGAAACCACCCATAAATGGCCCCATTTTAGAAACTACACCCCTCAGTTTTTTGGCAGATTTTCCATTTTAATACATTTTTTCCAGTAACAAAGCAAGGGTTAACAGCCTAACAAAACTCAATATTTATTACCCTGATTCTGTAGTTTACAGAAACACCCAATGTGTGGTCGTAAACTGCTGTATGGGCACAAGGCAGGGCGCAGAAGGAAAGGAACGCCATATGGTTTTTGGAGGGCAGATTTCACTGGGATAATTTTAAGTTGCCATGTCACATTTGAAGACCCCCTGATGCACCCCTAGAGTAGAAACTCCAAATAAATTACCCCATTTTCGAAACTACGGGATAAGGTGGCAGTTTTTTGGTACTATTTTACATATGATTTTTACAAACCATTAGAAAACGTGGTGTGGTGTTTAACAAGCAGGATATGCTCAACCCATATGCAGTTGTGCATGTATATAGAGGAGCACATCTTGCACTTGTAGTCCATTGCTAGGGGCAATCAACAGCAAAAAATGCATACAATGGAAGATGCCAGCAACGGACTACAAGTACCACAATAACCATCCTACATACGATAACGATAATGTGGATGTGTAGAACAATCAAAAACATAACCATAGCAAAGGCAGATGCACTCTGCGGCAATACTAAACCCTCACACTGATAAAATTGAGGGGTTAATTCGACATATCCTACTAGGAGGACATGTCTTAAGCTCGGACACCACGGCAAGGTCCCTCAAGTAGCCCGAGGCCCTACCACTCAACCTACCTGTGCCGTATGGGCGATACCAGGAGCCATTGGGCATTACGGGAGCGTAAGGCCTGACTCACAGACAGCTCACCAGTGACCTCCAGCATGTAACCATGCTTGCAATGGGAGGTGGGAGGTGCCTGTGAGCCCCACCCGAGACCGGCTGATATGGCCCAGAGCCTCCCAGGTGGGGAGTTGTTTTGGCACCGGTTTTATTTTTTGTTATTTACAATGTTCATCTGACAGGTTAGATTATGTGGTATTTTTATACAGCAGGTTGTTGGACGCAACAATATCAAATTTAACAACAATTTTTTAGTGTCTCCATATTCTGAAAGCCAGATTTTTTTTTATTTTTTGGGCAACTGTCTTATGTAGGAGCTAATTTTCTTTTTGTATGAGATGATAGTTTGATTGGTACTATTTTAGGGTACATATGAATTTTTGATCATTTGGTATTATACTTTTTGTTCTTTTTTAACACACTTTATTTATTTTTTTTTTCATTGTTCATCTGGGTTAGGTCATGTGATATTTTTATACAGCAGGTTCTTACAGACGCGGTGATACCTAATATGTATACTTTTATTTATTGATTTATTTACGTTTTACACAATAGCAGCATTTTTTAAACAAAAAAAATTACATTTTAGTGTCTCCATATTCTGAAAGCCGTAGTTTTCTTATTTTTGGGGCGATTGTCTTAGATAGGGTCTCATTTTTTGCAAGAAGAGATGGCTATTTGATTCGTATGCTTTTGGGTTGGGTATGACTTTTCTGATTACTTGGTATTGCATTTTTTGTGATGTAAAGTGACAAAAAAATGGCTTATTTGACACCGTGTTTATTTTCCTTTTTTTACGGTGTTCACCTGAGTTAGGTCATGTGATATTTTTATAGAGCAAGTCGTTATGGACACGGCGATGCACACTTGTATGATTTTTTCATTTATTTAAGTTTTACACAATAATATATTTTTTTAAACAAAAAAAAAATCATGTTTTAGTGTCATCATAGTCTGAGAGCCATAGTTTTTTATTTTTTGGGCGATTGTCTTAGGTAGAGTATCATTTTTGTGGGATGAGATGATGGTTTGATTAGAACTATTTTAGGGTGCATATGACTTTTTGATTGCTTGCTATTACACGTTTTGTGATGTAAGTAGACAAAAAATAGCTTTTTTTACACCATTTTAGTTTTTTTATGGTGTTGACTTGAGGGGTTAGGTCAGGTGGTATTTTTTAGAGCAGGTTGTTATGGACGCGGCGTAATATGTCAACTTTTTTATTTTTTTTTTACATTTTACACAATAAAAGCATTTTTGAAACAAAAAAAATCATGTTTTAGTTTTTGCATAGTCTGAGAGCCAATTTTTTTTTATTTTGGGTAAAAAGACTCTTTATTTTTTTATTTAAACTTTAAAAAAAATTGTAAAATTTTATTTTTTTAACTTCTTTTTTCACTTTATTTTTTGTGCCACTCTGGGACTTCAACTTTTGGATAGGTTTTTGTTACTTTGGTGAACAGCCCCTTTAACCCTTTAGGGACCGGGCTTTGCCTTTTGCAAATCTGACCATTGTCACTTTATGTGTGAATAACTTTAAAACGCTTTTACTTATCCAGGCCATATTGTACTTCATGACACTGGTAAAATGTAGTTAAAAAAAAATTCATTCTTATTTATAAAAAAAATACCAAATTTACCAATAATTTGGAAAAATTTGCAAATTTCCAAGTTTCAATTTCTCTACTTCTATAATACATAGTAATACTGCTAAAAAAAAAAAGTAATTAATTTACAGTCCCCATATGTCTACTTCATATATGGATCGTTTGGGAATTTTATTTTTTGGGAATGTTACATGGCTTAGAAGTTTAGAATCAAATCTTAAAAATTTTAAGACATTTTCAAAAACCCACTTTTTAGGGACCAGTTCAGGTATGAGGTCACTTTGTGAGGATTACATAATAAAAACTATCCAAAAATGACCCCATCTTAGAAACTACACCCCTTAAGGTATTCAAAACTAATTTTACAAATGTCGTTAACCCTTTAGGTGTTCCACAAGAGTAATGTCAAATGGAGATAACATTTCCGAATTTTGATTTTTTTGTACAATTTTCCTTTTTAATCATTTTTTTCAAGTAACCAGGCAAGTGTAAGCAGCCAAACCAAACTCAATATTTATTGCCCTGATTCTGTAGTTTATAGAAACACCCCATATGTGGTCGTAAACTACTGTACAGGCATATGGCAGGGCGTAGAGGGAAAGGAGAATCATGTGTTTTTTGGAAGGCAGATTTTGATGGACTGATTGTTAGACACCATGTCCCATTTGAAGCTCTCCTG
This sequence comes from Bufotes viridis, assembly GCA_033119425.1. NCBI lineage: Eukaryota > Metazoa > Chordata > Amphibia > Anura > Bufonidae > Bufotes > Bufotes viridis. The sequence continues at coordinate 445,894,715 of CM065589.1, read as the reverse complement.
ATGTACCTCTAGAGTAGAAATTCCAAAAAAACTGATTCCATCTAAGAAAGTACACCCCTCAAGGTATTCAAAACTGATTTTACAAACATCGTTTACCCTTAAAAGTCCAAAGGTAATAGGTTGACTTGGGTTTGTTTCAAAGACGCGCTGCAGGTTCTTCTGTGAAGTGAGTCAATTCACACTAGTCCAATCTTTATATAAGCAAGAACCGCGCTGCTTTCAGGGCAAACTCCGGATACTAGATCAATATTTGGCTTCTTCTGTTTAGGGTAATAACAAAACGCCACTTAGATGCCCCCTGTGTGATACAAAATTCACACCATAGTGAAGCACCGCAAACAGGGTTAAAACACTGCAGACGATTTAATACTCACACACGCAAGTATATTCAAGTCGCCAGTAGTTGGACAAACACTGATCCGGCTTCTCGGCTGTAATCAAAAAGTATCCTTTGCAGTGCTTCCCCCTGCCGTGTGTATCAGAAATCACCGAACATAGTGAAGCATAGCCTCAGATATCCACATGTGTAAGGCCAATTACTTTGGCCTGTGTTTGTGGGCGTGGCGCTGCAGTGAGCATAAAGCACGACAGCGCCACACCCCCTTGTGTACGTTGCTCTACGTTTGGGAGCGCTATCACTACCTGTTGTCCAGTGGAGAGGCGAGTTCTTCTAAGATACGACGTCCAGAGTTCATTTCATTCCAGCGAGGTACGTTTGTTGCCACCTCCAGCAACCCACCTCCATCGCCGGTCGGCGGGGGTCGGTCCCCTAGGTAAGGGGGGACACCCCCGCACTGGTTCGGTCTGCCAGGGAGCATCGCAGTCTCCCCCGGCACGGGGCCTCCAGCCGGCTGGGTTCGGCTCCCCCCCGCACGGGGGGAGCAGCCCGCACTGAGGCCGCGCCGGGAGCTGCGCATGCTCCCCACGTGGCGACATCACTTGGCACAGGGGGGAGCGTATCCCCGCAGCATCGGCCACACGTCTTTCTAAAGTCTCGCACGGGCCGCCGTGCTCCTAGCTAGGCAGGGGGTAGGGGGCGGGGCTTTCTGCGGGCTCACGCCCGCCGCTGGGTTTGGGGATATAGGTAGGAGTAGCCCAGAGGCCATTGTTCAACTTATAGATGTTAATGAGTAGCGAGGGAGAATGATAAATTGGGAAAAAAAAAAACAAAAAAAAAACGGGGCGGTATAATCAGAGGGAATTTTTTATTTTTTATTTTTTTTGAGAAAAAGAATGAAAAAAAAAAAAAAAAGGGATAATTAAATGATGAGGAAATATAAAGGGGAAAGAAAGAGGTCATGTTTTAGTTGTGTGGTGATGAATCTTCAAGGGGAGTGGTGCGTTACAACCTTAAATAGCCCTCACATGGTCAGTGAGTGAGGGTAGGCTAGGTTTCTTTTAAAAAAAAAAAAAAAAGCCGGCCTAATCCGTGCCGTTGTTCGCTTTTAGGTTCAAGCTTGTTGCTCATGTTCCGTCCAGAGTTTGCCGTGTCGGCCAGGTAAAGGGCGTCGGCATATAGGGGTGAGGAAAGTGATGCTTAGGGTTATTTTATGTCGTTCACATTTTTGCGTTCAGGTCCATTCCAGCTACAAATCGCCAGCTTCATATTGCAGTCGCGTTCTGTTGTCGGTCAGCAGTTGGTAAGCTCACGGCCACGCTCTGCGTGTTCTTCCCTTGGTGTTGGGTCTGCTGCTCTGCCTCACGGTCTCCTCCGTATCTCACTCTTAGCACGTTGTGGTTCATGGTATGGTGAGGGCATGGTGCACGTGTGGTAGGGTGTCTACCCCGAGGAGCAGGGGTCCAGATGCTTAGCTATTTGTTTGCATTCTATCTTCCAGCCAGGATGTCACGTGCTTCCGACATCGTGGATGCATCTGTAGACGAGAATGTGCAGGGGTTCTCAGAAGGGGGCAGTATTCGGTCTCTGCGGTGGTGGACCATCCCTAAGCTCAGCATGGAGTTGAATAAGAGTGGTATCCCTTTCCCGGCCTCCGCTAGGAAGGCAGAGCTCTATCGGCTGCTGAGAGACTCTCTCGCCTCACGTCAGGACGTTGTTTCCACGGATACTATACAGACATCGTTGACACAACTGCATATCATGTTGAACAATTTGACTTCATCTATTAATGGCCTCTAGGCGAGAATGGAGGTCATGGAAGCTCGCGGCTCAGCTGCCCCGGTCCACGTGACTGACGTTCCCTTCACCTCTACCTCCACTGCAGGAGGCGCACAGGCTGAGCCGCTAGTGCCTAGCGTGTCTCCGTCTCATTTCATACCAACTAATGTTAGGAAGGACATCCTAGAGGGTAGGGATGTCAATCTTGCTTCCCTGTTGATAGCCTCTAGGGACTTGTCAGAGAGCAAGGTGATAGCTTGCGGCGAGGTTTCTGTGGTTCTGAGGGGCCGCGACCACAGGCTTTACCGCAAGCTGTCGATACCAGAATTCGTCCTGGCGTTCAGCCTTTACAGGGACGTCATTTGCTCGGTTAGGCCGGAGAGGAGGAAGGAACTAGACCTCTACCTCTTCCGCGTAACGGAGTTAGGTTATAAATACGGTGGTAGCTCGTTCTACGACTACCACTGCTCCTTCTCTGCCAAAGCCGCGGCGGCCCTGACGCAGTTCCAGTTTGTCACTAACTGGTCCAACCTGGACACAGAGCTGTTCTGCAGACATTTTGCAGGGCTGAGGGCACCGGCTTGCTCGTTGTGCCATTCCATTTTTCACACGGCGGAGTGGTGCCACAAATCTGTGTCAAGCGCGCCGTCCAGCCCTTCTGGTTTGGCGGCTGCACCTCTAGACGTCTGCAGGCCTCCCAATCCGGTCGATAGGCTGGGTAGACCGATTGTACAGCTCGGCAGGGCTCAGCTCTACAACAATTATAATTTTGGGTCTTGTAATTTCAGTCAGTGCCGCCTTCTGCATGTATGTACCAACTGTTTTAGGGCTCATCCCAAAACTATGTGCTCACTAAAGTCAATGAGAAATTATATGAGTGTCGTGAATTCTGCATCACTTAGGGAAGCTTTAGACGGTCACCACAACCCAGGGTTCGTGGAGTTCTTAATCTCAGGTTTTCATGCAGGGTTCCACACGGGGCTGATCACGACACCTGACAATCTGCAGTCAGCCTACAGGAACCCCGACTCCGTCGATAGGCTAGTGAAAATAGAACTGGACAAGGGTTTTGTTATTGGTCCGTTCTCAGATCCTCCCTTTCAACGGTGGAGAGTCAGTCCCATAGGGGTAGTGATGGGCAAGTTTACCAGGAAAGAGCGTCTTATTATAGATCTGTTGGGCCCTCATGGCTCTCCTATACCCAGTCTCAACTCCCTCATTCCGTCCGAGGAGGTTAGCATGAGGTACTCCTCCATCGACCAGGCGATCGCCATCCTCGTTCGTTTAGGACCCGGCGCGTTCTTGTCCAAAGCGGACATATCAGATGCCTTCAAATTGCTCCCCATATTGCCGGCACTCTGGCAGTGGCATGGGATCAAGTGGAGGGAGCAATACTATTTTTCTACCAAGCTGACGTTCGGCTCCAAGAGCAGCCTGTGGCTGTTCGATCAGCTGTCCCAGGCCCTCCACTGGATCCTGATAGAGAGGCCGGGGACCCCCCCAGTAGGTTTAGGTAGACTTTTAGGACTTTCATATCCCGGTTACTGGCACTCCTCGCTCCCGCCCCTAATCAAGACAGCCCGGTCCACCTGGATAGTCAGGCTCGTGCTGATCTCCACATGTGGGATCATTTCCTCGGTCACTGGAACGAGGTGTCATTTTTTATTCCAGAGTTGTCTAGCTCTTCCCCTCTTGTTTTTTCTGATGCGGCAGCGACTACAGGGTTTGCCGCCATTTTTGGCCCCCATTGGGTCGCAGGGGAGTGGCCCGCAGAAGTTAGGAAGATTCCAGAGTTCCTCCAGACCTCCGCCCTGTTCGAGCTATATCCCGTAGTAGTGGCCGCGCATGTTTGGGCTAGCTAGTGGAATTACAGTACCGTTCTGTTTGTATCAGATAACACCGCAGTGGTCGACATCCTCACGAGCGGCGTGTCCAAGTCTCCGCATGTTATGAGTCTCATGAGACGATTAGTATACCTATCACTCACTCATCACTTTCGTTACCTTAGTGCCTATTTGCCCGGTTCCCAGAATGTGGCAGCTGATGCCTTATCCAGGGCTAATTTCTTTCTTTTCTTGCAGGTAACACCGGAGGCGGACGCGGTGGGCGCCCCTGTCCCCCCTCACGAGTCTCTCATAATGGCCTAGATACGTACCTGGAAGTGGCCCACGCCTTGCTGGACAAATCCCTCTCTCCCAACACGGCCAGGGCTTATCGTACTGGGTGGGGGGCGTTTTGCAAGTTTCAGGAGCGGTGCCCACAGGGTCAGTCCACCTTCACGGAGTATGTTCTAGCCTTCATCGGGTACTGCCACTCGGAGCTCCGGCTGGCCCATAGCACGGTCAAGACGTATCTGTCCGGGGTCCAGCATTTCCTCTCGGTTAGGCAGCCAGAGCGGCCCTCTTTGTTCTCAGCCCACGCGGTTAAAGCTGCACTCAGAGGCCTCTGTAAAGTTGGTCCCAGCAGTCGAGGTCACAGGCAGGCCGTCTCGGGTCAGCTTTTCCGGGATCTGTCCGAATCGTTGGATAAAATGCCTTTCGGGGCTACGGCCAGTTTGGTGCTCAAAGCCGCGGTATACCTCGCCTTCTACGGGTTCTTGAGACCCGGCGAGTTCACGTGCTCCACCACTAACTCCGGGTTCCTAACTGTCAGTCAACTGGTCCGGGGGCCCGAGGGTTTCACGCTCCTCCTTCTTACCTCCAAAACCTCTCAAACCGGTCCCCCGGTTGCGATATCCTACTTCCACACGTCTCACCGATGGTGTCCGGTCCAGGTCCTACACAGGTTACAGTCGGCTTTAGCAGGTCATAGGCAGGACAGTCCTTTGTTACCCTTCGGGGCGTCGCCTCTCACCACCCGTCAGTTCGTTGCACACGTCCGGTCCCTAGTCTCATGTCTGGGTGCGGACCCTTCTTCAATAACGGGCCACTCTTTCCGCATAGGGGCTGCATCTGCCGCCTCGAAGAATCAGGTCCCAGCGCATGTGATTCAGAAACTAGGTCGGTGGCGTTCCACGTGTTTTAGCCGCTATATCCCTCATCCCAAAATCGAGATGTCTTTAGCTTTTGAATCTTTGGTGTGCGATTGATTCTGTTAATAAACTGTTTTGCCTAACCAGTATGTATTCTTGCCCTCCTTCAGGCGTCCCCCCACGGCGCGGTTACGGCACAACTCAAACCACTTGAGGTAGGGTAGTGCAGGGTCCCGGGACCCACTCTGGTCGCCACGACCACAAGTGTAAGGCCAATTACTTTGGCCTGTGTTTGTGGGCGTGGCGCTGCAGTGAGCATAAAGCACGACAGCACCACACCCCCTTGTGTACGTTGCTCTACGTTTCTCCCGCCCTCCCCCCCCTTATTCCAAGCATCATACTTGAAGGGGATGCCCTCCTTCAGGCGTCCCCCCACGGCGCGGTTACGGCACAACTCAAACCGCTTGAGGTAGGGTAGTGCAGGGTCCTGGGACCCACTCTGGTCGCCACGACCACAAACAATATTTTATTGCACTTACTAGATTTAGAACATAAATTTGCGATACAAGATCCCTCCTCAGGGGCTCCAAATGGGACATAGTGTCAAAAAACTAGTCCAGCAAAATCTGCTTTCCAAAAACCATATGGCATTCCCTTCCTTCTGTGCCCTGTCGTTTGGCCATACAGCAGTTTACGACCACATATGGGGTGTTTATGCAAACTACAGAATCAGGGCAATACATATTGAGTTTTGTTTGGCTGTTAACTCTTGCCTTGTTACTGGAAAAAGGGATTAAAGTGGAAAATTTGCTAACAAATAGTTGTTTTGGGACCGTTTTTTTTTTGTTATTTACATCGTTGATCTGACAGGTTAGATCGTGTGCTATTTCTATAGAGCAGGTTGTTACGGACGCAACAATACCAAATATGACTACTTTTTGGGTTTTTATTTCAGTTTTTTATAACAATGCATTTTTGAAAAAATTATTATTTTAGTGTCTCCACATTCTGAAAGCCATATTTTTTAATTTTATATTTTGGTCGACTGTCTTATGTAGGGGCTCATTTTTTTCGGGATGAGATGACAGTTTGATTGGCACTTTCTTGGGGCGCATATAACATTTTGGTCGCTTGCTATTACACTTTTTGTGATGTAAGGGGACAAAAATGGCTTTTGACATGGTATCTATATTATTTTTTTTGCTGTGTTCACCTAAGGGGTTAGGTCATGTGTTATTTTTATAGAGCAGGTTGTTACGGACGTGGCGATACGTAATATGTATACTTTTTATTTATTTATTTAAGTTTTACACAATAATATCATTTTTGAAAAAAAAAATTATGTTTTAATGTCTCCATAGTCCAAGAGCCATTTTTTTTTTTTTTTGCGGTGATTGAGATGGGAGAGGGAGGGAGCGCAGCATGGAAGGGGTTAAACGGCTGACATCACAGAACATTGCTGACACTCTGCCATAACCACTCGGCCACCAGGGAAACATTAGAGAGGAGGTGGGCGGGGGATCGCGATCCCGCCTGCCTTCTGCACATCCCACGCTGCCCACAAACCACCATACCCGCTCCGCACCCCCGCCGCCACAATATCATTGCGGGCTCAGAGACTGCCGAATGCGCTGCAAACTGCAGGTCTGAATTTACCTGTGATTTGCAGAGATCGCCGATACGGGGGGGTCACAGGAACCCCTCTAGGCAATTTCAGCAGGTACCTTGTTCTGATCACCGCCGGTTGAGCAGCAGTGATCGGTAGTACACATGACGTACCGGTACGTCATGTGTCCTTAAGTACCATGACACTATGATGTACCGGTACATCATGTGTACCCAACAGGTTAAAATGCAGTGTTATGTTCTGAAATAGTAGCAAAGAATCAGAAGCATCTTCACTTGCTCACCATGCAAGTATTTTAACAAGCAGATAAGCCCTGAACTCCTCCCCTATCGAACTCTGAACCAAAACTATGGTCTGTGCCCCAAATTGTGGTTGTTGACAATGAAGGTTTTTCTACTACTGTTTAATTTGTCTTCAAGACCTTTGTCTAAGTGAGAGCAGTGGGAGACAGCACCTGGATTCGGTCTTCCTTATTTTCCAGTTGTCCTTTCCGTATCCCTGGCTCAATGCTATAATAGCAGAGCCGGCTGTGGACCATGGCAGCAGCTCTGAGTACCCCTGGCAAAACAGATCTTGTAGGTATATGCATATGGACAAAGCTGTTGTGACTTCACAACTTTTCAAGGCCAGAACATTACCTCTTACCCATAAAAAAAAAATGCAAAAAAGCTGCCTCTGCTCTTTTTCCTTTACAGAACAAGCAGATAATGCCAACTAATTCTTCATAATATCTTCAGCAAACTGGATTCATAGATTTTATGTGTGTTTCAAGTCTGAAGAGACAGATGCAGGTTGCACAGTGCAATAAATCCCATTAGGGAATCTAAAATGTGCAAGAGGTTTGTCACACATGCAGTTGCGAGCATTGAGAACATCCTGTTTATTTGAGGCGTTCTTCCATGATTGGCTGTGGTATATCAGTACATTGCTGACAGCTGGAAGTGGATCTGTTAGAACATGCCTTTCCTATGACAAAGTTCTAGGAAGTAACAGTATCATGGAGATGTCAAGTTCATCCCACAAAAAGTAACATTTTTACAGAAATGAATACAATATTAGTTTGTAGGTTATATTTTTTTTTATTTGGAACTCTGCTGAAGGGCCTCATTGACCTTTTCAGACCATCTGAGCTAATAAATCCTTAGACCCCCAGTTCCGGAATGTTTCGGGTAAGGTCAGGATGGCAAATTTCCCTCTTCTACAATATCAGATGTTATGGTAATTCCTTTTAACTAATGAGTAAGAGCAAAGGAATGTCTTCAGACCTCATCTAGGCCCAGTGGAATCTGTTGAAAATGTATGACAGCTGTGAGATTTGGCTGGGCTTTTTATGAATGTATGAGAGCTGGCAGAAGAAAATGGGGATGACTGATTGTACATATAACGTGCACATAATATTTGTTTCACAAGCGCTTGTCTTACACAGCAAAGCAAAATCACAGTGTTATCAACATGGTCGCTATTTTATGAATTAAGAGGTTTTGAGGTTTGCATCAACATCCTTTAAAATAATTATTGTGGAGGTAGCTGTAATTTTGTAATTTATGTTATTTTTTTTCCTTTATTGCTCCTATAATCAGTTTTGGACTGTGGTGACATGACTATGTCCATACAGCTCTTATATCCTGTGATGTTATATCCATGGCCATGACAAAGCTGCAACAGGGGCAGTGATAGGGGAGTATCTATGTAACTAGCTGGGTATGAGGAGCTATAAACTAGCTGGACATTTTTAGGAGCGACGCCAAAGCTGTGGCAGAGGAAGGAGAAGTACATTGTGGGTTTGGTAGGATACAACAAGAAATGGTATATACAGGATGGAAACACACCAGGGTGATTTTCTTACATGGTGAAAAAGCATCAGGACAGTCCAAATTGAAATTGAAACAGCATGGGATAAGCAAGTACATATCCCTTGGGCCTCTTTCACACAAACGTTTTTTATGAGTGTACGGACTGTCTTTTGAATTCCGTATATGGAACCATTCATTTCAATGGGTCCGCAAAAAAAACAGAAGGTACTCCGTATGAATTCCATTTCCGTATTTCCGTTCAAACATAGAACATGTCCAATTATTGCCTGCATCACGGACAAGAACAGTACTGTTCTATTAGGGGCCAGATGTTTTATTCCGCAAAAAACGGAATGCACACGGATGTCTTCCGTTCTTTTTGCGGATCCGTTTTTTGAGGACCGCAAAACCATACGGTCGTGTGCAAGAGGCCTTAAAGGGATGTTCCAGTTTTGCGATTTTCAGCATCAATTGACAGGAAACAACACATACAATCAATTACTAATAGTGATTATCTGTAATACTTCGATTTCCTGCACACCAGCATTGTAACGTGACATTTTCCACTGTGTTGTTTCTCTATCCTAATAACATAATGTCTACATCTGAGGCATGTCAAGGCTTGTAAGCAGGATTGGGATTCAAATTTTTAACAACAGGTTCCCTACTCAACGGCAGACATGCAGTGTCACGACACATGTTTACATATACATAAACCATATATATGCAACACACATACACATAAATACACCATATATACAATACACACACACATACCACCCAATTTTTAAAAAGCCTAAGAAGCTAAACTATGGAATGGAAGTGCTCATCTCCCCCTGCCGCTGTAATTTTAACAACCGGATCTAGAGAACCTGAGGGAACTGGCTGAATCCCATGCCTGCTTGTAAGGCTCTATCCTGTAGACACAACATCATCAGTGACCTTGCCTTTCAGGGGGCTGTTCTACTAATTCTCCTGGACCCTGCCCTGTACATTTGATGTCAGCAATGTTGCTGTGCCTTAAGGCAGAGATGTTCAAGCAGAATTAGAGAGGGGTTGGCTGTCGTCGCAGGATCTGTTAGCACACGCGCCTTTCTTTCTGCTAAGGGGTTCATCTGTTCCATATAGGCCTCGATGCATAATATTTTATTCTGGAATGTGAGAGGGTTGGGAGACAGAGTCAAGAGGACTGTGGTCTTTGACGTGGTAGTGCGTCACTTGCCGGCGATTGTGGTGCTACTAGAGACCCATGAGCCAGAGGATAAGTTGTATACATTAAAAAGAAAATGGGCTGCTTTTGAATACCATGCGCACTTCTCTTCTTATGCACGAGGGGTTAGTGTATATATACATCGTGGAATTGATTTTTTACCTGTTGACAGTATGATAGACAAGGAGGGCAGATTTGTTTTCTTGCACGGCTTTTGGTATGGGCAGGAGATTATATTTGCTTTTATTTATATACCACCACCATATAGCTCTGTTGTGTTTTCCTCCTTGTCTGGATATTTGTCAACAAAAAATCAATGCCCGTTCCTAGTAGCTGGAGACTTTAATTCTGTCCCTGATCCGGAGTTGGATCGATTTTCCGCCTCCTTTGATCGAACTCGGGTTTGTTCTCCTTTAATTAATGTTTGCCAGGAGCTGGCGCTAGTTGATGTCTGGCGCCATCTCTATGGCAATAAAAAAATATTCTCTTGTTTAGTCAATCTTATGGCTTAATGTCCCGTATTGACCTGGCTTTTGTAAGCCGGGATTTGATCCATCAGATTGCGAAGATGGAATATGAACCTCACGGAGTTTCAAACCATTCTCCGGTCCTGCTTTCGTTTAGGGAGGCGGAATCTTTAAGCCCTGGTAGGGTATTTAAATTGAATTCGCATTGGCTTGATGTAATATCAGAGCAATACCCTATTGATGCGGACATCCAGGAATTTTGGCATCTAAATGTAGGCTCCACTCACATTCATTATGTGTGGGATGCATTAAAGGCACATATAAGGAGCTTATTCTTTACTAAAATCAATAGATATAGATCTAATCTTCGCCGAGAGGAGAATCAATTAGTGCAGAAAATTTATGTTCTCCAAGATTTACTGGCATCTCATTATAGTGAAAAATATGCAGAGCAGCTAAAGGAGGCCAATTTACAGCTTAAGACATTCGTGTATAATAAAGCCCAGCATAAGCTTATTTTCCAAGGACAGAATCGATACTGTGAGTCGGGTAAAACGGGGAAGTTTTTAGCACGTTTGATTGCCAATCAGAAAGACCGTAAAATTATACGGGAGATTAGGAATTCAAATGGTAAAAGGGTTAGGGCATCAGATTCGATTAGAGAGGAGTTTGAGAAGTACTTTTCTGAGCTTTACCAGTCAGACTCTAATTCTACACAGGGAGATGTAGGTCAGTATTTACAAAAGCTGCGGTTGCCCCAATTAGAGGTGCAAGATAGAGAAATTTTGATTCGCCCAATTCTATTGGAAGAGTTACGATCAATACTTCCGACGCTGAAATACAGCTCATCCCCAGGCCCAGACAGTTGGCCATTTGAATTGTATAGGTACCATTCTAAATCGTTACTCCCTATTATGTTGCAGGTTTTGAATGAATCCTGTGTTTTTGGCTCTTTGCCCCCTTCATTCAGAGAGGCAGTGATCATCTTGGTACTGAAAAAGGACAAGGATAAATGTGATGTAGGGTCATATAGACCCATTTCGCTCCTTAATACAAATTATAAAATATTTGCTAAAATTCTTGCGAATCTTCTCAAGCGGGTCATTGACTCTCTGATACATTCTATCAGACAGGATTTATACCAGGGAGCCAGATACACACGAGCCTTTATAGGGTCTATTTGAATCTCTTAGTTGGGGAGAGTGGGAACCGCTCCATCCTGTCTTTGGATGCCGCCAAGGCGTTCGACAGGATGGAGTGGCCCTTTCTATGGTGCACTATGTCTCATTTTGGCCTAGGGGAACCATTTACACTGATGACAAAAATGCTTTATGAACATCCAATAGTGTGTATCAGTGTTAATGGTATTAGTTCTTCTCTGGTCAGGATGTGCCGTGGGATGAGACACGGGTGTCCCCTGTCTCCTCTTCTTTTTGCCCTATTTATTGAACCACTGGCTTCTAAAATTCGATTAGATGACTGTATAGATGGCTTTGGGGTTGCGGGAGTGAGCAATAAAATAAGCCTTTATGCCGATGATGTTATTTTGTTTTTGGAGCAGGGTTGGAAAATCCTTCCTTATATGATAGAAATTATAGAGGAGTTCGGCAAGCTATCAGGTTATTTGATTAATCGGGCTAAGTCTTCGCTCCTCTCACTTAACCGCAAGGCTGTAGATAATGATAGTGAAGTTCAGGTCCTTCCTCTTAATGAAACCCTGGATTATTTGGGCGTTAAGGTCAGGGTTCCATTAAATAGGTTTTATGAGCTTAATTTGGCCCCAGTGTTAAATAAAGTTAAATCTAAAATTTGTGCTTGGCAGAAATTGGTACTAGCCCAGACTTGTATAGCTTTAGTAAAAATGATTATTCTGCCTATTGTGATGTACCCGATTTGTGCTTCCCCGATTTGGATACCTGACATCTTCTTTTATAGATTGGAAGCTCTAGTTAATGATCTAATCTGGGGAAGGAAGCGGGTGCGCATAAAACAAAGGTATCTATGGCTGTCTGAATTGGAGGGTGGTTTATCACTTCCTTTTTTTTCAAGGTTATTTTTTGTGTCCTCAACTTCAATGATGTTTTAAATTTAAAGGTAGTTTACTTGCACAATATCTTTTACGGGTGATGGATACTTCTATAGAGAATAATTTTATCTCTTTGGAATCTGGTCACTTGGGATTGAGGAAGTCACTATTGATTCCCTGGACCCTACAGAGGGTTTGGAATAAACTTAAGAGCATTCTTAAAGTTTCTCATGCTTTTTGGTTTACCCCTTCTGTGGGAGAATGGGAATCTGGTGGAATTCCTCAAAATCACGGACTATACCTATTGGCTCCGTAAAGGTGTCGTAAGGGTGTCTCACCTTTTTTCTCAAGCACACTTTATGTCCGTATTGGAATATAATAGCACTGTTATTTCTTCATTAGATTTGATTATGTCTGAAACATGCATATGAGACCACGATTGATAAAGGTTATTTGTCTGTTTGCCACCATTTATTTGTTGATTATTGCTTTGCACAGGGAAAAGTAGGTATTAAAATCTCGAAGATCTATTTTAATCTCCGTAGGTCACTAGCAGATGTCACTAAATTCAAAAGTTCATGTAAGTGGGAGCAAGAGTTGCGTTGCTCCTCGTTACATTGGGTTAGTGTATATAGGAATATTAGAAAGGCAACAATGTCTAATGCACATAGATTAATTCAATTTAAGATTATACATCGACTTTATTATACACCTAAGACCCAAGCGAAATTTGTTAGGAATAGGGAACGTGAGTGTTACTGTCCGAAATGTGGTTGTCTAGAAGCGGATTTTGTACACGTCCTTTGGGAATGTAATAAATTGAAACGGTTTTGGGAACAGGTTTTTGAGGCTATACAAAAGGAGGCCTCCCATCAGTATAAGCCTGATGTCCCGATGGTGTTGTTGGGACATTTTGATCCGGAAGAGGTTATACCCCCTCGGGTTAGATGGACAGGGATGCGCGGCTTGATGGTCGCAAGAGTTAATATAGTAAAAAAATGGGGCTCTGCCTCCCCACCCTCAATAAATGAATGGATCCAGTATTCGCGGCAAATTAAAATTTATGAGGAAATGGAAAGGAAGGGGAGAGAGGCGCGTGTGATGAGTTAGAGATAACCTAATGTGTTTTATACTATAATTGTAGTGGTCTATGCGACGACAGCCAACATGAGAGAGGTGGGGGAGGGGGGGGCTAAATGTTTATGTGAATGAAGTGCTACAATACTTTGATATATGATAAGTGTATTGCATCTTTTTCTCCCTTTTCGTATGTGGGTATTGATGATTCATTTGTGTTACACACTTTGTAATGACATTATTCCACTAACATTACTGTAATTTTTACTTTGTACGAATAAAAAAAAAAAAAAGAGATGTTCAAGCAGGATTGGATCCAGGGCTGTCATTAGGAATTTCAGGGCTCCATACAGGTAAACTATTTGCTCCCCACCCCTCATCCCCCTTGTTTTTGTTTACACTTATTACCAATAATTATAAATATGTTGTACGGGTTATTATTAGTGTTGAGCGAAGTGAGCTTCAAATCATAGATCAGAAGTTGCTTTGGTCAAAACTTTGTTTGAATGCTGTACGGAGATCCATCTCCGTACAGCACTCAAATTTATGGGCTCCGGTGACGGGAAATTTATTAGCACTGAAGACTTTGATGAATAACTTCGGACTTTGTCAAACAAGGATGGCAGGGCGTGACATGAGGTGGCAGAACGAAGCCTCTAGGAGCAGGAGCAATGCCCCCCTGCTCCTAGAGGCTAATTTGCATATCATTAAAGTTAAAATTATGCAGTAAGGGGGCCATCAATAAGCATAGGAACAGTAGAGCAAGGGTCTGCCGACATTAGTACATTGCTAAAGTCAGCCAATTTAATACGGTTAATTCTGGTCAAAAAAACTCTTTAAATCCGAAGTCGGCTTTGGTACTGTGGTACATTGCTGTGGATAAATGCACGTTTGAAGGTGTTAACATACATAGTGTTTAAAAACACACCACACCGGCACATGTGTTGTGCTTTTTCATATTCCAATGCTTCCAAAAATTGTCCCTTATCAGGGGCAGATGATTATTAAACACACACAGTGTTATGGAATAAAAAAAAAAAAATGGCTTAGGGGGCCAAGTGTCGTAATATTGCCCTGAAAGGGTTGGAATGCCTGCCCATAAGACACACACAAGTGTTTATTGTGAGAAGAAAAAGTAGCATGTTGAAAATCCTCCTGAATCCAGTCTTGGTTCAATTTGACAAAAGCGATGTTTTGGACTCTGGGGGGGACAAGTGGCAGCGCTGAACACCCTCTCCGAGATGACACTATAGGTTGGGCAAGAAAGAAGAAAAAGATTGTGCTGTGCCAGTTCAAGCCACTGTTCTAGTCTGTCTCCCCATAAATCCATGGGTTTCAGGGTATGCGACAGAGACTGGCCAAAGTTTTGGTAGGCCTGAACCTGGGCATTAAGGCGGGAGCTGTTAGCTTGCTGACTAGCCTCAGCCTAGCACAGCACATGGGAAATGGCTGCTGCTGCAGCTTCTGCTGCTCATGCGGGGGCAGAGAGGAGCCTCCCTTTCAGACACGCTGGTGGCAGGCGTCTGGTCACCGTAAGCTGCGGCAAGCTGTAACGTAATATGTTCTCTGTTTCTGCAAGAGGAAAACATTCCCCCATTTTGCATTGGTAAAGAGGGTCTAAAAGCAAGTAATCATCAGACTGCTTGATGTCAACGATACACCTGTCACTACATAAGTAAGCCAGCATAACAGCCACCATTGTGGCCAATATGCCTGAGAAGCCAGTTCTTTCTGGCTCTGTACCCCACTGAGACAATTGAGTGTGTTGGCCAGTGTCATCCTCATCATCATCCTCTTGCTCCTCCACCTCCGACTCCTCCTCTTGCAGTGGCATCTCCTCATCTTTATCTTCTTCTGCATCTCGGATGAGCTGCCTCTGCCTGACCTCGAAGCAACAAATGCTCCCTGCTGCTGAGGCTGTCTGGTGCATGACAAAATTGTATAAGGCTTTCAGCTGCTTGTACAGATGCTCAAGGATATTGAATTCCAATGATTAGCATGTTCGCAGATTAAGCAGTATAGAGGCAGGCTGTTCTGTTACTGCAGGTCCAGGAGTGGCTGAAGTGCTTGGACAGTCTCCTAGAATTTGTCTGCACTTTGCGCAAGCTAGTGTTCTTATTTAGATAATGCTGCACTAGGTTGATGACATGTGCCAGCATGTGTTATTTCACCCAGGTTCAGAGTGGTCACGATGTTGCACCCATTGTCGCTGACCATGTTGCCCAGTTGGAGTTAGCGGGTTGATAGCCAGCGGGCTGTTTGCTGTTTGATGTACTGGAGCAACTCCTCGCCGGTGTGGCTACTCCGTCCCAGGCCGATCAGCTCCAACCCGGCATCCAACACTAGACCTGACACGTGATAAGAAGGAGGGGTAGTGCAAGGGACTCTGTGCCCTGCTGCTGTTGAGGATGAGAACATGTTTATGGAGGAGTAGAAGGTGGATAAGTGCCAGGCGAAAGATATGCAGCAGAGGAAGAGGCAGCCAAGGCTTAGCACTGACAGGTTTTTGGCCCACCAGATCCTGAAGTAGACGTGGCCCTGGCTATTCTTTGGGAGGTGCATGGCCTCTGCTCTTTAATTGTGCCACCATCACCCCCTTCCTCTGACGTTGCCTACTTCTCAACACCCCGATCCGGCTCCCAGGTCCTGTCCAGCACACGATCATCATCAGAGTCCTCTCCATCCTTTCCGCCTCTCTCATACTGTGGGATATCATGGTGTGTTCTTTGGACACCCTCCCCTGGTCTTCTCCTACCACTGTCGCTGCCCCCAACATCAATACCATGTCTACTGGGGCCACTACTACCATCACCAACACTTCTATACCTGGGGTCTGCAGCCTCCTCCTCCACCTCCTCTCAGGGCAGTACAAATGTTGATACACAAGTCAGCAACAGGGAGACTCTCTTGACTATCTGCTTTAGGACATGTTGGGGCCACTTCTAAAGAAAAAGGAATGCACCCCTCTAGGAATGGGCAGTGAAGACTGAGAGAGCTCCACTGAAAGCCTTCTTTGGGACTTCAAGGAGAAGGATGCATACTGTGAGCCCTGGCTTTATAGCACAGTGTCAGACTCTGAAGTCACTTCCACATCATCCTGCTGCGACTGAGAGGAAAAGTGAGCCATCTAATCCACAATCTCATCCTCTTTCTCATCAACTATAATGTTGCGCCTTTCCAAAGCCAGCAGGGACATAGCCTGGACATTTTTGGGCCTCTCAGATAATGTTGTGCACCACCCTGTGTCTTTGCGTAGTAATCATGTATATATGCTGCTAGTTTAAGAATAATCAACGACCCCCCAAAAAATATTTGATTGGAAATGTGTTTGGGAACACAGAAATAAAGGGAAACGATTTTAGGCCTAAATTCGTTATCCCTCACAGATACATTGTGTGCTGGTGTTCATCACCTACATGCTGGTTTAATTAAATTGAACAAGTCCCCCAAAAAAAAAAAAAAAATTTCAACGGTGTGTAGAAATAAGTGAACATTAACAGATGATTAATGGAAAGGCCTCACACTCAATTTCAAGTTAACACACAGATAGAATACTGCCATACCATGTGCTATGCTGCAGTAATCATGTTAATATTAATTAAATTGAACTCCCCAAAAATGAAACAGTGTGCAAATGAAATTCATGGAAACGGCTTATTGAGGCTTGACACTCAATTGTACATTAACACTCACAGATAGATTGTTCTTATACCTTCTGTTTTCCTGCAGTAATCATGTATGTACGCTGGTTAATTGAAAGGAGAAGATAAGGAAAGAGGTGGTTTGCATCTGAGAAGTTACTGGATGTAAGTAGTAATGAGCGGGAGGTGCCATATTCGATTTCGACGAAATTCACGAATATTCGCTAAAATATTCGTCTCATATTCGTCAAATCGAATATTTGTCATTATTCTAGTTATCGCGATTAATATGCGATTTAAATAATCGCGTATTGCGATTTTAACTTAAGGCAACTTTCCTGGGTTTGATATCTAGAATTAGCAAAGATGACGAATGTATTCGTCATATTTCTCAAAACGAAGATAACGAAATATTCTCCATCTTCGTTTTAGCTCCATATTTGTCAACTTCGCTAATTCTAGCAATCAAATAGGAAAGTTGACTAGATACAGCTAAGTTTTTAATTCGCTATGCGATAATATTACTTTGCTTATTTTTTAAATAAATAGAATAATTATAATACTTTATAATTATTATAATTATTCTATATATTTTAAAAAAAAGCAAAGTAATATAATCGCATAGCGAATTAAACACAGCTGTCTCTATAGTCAACTTAATCGCAATGCGATTACTTCAAGTTATATTAATCGCATTGCGATTTCAACTTAGAGCTGGGTTTCTAATGGGTCACAACCACATTGCACTTGAGCCAAACTTATTACTGCCGTGCACATGTTTATAAATTTAGTGCAGATGCACATAGCAACTCCAAATTAAAAGCTAACCTCAATCACACCTATCATGATAAATTCCCCCTATAATTTACATACCTCACCATTGCCTTGATTCATTTACATTGTATGGTCTAGTTATGGAGAGCACCTAAATGGCATGAGGAGTCTTATAGGGTATACAATAGGGTATACAATTACCTCTTAGCATGCTCTGTCTCTAATACCTAGGCCTCTCAACCAGTTATAAGCCAGTACTCTCTGCTCTGCATTGGTGAGGGGCATTCACCCCAAAACTGTTGTCTGCAGATGAGGTGTTGGCTTATTTATTATCCAAGTCATGTCTTAAGGCCTATTTAAAGGGTCATTGACTTACATCGGGTGGGATTAGAGGCAGAGCTTGTTAAGAGCTCATTTGCATGTCCTCTTTCCATACATTGCATGATGTGCTGTCTGTGATTGTGATCGACTCATAATAATGAAGAAGAATCCAAGAAAAGTGATAGAGGTATGGCAACTGGACAGAAAATGAGGTACAACTATCTTGCATGGCTTTGATATTATGTACACATAACTGGCTATTTTTGTAGAATACTGTGACTGTTCATGGCCTCGCCCAGTAAGTGAGCAAATACTGCATCACTTTTTTTTGTGTGTGAATTAATATGTTAATTCAGCCACCACAGAAGCACTTGCAAGTATTTCCAACAAAAACATCTTTTATCCAGGCAATTAATGGGAAGCTGCTTAGATATGACAGGAAAAAAAAACCTGTGATAATAGATTGATTCACCATAATTATCAAATGTCTTCAAACTTAGCTGCCCATGGATGAAGACAATATGAGTCAGGATAAAAAGAAAACATCTGTAATTATACCATTTATACATTATATGCTGTACAAATAATTGCCTGAATGACAAACTGTCTCAAACTGATACACTAAGAGCTCATGCACATGGTCCTGTATGTATCTTCGTCAGCAAACAACAGATCAGCAAAATACGGGTACCTTCCATGTGAACTATGCATTGCTCTCACTGTCATCAGTAGAAAGAGCTATTTTCACCCTCAATATGGTCAAGAATAGCACATGTTCTATAATCTGTGGAACAACCTCACGGATCCGCAAAAATATGGATGCATTGCATGGTGTGTTATCTGCAAAACATGAGGAAGAAAATACAGTCATGTCCATGAAGCCTTAGGGTATAGCCACACTGCGTGACTGGTCACATGTGGCCAAGCCACAGCAGCCAATGGGTGCAGTTTACAGCAAAATCAATTGGTCATTGGTTGCCTTGGGTGGGTATGGCTTGAACGTATGCAGCCAACCTTTAATGTAAGATAATTGATGTTCAATTGCAATAAATGTTTAAAGGTTGGATGGTGTCCTCTCCTGGAATCCGTGCAAGTTCTAGTAAAACATTACCATTCTTCTCAGGGGAAATTACAGTGCGGAACAGAGGCATCATATAGCGGAAACATCTTGCGCATGAGGTAGTAAAGGGGTTTCGGAACTTAGAAAATATCTGCCAGATGCAAATGAAGTATTCTTTTACACTGTTTATTTGTCAGGGCATGTCAATCCACATAAAATAAATAATGACAAGTTGCTGTTTTTCTGACATCTAATAGCCATATAAGCCATATTGAAACTATATCATATACAGTATCTTACAAAAATGAGTACACCCCTCACATTTTTGTAAATATTTTATTACATCTTTTCATGGGACAACACTGAAGATATGACACTTTGATACAATGTAAAGTAGTCAGTGTACAGCTTGTATAACAGTGTTAGGGGTGTATTCACTTTTATTGCCAGCAGTGTAGACATTAATGGCTGTGTGTTGAGTTATTTTGAGGGCACACCAAATATATGCTGTTATACAAGCTGTACACTGACTACTGTACATTGTATTAAAGTGTCAGATCTTCAGTGTTGTCCCATGAAAAGATATACTAATCATTTGACACTGTACCACATAAAAGGTTAGTATATAAAATGAGAATGTTTGGACTAGGGGGAAATGTGAGGGTGGTTATTAAAGGTACACACTCAGATTGGGTGGGGTACCTCAGGCATCAGTATTGGGCCCTATTCTCTTGAATTTATTTATTAATGATCTTGTAGAAGGATTGCACAGTAAAATATAAATTATTGCAGATGACACTAAACTGTATAAAGTGATTAACACAGAAGAGGACAGTTTTCTGCTGCAGATGGATCTGGATAGATTGGAGGCTTCAGCAGAGAAGTGACAGATGATGTTTAACAATGACAAATGTAAGCTTATGCACACATGGGAAGGAATAATTCAAGTCACCAGTACATACTAAATGGTAAAACACTGGGTAAGACTGACATGGAAAAGGATCTAGGAATTCTGGTGAACTGCAAACTAAGCTGCAGAAACCAGTGTCAGGCAGCTGCTGCCAAGACCAATAAGATAATGGGTTGCATCAAAAGGGCATAGATGCCCATGATGAGAACATAGTCCTACCACTTTACAAATCCCTAGTCAGACCACACATGGAGTACTGTGTACAGTTCTGGGCTCCTGTGAACAAGGCAGACATAGCAGAGCTGGAGAGGGTTCAGAGGAGGGCAACTAAAGTAATAACTGGAATGGGTGGACTACAGTACCCTGAAAGATTATCAAAATAAGGGTTATTCACTTTAGAAAAAAGAAGACTGAGGGGAGATCTAATAACTATGTATAAATATCTCAGGGGTTAGTACAGAGATCTATCCCATCATCTATTTATCCCCAGGACTGTGACTGTGACGAGAGGACATCCTCTGCGTCTGGAGGAAAGAAGGTTTGTACACAAAAATAGAAGAGGATTCTTCACTGTAAGAGCAGTGAGACTATGGAACTCTCTGCCTGAGGAGGTGGTGATAGTGAGTTCACTAAAAGAGTTAAAGAGGGCCTGGATGTATTTCTGGAGTATAATAATATTACAGGCTAGAGCTACTAGAGAGGGGTTGGTGATTCAGGGAGTTCTTCTGATTGCCTGATTGGAGTCGGGAAGGAATTTTTTTTCTCCTAAAGTGAGGAAAATTGGCTTCTACCTCACAGGTTTTTTTTGCCTTCCTCTGGATCATCTTGCAGGATAACAGGTCGAACTGGATGGATACATGTCTTTTTTCAACCTTATAGACTATATTACTATGTATTTACAAAAATGGAGCTTTAACATTTCATTGACAGCCCGTGTGTATCATGGCTCTTCTGCTGTTGTAAAACTACAATTCTCAGAAATGCCTTGCCTATTTAAGATACTCCAATGATGTCCATTACTAAGCCTTGACTGCTGTGGTGTGTGCTTTCCATAACAGCAGATCGGTGCTTTCACTGCTTACAGTTGTGCCTCAAAATACAACGGCCTCAGGATTTTTAATATACAATGGTCTTCCTGGGCCATCATAAGTCAAAAAGCTTCATTTTCTCTTATCTTGGTATGACATTTTGAGGCTCTGAAACTAGTAAGTAGCTTTCCATAAAGTTATGTATCCAAGTTACAGGTGTTTCCACATACAATGTGCAGTGGCCCAGAGGGACAGTACCACTCCTACATTCCTATTGCTAGCCTGTTTTCCACTATTGTATTGGTTTGCACCACTAACTGTAGCACCACCAGCAAAGTGTAATTTTGTTATGTGGAAAAACTGTTATTACATGTAATGTGCCTGGTTGTCCAGCAGGTGGCAGGATCTTGAGTCAGAATGGAACTTACCATTCCATTATCTCCCCTTGTGAGTAGAAGTGGGCTAGTGGAGGGGTTGCAGAAAGCTATGCTTAGTTAAGAGTTGGATGGAGGCCAGACAGCAGGGTGCAGTGAGGGGTACAAGCAGGCTACTCCTGCTTACCACCAAGGGAGTGGTTGCAGGAAGCTGTACTTAGTTGAGAGTTGGAAGGAGACCAGACAACATGGTGCAGTGAGGGGGCTTTTCCCCTTCTGCTGCAGGAGTCTTCCAGGGAAAGCAGTTTGTAAAGCACCCCAACTCCTTGCAGTTCATAGACTGAGTATTGCGAGGGGGTAAAAAGATAAAGGGACCCCAAACAGTGGTACCAGAACCTCTAGAAAGTCCAGTAAGATCAGATATTGTTTGGATGACACAAGTTTATTAGACGTTTATTCAAGTAAAACCATCAAACATCACCAAGTCTGGACTCTACTTATTCTACAACTACAACTCCGTTCTTGCCAAAGAGCCTAACCCCGGGGAGAGACAGTATCAAGGTAGGAGCACCGTGACACAACTATTAGGGCCACAAAATACTTGGCATTCCTAAACACTTGGACTTAATCGCCGTTTAGAGACCACTGTACTCCAACTACATCACAATTTAGCAATGATGACTACCCGCTGCAAGAATCAAGCAATGATAGGAATTGAGTATAAAATAATTATTTTCTATGACACATCATTTAGAACTGACATTTTATCATTTATGATTGTAGCTGTGTGACTGTATTATATATAGACAGAGCAGAGGAATTGATTAAACATCTGTGCCAGTTTTCTGCAATGACTTTTCTCCCTTTTTCCAGCACCCTTGCCACTTTTGTAAAGAAAAAAAAAAAAAAGTGGGTGGGGCATGGACAGGAGTGAATGGGCCTTCGGTGGTACCTCCCAAAGATGTGCCATAATTATTAAGAGACCTGTGCCTTGTAATAATTTTGATGCATCATACTTCAACATATTTCTGTATTATGACTGGCTTAAGAAACACCAGTCTTAATAAATTCCCCCTCCCGCATAGACTTTTTTTTATATACTTTAAGATCATGTGCTAGTTTTATGTCTACAATCTAGAGAGAAATGATACCAAATTCAAATTGATGTATTATATTACTTCAAAAAGTTCACTCTCTTTAAGTGAGTGTCAAAAATATATTCTTACTTCACGTCAAGAATTAGAGGCTCATCTTGTCTCGCAGCATATAACGATAGTTTTTGTTCCCCTTTAATCCCAGCCATTATGGGAACTTGTGTTCTCTCTCACGCAACTGTTAAATTAGTTTCAGACTCAAACCAAAACTTTTTTTTTACAAAACCATTAACAAGTATGACATAACCTCGTTTTTATTACTTACCATTACATTGCTGGGATTTTTCTCACCGATCACTAGATCAGAAATCCATAATTAAGACAATAAGATGCAGACTGAAAGAGATTTTGACAGAACTCAAGAGAGCAATGAAGTCCATCAAATATTTATAATGGGAAATCTGAACTATGTGTCTGCATACACAAATACGGTAATAGCTTTACACCAAAAAGAGGGTATTTACCATGTCAATCAAAGCTAAACTCATATTTGTTAGGATAAACAACGTACTGTAACTATGGGATCTTCTGAGAAGAACGTGTTCAAACACAATGTAATTGTATGGGCAACATGTGCTTTGAGCTTTCATTTTTACAACATCCCTCAGGAAGAATTTTATTCATACAAAATGTTAAAATATCCATGACTGACAGATATGTTGCCCTCTATCAATCAACACTTTAGTTAGGTAATAGCACATAATATCTGTCTTTGTGTTTTGTCACGGTCAACGTGCTTCTTGAGATATGCACCGTATGTTTATTTCTGGAAAACTACACAATGAGTATTGAATAACACACACACAACGTGGTAAAGAAAAATTTTATTTTAATCATAATTGATGGAAGCAATTTTACAATGGCCTGGACCATTTAACAAAATATCAGAAAAATATGGCCAGACTTGAATTTGCCAGTAAAGCCATGTCCACACAGCATATTTTTCAATTTAAAAAATCGCATGCAGATTAGCAAGAGAATCCACTGCAGAAATCTGATGCCAATCCGCGGATATGTGATTTGTCATGTCGTGAATCTGCACACAGATTAAAAGTATTCAATGGGGCTAATGTTGCACACACACAATTTTTATCTTACACATCCCCAATTCAATAATAATATTAGTTTTTGGTTTTTAAGATTTTATAGAATTTTTTTTAGATTTCCATTGAGAATGCACATTACAGAAGTACAGAATTCAGCTAATAATCACCATTAATTGGTGAGTAAACTACAGAACATATACAAGAAAGGAAAAAATCAGAAAATAAATTAAAAACAACCAACCAACACGATAAATAGTCAATGAAAGCCTGACAGACACGTCTATATTAAAGGGGTTATCCTAGATCTATAATGTCCCCCCATATGCTTGAGCCTCTCACAGAGGTTGTACTTACCTTGCTCTTCGGCACCCGCATCGCTTCTGATGCTTGCACGGCCGGCGCTGCATCTCCCTGAGGTGGGGGGACAGCCTATAGCAGGCCACGACGTGGACAAGCCTCCCTAGCATTATAGATCTTGGATAACCCCTTTAACCAGTGATGGCCAACCTGTTGCTTTGTAGCTGTTGGAAAACTACAACTCCCAGCATGCCAATCTTCCTACAGCTATCAGCCTACAGCAGGGCATGGTGGGAGTTGTAGTTTTACAACAGCTGGAGAGACGCAGGTTGGCCATACCTGCCTCTAACTATCAGAAAATATCAATAACTGACACGTCTATATTAAAGAGGTTATCCAAGATCTTTAATGCCCCCCATATGCCCAGACCTTCAATAGAGGTTGTACTTACCTCTAACCTCGCTCCCCAGCACCCACGTAGCTCAGGATGCCATAATAAAATAGTTTTTTTTTATTGTGCCTTATGCTGAGCAATTATTGCTACTGTAATCAAGCCCTTGGTCATGATTCCCAATATTTAAAATCTCTTAAAATCTGTTATTGGGGTATTCTAAAATTTTACTATAATCAGATCGGCAGGGGTCCAACACCCCACAACCCGGCTGATGAGTTTTTTCAGAGTTGCTGCCTCCATTGTGTATTGGATGAAGCTGGTAAATGAAGTGCTGCTCCCATTTACTTTCATAGGGGCAGCACTGCAGTGCTGCATCTTCTGTGCCAAAACAGCTGATCGTTTGGGTATGAGATTTCAAACTCCTGCTGATCTAATATTGAAGGCCTATCCTGAGGATGGGTCATCAATAGTAAAATCCCGTAATACCCCTTAAACTTGTGAGCTCTCCTTTCATAGTCGACGTGATTGAGCCATACAAAATAATAGCTATTTTTGCCATCAAAATAACGGATTTCTTGATGTAAACTTGAAGAATTTGGTTATAAGTTAATGATGTCTGCCCAGCGCATTGATAGATCTCTCGGAGAAGCATGGTTTCCATTATTAATAGCCTTATATGTTAGCCTCTTTGTGGAAAGGAAAGGAATGTCTGACAAATTAATCATAAGTATTTTTAAGACATTCATCTGGTATAAAACTGAAAAATAATGACAGAATTTGATAATTTGTCTATTTATCTTTAATGCAAATCATTGTCCTGCAACAGATTTAAATGCCGTTGCAATGTTTTGTAGTCTTCTCCAGCAATGTGTCTCCCTATATTCAAATCTCTGGTTTCAAATATTCTTTCATCTTCATTTCAAAAAGTATTTATTCCAAGACCTCACAGAAAGACGGATACTTATACTAACAATCGGCAACATATGATGCTCTAAAGGCTAAATCAAGGAACAAAGTCTGTGACTTTTAAGGTAATATGTTTCTCCTGGGCAAATTTGAACCTGTAATTGTAAATACCTCTTACATTTAATCTTTGTGGACCTGCTCTTACATTTTTAATCAATAAAAAAAAAAATCTATCAGAAAAAAATACATTTTAATATATAGTATATATATAGTATATTTGAAAATCTTGAGAAAATAGTACTAAAAGTATCAGACTAAACCCTACATATTCTACATTTCACCATTGTGTTATTACTTAATTTTCAAAAGTATTTGAGACAAAGTTGCCATATCCATTAGGCACTTAACACTGAGATATTAAGGAGCAGATTTAGAACACCTGTCATGTTATAATAAAAAGTCTGCAAAATAATTGGTGATTTAATCTAGGATAAATACTGGGAAAATCATATTGGCAGAAATTTCAGACCTGTTTTTTTCTATGGGTTCTACAAATGAATATGGTCTTAAAGAGAACCTGTCACCAGGAAATTCACTGATAAACCAGGCACACTGCATTGTAGGGCTCACTCTGCTGAATATAATGATACCTTTCACTTGGTGATCTGTTGCTTTATTGTGGAAAAAAAGTACTTTTAATCCATATGCTAATGAGCTGATTGAGTCCAGCAGTTGATACTGAGTCCAGCGTGTTTTCCTATTCAGAGCTGTAGCCCCTCCCTATTCACTTCTATAGACCAATAAATAAATAAACCACGCCCCTTTTACAACTGAAGACGTGAATAGGGGAGGGGCTACAGCTCTGAATAGAAAAAAACGCTGGACTCATATCAACTGCTGGACTCCAATCAGCTCATTAGCATATGGATTAAAAGTACTTTTTCTCCACAATAAAGCAACAGATCACCAAGTGAGAGGTATCATTATATTCAGCAGAGTGAGCCCTAGAAGGCAGCATGCCTGCTTTATCAGTGAATTTCCTGGTGACAGGTTCTCTTTAAGGCAGCAATATATATTTAGATAGCCATCGACATTCCATAGCTGTCAGCCAAACAACGGCTGTCAGTCTCCCGACTCTCACATGCACATTTGATTTGGCCAAGCATGTATGAGTTGTAAATGGGGAGAGGAGAAAGCCACTGCCAGACATTTCTGACAGTGGCTTATCTCCTGGGAGGACAAAAGGATAGGGCCAAAATATTCAGTTCACCCTAATCACTCCTTGGTTTGAGCTTCCCATACATATAAATAAACCCACTGTTATTTACGTGTTTTGGTGACAATACACTACTGAGTATAGGGGCCTTTAAGGTGGCAATCTACTCTATTTGTGTGTAGACATCACTGGTTGTGCTGGTTTACTCAACAAGAAAAGAAAGTCCTTGCAAGGCTCTTTCTACATCTACTTTTGAGGGAAAAACAGGAGGCTTATGTACACATTAGATTGTTGGTGGATATGACCAAATTCGGTTAGTATATGGTGAAACTCATATGAGCAGCCTTAGCTGCAAGTTATCTACAAGTTGCGATATCTGAAGTAAGCTCACTTGGCTTAGCCAACAACTAGGTAAAGTATATGGATAAAATAAAATAGGTTTATATATATAAAAAAAAAGGGTTCTTCATCTGGCATGCAGTCTCAGAGTAAAAAGTATCTTAGAGAATCGAATAAACAGTTTTTGAAATCCTTTCATAGACAAAGACCTATGAGCAGTTTGAAGAGGGTCTCAGGCACTGTCTTTCATTGGAATATGGTCATCAATACTTTTATTTCTGACAGATATATACGGTAAATGGGCAGTCTGGCAGGCATGTATAGACTAGACCTAAACTGCTTGATATAAGACAAAGGTACTTTATGCCAATATTAAAATCTGTTTGTGATCTACAAACAGCTCTTGGCAAATTTGTCAAAACACAAAGGCTTCTTTCATAAAGAATTGTGTGTCCTAAATATTATGGAATCTTCAATCATTTAACTGTATAAGAATATAGATTTTGTCCCTTGCTTTGTACAGATTGAGTTCCAAGGAGCCTCTTGGCAATTTTGCATTCAACATCAACAGAGCAAAAGTCATCCTTGACATCTCCAGACTTTCCTTTTTATAAAAGAAAAGCAGTTTGAACCAAGAGAACAAATATGTGTTTGTGTTTTCTTGTCTTAGCACGGTAACTAACCATTTTATTTTTTTGTAAAAGTTCCAATTAAAACAGAACATAGCGTGTTTCCGCTTATATGTTGAGTACACCTTGACAAGCCCTTCAAAATAAGCAGTCTGGATTTTATAAACTTCGTTCTTTCTGTCAAATAGTGAGCAAAAACAGTGGCGTATAGCACTCCAAGAATACAAAATATTAGCGACAACATAAACGTAATAAATCTGTACAACAATGCAGTTGAAATGCATGTTGAAAATGCTGTATAAAAAGCAGGGTTAGAATGATACCTTGGGTTTGGCTTTATTTCAGGCTATGGAAGAAAAACAACAGAGATTAGTTGAAATATATTCAGGTTACTATATTGTTTTCTTTGCATGCTCCTAGTTATAGTTTTGACTCTCTTCCAGGAAGTTGATGAAGCACCAATTTTGTTTTTAATCCAATATTACATGTCATGTCAGAAGCAGAAGAGTTGCCAAAACTATCACCCTTGCAGGTATCACTATCCATCTGGCTATACATAAAGATGTTTTACAGAAAGAAAGCTGTAAGTGACCCAAGGGAACTGAGCAAAAGTCTTCCCACAAATAGTTGTAAAATTACAAAATATTTCCAGAGTGTATCCATTTTCTTCTACAGGAAAGATGTATAGAGCGTGTATGTAAATTGTTTAAAATTCCATTTAAAAAAATGGAGGTAACTCTTTGATATATACTCAAGTGTCTCATATATTCATTGCTCAGTGTTCATCTGATAAGTCGGGATATATGAATTTTTCGGATTTATGAATATTAACAATCTGACTCAGAAAGCTTATGAAAGCATTCCCACAAACATTTTTGTGAAGGTAAACTTTTACCAATGACTTTATTTGTTAGTTAGCTGCCTAGTTCTGGTCCTCCGTTCTGACATGTGACCGACACACTGACTCTCCAGCTGACATGGTGTCTTATGTATGGTCAGGAAGTCAGCTTCTGTATTCATTCCTATGAGACAGACATTAAGGGAGTCCCAGGAATGAATACAGAAACTCACAACTGACCAGTACGAAAATTCTGTTCACTACAATTTACATAATGTACCTTTCTAGCAGGTCAGATTTTTTTGTGAGAGTGCTTCTTTAGGGTGAAAATTGCCTCAAGCAACTAAGGAAAACAAATAAAATACATAAAAAGTGCTAAATACCATGGTCTATATATTGAAATTAAGACATATCCTATATATTCACACAGTAATAATCAGTGGGCCAGATTCTACAGATTTGGACAAATGTAGCCACAATAGGACAAGTTTGCTATATCAGACAATCAATGGTCTAGAAGCTGAGCTACTGGGGAAGACACTCTGCCCATCATTATGACAAGATGAGTCAAACATCCATTCATATGACATACTATTGCTGGCAGTGGCGAACAAACTCTCATAGAACTGGGTAGAATACAATAGAAGACTGTACTATTCTTCTGGCCAAAAGCAATGGAATCTTGACAGAACAAAGACTAAAAAACTGTTGATGGCATTTGCCCATAAAAAAATCTTTTTGAAATAAATGACTTTAACAAATATGTTATATCTGTAAATATGATAAAACCTGTTGATGAAAAACACAAATGTGGATAGAACCTGATGAATATTGATGGGTTAACTTCAGGAAGCCATAAAATCCCTCAAAATGTTCTTGAAATTAAGTGTCTAAAGTGAATCCATCTGAAATCGCAAGACCGTACTCACACTCATCTCTCTCACTGTAGAGAGCTTACTTCCCCCTTCAGTTCAAAGGGCTGTACTATGGACATATGGTAGAAATATATTTTATGCAAGCCTTTGGGAATCATTAAGTGTTGACTTTTTAACTATGTTCACTTTACTTCTTCCACATGAAAAATGTACTGTTTTTAACTCACATACAACATGCCATCTCATATGGTGTAGCATAAAATTACTTAAATTGGATTGATGGAAGCAAGACCCATGGACAATATGTACCAGGGCCCATAAGTATTAAGCCATATCTATGTATGTCTTTGTATCTGTATTGCACAGCAGGGAGGCATACGGGCCAGAGCTACTGTGTCCACGAAGAGAGAGTTGGCCTGGACTGGAAGTGCGCAGGCACTGTGGGGCATGTGCATCTATCAGAAAGGCTATGTCAGGCACAGTATGAACGCAACCTCTATGCCACTGGATGGAAAACTGCACACTTGGCGCCTCAGTACAGAGCAGCAGTGAGACACCAATTGCTATAAGTGAACCTGCATCTGGACCAGCAATTTCAAGGGCTAGTACAGCATGAGGAAGACTGTAGTCATTTGAATTTTTTTTATATTCCTGCTCAAGTTGTTCCAGAGACGTAAGAGTTAACCACACCTGGTCTAAGTCTGTTTGCTGCCTGTCCAACTTAACCTTACATATCTATCTATCTATCTATCTATCTATCTTATATTATCTATCTATCTATCTATCTATCTATCTATTATCTATCTATCTATTTAGAAATTTGCACATTTCTTTTCCACAATAATTTTTTTATTATTTTGTCTCCAGTTATAGCATTTGCACAGTACTGTATGTTGGACGAATGACTTTGTGTTCACACATATAATTAGTGTTTAGAGAATATAAGTTAATGAAGTGGAATTCGAACGAATTTTCAGAAAAATTTCATTTGCAACAAATCTGAATTTCTTAGCACTTTTTGGTCACAAATAAATTTTTCCAGAAATGGCGATAAAAACATACTCACCTCATCCATTTGATTATGGAGAGGCTGCCACAGCCATCTTGACTAAAGAAAGTGCGCCAATTCTCTCTTGCATTGACGTGTGATGTCACCACGTCATCACGCTGGGTGGGCTAACCGCGCCCACTCAACATGATGACATGGTGACGTCATCACATCAGTGCACACAAGAATTGGCAGGTTTTCTTCAATCAAGATGGCCACTATAACCTCTCCACAATCAAATGGATGAGGTGAGTATGTATTTTTTATGTTTTAACCCCTGATTAACCTCCTGACAGGCTGAATGTGACTCTCAGAGTGTGGCTTCTACGGGGTTAAATAATGGGGGGTGGGGGGTGCGATCACCGTTCCCCATGATTGAGCCTGCTCCATACAATGTTGCAAAGTAATTGGTAACAAATCGAATTTCTTGTTGAAGTTCGGCGAAGCATCACTAAATATAATATACAGCACATGCACAGGGTGCAGATCTTATTGCAGAGGTCTGGTGTCTTACCATTATTATGCAATTTATTAACTGCATTGCTTAATAATTTGCTTTTTACAAAACACTACAGTGTCTTCTTTTGTTTAAGATTTTGAGTAGATTTTTGACACACAATGTTGTATCTGTCATCATTAACACAAGGTTCTCTAATCCACGTGGTATTTGAAGCCACCTGTTTTCCCTTTGGAAGGAATATATGGACATTATTTGATAGTTTTTCATATTGCTCATTGCAATGTGCTTTTAAAGATTGGAAAGCACACATTTTTTACATTGTAGTCGTATTTCATACAATGCATTTATTAAAACCAGGCTACTGTGGCTATGGTGAGCATAAAGCCTAGAATCTAGTATGGCTGAAATGTAGTGGATTTCTCCATGCCTTAGTCGGCTACCTGTGGATACTGATCAACAAGTAAATTGAAGTTAACAAAGTGGAATTCGATTTGAATTTCATGAACAATTCGATTTGCCACAAATACGAATTTCATAATGCTTCGTGGTAACAAATCAATTTTTCTTGAAATGGCGGTAAAAAAATAAACATACTCACCTCATCCATTTGAGCATGGAGAGGCCATCGGGCCATCTTGATTGAAGATAATTTGCCAATGCTCGCGCGCGCTGACACTTGATGTAACCACATCATCGCGCTGAGTGGACATGATGACGTCACCATGCCCACCCAGCATAGGGACTTCATGACATCAGCAAAAATCGTCACATTTTGTTAAAATAAGATGGCCGAGATGGCCTCTCCGCGATCCAATGGATAAGGTGTATATGTATTTTTAAACCCCTGATTAACCTCCTGACCAGCTGAATGTGATTACTTTGGCTATAGTGAGAATGAAACCTAGAATCTAGTACGGCTGAGATGTAGTGTATTCCTTTATGCCTGAGTTAGCTTCCTGTGGATACCGATCAACAAGTCAATTGCCCAAGTAGATGGTAGGCTAAGTGCTGTTTTCAGAACTCCTTGACCTTTTACATTTTCCTCTCTGAACTTTTACCTTTTTACACTGCAATACCATGTTTTACATTAATGCACTAACACAATAGATGCAAACATTATTTATGGACTAAGCCCTTATTCTGATATGATAAAATCTGAGACTCTTAGCTAATATATTTTGATCAAAACACATCTGTGCCCGCCTACCCTCGCCAAGTTGGTCTCAGTCAGGCAGGTGCTCCTCTAAACCTACCTATGCTGTTGGGTATCTACATTCAGGAGAGCAGACCCTGCACATATAGTGTGCTGCACCTAGTTACCTCTGTGTGCACCAAGCAACCAATGAGAGGAGGAGCACACACAGCTATATGTACCACCTGTTCAATAAATTACCATAGGGATGTATAGATGTAGCAAACATAAAACATACCCATGCAGCAAAATTTA
The DNA here is from genome assembly GCA_033119425.1 of Bufotes viridis. Taxonomy (NCBI): domain Eukaryota; kingdom Metazoa; phylum Chordata; class Amphibia; order Anura; family Bufonidae; genus Bufotes; species Bufotes viridis. The sequence goes on along the minus strand of CM065589.1, from coordinate 445,862,671 downwards.
AATTGACACTTAACCAAACAAAAGCCATTGAAAAAGTTAAAGTTTGCTTCGACTGTGTATTTTACATGTAAAAGTGTCCAGTTAACATTTGCAACATCTGGATTTCCCTTGGCAAAATAACATGAAATAGAAAGGGGAATAGACTGTTGGAGCACTATTAGTGGTTTGTGTTTCCTCAAAAAATGGTCATACTTAAGCTTGAGTGTCTGATGAAAATATACCCTGACTAATGTACTGTCACTGATAAAAGGGCTTGCTGCAGTGGTTTGTGGTTAGTTCTACGAATGAAGGAAATGGAAAGGATATGGCCTTTCATTGCATTCTGTAAATCTTTTTGACCGGGGTAAGGATTTAATTCGTCTTCTGTGCTCATAAGTTATTGTGTAGCTTGGACATCATTGCAAATAATATGTCTCATTTAGCCTCAGCGATCAATAAAATAACTTGTCTAAGTTCACCCTCCACTACGCCACTCATACACTGGCAGAGTGCCCACTGTCTACAGCTCTGATTTTTAATGCTTATTTAAGCCACCTTGAATGATCAGTCAGTTCTCAGGAACCCTGAAAGCAGCTGCAGACAGCTGTGTTGTGGAGGAAGAAAACATCCGATAGACAAAAGTCCAGACTGTACTGTATCCCAGATGATCCCTGTCTAAAATGGTGGAAACACATCTTTCCCTGCTGAGTAACAGTTTCCACAAGGAAGTTCATTATGAGGATGGCTTCATATGTTTCTGCTGAACATGTAGAAGAAGCCTTCCATTCTTGTTCTATGAAGTGAGTCATTTCCACATGAGCATTTTACATCAATGAAAACAGTGCATCTTTCTCTGACGCAAGGTAAGAAGCTTGGAAACAGCGGCCACAAGTTGCTATAGTATCTGTATTTGTATTAGCATTTGGAAAAAGAATCATACATTCCAGGAAACACAGTGTGTGGCTTGTATTGAACAAAAACATAAAGAAGTTGAAAAAACGCTGAACATTTTAAAGGTCAATTGTTGACGATCTGCTAAGGAAATACAGTTCCACACATTCAAACACATCTTTTTGCTATATTCTTTTACAAGATACACAATTAACAAACTGGCTATAAGAATGAAGATCATTGGGTATGGTCGAAGGTGACAAGAGTTACACTAAATCCCAGTATTAGGAAATTTAGCATTGGAAGACACACAGGCAAGTTTGTTATCAGGGGATTTTTTTCTTTGTGCCATACTTTGGGCTAAATTTATCAAATATCGCATGAAGACTGATACATTTGGAGCATCTAACACTCCACTGCAACGACCAAGATCTGTGCTTGTACTGTAACCATAATGCATGGTATGGGAATGGTACAACATGCAGCTTAAAGGGGTTGTGTCATGAAAAATATGCTACATTTTTCAAACCAGCACTTGGATCAGAATACTTTTGTAATTGCATGCAATTAAAAGTTTAATATATAGCCACTGAGCAATTCAATAAAATGTATCTGTAGAGCGCCACCTGCTGTTTGCTCTTTTCCTTATTTCTTGTCCACCTGACTGAGGTGGTCACACATGCGCAGTTTAAATTTTTAACTGTCATTGTCTGTTAGAAGATGTGGCAGTTACAGGGAAAGTTCTACAGCAGAAAGTACATGCCTTCTGAGAAAGGACATTCCCTAAAATAATTTTAGCAGAACTATTGGAGCAATGAATGGAGAGATCCCCTGGTTCCATGTGAGGTACAAGCCTTGTTTAGCTTTGTTAGAAAGAGATTATCATGTACCATATGTTTGATTTTCATTTTTTGCATTACCCCTTTAAATAATACCGTAAAAAATTAATTGCTTCAGATAAGAGAGGTAAACAAATAGCTCAAGAACTGGTGTAGGAAGGAGGGGTTTGGGTTCCTGGAAATCTGTGCCGACTACTCTGTTGGCTATAGGCTCTATCGTAGGGATGGGCTGCACCTCAATGGGGAAGGGGCAGCTGTTTTGGGGGAGAAGCTGGCTAGAAGGTTGGAGGGGTGTTTAAACTAGGGACTGGGGGGGAGCATAATTAAATTATAGGAGGGGAAGATAGTGCAGATTGAGACCTGGGGCGGGACTGGGGAAGGAAAGGAAGGAGGGACTAGAACAGTTCTTAAGGAAAGGTGTAGGGTAAAAAATATACATAAACCTCTTAATTGTTTGTACACTAATGCCAGAAGCCTGACTAACAAAACGGGGGAACTGTAATTAGTGATGTGTGAGGAGGACTATGACATAGTGGGAATAACTAAGACATGGCTGGATGATAGCTATGACTGGGCAGTTAATGTACAGGGTTACAGTCTGTTTAGAAAGGATTGTCAAAACCGGAGAGGGGGAGGGTCTGCCTTTATGTAAAGTCCTGTCACAAGCCCACACTCTGAGAAGATATGTGAGGGACATGAACATGTGGAGTCACTGTGGGTAGAAATACATGGAGAAAAAATAATAAAATACTAATAGGAGTTTATTATAAGCCACCTAAAATACCAGAGTCCACAGAAAATCTACTTCTAAATGAAATAGATGAGGTGGAAAATCATAATGAGGTCGTTATTATGAGGGACTTCAATTACCCAGATATAGATTGGGAAACCAAAACACATCTCATAAAGGAAATAGGTTCTTGTCAATAACAAAGACAATTACCTTTTCCAACTGGTTCAGGACCCGACTAGAGGGACGGCCATACTGGACTTAGTATTAACCAATAGACCTGACAGAACAACAGATGTGCAGATTGGGGGGCACCTGGGAAATAGTGACCATAAAGTAATAACCTTCCAATTGTCATTCAAAAGAGTGGGTCTTCAGGGAGGAAAAAAAATACCAAACTTCAAAAAAGCTAAATTTAGCCAACTAAGAGAGGCCATAGTAACATCCATAGAGAGAAGAAATGACTAGGGCGACACTCAACACCGTAAATCTGTTAAAAGTATTCCTTTATTCGTTCAAGGTGAACTTCGATACAGCAGGTCGAGGCGGCACGCATTCCTTCCACACATCATAGCGGCGACAGCCGTTTTGCGCAAACACGTGCTTCTTCAGGCCACTGACATCAGCGGGTACTCTTGCGCTGCCTTTTATACAACCAGAGGTACGGTTGCCATGGAGACACATGGTGTCACCGCTTCTCAACTATCAATACACAAAACAATGTGATATTAAAAACATATAAACAGTAATATGCATATTTCTATAGAAAAATACTTAGGTAATTCCTATCATTCAACCCTAACTGACCTACGGCACCTGCACGTAGGATCCACCTGGCACCCTTTTGTAATAATAAACAGTGTCTGTCCCCCTCCTAGTGGTGGGTTTTGAACCATCTCTATGCCAGCAAACCTTAAGGTTTCACAACTCCCTCCATGCATCTCTCTCATATGTTTAATGAACCTGCGACAACCTTTCCCTGATTGCATAGAGTTAATGTGTTCTCTGATTCTTTCAAACAGATATCTGATCGTCTTCCCTACATAAAAGTGGCCACAATGGCATATAAGTAAGTAGACCACAAAAAACATCTTATGAATAGAGGCTACCCCAAAAAGATGTTAAATACTGCTATGCAGAAGGCTGGAGAATTTTCTCAATATGACTTGCTTACTCGGAATTAGTGTTGAGCGCGAATATTCGAATAGCGAATTTTTTTAGCAAATATCGGCACTTCGCTAATTCGCGAATATTTCAAATATAGCGCTATAAATTCGCTATTTCGAATATTCGTTTTTTTTTTATATATTTTTTTCTTTCCCACTTCCCAAAAGTAGTTCTTACCTGTCCTGAGGATTCCTGGCTTCCTTGCTGCTCCAGTCAGTGCCGTTTCCGCTTCTGCCGACTTCCGTGCTCATGGAGCGTCCCCATCACCATGGGAACTTCTCCATATACTAAAATGTACTGTCGGATTTGAGAATTATGTTGAAATCGCAATGCGATTAATTCAAGTTATATTAATCGCATTGCGATTACAACTTAGCAGTGCACTGCTATCTTACAAATTAGGCTAGAATTAACGAATATGGAATATAGCAGCAGTGCTAAGTAGAAATCGCAATGCGATTACTCCAAGTTACATTAATCGCATTGCGATTTCAATTAGCACTGCTATAATATATTCCATATTCGTTAACTTCGTTAATTCTAGCAAGCTTACCCATTATAAACCCAGCTCGAAGTTGAAATCGCAATGCGATTAATACAACTTGAAGTAATCGCATTGCGATTTCAACAGACATGGTTTACTATGGTTGCTAAAACGAAGATGGAGAATACTTCGTTATCTTCGTTTTGAGGAATATGACGAATACATTCGTCATATTCGCTAATTCTACCAAGCCAACCATAGTAAACCAGGTCTAAGTAGAAATCGCAATGCGATAAATTCAAGTTATATTAATTGCATTGCGATTTCAGCGTAATTCTCAAATCCGACAGTACATTTTAGTATGGAGACGTTTTTGGCTTGGTAGAATTAGCGAATAGTGTTGATCACGAATTTTCGAATTGCGAATTTTAATCGCGAATATCAGCACTATATAATTTTTTTTTTTTAATAAATAGAATAATTATAATAATTATCAAGTAATATAATTATTCTATTAAAAAAAGCTAAGTAATATAATCGCATAGCGAATTAAACACAGTTGTCTCTATAGTCAACCCTCCTATTTGATTGCTAGAATTAGTGAAGTTGACGAATAGGTTGCTAAAACGAAGATGGAAAATACTTTGTTATCTTCGTTTTGAGGAATATGACGAATGCATACGTCATATTCGTCATCTTCGCTATAATTCTAGATATGAAACCAATAGGAAATTAGTCTAAGTTAAAATCGCAATACGCGATTATTTAAATCGCATATTAATTGCGATAACTAGAATAATGACGAATATTCGATTTCGACGAATATGAAACGAATATTCTTTCGAATATTCGCGAATTTCGTCGAAATCGAATATGGCACCTGCTGCTCATCACTACTCGGAATAAGAAACAACAGAAAAAGAAGGGAAGCACCAGAAACATAAGTGAGGGACATCATACGAGATTTGTGTTTTCCTTTAAGTTTACTCCTATGGCAGACTGTATACTGTACGTAGGGCCATATACAATAATTGGGACATTTTGAGAAGGGATATTTCTTTTGCTGAACATGTGGAAGAAAAACCATTAATAACATTCAGAAGGAGCCACACTATTAGGGATAAAATAGTAAGGAGTCGCTTTGTAAATGAGACAAGGAACAATTGGCTACGAGACAGTAGACCTAAGGGAGATTTTAAGTGTGGGAATTGCTCCTTTTGCGAGTTTAACTCACAAAAAAAGTGTTGATTTTTGGAGGTGTTCACCATAGGGTTAGAAGCTTTATAACCTGCAGGAGTACATATGTGGTCTACTTACTTACCGTACATGCCATTTTGGCCACAGTGGCATGCTAGTTTGGCTAGCAACCTTACAAGGGTATGTGTGTGGTGTAATTGAATGTGAATGATTCAGCATCTGACAGCTATAGACATAGTGTCAGATAGGTTCCAAATGCTGTGAAAATAAATGTCTATCAGCAAACTAATTGAGCTACAATCCTAGAATGGGTAGTTCTTAAAATAAAGTCACACAAACTTTACCACGCACCTATGGCATATGAATATCAGTGAAGCAAATGATGTTCAATTATAGGTCTGACAGCCATTTTCAAAGTGTCAGACATTTTCAAATATCACTTTGCAGGTGGTCAGTTAAATAAATGGATTCACCGGTTATAAAGTGCTGGGCTTAGATGAATTAGAGGACACCTCATCTCCACTTCCATCAAAAGAGACGTCTGAGTACACAAATGAGTGACAGACAAGGTGTTGGCTCATAGTTGATTTAAATGCACCAATAAAAGTGATGTTTTATATCGATATTTCACCTGGATCAAGTAAGGTTAAGAGCCGCCTAGGCTTTGAAAATATTCTGTAATTAATGCACCTGTTCCTAGGCTTAGGTCCCTATTGTTAAATGTTCAAAAAGGGTCCAAAAACAAAGCCTGAAACTATAGGCCAGAAAGTTTAACATCTGCCGTGGGTAAACAGTTTGAAGGATTTCTAAGAGATCCTATCTTGGAGTACCTCAATGAAAATAAGCAAATAACATCATATCAGCATGGATTTATGAGGGATCGGTTATGTCAAACTAATTTAATCAGCTTCTATGAGGAGGTAAGTTCTAGACTTGACCATGGCGAATCAATGGATGTCGTATATATGGACATCTCCAAAGCATTTGACACTGTACCTCACAAAAGGTTAGTATATAAAAGGAGAATGCTTGGACTGGGGGGAAATGTCTGTATGTGGGAAAACAGAGGGTGGTTATTAATGGCACACACTAAGATTGGGTCAATGTCACTATTGGGGTACCTCAGGGGTCAGTATTGGGCCCTATTCTCTTCAATATATTTATTAATGATCTTGTAGAAGGCTTGCACAGTAAATTTTTGCAGATTAAACTAAAACTAAACTGTGTAAAGTAATTAACACAGAAGAGGACAGTATACTGCTACAGATGGATCTGGATAGATTGGAGGCTTGAGCAGGGAAGTGGCAGACAGGGGCGGCCTGGCCATAGACCCTACAGAGATATTTCCCGGTGGGCTGATGCCCAGAGGGCCACCTAAGTCCTCCTCTTAGCCAAAAGCCAAGTACATAAAGATTTGATGCTCCTAGTAGTAATTAATTTAGGCAGCATTTTGTGCTGCACTGTGGTATCTGGTTCTGCTGAGGTAGTATTTTGTTCCACACTGTGGTATCTGGGGCCACTTTTAGGTTTTTGCCCAGGGCCACTTTTAGTTCCCAGTCCGTCCCTGGTGGCAGATGAGGTTTAACACTGACAAATGTAAGCTTATGCACATGGGAAGGAAAAAAGGCAAGTCACCAATACATACTAAATGGACTGGGTAACACTGACATGGAATAGGACCTAGGAATTTTAGCGAACAACAAACTAAGCTCTAGTTACCAGTGCCAGGCAGCTGCTGTCAAGGACAATAAGATAATGGGTTACATCAAGAGGGGCATAGATGTCCATGAAGAGAATATAGTCCTGCCACTTTACAAATCACTATTCAGACCACACATGGAGTATTGTGTACAGTTTTGGTCTCCTGTGAACAAGGCAGACATAGCAGAGATGGAGAGGGTTCAGAGGAGGGCAACTAAAGTAATAACTGGAATGGGTGGACTATAGAACCCTGAAAGATTATCAAAATTAGGGTTATTCACTTTAGAAAAAAGACGACTTAGGGGAGATCTAATAACTATGTATAAATATATCAGGGGTCAGTACAGAGATCTCTCCCATCATCTATCCCCAGGACTGTGACTGTGACGAGGGGACATCCTCTGCATCTAGAGAAAAGAAGGTTTGTACAAAAACATAGAAGAGGATTATTTACGGTAAGAGCAGTGAGTTTATTGAACTCTCTGCCCGAGGAGGTGGTGATGGTGAGTTCACTAAAAGAGTTAAAGAGGGCCTGGATGTATTTCTGGAGTATAATAATATTACAGGCTATAGCTACTAGAGAGGGGTTGGTGATTCAGGGAGTTATTCTGATTGCCTGATTGGAGTCGGGAAGGAATTTTTTTTCCCCTAAAGTGAGGAAAATTGGCTTCTACCTCACAGGGGTTTTTTGCCTTCCTCTGGATCAACTTGCAGGATAACAGGCCGAACTGGATGGACAGATGTATTTTTTCAGCCTCATAAACTATGTTACTAAACTGTGTTACTATGATAACATATTTTTCTACTGAGGAAATGACCACAGAATATATCTCCATTACTTCATGGTTCCATTTATTCTCCCCTTTGTCCCTCTATCACAGCCCCTAAAACTCAATCTCTCTTCTCAGGTCTACTATACCACACCATATGCTCCTCCTTTCCCTTCCCTACATAATTACCGTATTTTCTGGCATATAAGACGACTGGGCGTATAAGACGACCCCCAACTTTTCCAGTTGAAATATAGGATTTGGGCTATACTCATCATATAAGACTATCCCAGCCTCTCATCAGCTCCCCAGCCTCTCATCAGCCCCCCAGCCTCTCATCTGCCCCGCAGTCTCTCATCAGCCCACAGACTCTCATCAGCCCACAGACTCTCATCAGCTCCCCAGCCTCTCATCAGCCCTCCATACACAGGAGCAGGCAGTATGAAAACTTACAGGCGGCGCAGGCATGTGTGGCAGGAAAGCCTGCTCCGCCCCTCATCTGCCTGCTCCTGCACTCCCACCGTCTCCCTTCAAATCTGCCGGCCAGTCCCTGTCAAAAAGCACCAGACAGGGCCGGCCGATCTCTTACTTTATGCGTTGCAGCCGCCGGGCTCTCCCTCTTCCGGTAACTCATGTCTGTGCGGCGCATTGCTTATGCTACATTAGCAATGGGCAGCACAGACTTGTGAGGTAACTCACATGTCTGTGCAGCGCATTGCTTATGCCATAAGCATAAGCAATGCGCTGCACAGACATGTGAGTTACCAGAAGAGGGAGAGCCCGGCGGCCACAGGGGAGAAGGACGACCCGGCGTATAAAATGACCCCCGACTTTTGAGAAGATTTTCAGGTGTTCAAAAGTCGTCTTATACGCCGGAAAATATGGGTATATAAACTTGTCGCATAAAACAAGATGACTATATTGGGATCAAAATGCAGCTCTGGCACATAAACTCCACGAGCATGCATACAATATCAAGTACATTGCTTTGAATTTGCTTGGTCATGACCCCTCACAACTCCATTTAATACATAAATCACACCATCAACACAAGAAGGAAAATAAAAGTGGTTTTCAAAGGTAACATTTCATCAGAAAATGACCTATTATTTAAATCACGTTTTAATGTTAAGCATATTTTTTTAGAATTTTGTTGTGAATTTTGTTGTGCTTTTCAATGTCTCTTCACCTATTGTCAATGGTAGATTCTGTGTTATCTATATAGGGATGCTACTTATTATTGTAATCCTGCCTGTAGTGATAACAACAATAGCTACTGAGAAGTTACCTGTACAGAACTAGAAATCATGTCAATTTTTTAATTTTCTATGCCTGTTTTAGGCATAGAACATGGTATAAATTTAAGCCAGCAAGGAAGCTGTCTTAAATTTAGAAACGGCGCTGGATGCGTCGAAGTTATGTAGAGGCCGGCACCTCTACATAACTTTGGTGGATCCACTACTAGCGCAAGTGGTTATTAAGATCAGCGCCTAAAACACTGGTCTTCATAAATGACCCCCAATATGTTTAACATAAAATTGTGATTTTAAAGTCAATTTCCGATGACACATTCCTTTTAAGCTCTTTTTTCTACTACATGCAGCCAACTTGACTGTACTGAACTCAGTATTTAGACCTTTTCAGTTTTCCACCACACAAAATTTGCGGATAGTACCTGGTACTTTATTGGTACCACATCCGAAGAATTTCCAAGTGAGCCAAGGCAATACAATGGAGAATAAGTGAAAACCCTGCTGACCTGTTAATGGTCCGAAAGAATCATCACTGAATTGCATCATTTGGGCAGCCTTCTTTCTTTCTTTATGCAGCCTCATGTGAAACTAATTTTTTCTCCTTGCTATGACAGCCATATACCAAAAATAGAAAGCAGCATCCCTTCAATATCCTCTTTTGATCATGTGTGTCTTGCATTGATGATAACACCACCTCAGTGTCATGCAGCATTGCTATGATGAACAGTTACCTTGAGGGAGCAGAATATCCACAGAAGAAAACAAAGGATCTGGTAAGAAATGTGAGTAAAGGTAAGTAGAGTAGGGTAGACCTGGTACCAGGCAGTGGAAAAGTGGCTATATAAACACCTAATCATACGGACATGTAAATTCATTATATACCATTATACCACCAGTACCAAAATAACCAATAATACCTGAATACACTGACCATATAGTGGTCACATACCAGTTCTACATACAGTAGATGCTCTGCATAGCAATAGCACACTGCAGACTATATAAGAGAATACAATTAAAGGCAGAATACATAATTAAAATACATGTATCGGCTCTGCTGATCTGTCTATTTTAGGAAATGTTTATATTGCCCATGACATAACAAGTCTGGAGCATCTTTTCTTCGGACTCTATATTGTGTAGTTCCTTTGTTGTTTTTCTTTGGAATGTATAAGAAAATTGAAGACTTGTCAGTCAGTAAATCTGATGACTTACATGTGACATCTTCCATGATTGTAGACTTTCTCTTTCCTATTGTTTTTGCCAGAGAGCCATGATGGCTTTTCCTAATGGCTAAATCCAGACCCCAGATATGACCCCTTCAGACCCAATGATCATTGCTAATTCACTTTAAAATTGGGGTTGTTTGGGGTGTGTGCTTTTATTGGGAGGTGCCCATCTGAGTCTGTATGAGATTGCTCTGCTTATAAGTTCTAATTATAACTTATTTAGGGAATACCATGTGGTTATTTGTCACCTTTGTGCATATTTTTCCCTGTATTGGATATTTGATATAATAACATAGCTGACCCATAGTGGCAAGCCACCCCCCCCTTCCCCACAGCCATGTTGATTGAAATATTGCTTGGTCCATGATGATGCCATCACGTCAATTCCTTCCCGACTCCTACAGGCAATCAGAATAACTCCCTGGATCAATGACCCATCTCTAGTAGCTATATCTTGTAAAATTATTACACTACATAAATACATCCAGGCCTATCTTGAATTCCTTTATTGTTCTCCCCATCACCATCTCATCAGGCAGAGAGTTCCATAGTCTCACTGCTCTTACCATAAAGAATACTCTTCTATGTTTGTGTACAAACCTTCTTTCCTCCAGACGCAGATGTCCCCTTGTCATAGTCACAGTCCTGGGGATAAATAGATAATGGGAGAGATCTCTGTACTGACCACGGATATATTTATGCATAGTTATTAGATCTCCCCTCAGTCGTCTTTTTTCTAAAGTAAATAAACCTAATTTTGATAATCTTTCAGGGTACTGTAGTTGCCCCATTCCAGTTATTACCTTAGTTGCCCTCCTCTGAACCCCCTCCAGTTCTGCTATGTCTGCCTTGTTCACAGGAGCCCAGAACTGTACACAGTACTCCATGTGTGGTCTGACTAGCAATTTGTAAAGTGGTAGGACTATGTTCTCATCAAGGGTGCCTATGCCCCTTTTGATGCAACCCATAATCTTATTGGCCTTGGCGGCAGCTGCCTGACACTGGTTTTTGCAGCTTAGTTTGCTGTTTATTAAAAGTCCTAGATCCTTTTCCATGTCAGTGTTACCGAGTGTTTTACCATTTAGTATGTATGGGTGACTTGCATTATTCCTTCCCATGTGCATATTTTACTATGGAAGCCTTCTACAAGATCATCAAGAAATATACTGAAAAGAATAGGGCCTAGTACTCACCCCTGAGGTACCCCACTATTGACAGTTGCCCAATCTGAGTGTCTACCGTTAATAACCACCCTCTGTTTTCTGTCACTCAGCCAGTTACTTACCCACATACAGACATTTTCTCCCAGTCTGAGCATCCTCCTTTTATATACTAACCTTTTATGTGGTACAGTGTCAAATGCTTTGGAGAAGTCCAGATATATGACATCCATTGATTCGCTGCTGTCAAGACTTTGTCTGTCTTAGTTGTCTGCTTATTTTTCTTAAATCTTCATTTTCTCTTATCTTGGATGACATTTTGAGGCTTTGGAACCCATCACTAGTTTTCCATACGTAAAATGGTTTCAATATACAATAGTCATCCCGGAACCAATTAGTATTGTAACTTGAGGCACCATTGTATAGTTTATCTAAGAAAAGTCTGATAGGTGATATACAAGAAAATCCACCATCTGCAGAAGTCTAGTACTTTTCCAATTTTCTGGAACCATGTATTGACATAAAAAGTGACACTAGTCCAGATTGGTTGTTTTACACATACCATTGATCTGCTAAGATTTAGTTTTATAAGGTAAACAGCAATTCTCCTAAAACTCAGACAGCCATAGTAGAATGATTTTCCAATTATTCTCTACCTGTCATACATAAATGTTACCTGTTTTAACTATTTGATTTTATTCCTGCTAAACTGTGACAATGACTAGAATTGTCAACATGAACTCTGATGTTAGTACAAATCGATTGCTTTTCTGATGGGAGACAGAGGTGAACCACAACACTACTGGACATTTACATCCAATTCATGTTTCTGATTAACTACAAACAACATAATTGATATTCTTTCATTACCATATTATCATGTGTTCACCGTGCAATCTTTTGGGATCCTGTGGATCCTTCTAAAAGTTTACTCTAAAAATCATCTTTTTATCAAAGATTAAAAACATCCTGAGCATTCCTTCTACTCTGGTTCCTTCATAGAACGAATGCTGCTTCAAGCAATGTAAGCAAAGACTATAGATAAACATACAGGAGAACATGCAAATATGCATAGTGTCAATGGAACAGTGGAAATAAGCACGCATGCAGTTCATGAGGTTTAGGGGAAAAAAAAAAAACATTTAACTAGTACATGCACGTAAAAAGTATTATAAAAGAAAAATGGAAACAAACTTCAGTCCATGAAGATATGAAGAGGTGTTTGTTATGCTGGTACATAAGTGCTGGAGCAGCAGGAGAACAATGGAGAAGCAAATTGGTAATTAATTATATGGTAAATGTTATATTTATTCTGTTTAACCACTTAATGACTGCTGATTAGTGTTGAGCACGAATATTCGAATAGCGAATTTTTTTACGAATATCTGCACTTCGCTAATTCGCGAATATAGTGATATATATTCGTAAAAAAGAATATTCGTTTTTTATTTTTCAATCTGAACCCAAGAATAAGTTACCGTTAACGAAGATAGAGAATATAGCGCTATGTTCTCTATCTTCATTAATTCTAGCAAGCCAACCAATAGGAAAGTTATAGCCCGTTCAAAGTGTCATTCGCAGTACGCGAATATAATATTCGCGTACTGCGAACGACACTTTGAACAGGCTATAACTTTCCTATTGGTTGGCTTGCTAGAAATAACGAAGATAGAGAACATAGCGCTATATTCGTATTCATTATCTTCGCTAATTCTAGCAAGCCAAGTAAACTTGCCTATACACATCTCTAAGTTGCATGCGCAATGCGAGAATATTAAATAATATTAGTCGTATATGCAACTTACTTTACTATTGTTTGGCTGGGAAGAATTAACGGATATGACGAATACGAATATAGCGCTATATTCTATATATTAGTTAATTCTAGCAAGCCAACCCAATAGGAAAGTTGACTGTACCCAGCTCTTGGATGGGCAAGTTGGATGTGCAATGCGAAAATATTATTTTGCCTATTTTTGGCAATAAATACAATAATTAATGAGTCAGTATTCTATTTATTGAAAAAAATAGGTAAAGTAATATTTTTGCATTGCACATCCAACTTAGAGCTGGGTACAGTCAAGTTCTCTATTGGTTGGCTTGCTAGAATGAACCAATATAGATAATATAGCGCTATAGTCGTTCTATTCGTTAATTCTAGATAGCCAACCAATAGGAAAGTTGACTTTATACCCCGTTCAAAGTTCAATTAGCATTACGGGAATAATTAAATTGCATATTAATCGCGAAAAATAGAAGAATGACGACTATTCGATTTCGACAAATATATGACGAATATTCAATCGAATATTCTCAAAATATCGCGAAATCGAATATGGCACCTTCTGCTCCTCACTACTGCTGATACGTTTTTTTTATGGCAGTCACTAGTGAGCTTTATTCTTTATTCTTCAACTTTTTATGGTGACCTAGAATAAGCTCTGCACGGGTCTCTAGTGCAATGAAAAATGGCAGCTCAGCTCTCATATAACAGCCGGGCTCCTGTGCTTACGGTCCAAATTGGCAGAAGTGTTGATCAAGGCTGTTTAACCCTTTAGATGCTGACATCAGTAGAAACTGCTGCATCTAAGTGGTTTAAAGGGATAAATCTTCCTCTGTCAGGCATCAACTCCCGCGGTTGTTCCCTATTCAGTAAAATTGACCTGTTGCTTTGTTTCTCTGGGTCACTACAATTACAGTGATGCTGCATTTTATAGTCTTTCTTGTTTTTTAATGCTGAAAAAAAAAACTTAATTTTTTTTTCATTTTGCATTTCTATATTGTGAACCAATAACTTTTTTATAATTATGTCTATGGAGCTGTGTGAGAGTTCATTTTTTTGTGAGGCAATCTATAGTTTTTAGTGATACCATTTTGGAGTGTGTATGCTTTTTTTAAAGCACTTTTTATACCATTTTTTGGGCTGTGAAGCAAAAAATAAATGGCAAATCCGCCTTTTTTTTCTCTATTTCAGTGTTCCGCCGTGTTCCAAAATGCCCATAGTATGAAAATATAAATGTATTTATCCTGTACAGTGAAGTACAGGATAAATACATTTATATTTTCATACTGTGGGCATTTTAGAACACGGCGGTAAAAAAAAATCTTTATTGTTTATTTTAAGCTTAATGATAAATGTCACTGAGGCTTAAGTGCATAAAGGGCCCTTTACACTGGTGGAGAATCGTTAACGAGCATAAATATACTGCCAATTACACTCATTTGATAGCTCATTTGTACGGTCACAAAAATTTTCGTACTGTGTAAACAGCACCTGCTGCGGCAAACAATGATTCAGTATGGGGACAAGCAAAGACATTAGCGATTGCTCCTCCCTATACTGTTGAGTAGATCGCTGCATGTAGAAACAGCCACCAGTGAGCAGCCGATTGTCGGAAAGGAACGCTTCCTTCCCAACAATCTGCTGCTCTGTCGTTCCATGTAATGGGGCACATAACACGTAGTGTTGATAATAACACAGTATGCAGTAAGCTTCCTCCAGTGTCTGCCGCTGCAGACAGAATATTAGCCATGCAGAGGATTTGGAGCACTGTATCCGAAAAGTAAAACTCTGATATTGATATTTTAATAAATCAGAACAACATACTGGACCTAAAAAAGATGTAATTAAAAGGTTGACATTTTTGTTGACTCATTTCAAACATTTATTATCATACATGTCTTTATATTTGTGTGTAGATTTTTTATTTTTATTTTATTTCCTGACTGTGGCCAGGGTCATTTTAATGAAAATTCCTCAGTCTATGCCAAAGGGATAGAATTGCTCTTAATCCTTAACAAGACCGTTATTTGATCCTAAACCCTACTGGAGTTCATTGTTGTACATTTGTTAAACTCTGTATCCTCATCAAAATTGTAAATGGCATAAGAATCAACACGCAAACCTTTAAGTTTGTTCTGCCTGTCAAACTGTATCTGACGTTATATATGGTATTAAATGTATTGTACAAAATATATAATTATGTTCCCCTTGTTATTTGCTTTCAGTAAAACAAAATTGTCTCTGTTGTTTCGTGCTTTGTTCATTAATGTTATTATTACATAATAATCTGGCATTTCATCAGGAAATGTTAAGCTATTAGAATTTTTCTATTAACTACATACATAAATAGTGGTGGTCCTCTGACAGACGGTGGCTATCTCCTCTTCAGGGTGTCTGACTTGCATTGGAAGGTTGAGGTATTTGTGTTCTGTGGTCCAATGTGAGGTCTACAAATGTATCTGTGTAGTCCTGTCACGGATCAGCGGGTGTGAACCGACTGTGCCACTGACTGGCTATACTCTGGGGGGGCATGTCTAAGCAACTGCCTGGTTTTCACTAGAGCCTCTGATGATGAGGATAGACTTGAGCTGTTAGGGTAGTTGCCAGAGGCTACTCCAGAGCAATCCCCGAGTCAGTGGCAGCTGGTCAAGGTGGACCAGGAGGTACCTGAGTAGCTACCTGAAGTACAAGCGTAGTCAGGCGGGCAGAGACGTTACCAGGAGCAATGGTGCAGGACCGAAGGATGAGGCAGAGACGGTGGTCAGACAGGCAATAGGTCAGGGCAGGCGGCACAGGTACAGGTCAGGCAATCTGGGTCAACAACAGGAGAGTCAAAGCAAGCAGACAGGGATCAGATGATATGCAGAGTCCAGGAATGACGTATAGATCAGGAGCACACATGAGTATCAGGAACCAGCAAACACAAGGACCTTGATACTGAGGCATCTGGGAAGGGGGCTGAGCCACTTAAGTATATGCAGGAGAGCCAGAGTTGGTCAGCGAGGTCATCTGACCTAATCCACACAGCCCAGGGAGTGATGCGCTCCACCACTAGAGCAGTGTAACACGAAACCAGCCGCCCATAGAGCAGTGTAACACCTACAGAAACAGAGCCCAGGACCGCAGCGGTGAAATGGGAAACACTGGCCACAGGTCCCCGCTAATTGCCCGGGACCGCGTCGATAAGCGGGGAAACAGCGGCGTACAGCAGCCGCTGTTACAAGTCCTATGATATTCACTATGCTTACAGTACAATATACTTCTTTTCAATGGGAAAACATAATGTTAGTGCATACAGTGCATTCTTACCACACATGGAATTGAAGTGTAAATTCTTAGCATGGTTTTTGTGCGGAAACTGCAGCATAAACTGTGTCTGTGTGTGTGCATAGGCCATAAAAACAATCCATCAGACCCTGAGGCCCAGAGTGTACAGTTCTGGGACACACCTATACAAAACCATTGATGCCAGGTTATTGAGCAATCTAAATAGTAATTCAGCTTCGGACTATTTTATTCCTGTTTGGGATTTGGGATTTATCACATGCTGGATCAATGGAGGTAATAGAAGTAGCATAATACAACCTTTATGGGCGTTGATGCAGACCATTCACTGCTATATATTGATAATATTGTTTTATTAATTATTACTATTAGTAGAAATGAGCGAAGTTTTGAAAAATTTGATTCAGTTGATTCGCCTAAGTTCACCAAGAAATCCCGAATCGCTATAAATCAGGTATACCCAGGCCACTCTGCCTAATCATATTCTTCCCATTTGGTGGCGCAATCTCAGTGCGAAGGTTTGGAAGTTAACCCTTTCCCAACCATGCCAGGCATTTAAAAATGGAGCCCGCTGGCAAGTGCTGTTTTAAAGAGCAGACACCAGGCGGTAATACCGTCACAGACTTTTAACCCTTCAGATGCTGTGGTAATCTGGATGTGCTCTGGCTCCCCCTGACAGGGATGGCCGGGACTGCTACAAATACGTAACGCCTCCGCCATTCCCTGACAGGGATCGCGGGGGCGGTATGTATTTGTAGCAGTCCCTGTCCTCCTGTGTGATGGTACCACAGATGATACACAGCATTGAGGAGGGAAAACCTTCGACAAGCAACAAAATTGAGGGATTCACAACAGGGATCACCATAATCCCATTACCAAATTATTAGGGTTAAAACCAGATGCCAATCATGGTGGATTATTGAAGCAACACTGTTTCTAGCATATGAGCGACTGCCACCTCTTTCCCTAGCGTCAGCTCACAGGACAATGGCGGACAACACGTGGGATGAGGCTTTTATAGGGCTGTGACATCACATGGGATGGCTACCTGCGGATTGGCTGGCTGCACGGCATTATGGGTGGTTTTCTTACTTTCACCTTGTAACATGTTAAAGGATAACTGTCACATTTAGACCCAAATTTCAATGTTCATATATGTAGTTACCAATAACATGATATTCCAGAATCAATAACTATTAGACTTACTCGCCCCATATTTCATAAGATCCAGCCCTTAGCAACCAGTCTGCACAAAACTGCAATTTCCTTATTCAGTTAAGATGGCTGCTGCTGCCCTCACCCTGAGGCTAATCCCGCCTGCCCTCACTACCCACAATGCATTGAGCTCCTCGTGCACTAGTTTCTGCACCTCAACCAATAGGTGCTCTCCACACTGAAACACGCCCCCCTCCTGCTATCACATACACAAGTGGTAGAACTGTGTGAACATTCTCTGTTGCGTGGACAAAGAAAACTAATGGTAAACTAGTCTTTATAATATAATAGCACTGCCTTACACTATATATATTCTGTCATGGGGCCACATCTGTGCTGTATCACTGCTGTGATAGGGAGACATACACGGGCGGCAGAATTACTGTCATGGGGCCACATCTGTGCTGTATCACTGCTGTGATAGGGGGACATACATGGGCGGCAGAATTACTGTCATGGGGCCACATCTGTGCTGTATCACTGCTGTGATAGGGGGACATACACGGGCTGCAGAATTACTGTCATGGGGCCACATCTGTGCTGTATCACTGCTGTGATAGGGGGACATACATGGGCGGCAGAATTACTGTCATGGGGACACATCGAGGGTTAACAGCCAAACAAAACTCTATATTTATTGCCCTGATTCTACGGTTTACAGGAACACCCCACATGTGGTCGTAAACTGATGTAAGGACAGGCGGCAAGGCACAGAAGGAAAGGAGCGCCATTTTTTGGAAGGCAGATTTTGCTGGACTGGTTTTTAGATGCCGTGTCCCATTTGAAGCCCCCTGATGCACCTTTACAGTAGAAACTCACAAAAATTTACCCCATTTTGGAAACTAGGGGATAAGGTGCCAGTTTTATTGGTACTATTTTGGGGTAAATATGATTTTTAATTGCTCTATATTACATTTTTGTGAGGCAAGGTAACCAAAAAAGGGCTGTTTTGGCACTGTTTTTATTTTTTATTTTTACAAGATTCATCTGACAGGGTAGATCATGTGTTATTTTTATAGAACAGATCGTTACGGATGTGGCAATACCCAATATGTATACTTTTTCTTATTTATTTAAGTTTTACACAATAATAGCATTTTTAAACAAAAAAATGATGTTTTAGTGTCTCCATATTCTGAGAGCTATAGCTTTTTTATTTTTTGACTGATTGTTTTAGATATGGTCTTCAATTTTGCAGGATGAGGTGTCGGTTTGATTGGTACTATATTGGGGGCATACGCCTTTTGATCGCTTGGTGTTACAATTTTTGTGATGTAAGTTCACAAAAATGGCTTTTTGGCACTGTTTTTATTTTTATTTTTTCACGGTGTTCAGCTGAGGGGTTAGATGATGTGATATTTTTATAGAGCAGGCCCTCACGGACGTGGGATACCCAATATGTATCCTTTTTATTTATTTAGGTTTTACACAATCATTTTTTAAACAAAAAATCATGTTTTAGTGTCTCCATAGTCTGAGAGCCATCGTTTTTCAGTTTTTAAGCGATTGTCTTAGGTTGGGTATCATTTTACGGGATGAGGTGACGGTTAGATTGGTACTATTTTGGGGTCATATGACTTTTTGATCGCTTGCTATGACACTTTTTGTGATGTAAGGTGACAAAAATGGCTTTTTGACAAAGTTTTTATTATTATTTTTACAGTGTTCACTTGAGGGGTTAGGTTATGTGGTATTTTATAGAGCAGGTCCTTACGGACGTGGCGATACATAATATGTCTACTTTTTTAAAAAATTACATTTAACACGAAAAAGCATTTTTAAAACAAAAGAAATCATGTTTTAGTGTCTCCATATTCTGAGAGCTATAGCTTTTTAATTTTTAGGCTGATTGTTTTAGATAGGGTCTTCATTTTTGCAGGATGAGGTGTCGGTTTTATTGGTACTATATTGGGGGCATACGCCTTTTGATCGCTTATGTTACAATTTTTGTGATGTAAGTTCACAAAAATGGCTTTTTGGCACTGTTTTTATTTTTATTTTTTCACGGTGTTCAGCTGAGGGGTTAGATGATGTGATATTTTTATAGAGCAGGCCCTCACGGACGCTGGGATACCCAATATGTATCCTTTTTTATTTATTTAGGTTTTACACAATCATTTTTAAACAAAAAATCATGTTTTAGTGTCTCCATAGTCTGAGAGCCATCGTTTTTTCAGTTTTTAAGCGATTGTCTTAGGTTGGGTATCATTTTTATGGGATGAGGTGACGGTTAGATTGGTACTATTTTTGGGGTCATATGACTTTTTGATCGCTTGCTATGACACTTTTTGTGATGTAAGGTGACAAAAATGGCTTTTTGACAAAGTTTTTATTATTATTTTTTTACAGTGTTCACTTGAGGGGTTAGGTTATGTGGTATTTTTATAGAGCAGGTCCTCACGGACGTGGCGATACATAATATGTCTACTTTTTAAAAAAATTACATTTAACACGAAAAGCATTTTTAAAACAAAAGAAATCATGTTTTAGTCTCAGAGCCATAGTTTTTTAATTTTTAGGGCGATTGTTTTTGGTAGGGGCTCATTTTTGCAGGATGAGGTGACGTTTTATTGGTACTATTTTGCGGCGCTTTTTGATCGCTTTGTGTTCGAATTTTTGTCATAAGGTGACAAAAATGGCTTTTTTACATGGTTTTTATTTTTTATTTTTTACGGTGTTCACCTAAGGGGTTAGGTCATGTGATATTTTTATAGAGCTGTTTTTTACGGACGTGGCGATACCAATTATGTATATTTTTTTATTTTTTATGACAAACAGATTTGAAAAAGACCATTTTTATTTTATTCTCATTTAAATTTTTATTTATTTATTTTTTAACTTTTTTTTTTTTTTTTTTACTTATCAAGACCCATCTGGATCCTGAAGATCCAGTGGGCCTGATCACTGTACAGTGCATTGCAATAGTCATCTATTGCAATGCACTGTATAGTCAGTGCTACATTTACACTAAGGCTGATGAGACCCTCAGGGTCTCATCAGCCTTAGATAACTTGGCAACCAGGACGCCTTTGTAAGGCGTCTGGTTGCCATGACAACGATCGCACCGCTGCTATCGCACCAGCAGCGGATCGCAGGGAGCTCTCTCCTCTTAACCCCATGGATGCCGCGGGCGGCTGCTGACCGCGGCATCTATGGGTTAAATGCCCCAGATCGGTGCCAGCACTGATCTGGGGCATAGCAGCAGAGTGTTAGCTGTGTGTTACAGCTAACACTCGCTGCAGATTACACACGGCAGCAGAGGAGGATTGGAGCAGAAGGGGGAGGGAGGGAGCCACGTGGTGGAGGAGGAGGAGGGAGGAACGGGGGCAGCAGGACATATGGCCGCACGGGGGGCTGCGATCTCCAGAGTGGAGCGATCGCAGCAGCAGCGCGATAGAAGAGAGAGGGAGCTCCATCCTCTTAACCCCATGGATGCCGCGGGCGGCTGCTGACCACGGCATCTATGGGGTTAAACGCCCCAGATCGGTGTCAGCACCGATCTGGGGTGTAGCAGCAGAGTGTTAGCTGTAAGTCACAGCTAACACTCGCTGATGAATACAGCCGGCAGCAGGAGGAGCGGAGCAGAGGGGGGAACAACCAGGAGGAGGAACGGAGGGGGCAGCGGGTGACATATGGAGGCATATGGGGGCAATGATGGCCGCATGTGGGGGCAGTGGGGGCATTTATTTATAAAAAGGCACTGGGGGCACGGCAGCAGACTGGGGCACTAACGCGATTTCAGACTGCAGTCTCCAGAGTGGAGATCGCAGCCTGAAACCGGCATAATAGAGAGCTCTCACTTCCGGGAGCGCGCACGTACAAGTTACTGTGCGTCTCCCGTCCTCCAGGAGATAGACGGACCTCACATAGCAACCTGTTTTTAGGCTAGGGTGAAAATAGGCGCTGAGGGGGGCAAAATGAGAGTTTTATAGGGGTTCAGGGATAATAAAAAAAAAATGAAGATGGCCACTAATGTCATGAAGATGGTCTCTATTAAGATATTGAAAAAAAAAAATGTGACAGTTATCCTTTAAGCCATTTTTAGAAAAAAATGATTCCGTACCATGAAGTGCAAGTAAATTTGGCTTTGTTGCGAATTTAAGTTTTCCTAAACTTCACACCGAATTCCGTTTCAAATGCTTTGCTTTACTCAACACTAATTATTAGTATAGTAGTAGTTAAATATCCTTTATCTACATTGTTCCAAACTACCCTTTTCCTCTTTTTGTGTTCAGTTAAGATTCCCATAGTAACCAATCATATCAGCTAATATTTTAGTGAAAACTAGAAAATGTAAATTATGCAGCTGAACAGGAAGACATAGGAGCATATCCAGTCGAGAAACAAGAGCCCGCAGCCAGTCAGGACAGTACTTGACCACAGCTAAGGTTGTGGAATCAGCATTGTGACAGAATACTAAGTAGTTGTGAATTGATCTTGCTTCCACAGGTTGTATGAAAGCTAGAATTTAGTCAAAGCCCTGGAGAACCCATTTAAGAACTTGAATTTACACACCGCAGTGCATACCCTAAGTGGATTTTAAGTAGATCACTGGGGGTAAGGTTTAAATATCAGTGATACCCTACATGAAGTTCAATATTCCATTTATCTTTTATTCATAAGCCTGTATTAAGCAGATTATCACTTGTATGCTCGTTAGCGATCATCTTGCATTGTAATACTGCCGCCGATTGCCGATGATCGAGCAAATGCTTATTCATCGGGCAATCTAAATCTTTTGACATGTCAAAAAAATTATCGTTTGCAGGGGGCAGATCATGCTGTCTTATCGATCTGCTGCTGGAAAAACCACAATACAGCATGGGGATGTGCGATGGCATAGCGACGGCTCCTCCCTATGCTGCAGAGGAGATCACTGCATGTAATAGCAGATGTCTCCTCCACTAGCAAGCAGACAATCATCTGCCACATCGGGCTGTGTAACACAATCTTTAGTTATGGGCTTTAATTAATGAAAATGGATCACGCATCTTTTTAATAACTAAGGTAAAACATAAAGATGTTAGATAACACTCAATAAAAGGCAATAATCAACTACACACAAAATGTTCAGTATTTTTATACTGTTGAAGTTAAAGGGTTACTTTTGAAAATCAAAGAAACGGCACAGTAATTCAGCTATTAGTTTAATATAGCATATCTTTTTAGAGACTTTTATAATGCTGTATATACAGTAAAAATAGGATTGCTAAAAATCAATCATTTTAATCCCATCAGTGCTGGAGTACAATAATGTTCATTGTTACATTGTTTAGCACCTGTCTCTGCCAATGACTCAACCTATGGCAAACTCTTCAACAGTGCAATAGAGAAGACTTTCAGTAAATGTTTCTATATTGTAAAGTGGCTAGGAATATTTTTTTGTTGTAGGTGAAAAATCCAGATAAATTGCAATATTCTTTCTCTCCTCCTGGCCGAGCCTCAAAACTATTCTACCGGATCTTCACCAAAACATAATGATACCTGGGCCTCACCACACATGGTCAAAGTATATGTTAAAAATAAAAAAGTATTGCTGAACTTTCTCTTCTAGCGCTAACAAACTCAGTTATGTTGTGCAAAGAGTTTGTCCAGAATTAGAAAGACATGGCTGCTTTCTTCCAGAAAATGCACCACCCCTGTCCATTGGCTGTGTCAGTAATTACTGTTCAGCCCCACTGGAGTGAATGGGGATGAGCTGCAATAGCAAACACAACCTGTGGACAGGAGGGGTGCTGTTTTTGGAAGAAATAAATCAAAATTTTTCTAATCCTGGACAACCCCTTTCACCAGAGAGTGCTGCAGCCCAAGAGACGACTGTGCAGCTTATGGTCCATTCCGTCAAAACTGACTCCCACCTGTTGCGTCTCATCAACAACTAGAGGTCATCTTACTGGCAAGGCTGTCTCATAGTTTGAGGAGCACTGGTGTAGTTCTTCTATTTGCTCTGTGTGAATGAATAACCTAAGCCAGAAGTGGAGTAATGCAAAGATTCTGCACCTGTTTTGGCTCATAATCACTGATGGAAATCACTGACCAAAACACTGACGTGTGAATGAGGCTTCTTATAATTCTTTTTTTGCATTTTCTGTTCCTTTTTCTGTTCCTACTGATCCTTTTATGTGCTATTGTTGTATTAATTACTGTTATGTTGCTATTGACCTGATGGTTTGCAACCAAATTTAGTTTAAGTATGTGAACACCCATGCACTGGGTGTATGCTAGAAGGGTGCCCTTTTCCATAGCCCAGGCCAGTATGCATTGTCATGTTTTTTTTTTAACTCAGTAAAAAATTGTATCCCTCACATTACATGTTTTTGTGTGGATACGTTGCAGCCTGCCAGAAGAGGTATTGGTTGGGGAAAATGTTAACAGATCTTTGGTCATTAATAACCTGTAAAGAAATTTTCCATGCAAGATAGATACTTGCAAATGAAAGCATCCATTAGTTTCCATTTAGTGTGAAAACACTGAAAAGTCCCTGCAAGCTTTGCCAGCTAAATTTAGCATATACATTAAATCATCTGATGCTTTTACATAGTAACATAGTTTGTAAGGTCTAAAAAATACATCTGTCCATCCAGTTTGGCCTGTTATCTTGCAAGTTGATCCAGAGGAAGGCAAAAAAAAACATGTGAGGTAGAAGAAAATGTTCCCGTCTTAAGGGGAAAAAAATTCCTTTCCGACTTCAATCAGGCAATCAGAATAACTCCCTGGATCAACGACCCCTCTCTAGTAGCTGTAGCCTGTAATATTATTACACTCCAGAAATACATCCAGGCCCCTCTTTAACTCTTTTAGTGAACTCACCATCACCACCTCCTCAGGCAGAGAGTTCCATAGTCTTACTGCTCTTACCGTAAAGAATCCTTTTCTATGTTTGTGTACTAACCTTCTTTCCTCCAGACGCAGAGGATGTCCCCTCGTCACAGTCCTGGGGATAGATGATGGGAATAGATGATGGGAGAGATCTCTGTACTGACCCCTGATATATTTATACATAGTTATTAGATCTCCCCTCAGTCGTCATTTTTGAAAGTGAATAACCCTAATTTTGATAATCTTTGAGGGTACTGTAGTTCCCCCATTCCAGTTATTACTTTAGTTGCCCTCCTCTGAACCCTCTCTAGCTCTGCTATGTCTGCCTTGTTCACAGGAGCCCAGAACTGTAGACAGTACTCCATGTGTGGTCTGACTAGTGATTTGTAAAGTGGTAGGACTATGTTCTCATCACGGGCATCTATGCCACTTTTGATGCAACCCATTATCTTACAGTAGCTGCCTGACACTGGTTTCTATAGCATAAATTGTTGTTCACTAAAATTCCTAGGTCCTTTTCCATGTCAGTGTTACCCAGTGTTTTACCATTTAGTTTGTACAGGTGACTTGCATTATTCCTTCCCATGTGCATAACCTTACATTTGTCAGTCTTAAACCTCATCTGCCACTTATCTGCCCAAGCCTCCAATCTATCCATAGCCCTTTGTAGCAGTATACTGTCCTCTTCCGTGTTAATTACTTTACACAGTTTAGTGTCATCTGCAAAAATTTATGTTTTACTGTGCAATCCTTCTACAAGATCATTAATAAATATATTGAAGAGAATAGGTTCCAATACTGACCCCTGAGTTACTCCACCAGTGACAGTGACCCAATCTGAGTGTATACCATTAATAACCACCCTCTGTTTTCTATCACTGAACCAGTTACTTACCCACATACAGACATTTTCCCCAGTCCACGCATTCTCATTTTATATACTAACATTTTATGCGGTACAGTGTCAAATGCTGTGGAGAAGTCCAGATATACGACATCCATTGATTCGCCACTGTCAAATTTAGAACTTACCTCCTCATAGAAACTGATTAAATTATTTTGACATGACCGATCCCTCATGAAGCCATGCTGATATGGCGTTATTAGCATCTCTTAGAAAACCTTCAAACAGTTTACCCACGACAGATGTTAAACTTACCGGTCTATAGTTTCCAGGCTCTGTTTTTGGACCCTTTTTGAATATTGGCACCACATTTGCTATGCGCCAATCCTGTGGAACACTCCCTGTCAGTATAGAATCCTTAAATATCAGAAATATGGGTATGGCTATGACATTACTTAATTCTCTTAGGATACGAGGGTATATGACATCTGGTCCTGGCTATTTGCCTATTTTAATCTTTTTAAGATGCCACTGTATGTTTTCCTGCGTCAACGACAGGGCACTTTTAATGGGAAATTTACGTTTTACATTCTGCATTTCATTTGACGGTTTATTTTCCTCAGTGAATACAGTGGAGAAAAAAATATTTAATAGCTTTGCTTTCTCCTCATCGCTCTCTGCAACTTCCCACTCATTACTCTGTAGAGGGCCAACACCTTTAGATTTATATTTTTTACTATTTATATAATTGAAGAACATTTTAGGGTTAGTTTTGCTCTCTTTGCTAGTCTCTACTTTGGCTGCTTTTATTTTTTTTTTACATTCTTTTTTTCCTTATAGTTTTTCAGTGCTTCCTTGCTAAGCTCCTGTGTTAGTCATTTAAATTCTTTCTTTTTGTCATTTATTGCTTTCTTTACAGTTCTATTTATCCTCATTGTTTTTTTCTTGTTCTTTGACCTTTTATTCCCATAATGTATGTACCTCTCACAATTAGATTTTAGGATGCTTTTAAAAATATCCCATTTTGTGGCTGTATTTTTATTTTCGAGGAATTGGCCATTTGTCCAGCTTGATTTACTGCAAACAACCGGCCATCAAAAAGGGATTAGTGGGCCACTTAATATGCAACAAATTGTCCCAAGAAGCATTCAAACGTGGCTAGGAACATTGCTTCAGCATCATCACAGTAGCATCAAAACTGCATCTAAATTTCTTTTTGGAAACCATGTAGTATTTAGGGAAACATGCTATTGTGTGCCTCCTATTACAGAAGTGGTCAGAGGTCTCCATGCACTCTCAGGATCAATGCTAAACAATGATTCAACCTATACAGTAAAATGCATAAGGTAAATGAAATTATACTTGGAATTGCAAAGTAGGTTGCTGGAGAACGATATGGAGGCACATACTGAAGTGTATTCAGAAAAGTCTCTGTATATGAAGCAATGCAATGTAATAAATAAATCATCTTAAATGCGGCATTGGAAGTGAAAAGAAAAACAGATTTTTAGAGAAGATCGATACACTGAATATAGGAAATTATTATTGTGACTGACAAAGCAGATGTTTGCTGCCCTATCTCTATTAATATGATCTGTAGTGACCTCCGTGGAGTCTCATGTGAGTCATGTTGATAGTTATCATGAGAGATATCATAGTTTATGCTGCTTGGCTGCTTATTAAATGACCCTTGTGCAAGCAACTCTATCATATGTCCTTATTAAAATGTATTTTACCGGCATCTCTTTTGTGGCTAGTTAATGAGTGGGCACATTTCCTTGCCTCTCCCACTCACTGTTTACTTTGTACTTCCAATAACTAACAGCTAAACCTTCTGGAACATTGGCTAAGAGAGTCCCATTCATTACTGTTGTTCATTTTCTCTGGCTCTTTTTTTTTTTCGGGAATGCACGTTTTCAGTTAGGTTAAGTGTATAGTAAAAGTTCCTTGCTGCACTATTTTTCTGTTCGGTCATATTCTCCCCCTTTATGCCCCACTTACCGATACAACAGCTTACACAATGCTTTGTCAGTTGCTATTGATATCTTACCAAGCCATCTCTTGGAGCAGAAGCACTGTTGGGACTTTCATATATAACAAATACTGAGAAAAGTTTTCAGGTGCTGCTTAAGAAACACATTTAGCAGGACCCAAAGATCTGTTTTGAAGGAAACTTCAAAGAACTCCAACAAAGAGCATCATTAATGGAGATGCAAACCACTGTGACTGGTGTGGCATTACTGTACTTACAAGTCATAAAAGTTCTAAAGACCAACAAGAAAGTCAAATTAAAAGAAAAGTAGATAGTCTATGAGCCACACAGCAGTTTAATTCTTTAATCACCCAGCTTAAAGGCTACTTTCACACATAATGGAGAATGCATCATTCTTGTATGCCAGTTTTCTGGCATACAAAAGTCACAAATTTTGGTTTAGTTTTCTGCCAAATTTGTGACTTTTCACTTTTTACCACCACTCTGGCCACTTTTACAAAAAGTGAGTGGGACATGGGTGGGAGGGGATGGACCTGAAAACTGGTTCATGTTACATATGCAATCTATTCTAGCTCCCTTGCTTGCATAGATTTCATTTTTTGCTGCATGGAACCCCCAAAGATGTGCCAGAATTATTTTTCCTTTATAATTCTGGCACATCTTATGCCAGCAGGGTTTGTTAAGGCTGTCGTAAGAAACACCAGTCTTCATTCCCCCTATAGATTCCTACATGTGATTTTTAACCTTTTTTTAATCAGTTGAAATCCAAAATACAGAACAAATTATAAGGAACGCTAAGGCCTTTTTCAGACGGGTGATGTTTCCTTCTAGGTGCCATCCCAGTGTACCCAGACTGAACTAGACTGCCAGTTTAGTTAAAGTCAGGAGGTGCACCTTCCACTCTTATTTATGTCTGGTAAGTATTCCTAAACAAGGAACTAGGGGTTGAGACTTTCTTCTGACTCAGGAGATGTTGGATCCAGATTAAGTACACTTTAGGTGCACTGTAAGTATGATAACTGCAACAAATGCTTGTCTTTCATGAACAAGAAACATATATACAATATATACTTTCAACAATTCCAAACGAACAAAAAAAATGCATTGGATAAGGAACATGGTGCAATCAATTTGTAATTGTGAATGTAAGGACATGGCAGAATGCACAGCAAACTGTTTCACTGTCTGACACAGGAATTAAAGTCCATATGGGATCCTATCTGACTACTGACCAGACTTGAAACGTTACTTATATAACCCTTTTGTTACGCGTCTGTTCACCGTTCATCATTGTACACCGTGTGGGCTGGTTGCTGAATATTGTGGTTGTGTATTTAGGGCCTCGTGTCTATGTGCAGTGGACATCTGCCTCTGTTCTATTTGTACTGGCCACAGATACTTGTGGATGGAAACAGTTATCCTGTGACTGTCTCCTCCTGTCTGTGTCTGTATGGAGTAGTACTGTTACAATGTTTGTTTACTGTGAACCGGATTGGTTACCATTAATTGTGGATGTGTCACTAAGACCATGGGTCAGTGTGGCAGTGCACATTCACCTCTGTTGTTTGCATACTGGCCATGGATTACTTGTAGGGGTAAATTGCTTTTTTGTGGCATGTGTCTCTCCGATATGTGCCTAATAATGTCTGAATCTGCACCTGTTGCTTCTGAATCATAACAAGAGCACCTAAACTTCCTAAATTATTTGTGGGAGTTATGAACAGAAAAACTTGCTATTGTATGCCTTTGTAATGATGATGTTGATGATGGTGGTGAAGTTACAATGCAAGTTGCAGGTGAAACATCTGACCCTCTCCTCACTTTGTGACCAATAACAATTACCATTTCAATGTTGTTTTTTGTTATTATTGCAAGGAATTGAATGTATTTAGGGCAAGTGTAACTTTAAGAATAAAAGGATCAAAGTGGCTCTAGTAGACACAATCACCACCATAGAATTAAACTAACTATTTAGGCATTTAATAAAAACTAATTCAAGTTAAAGGGTCTTTACAAGGATTTATGCAAGTATTCTATAGAACTTTCAACAATACCTAAGACCCCATCTGCTCCCAACAGAGAGAAGTGGCTATCTGACTTATGAGCTTATGAGAGCTGTGAGGACATCATATATATACACTCCCACCAGTATAGACGCTAAACCACTTTTGCACACCTGTCTATTTATGGCATTTTAGATTTCTAGGTGACTCTCACTTTGAAGTTCTCTGCAGATCCTCCTAACTAAATGACTTCCCTACATCTATTCTCTTCATTAACCTTTTCCTTGTCTATCCCTGAATCTTTGTAATATCACCCTTTTGCTAGGGCTGTGCAAAATTTCTTCCCACAGCTCTGCTATGTTCATTTTTCATTTGTTAACATTCATTGTGATAGTTGATTATTGTTTTGCCATCTGTGACTTTATGGGCATTTTATGTTTGTTTTCTACCATCTTGATAACTTGTATTGTTGTCTACATCAAAGGCATGCCTGGATATTTACTATATGCAAGCTTTGTACTTTAACATTTACAATAAAATGCGATGAAGATAAGGAAAGCTTATCGCTTTTACTTCTCCAGGGAGCAATCCTGAAAAATATCAACATGTTCTTCAAAAGAAATTCAAAAGTAAACTATATGAAATAAAAGCATGAAATTAAATCTGGAAAATTAGGATATTGATTTCCAACTGTTGATTCCCAAATATTTACTCCAATTCTCTATTCATCCTCCATCCACTTGTGATGTAGACTTGTAGATATCTCCAAGAGTTCCATATATCACACTTAGAAGGCTGATTATGAAGTATGAGCTAAACTTGGAAAATTACTCTGAGACAAGGTTTTTCGCAACATTCCATATAAATTATTTATTATTTGGAAACATGAATATCCCATGGCAGTTTAAAGAGTAACTAAACTTTTCTACAACCTTCCTTTAAATGTCCTAAATAGCCTAAAAATTGCATTTTTAAATTATTATTCTAGTTCAGTGCTGACATGTCAGTGCTGTATTGGAATATGGATTTCACTGCCTGTATAGGGTACCGATGAGCTGTGCTGTGCCACAATCTAGCTAAGCTTCAGGGTCACACAGGCAGGAGCAGTGTTTGCTGCAGCCCTCAGTGAAATCCGTATACCAGCACTGTACTAGAATACTGATTTTAAGTTGCGATAGCACCTAGTACTTTGGATCCCTATTTGAGCAGGAAAACTGTATCATATATTAAAGTATACTACAAAAACATTTAAGGCTACATAGAACATTTCAAAGGAACGTTCTAGAAAAGTTTAGTCACTCTTTAAGGCAATGTAATTGCTAAGGTCTTTCCTAATAATTGGAAAATTGTCACTAATGAACTCAGAAAATAACTACTACATATTTGAAACAATGCAGGATTAAAAGTAAAGATTATATAGAGACTTTTAACAATGTGTTCTTTCTATTACAAACATCACATTTATCTTTCTCTACACTTAAATAAATGTGAATATTCTCTAGTATGGCAGCATACTGTAGCATCTCCTCAAAGTTATCATCAACTGTAGTGCTAGGCTCCTGCCATTTTGCAAAAGCATTGTGTTGTCACTTAACTTCTTATTTTGCTCCAGTTTTAAAGGGGGTGCTATGTATGTTAAAAAAACAAAAAATCTGCAAATTTCGAACTTATACTAAATCCTACTTGAGGTGATACTTCTTAATAAAGTACAAAACAAGTACTACATTTCAAATACACCTGCCAAAGTAAGGACATGGAAATGTTTAATGAAAGACAATAAAACTTAATCTATGCCAATGCTAATCTGAGCTGCATTGCTTAGTATTTATCCACTGTGTGTTGTTCTTCTGGTGGGTTTTTAGTTTGGCTGCTTCTGTTGATTTTTATGTACTTTATTTAGATAAAACCCATTGGTTCTAGGGAGAATTCCCCATCCAGTGCGGTTGCACTAAAAGTAAAAAATCTAGCATACCTTACTGGTAGTGTGTAATGTTACTTGGTGGTATGGAAGCCTACACAAAGTGGACTTCAATCCGAATTTCATGGAAAATTCAATTCGCTGTGAAGCTGAAGTTCCTTGTGCTTTGTGGTAGTGAATCGATTTTCCCTGAATGGCGGTAAAAAAAAAAATCATACTTACCTCATCCATTTGCTCGCGAAGTTCAGGTTGCCACCATCTTGATTGAATATCTCACACAAAATCCCGTGTGCGGTGACGTATGACATCAACACGCTGCTCGATGTGATAATGGGCCGCATGAGATTTCAAGCTAGATCTTCAATCAAGATGCTTGCACCAAGTTCTTTGCGAGCAAATGGATGAGGTAAGTATGATTTTTTATTATTTTACAATGTGTTATTACTGTCAGATGCCGTGATCAGCTATGAACGCGGCATCTGAGGGGTACAATGACGTTGAGCGGTGCAGTCGCTGCTCCACATCATTGCACCCACACTTTACAAAGAAATGTGCTTTGTGACAAAGTAATTCGAAGCAGCCGAATAGAATTTTTCGAACTTGCAAAATGCCCCCAATTTTTTTCATATAAAGACAATATAGGGTATGACCCTTATATTTCCAGGAGGGCCTTTAATAGCCCAGATGTCTTTTACATCCTAATTTAAAGCACCCATGCAATAAATTCTATGTAGGCTTTACATGGACATATTTTTTATTTAATTTCCACTATCTGTGTGGTTCAGTTTACACAATGGCAATAAAAAGTAAGTGGACCCTTTGGTTTGGTTTCTAAATAAACTGAATTTACTAATAAAGCATGGTCTGATTGTTACAAATATAGAGTCACAAATTAAGTCACAATTATAGACAAACTGATTAACACACAAACAATTTGTTACACGTTTGTTTCCATGTGGGCTGCTTGCCAAATATTTGTGGTTGTGTATCTGGGGATATATGTTGGTGTGGCAGTGCACATTACTCTATGTTCTGTGTGTATTGGCCACGGATTACTTGTGGGTGTGCACAGCTCTATTGTCACTGTTTCCTTAGGAGTTTTTCCCCGTCTGTGTCTGAAGCTTTCTGAATCTTAGGGGTT
Source organism: Bufotes viridis (assembly GCA_033119425.1). Taxonomy (NCBI): domain Eukaryota; kingdom Metazoa; phylum Chordata; class Amphibia; order Anura; family Bufonidae; genus Bufotes; species Bufotes viridis. Next base: position 445,830,270 of record CM065589.1, on the reverse strand, counting down.
AATTTCCCTAGTTTGTGTCTGAATCTGCACCTGTCGCCCATGTGCTCGTTACTCTGCTATTTAGTTCCTGAGTGGGGTCAGTTTTGGGTCTGGAATTCAGTTTGGTGTGTCTGAAGTGTTTGTCCGGACCTTAGCTGTGCAACTGAAGCCTGCTCCTGTGTACTAAAGCCTGTTCCAAAGGCCTATGCCTGTATGCTGAAGCCTATATCCTGAAGCCGGTATATTGAAGTTCGTATAGCCTTGTATTGTGTGTGCCGGTTCCTACCAAGTGTTTTGGGTTCCTAAAGCTCCATTTCTGTCTGTGTCATTACAGTAAGCTCGGGTTCCTGAAGTTCTATGTCAGCCTGTGCCATCCCAATATGTTTGGGTTCCTGAAGCTACTACCATGTTTGCATTGGTCCCTGCAGTTGTTACTGTTTGGACTGGTCTTCTGTGATATGCCTGGGTTCCTGAAGTTTCATGTCTGTCTAATATTATCTGGTATGTCTCTGTATATCTGGGTTCCAGAAGCCATATCTGTCTGCATGTATTCCTAGTCTGTGCCGGTCAGCTATCTTCTGTCTGGAATTTACCCTTGTGTTTTTTTCCAGTTCAAGGCACAATGATTCAACTTTAATCATAACACTATTCACTATTCAAGTCTTTATTTTGCATGCCAGTAAAAATCCTTGAATTTAATAACCTGTAGATCCCTTTTTAGCAGCAATCTCATCCACTAAACACTTCCTGTAGCTGCAAATAAGATTTGTACAATATTGAACAGGAATCTTGGACCATTCCTCCCTGAAAATATGTTCCAGTTCATCAATATTTCTGGGATTCCTTGCATGCATGGCCCTCTTCAGGCTGTCACAGCATATTGATAGGGTTAAGCAGTAGCGTAGCTAACGGCTCATGGGCCCTGGTGCAAAAGTTCAGCTTAGGCCCCCCTTCCCTCAGTGCTTTATGTGTCTTCTTATGTGGCACAAGGGTCTTTGGGCCCCTTCAGGCTCCTGGGCCCGGTAGCGACTGCTACCTCTGCACCCCCTATAGCTACGCCCATGGGGTTAAGGGCAGGATTCTGACTTGGCCATTCCAAAACAGAAATCTTCATTTTTTTGCGACCATTCTCCAGCAAGATAGCTGCTGTGAAGCTAAAACTGCCAAAATGCAGACTTAGTAGGTTGTTCTCGAAGCTCCCACAGAAGTGAATGGAGCATGCTGAAAGTAGTAGATTCACAACAGCTCGAGTGCCGAGGGTTGCTAAGCTCTGCTTTAGAAGATTTACCCAATGTCTCTTCAGGAGGAGGCCATGGACTGCTGCCTTTGCCTTCTCCTGTACAGTGCTTTCATACACCTTAGAATCCCTTGTTCCATCAATGATTGCAAATTGTCTAGGCCCTGAGATAGCAAAGCAGCTGAAAACCATGATGCTTCCCCAAAAATATTTCACTTTTGGAACTAAGTTTTGGTGTTGCTATGCTGTATTCTCTTCCCACCGAACATATCATTGTTTATTACTGCCAAACAGTTCCCCCTTTGTCTTATCTGTCCATAAAACATTTTCCCAGAAGTATTGAGGAACATCCAAATGGTTTCAGGCAAACTTAAAGAGGTATTCTGGTTTTAATGACTATATTTATTTGTTTAGAGAATAGGCAATTATGCAATTTTCTAATATAGATGTACTTAAAATGTTACTCACATACCTTTATTATATCTGTACAATAGCCTCTATATAAAGAAAAAAATGGTATGGCCTATTTTAGTCCTGTAAAATGCATGATTAGGAAATCTGAATAGGACTAAAGATGGCGGCAGTCATCTGACCCTCATTCCTGTCATAACACATCTGGTATTCAGTTAACTGTCCAGATATCTAACAGGTAATAGTAGTTTATTGAGAATTAGAACATATCTATACAGTATATATGGAATGACTGTCTGCAGCAGCATTTCATCATGTCTGTCAGTGTCAGTGTAGAGGCACATCTAACATTGTTCTTCCTGTCTCCCCTATATGTGTTTTTTTTTAATTTACAGTCAACTTTATTAACAACATTACAATATCACTTAGAGACAGGCAGCCCTTTTACATATCACCTGGAAACATGCAGCCATGAAAACACACATACAGTGAAGTAGTTGTAATATCCACAATAGTCCTATGTATTTATCCCATGGAAGTGTCCTGCATGCTGACTCAGCACATATATGTCATGTAACACTGTTGCTTACTGAATGTCAGTGAGATGTTACATGATTGATGTCATGTTTCAGTTAGGTCATGGATGGATTACACAGGACTAACTGATTCATGGGCTATATCTTTCTGATGTGCAGATAAGGGTCAACAACTTGATATAAGAATATACATATATAAGAATGTACATATATTTAAAAGTTGCATAATTTGTTATTATATGAATAAATAAATGTAAAAAATAAAAACCGTAATACCCCTTTATTTTTTATTTTTTTATTTTTTACAGCAGCTGCTTCCTTTGTACTGTTCTCCTGTGAACACCATTCTTGTTCAGAGTTTTTTTTAATACTGGGCACGTGAAGAGAGTTTTTTTTTTTGCAGTTTGCACTGTGTTCTGTGGTGCTTTGCTGGCACCCTTGGGCTCTTTCTCAACTCTTTCAGGACTGCTTGTTGTGCTTTTGGACTGAACAGAACACCCACCACTAGTTAAAGTATCAATCCTTACATTTCTACATTTGGAGATAATTTGTCCAACAATGGATTGCATGTCTTCATGCCTCTTTTTACCTTAGAAGTTACATAAGAACACCATAAGAACACCATCAATTACAGAACCTAATACAAAACATCTCTAAACCCTTACAGACACAATAGAGATACACTGCATAGTGCACAGATCGCTTTCTATAAATGTACCAGGTCATAGTCTACGGATCTGCCTCCATGTACTAAAGCACGTGTGGATTCCAAAAATAAAAACAATTACCTTGTTTTTGAGTGGGTTAAATTGTAGCCATCTCACATAAATAATGCCGTATAATGCTTTAGATTTGTGAATGAGAGAGACAGTGTTTTTGAGAATGCTGCTAGTTAATATTTTACTTCTATGAAACCTAAGGCTTTCTAACTTGTTGATCCTTGTAACCAGGATGGGGACAGTTTGCAAATATTTGGAAAAGGTTCATCATTAACCTGCTCAGGATAAAACAGTCTGCATTTTTTTTTTTTTGTAGATTCACTAGTAGAATTGCCATGCCTGCCAAGAACACAATCCAAAATTCTACAATTTTATAATAGATTTCATTGTTGGTTTGATGAAATGTGTCTAGAGACTGCATACATATTTGAATGAAATGAAAAGACAAATTTTTAGAACATTTAGTATTTCCTTTTATAGAATATTAATGTGCAAAGGGGTGGACTAGGAACTTAAAGTAGCCCTGGAAAAAAACCTAAAAGTATCCTCATGTTGGCAAGTCTAATTGACAGAAAGCTCGACAACATGAGTAAACAGGGACAACCGAAGCCAGCAGGGCCAGCAATACCATAGTGCAGAAAAAAATACCACCCCAGCAGAACCAAATACCACAGTGCAGCACAAAATACCACCGCAGTATTCAACTGTATCACTCCCCTGAGGATAGTAATGTAATTGAATTCAGAAGGGCAGCTGTGACCACTGGCCAGGTGCAAAAGTACCTGATGCTCCTACATTAATTAGTGCTGAGAGCTTTAGATTGTTATGTATCTAGATGGTGGCTGTGAGTAGGACTCGGATGGTGCGAAGTGGCATAATATTCTGTTGCCATACCCCTATAGTCCTCATTTTGCTTACAATAACAGCTAAGTGTTGCATTGATTTGGCATTTATCCAAAGTGTCTTAGGAGTCATTTTCAACAGGACACCATGTTGCTCATGCTACTGTGAGCAGGCTGCATGGCCTAAAAGTGCTACCAATATTTTACGTATTATGGTGTACATATGAAATTAAACAATTTAAAAAAATATCCTTCCAAGATACCTATAAAATAAATCACTGAATAAATGGAAAAATGAGTAATCAACCAAGAAACTGAATCAAAACTAATCTCAAAATATTCAAAATTAGAATGTAATTACTAGAGATGAGTGAAGTCATCAAAAATACGATTCAGCTGTTTCGCCGAAGTTCTCAAAGAAATTCAATTTATTACAAATTACTTGGTCACAAATCACATTCCATTGAATGTACAGGGTGCAATGACGGGGAACAGCGATCACCCGCCCCCGTCATTGAACCCCTCAGAGATGTTGAACAGTGAACACGGCATCTGACAGTCACATTCAGGCCTTGAAGAGGTTAAAAACAAAAAAAATACATACTCACCTCATCCATTTTCTTAAGGAGAGGCCGTCATGGCCATCTTGATTGAAGAAAAAGCGACATTACGTTGGCTGGGCACATCAACACTAATGCCACAAGGCCTGTGAGATTTGGCGAGCAAATGGATTAGGTGTATTTTTTTGCTTTTTACCGTAATTTCAGGAAAAATGAATTAGTTACCACGAAGCGAAATGACAAATCAAATTTTCCCTGAAACTCAGATCAAGTCCACTTCATTAACTTTGATTCGCTCAACACTAGTCATTACCCAAATTGGCACTAAAGTTCATATTAAATAAGCAAATAAATAAAAAAAATAAAGAATGGGCAAATCCATTTTTATCCATAATTTGAATACTGTAATTTCATTTTCACTGATATTGTAATTGTGGTTAGAATCAAAACTATTTTAATATTTTGTAAATAAGCACTAGAGATGATAGATGGAGATAGATAGTTTTCTGGTGACAACTGAAATTATAATTCAAAATCTTCTGTGCTATGATTTATGATCATTAGGTTTAGAAAACATACTGTTAGGTTGAGGCTCGGACTGGCCCACCGGAAAGCCGGTGAAATGCCTGGTGGGCCTCTTGCCTGTCTCCTTATACTACAGCCAGAGCCACCAGCAGGGCAGTTACTACACTGTCAGGTGCCTGGCTGTTATCAGGTACTGGACTGCAGCACTGGCACACATATCATTTTACTTTGGTGAAATGGACAGCACAGTACCTTGCAGGGCTTGTTCCTTTCTCCAAAGTAAAAATTCACGAATCCCACATGAGCAGACAGGCCCCCCCCCTCCTCTCTGCAGTGTGAGATTTCTTCATGTGTGAGGAGGGGGCGGAGCCAGAGGAGCCGAGGCAGCAGCAGGAGATAATGGAGATGCTGCTCTCTCTGACCGCCTGTTTTACTGTGCCTCCAATATAAAGTTCAGTTCTCTCACTGGTCCTCCTACTCCACACAGCAGCACTGGGGTAAGGTACTGTGGGAGGAAAGTTAGGTGAGTCCTGAAGCTGCTGCCCCTGCACATCTTGTGTCCCCCTGTTGTTCCAGCCCCTCACAGACCTTTGCCCACCAACGATCTCACCTGTACTTTATACAGAGCTCCTGAGGGCTCTTTCACACTTGCGTTTTTGTTTTCCGGCATAGAGTTCCGTCATCGGGGCTCTATGCCACAAAAATCCTGATCAGTTTTATCCCCATGCATTCTGAATGGAGAGAAATCCGTTCAGGACCGGAACGTTTTTTGGCCGGAGAAAATACCGCAGCATGCTGCGCTTTTTGCTCCGGCCAAAAATCCTGAACACTTGCCACAAGGCCGGATCTGAAATTAATGCCCATTGAAAGGCAATAATCCGTATCCGGCCTTAAGCTAAACGTCATTTCGGCGCATCGCCGGAACCGAAGTTTAGCTTTTTCTGAATGGTTACCATGGCAGCCAGGATTCTAAAGTCCCAGCTGCCATGGTAAAGTGTAGTGGGGAGCGGGGGAGCAGTATACTTACAGTCCGTGCGGCTCCCGGGGCGCTCCAGAGTGACGTCATGGCGCCCCATGTGCATGGATCACGTGATTGCATGGATCACGTGATCCATGCGCATGGGGTGCTCTGACGTCATTCTGGAGCGCCCCGTGAGCCGCACGGACTGTAAGTATACTGCTCCCCCGCTCCCCACTGCTACTATGGCAACCAGGACTTTAATAGCGTCCTGGCTGCCATAGTAACACTGAAAGCATTTTGAAGACTGATCAGTCTTCAAATGCTTTCAGTTCACTTGCGTTGTTACGGATCTGGCGGGCACTTCCGGCGACGGAAGTGCACGCCGGATCCTAATAACGCAAGTGTGAAAGAGGCCTAAGAAGTTATGTCTCCCAGTGACCCCCCCCCCTTTCCTCTCATCAGTGGCATTTCAAATTTTTCCAGCCCCTCACCCCCCACATAAGATGTCATGTCTCTGGAGGTTATATCCGTGCTGAAGCATTATAAGAGGATCGGCTGATATCAGTCACATATGATGTAATGTCTCTGGAGGTTAAATCAGCACTAGAGCGTTATAAGAGGAGCGGCTGATATCAGTCACATATAACGGTGGATAGGTCATCAGTATATGATTGGTGGGGGTCTGACACCCAGGATCACTGCTGATCAGCTGTTTGAGAAGGTACTGATGCTCCTGTGAGTGCTGTGTCCTTCTCTGTACTTTTTCTAGGCCATGTGGCGTCACATTCATTGATGACGTGGCCTTAGCCCCATAGAAGTGAATGGGGCTGAGCATGATACCAAGCACAGCCGCTATACAATGTACGGCACTGTGCTTTTTGAGCTTTGAGAAGGCCGTGGCGTTACTGCCATCACTTTATTAAACTTATCCTTTGGAATATGCTAGGAAACATTTCCTTCACTTTGGATATTGTTTAGGCTGAAGGACTGGGTGGTTCATCTAGGACATGGAATGTCCACGTGTGACTGCTGTCCAAACTAGAGAATGTAAATAACAGACACATTTATCAACTAAATGAGCTGCTTAAAGGGAACCTGTCACCAGGAAATTCACTGATAAAACAGGCATGCTGCCTTGTAGGGCTCACCCTACTGAATATAATGATACCTTTCCCTTGGTGATCTGTTGCTTTATTGTGGAGAAAAAGTACTTTTAATCCATATGCTAATAAGCTGTTATGAGTCCAGCGTTTTTTCTATTCAGAGCTGTAGCCACTCCCCTATTCACTTCAGATGAAAAAGGGGCGTGGTTTATTACATCATTCATTCATTTTAATAATTGGCGGGAAAATGAATAATAGGGAATGCTAAGGTATTTAATTACTAAGGTAAAAAAAAGGGGGAGAAATATACTATTGAAGTTAGTAATTATAATAAGGGCTAGTTTGTTCATGGGGTGATAAACACGTTTGATAAACAATTATTAAAATGAATCAATGATGTAATAAACCACGCCCCTTTTACATCTGAAGTGAATAGAGGAGTGGCTACAGCTCTGAATAGAAAAACGCTGGACTCATGTCAACTACTGGACTCAAATCAGCTTATTAGCATATGGAATAAAAGTGTTTTTTCTCCACAATAAAGCGACAGATCACCAAGTGAAAGGTATCATTATATTCAGCAGAGTGAGCCCTACAAGGCAGCATGCCGGGTTTACCAGTGAATTTTCTGGTGACAGGTAGTGCACAATACTGTTCTGTTTAGCATACTGTAATGTGTGCTAAAATGCATACATTCCTGTGCGTGAGACTGAAAAATGAACAAGTAATATCTCCAGCTCTAGGCCCCCAAAATCAATTCCACTGGTGGGCCCTAGGCACCCCAGTCCAACACTGGTTAGGTTATATCCCACTGCAGTTGTGTTATTACATACAACAGGTGTGATTTCTCATAAGTCACACACTTTATGTCTGGCCTTCCCAGGAATGGGTTACAAAGATGTTTGTGAACAAAAACCAGCATCTCCAGATGTACAATAAGGAAAAACGGCATCATGGGAACAATATAAAAACACATGTAAGCATTAAGGTTGCTAAGGAACTGTAATCAGCTTACTGTAACTTTAGACCTACATATATTCCACTGGACGCTGAAAGGGCAAAAATAAATACTCCCATAGGTGAACATAAGCATTAGAGCTTCACTGGTTTGAGGTGAAGAGTTGATTCTTGAACAGCTGTGCTGAGGGACTCAGTGAAAAAAATATCCATAAAGTATTACAAAATGGACAACAAGCACCTTTTGCATAACAGACAGTGATTTTCCGAGGTGACTGAAAAAGTGATTTAAAATAATAATTAATTATTGATATTAAATACCAAGTATTAATACATAAATGCTTATATAAGTATTAATACATAAATAATAAAAATGACAGTTGGAAGTGCTGCCATGAGAGGCTACACATGTGGTAGAAGATGTCCTGCATATGTTGACGAGCTATTTCTGTCCCTCATATTACTATTAGGAGTGTCATATGGCTCCCTAGATCACCACACCAGAAGTTTGGGTAGTGTGTCGCTCCACAGAAAAGGCACAGAAAAGTTTTTCCCATCAATACCAACTGTCATCGGATCCTAAACAGAAACGGTATTTGTCACTAAAGATGATACAGTTCCAGTGCATGCCCTCACGTTACAAATTCTCTCAAGATATCCTAACAGCTCGGTCAGAATGGCCTTGAGCAATTCGTAAAAATAACCATCATGCTTCCATGAGTCTAATGAGACACCCCCTCCCCTCAAAGTCTGTCATCTGCACAGAATGTCTTCGAATGTGTTATAGAGGCATGTCTAGCAGTCAACAATCTCTCCTCAAGAGATATTCTACCCAAAAGTGGCCTCTGAGAGCCATTTTATAGGGCACCACTCTTAGGCCCTCTTGCGGCAAGACCCAGTACCTCACAGCACGTTTGAGCATATATATAGAACCAGAAGCAAGTTCAGTGGATAAATACAGCACCAGAACCAAGCATGGTACATATATACAGCACCAGAACAAAAACAGGTTAATGCAGATAATATTTGCATAGTCAGGCTAATATCTGAGATATTGGCATGAAGCAACAGCTCTTAGTGTAGCCTGAATAGGTGTAACGTTTTATTTTGTGACTTTACAGGTGATGTCTCCACTCTCCTCCTATTCTCTAAAATTAAAATATTGCATTAGTATTCAGGCCGTTTATTCAGTACTTTGTTAGGCACCTTTGACAGTCTCAAGTCTTATTGAGTTTGCACACCTAGATTCAGGGATTTTCTGCCATTCTTCACTGCATATCCTCTCAAGCTCTGTCAGGTTGGATGGGAACCATTGGTTACAGCCATTTTCAGGTCTCTTCAGAGATATGTGATTGGCTTTAAGTCAGGGCTCTGGTTAGGCCACTTAAGGACATTCACAAAGTTGTCCCTAAGCCACTCCTGTGTTGTCTTGGCTGTGTGCTTAGGGTCATGTTGGAAGGTGAACATTTAGACCAGTTTGAGTTCCAGAGCACACTGCACCAGGGTTTCATAAAGAATATCTCTGTACTTTGTGCTTTCCCTCAACCCTGGTCCGTCTCCCTGTCTTGGGGGCTGAAAAACACCTTCACAGCATGATGCTGCCGCCATACTTCACTGTAGTGAAGGTATGGTGCAGGTGTTGAACATCAATGATGTCATCGCCCTGATATTTATATTAGAACATATGCTCACACTGATGCAACAAGGCAGCATCAAGCTAATGCACATCAGCAAACTAATATGCATGACCTGATCAACCAGGGTCAGTCCTACCTGAACTGGACCCTTTCTCTGACACATAACCTGTTTCCTGAATCTGTGGACTTTTAGGCAGGCAGTGACTGGAACTGTCCCAGTTTGCTATCAGTGTACTGTCTTTACCAGCCTCCAATGAACTGGGTATTCAGCACAGTAGGTGGCGTCATCATACCAAAGCTGACAAAATTGTGGCATGGATCTGGCTGAGGCCAATTGATAGATCTGCCATTGCTGATAGTGGCTATTTATCGCTGGCCCAATCATGCCGCAGCCACTGTCTGTATGCCCATCATGTTCCATACTGTATTGTTGCTGCGTGTGTGGAATTTCAGTTATGTGTGAACCTACCCTTCATCAATTTTTTGAAGACAAGAAAGACAATTTTAAACAATTTTGGCCAAAACCTGGAACTCAAAGACAAATTTAATCTATTGTTTGAGGACAAGACACTTTTAAGCAGTTTTTTTTGAATACCTGAAAATCAAGGACAATTTTCATCAATGCAATTAACATTAGGTCAGGCTCTCAACTCGTTTCACTTGAGAGCCTATAATGCCGTTTCATGTAGGAGAGCCATAGTGTGTACCTTTGTGCCTAAATGGACATATTTTACTCTCTGCCTGCAGAGCTTACAGATGGCAATGATGTTGCAACAATTTGGTATTAAGGCATCCAAATTTTTTCTAAGACAATCGCAACCGGACAAACTACAGTCGTGGCCAAAAGTTTTGAGAATGACACAAATATTAGTTTTCACAAACTTTGCTGCTAAACTGCTTTTAGATCTTTGTTTCAGTTGTTTCTTTGATGTACTGAAATATAATTACACACACTTCCTACGTTTCAAAGGCTTTTATCGACAATTACATGAAATTTATACAAAGAGTCAGTATTTGCAGTGTTGGCCCTTCTTTTTATGACCTCTTCAATTCGACTGGGCATGCTCTCAATCAACTTCTGGGTCAATTCCTGACTGGTAGCAACTCATTCTTTCATAATCACTTCTTAGAGTTTGTCAGAATTAGTAGGTTTTTGTTTTTCCACCCGCCTCTTGAGGATTGACCACAAGTTCTCAATGGGATTAAGATCTGGGGAGTTTCCAGGCCATGGACCCAAAATGTCAAAGTTTTGGTCCCTGAGCCACTTAGTTATCACTTTTGCCTTATGGCATGGTGCTCCATCGTGCTGGAAAATGCATTGTTCTTCACCAAACTGTTGTTGGATTGTTGGAAGAAGTTGCTGTTGGAGGGTGTTTTGGTACCATTCTTTATTCATGGCTGTGTTTTTGGGCAAAATTGTGAGTGAGCCCACTCCCTTGGATGAGAAGCAACCTCACACATGAATGGTCTCGGGATGCTTTACTGTTGGCATGACACAGGACTGATGGAAGCGCTCACCTTTTCTTCTCCGGACAAGCCTTTTTCCTGATGCCCCAAACAATCGGAACGAGGCTTCATTGGAGAATATGACTTTGCCCCAGTCCTCAGCAGTCCATTCACCATATTTTCTGCAGAACATCAATCTGTCCCTGATGTGTTTTTTTGGAGAGAAGTGGCTTCTTTGCTGCCCTTCTTGACACCAGGCCATCTTCCAAAAGTCTTCGCCTCACTGTGCGTGCAGATGCGCTCACACCTGCCTGCTGCCATTCCTGAGCAAGCTCTGCACTGGTGGCACTTCGATCCTGCAGCTTAATCCTCTTTAGGAGACGATCCTGGCTCTTGCTGGACTTTCTTGGACGCCCTGAAGCCTTCTTAACAAGAATTGAACCTCTTTCCTTGAAGTTCTTGATGATCCTATAAATTGTTGATTGAGGTGCAATCTTAGTAGCCATAATATCCTGACCTGTGAAGCCATTTTTATGCAACGCAATGATGGCTGCACGCATTTCTTTGCAGGTCACCATGGTTAACAATGGAAGAACAATGATTTCAAGCATCACCCTCCTTTTAACATGTCAAGTCTGCCATTTTAACCCAATCAGCCTGAAATAATGATCTCCAGCCTTGTGCTCGTCAACATTCTCACCTGAGTTAACAAGACGATTACTGAAATGATCTCAGCAGGTCCTTTAATGACAGCAATTAAATGCAGTGGAAAGTTTTTTTGGGATTAGGTTAATTTTCATGGCAAAGAAGGACTATGCAATTCATCTGATCACTCTTCATAACATTCTGGAGTATATGCAAATTGCTATTATAAATACTTAAGTAGCAACTTTTCCAATCTCCAATATTTATGTAATTCTCAAAACTTTTGGCCCCAACTGTACAGAACTATATACGACACATCTGACTTTTTTTTTTAAAAAAAAGGGTACTTGGACAGAGTCCAATACAATGTACATTAGGTCAGGTTTACGAATCATACATGGAGTTTTTGGAAATTTTCATGAATTTTTTAGAAAAAATTTGTACTTGGACATTGTCACAATGGCCAGCACTCTGGAGAAAAATAACCACATAGGACAACATGACCACTCCTACCACTCGAGCTTGCCCTTGGCCTGACACAGCTTTTCAGCCTGCACCAAGACAGTCCACTATTATGATATATGCCAACTGTGACAGAGACCAATATTATCAGGTTCGGTACACCTATGCTAAATAGAATTTTTGTAATAACATTTTCAACAGTTTTTTTTTTTTTAAATACCCAATTGGAAAAAGTCTGCAGCCAAAGTACATGCTGAGGGGATGCTGGAAAATACACTTATTTATATACATGTTAATTGTAGAAACTTTGCAACAGCTTTTTGGTTAAAAAAAAAACCACAGGAACAATAGCAAGTCATCTTGTGTGCAAGCATAACACACACTGCTATTGACACACTAAAATATGTGTACTTGTATACCTATATGGTGGAAAAATTGAAACAAGTTTTGGGGAAATAGAAAACGATGAAATTGGATGTCTCCTGGCTGTGACAAAAATATACATTATTATTGTTACACTAAAATACATGTATTTATTTGGGCACTAATAAACGGGAGTAAAATTGCAACATGTTTGGGAAACAGAAAAAGGATGTACCTTGGGAGCGATACAAATATATGATTAGGATGCTGTTGATGCACTAAATTGTGCTTATTGCACACATATAAACTGTAGAGAAATTGCAACATTTTTTGGGGGGGAAAAGTTGGCTCGTCCACCTGCACATAAAAACAAATAGTGTACTGTCTCTGTAAGGACATCTGTGCAGCAAAGCAGCACCTTGTATACATGACACACCCTGATACAAACACTAACTCGTCCTATGCTGTCCCTAATGATAAAATCTGACTTTCAACCTAGTAATTCAATCTACCTAACTAAATATATCTTCTTCACAATCCCTACACTGTCTTGTATAACTAATAGGTATCTATCAAAATATATCCCATCTATTAATCAGTGGCGACTGTGCTTCAGAGCTAACACACAGCCTGACAGACCTCTTTCCTGATTGGCTGTCAGTCTCACTGCAAAGCATTGTGGGCAAGCCCGTCGGCAGGAGTGTTGCCTGGGGTCATGTGATTCCTCTTCTTTATCCTTCCTGCCCTGTTTCTATACCCGTTTACTGAATTTGGCGCTTCGCCAAAGTGAATTTGACAAAACTTCAAATTCATTTGGAAGAAGAATTTTTGTGAACTTCAGGACAAATCCAATTCCTTTACAATCAATTCACTCATCTTTAAATATTTATTTTGAAATACTATATTCACAGACTATATAGTGAATTTCATGTAGTGACTGGAAGTTGCTTTTAACCGGATAAGGACATTTGTCTAAACATTGCAGACAGATAACCAGCGTGTGTGTAATGCTCTAGTTTATTCATGAAAGATGATTTGGTGAAATATGTTCGAGTCATTCTGCAATGTTCCCATTCCTCCAGGCTTCTGTTTCATTTATAAGCAGGATCTCATCTTATTTTTCCTTGTGCTATGGTAACAGGCGCTCTCTGTTTACAGAGCTATCAAGTTCTGACAGGCCAAGCAGTAGATTTCGCATCACTTTGTCACATTAACATGGAGAACAGGGCTTGGTGTGCGTGCAAGTTTATTGTGCATTAAAGCAGAGTTTAAAGTGTTTGAGGAACCTGAGGCCAGGGAAAGTAGATTTTTTTCAGTGTTACTGCGTAACAAAATATATCACTGTGAAAATGTTCAATGCAAGTGCACAAGCATTTTAAGAGATCTGGTGATATATTGTGGTTTTATAGTATGCATGTTTTTCATATTACATTATACAGTATGTCCCACAGTAAAATAATTTCTGTGCAAAAAAAAAAAAAGTAAAACGCCACCTTGTAGCCATAAAAATTGTATTACAGGAATGGCCGATTACATTATGTCTGAATAAGGATTGGATTTAGAGCTGGCCATAGATCTAAGTCAATTTTGCAATTGTGTCATGCAATAGGAAATATTGCCCCTTCCCCAAGTATAAACAATTTTCCCTTCATTCATATAATGGGAAATATTATATTGTTCAATTTTCCCAAATGGATCTGATAATAGTAAGTAGAGATGAGCTAGTCGAAGCTGACGAAGTGGAATTCGATCCGAATTTCAGGAAAAACTCAATTTGCGCCGAATACGAATTTCCTTGCGATTTGTGGTAACGAATCGCATTTGTTCCTAAAATGGCAGTTGCACGTGTGAGGACATGGAGAAAGGAACTCTGGGAATGCGGGATCACCCATAATGCCATGCATGCAGCCAATCAGCAGCCAGCCAGCCCTATGATGTCACAGTCCTATAAATAGCGGCAGCCATCTTAGATTCTACCATTTATCAGTGTACTTAGTGCAGGGAGAGACGTCAGCAGGCGCTAGGGACAGTGTTAAAAAAACAATATTTGTGCTAAAAAAAACTATTTACAAGTGCAGGGAAAGATTATTCAAGGTGTAGGGAAAGGATAGGGAGGAATCATTCCACAACATTTATGTTGAAAAGGGTTCAGTAGGGGAGGTTAAAGCCTGGGTAATAGGAACAATACGATTACACCTTGCAGCACTGACCGGGGACCCAAATTGCCATTATACAGCTCTGTAAATCCAGCAAACTGTTCTTGTTATTAGGGTGCAAGTGCTGATTGATACATGCATTAATAGGGTTTATTACAAGGCAATATTTCTACATCTTATTTGCTCTTGTGCGGTGCAGTTATCTGTTGTGAAGCCTCTTCTGGGGTGTATTAGGGGAAAAGGAAAAATATATTTGCCGCTCAGCGGTGCAGTTATCTGTTGTGAAGCCTCTTCTGGGGTGTATTAGGGGAAAAGGAAAAATATATTTGCCGCTCAGCGATGCAGTTATCTGTTGTGAAGCTTTTTCTGGGGTGCTTTAGCGGAAAAAATATATTTGCCGCTCAGCGGGGCAGTTAACTGTTTTGAAGCCTTTTGTGGGGTTTATTAGCGGAAAAAGAAAAAATATATTTGCCACTAAGCGGTGCAGTTATCTGTTGTGAAGCTTTTTCTGGGGTGCTTTAGCGGAAAAAGAAAAAATATATTTGCCGCTCAGCAGTGCAGTTATCTGTTGTGAAGCCTTTTGTGGGGTGTAGTAGCGGAAAAAGAAAAAATATATTTGCCACTCAGCGCTGCAGTTATCTGTTGTGAAGCCTTTTCTGGGGTGTTTTAGTGGAAAAAGAAAAAATATACTGTATTTGCCGCTCAGCGGTGCAGTTATCTGTTGTGAAGACTTCTGTGGGGTGTTTTAGAAAACAAAGAAAAAATATATTTGCTGCTCAGCGGTGCAGTAATCTGTTGTGAAGACTTTTCTGGGGTGTATCAGCGGAAAAAGAAAAAATGTATTTACCGCTCAGCAATGCAGTTATCTGTTGTGAAGCCTTTTGTGGGGTGTGTTAGCCAAAAAAGAAAAAATATATTTGCCGCTCAGCAGTGCAGTTATCTGTTGTGAAGCCTTTTGTGGAATGTTTCAGCGGAAAAAATATATATATATTTGCCGCTCAGTGGTGCAGTTATCTGCTGTTAAGCCTTTTGTGGGGTGTTTTAGCAGAAAAAGAAAAAATATATTTGCCGCTAAGCGGTGCAGTTATCTGTTGTGAAGCCTTCTGTGGGGTGTTTTAACAGAAAAAGAAAAAATATATTTGCCACTCAGTGGTGCAGTTATCTGTTCTGAAGCCTTTTCTGGGGTGTTTTAGCAGAAAAAGAAAATATGCTGTATAAGTGACAGGCCCTTCAAAGGGTACAGGCAGTGGCCAAAATGTTTCTGTCGCAGCCAGAAGTAGCAGCAGAATGTGAAGTGGCAGCAGAAGACAGAGTGAGAAGCTTGAGCTCCCAGTGTCATCTAGCGGTCATGTCTTGACCAGCAACCCAGCTGTAGGTCTTCGACATCAGACACCCCCAGCCTAGAGTCAGTGGGTTCCTCTGATACGACGCTTAGTTGGCATGGCCCGGGAGCAGACCCTGTGCCCCAACTGTCCTCAACCTGCCTCTGTCATTTTCTGTTCCCTCAGTGTGAGAAGTATTATATGTAGGCTCGGCTCCCCTTTTCAGCAAGGACGAGCTACTAGAGGACAGACAGCAGCTACTGCCCAGCCAAGATCTGGAGGAGACATCCGCCGCTTCCTCTGGTAGACGGGCAAGTAGTGATGATGAGAGTTGCGTGCGAGCTGGTGTTGCAAGGAGTCAGGCTCCTGGCCCTGAGACCGTTAAGGGGGACATCAGCGATGTGCAGATAGTAGCGGATGATGATGATAGTGTAGCCAATCACACTTGGGAGCCGGGTGAAGAAGGGACTTCATCATCATCCGGAGAAGAAGGTGGCAGCTTGCGCTTGAGGCAGCAGCTGATCCAGCAAGGTGGTAGCATGGCCGTGAGTCAGCAGGATGGCAACAGTGGGAGGTCGGGAGTCAAACGTGCCTGGGGTAGACCACCAGCTATGCAGGAGCCTACCTGCCCAGAAAGTATTGGTGCAGGGGTTAACGGAGGAAGCGGTAGCAGGGAGTCAGCACGGAGTGTTGGGGGGAAGATGCCATACTTGGCGGTGTGGCAATTTTTTGTTAAGCCACCGGAGGAGGTGAACATGGCCATTTCCCGAATTTGTGGGCAGAAGGTGAAGCGTGGCCAGGGTGACAATGTTGGCACCACAGCCCTGCATCAACACATGCAGAGTCACCATAAAGTGCCCTGGGAGAACTGTGGCTCTTATGTGGTGATCCAGCCTGCCGCAGCAACTGTTGCATCACCCAGAGGCTCCACCACCTTAGCAAAAGAGAGTTGTCTGTCCTTCCCATCATCTGCTGGTCCTCATGCTTCTGCTTCACGTCCTCCTACTCCTCATCAATCAGGAGCAGTACCAGCTACATCAGCAGCAACTTAAGTGTAGAGTCGTTGATGAGCAGTTTTCTTCACCCGCCTACTGAAGAAACTACTCACCAGCAACAGCAGGTAGACATAGAGCAGAACCTAAACCAGCAGGTTGCGGCATACTTGGAGTGCACCCTGCCACCCCACAATACAGATCCCCTGGACTACTGGACAGCCAAACTCGATTTGTGGCCACAACTAGCCGAGTTTGCCCTGGACAAGCTTTCCTGCCTGGCCAACAGTGTGGCATCAGAGCGGGTGTTTAGTGCGGCGGGGACCATAGTTATCCCAAGGAGAACTCATATGTCCACCCAAAATGTGGAAAAACGGACCTTTGAGAAGATGAAAGGCGTGGATCAGCCAGGATTTCCACACACCAGTGCCTGATGCATCAGACTAGATCATCCATGGTGCCACACCTAAACTTTGTCAAAAGAGACCTGTTTCTTCTGGCTACCTGCTTCAGCTATAATTCTGATGCTGCCACCCACCATCTTCAGCTGGTACTGGTATTGCCCTCCACCTCATCACTATGCCACTGGGCCACTCTGTGGTCTCATGCTGCTGCCACCTCACCACTCTGTGGTCTCCTCATGTTGCTGCCACCTTACCACTCTGTGGTCTTCTCATGCTGCTGCCACCTCACCACTGTCATTGGGCCACTCTGTGGTCTCATCATGCTGCTGCCACCTCCTCACTCTGTTACTGGGCCACTCTGTGGTATCCTCATGCTGCTGCTAGATCATCACTATGTTACTGGGTCACTCTGTGGTCTCCTCATGCTGCTGCCACCTCAACACTCTGTTATTGGGCCACTCTGTTGTCTCCTCATGCTGCTGCCACATCAACACTCTCTCATTGGACCTCTCTGTGGTTTCCTCATGCTGCTGCCACCTCACCACTCTGCCACTGGGCCACTCTGTGGTCTACTCATGCTGCTGCTACCTCATCACTATGTCACTGGGCCACTATATCACTCTGTGCTCTTCTCATGCTGCTGCCACCTTAACACTCCATCATTGGGCCACTCTGTGGTCTCCTCATGTTGATGCCACCTCACCACTATGTCACTGGGCCACTCTGTGGTCTCCTCATGCTGTTGCCAACTCAACACTCCGTCATTGGGCCACTCTGTGGTCTCCTCATGCTGCAGCCACCTCACCACTATGTCACTGGGCCAATTTGTAGTCTCATCATGCTGCTGCCACCTCACCACTATGTGGTCTCCTCATGCTGCTGCCACCTCACCACTATGTCACTGGGCCCCTCTGAGGTCTCCTCATGCTGCTGCCACCTCAGCACTATGTCACTGGGCCACTCTGTGGTCTCCTCATGCTGCTGCTACCTCAACACTCTGTAGTCTCCTCATGCTGCTGTCACCTCACCACTCTGTAGTCTCCTCATGCTGCTGCTACCCCACCACTCTGTGAATGGGCCACTCTGTGGACTTCTCATGCTGTTTTTACCCTCCCACTCCATGACTGGGCCACTATTTTGACATCACCATTTATTTGACCCTGCTTCTGATCTGTCAGAAGGAAGGAAAAATGAGACACACAATGGATCCTCTCTATGTAGCAGCTGTAAGGCCTGTATGACATGGTCCCTATTTTGCATCAGAATTGGCATACGATTTTGTAGCCAAAAGCAGGAATGGCTACAAACAAAGAAGACATGTTTTTTTGTTTTTTTTTTGGCTTTAGCAATACTGATGGATTACTGACCAAATGCAAAGTGAAGGCGGATGCTCAACAGACAGGATCTGTTTTTGGGGGTTATTGTTCTGAGTGACGGAGCACAGGAAGGGCAAAATAATCAGTGACATCAACACAAATATAGAACAATAGAACAGGTTCTGTAGAAATCTATGTGAAATCAGCTAATGACGGTGTAAAAGGAGTGCGCTCTTTCATGCTATAGTAGGATCTTGGGCCTCTCCACCTAGGGCTAACATTGACCTGTAAGGCTGAGTTTACACGTGAGTTATTTGGTCAGTTTTGGCCCCATGAAGTGTGCAGTGATTCTAAGAGCGACGCCTGTCATCTGTTTCATACTGACTCACAGTATTGTTTCACTACCACAGCCGGTTTCTGCAAGGCACAGGTTCTACACCACTATACAGGCTCTCTGCAGCCAGAAAATAGCTTTTTTTTAACAAGATTCACCACAAATAAATTCGGATCGATTAAAATCTTTTTTGAAAATTTGGCAAACCGACCGAATCGAATTTTTGAGAAATTCGCTCATCTCTAGTCCTGACCTGTTATTACCATTTAACCATGTAACTCTGGGTTATTCCCATCTTCCATGTAGCAGTTCCTGCTGCTGTATCCAACCAAACCCATGAGGCACTTCTCCTTTCTCTGCCACAGCTCCAGAATTATCCTGCTAGTGTATGACTCGTCCGACCCAGCAAGTTACATAGATATTCCCCTATTACTGTCGCTGTTGCTGCTTTGACATGCTTATGGACATAACATCACAGGAAATAAGAAAGAGCTGGATGGACGTATGACCACAGCCCAGACCAGAACGGAAGATAGGAGCAATAAAGGTAAAAGAAAATACATTACAAAATTACAGCTACCTTCATAAATTATTTTAAATGAAGAGTTGACACAAACTGGAAAATCTCTTTAACACACTGGCCAGTTGCATCATATTAGAGTTAAAATTCCTTACCGAATCCAAAAAAGGCATTCACAAAAAATTCCTGAATCAATTACCCATCTCCAACAGTAATCATTACCCATCATTTGTGATATGATCAATTACTTCACCCAGGTATGGTTTTAGCAAATTTATTGTATAATGAGAAGTTAATACATTCAACCCTATTAGGCTTTTCGTTTTTGCGTTTTCCTTTTTCACTCCATGCATTTTCAGGGCCATAACTTTACTTCCCATTCACATAGCCGGATGAGGGCTTGTTTTTTGTGGGACAAGTTGTACTTTCTAATTTCCCCATTTAATATTGCATACAATATAGTGGGGAGCTGGAAAAAAAATTCCAAATGGGGTGAAATTGAAAAACAAATGGGATGAAAAAAAAATATTCTGCAACAGTTTTATAGGTTTTGTTTTTGTTTTTATGGCATTCCCTATATGGTAAAACTCACCTGTTACTTTAATTCGTCAGGTAAGTATTATTATGACAATAACAAATGACAAAACTCCTGGCTCCTGGTATTGCCCATATGGCACAGGTAGGTGAGTGTTAGGTCCCGAGCTACTTGAGAAACCTTGGCGTGGTGCTCGGGCTTAAGACATGTCCTCCACTGCAGGACATGTTGACTAATCTCTCAATTTTAACATCAGTTTGAGGGCTTAGTAAGACCGCAGTGTGCACCTGTTTTGTCATTTCTTATTGCTATATTGTTATATTATTTATCACATCCACACAATTGCCATCTTGTGTAGGATGTCTATTGTGTTACTTGTGGTCCGCTGCAGGCATCCTCCACCGTATGCATTTTTGCTGGGGATCGCTATTAGCAACGGGCCACAAGTGCAGGATCTGCTCCCCTGTATGTATATGCACAACTGCATTTTTGGGTTGAGCACATCCTGCTTCATGCCACCTTTCAATTGTTTTGTGTAAGTATTATTATGACCATTCCACATATTTATAGTGTTACTTGCATTTTAATACTGGAAAAAAAAACTTGGGGAAAAAATGTATTTACATTTTTGGGAAAGGGCAGTGATTTGAATTTTTATATTTATTTTTTAACACTTTTTTATAGGTTCCATAGGGAACTATAGAAAGCAATCATGAGATTGTTTCTCTCATACGCTCCAATGCACGGGGGTCATTTATTAAGTACGGCATTTTAGACGCTGGTCTTAATAACCCCTAAAGCTGGCACCGCCTCTACAAAACTTTGGCATATCCAGTGCCAGTTTAAATGTAAGCCAGTTACTTTGCTGGCTTACATTTAGACCATTTTAGAAAATGATGAATGAGATGGGCCTGGAGAGAGGAGTGCCATTGGGATTACATATTTTGATGAAATTGTATTGTAAAAGCCATACTTTTGTTTTGTTTTTTTCTTTACTTAGCTGTATCAATTGTTATTTAATTTTGGGAGGTCAGGTGGCCATTAACTCCCTAGTGACCACCCATACTCTTTTTACGGCGGTCACCAAGGGGCCTTGGGCTGGGCAGCCGCATTTTTATGGCGGCCCAGTTCAAGCACTGCACGTGTCCGCTACATGTAAAGTGCTGCCAGAGTGAGCGGACTCCCTCTGTCTCCCATCGGCACCCCGCAAATTCAATTACGGGGTGCCGATGTGTGTGAAGGCTGGCTGGGGTCTATGATAGCCCCAAGCCTCCCTTGATTAATTTCCAGCAGGCTGTGCCTCTCTGGCTTTCTCCCTTTGCATCTCTCCCTTTGCTAAGCTCACAGGACAATGGCGGGGATCGAGCAAGATGAGGGTTTTATGGGGCTGTGACATCACAGGGGATGCCTATCTGCAGATTGTCTGGCTGCACGGCATTATGGGAGATCTTGCGTTCCCGGGCTTATCTCCTCTACACTTGGTTTTGCTTTGTAACATGTGCACCTGCCATTTTAGGAAAACCTTATTTATTACCATTAAAGTATAACTGTCAAATTTTTTTTTTTTTTACTATTGGATTCTGGTGATTAATATTACCTTATTGGCCCTGTTTTAATTTCTGATTCTTAAATAAATAACCCCTAAAAGCCACCTAAAAGTCCCCAGTATTGGCTATATTTACCTGAGATAAAATCTGGTTGTTAAGCTCCTTCCGTCTACCAGATAGAGGACGGAGCACGCTGCGTGCATTGGGAACTGATAGTGAGTCAACATTGTAAGGGAATGTATAAAAAGCCAGGTTCTTCCTGACAGGAGATAACAGTGCTGGGCTGTGTGTGTGAACTTCTCCACATGTCTGTGCTTGGCAGACACTCCCTTAGCAGTTCTGGAGAATATACAGCTCAGAGAAGATATGGGGCTGCTCAGTGTATAAATGACAGCCTTATCTGATAAGAGGAGAGCTTGTAGGAGAACTACAGGCTTCAGCCAGACCTGGGAACTTCACTGCAAGACCTCCCTATACAGAGCTGGTCTTCACTAACTTCACTGCAGGTGTCCTATGGATTAGCCTCAGGGCTGAGGGCGGCCATCTTAACAGAATAGTGAAATTGCAGTTTTATGCAGACTGGTTGCTAAGGGCTGAATCTTATTAAATAAGGGGTAAGTAAGTCTAATAGTTATTGATTCAGGAATATTATCATATTAGTAACTACATATATGAAAACTGAAATTTGGGTCTAAATGTGACAGTTATCCTTTAAGTGAGAGAAAATTCGGATTAGTTTTGAATCAAAATTTTCCTAAATTTCAGACTGAATTCTACTTTGAATGCTTTATTTTGCTCAACACTACTTATAAGCCTTCTAACATCCCCGAAAATTGAAGTATATTTGTGAAGTGATGCCAACATAAAATGACAATTGGTAAATGTTATTTATTAACCATTTTATGAGGTACAAAGACAGTATTTATACAATCACAGTGGGTGTGTATGGTATACGTTCCGTAATACGTAAACAAGCAAATATAAATGTGCTAGAACGTTAAAATAAAATAATAAAGATTTTATTAAGGATAATCTTAAAACACAAGGGTGAATTGAAATATATGTGAGTAACAGGGCACATCCACTGTTTGACACTAGCAGAGCTCTATGACAGAGTCGGGATCAGACCTTAGACATAGATGTGTAATATATGCTACCCTCCATCTGATTGGGATAGCTAGCTATAGTGATCCCTATCTGTATGGCTCTCAATTATTGTGTCAAAATAATGGGCAGTGTTGCCAAGCACCAGTCAAAGCGTTGGTGTAAGGTGCAGCAAACATACACTCAGAGCATAGCTGTGCACCGATCCAGCCTCTGAGGTAAAGCACTTAAACCACAATCCTCACACTATGATTATACAGCAGCTGTAGAATAACTCTGCTGCCAGATAGTATCCAATAGTGTGAGGGAAGGGTTAAACACAGGCAGTATAGGCTTGACGCGTTTCTGTGCAATACTAAAATCGCACGTCCTCAGGAGCCATATGGAAAATAATTGGTGCCTAATGCCGCACTCTCTAAGTGTAAGAGACGGAGTAGAGATTCCTATGTCAAAGGATTCTGCCTAGGCCGTCCTCTCTAGGTATGAGGGTCGGCGTGAAGATTCCCTTGATAGGAGATTCTGCCTAAGCCGTCCTCTCTAGGTGTATGATTTTTTTTTATAGTTTTCTTTTATATTTTGGAAGGACTATGCATTTGAAAATTAAATCCTTCCTTAGCTGTCAGCACAATTCATAAAACTTCCTATGTAAATTGTAAGTTTACTTCTGCTGTGAGGGTAACATTTTAGTAGGTGTAGAATTGAAATAACAATATGGACAGCTCTCTCATATACAGTAGGTTCCCATCCAGAAGGAGGTCACCTTGCCATGGAGGTTGGGCACAAATAATTTTGATCAAAATATATTTGATAAGTACCTCATATTCATTTTATAGTGTATACAGCATTAATTCATATATTTTATGTTTGCAGAGTGTCGTTGCATTGTGTTTGCTTGTACTTTAATATTTTCAGCCATGGCAATGCGCACCTGAACATTAACTTCATTTTATTAGACTTGCTGACTAACTTGTTTTTTTGTTTTTGTAGTATGCATTTGGAGGTGTAACTGCCTTCATTTTTATTGTGCACTTCTAAGAAACCCATTTTTTAATTAGTGCAATATATAGTGATAGTCTGCTTTCCCTTAATTTGTTTGAGGCCGGCTAATGCAAACAGAGGTAGCATAAAAAGTAGATTCAGTACATATGTGGAGCCTGCTCTACCGGAATTAATTTGAGGTCTGTTGGTTGGCACGGACAGAGTTATCATATACAGTAGGTTCCCATCCAGAAAAAGTTTGAGGGTCTTAAACAAAAAACTTATCAAAAACTACTTAAAGAACTTAATTTGTAGCCTTAAGGAAAGAAGGGAAAGGTCATCGTGATTTAAAGGATCAGTACCTCAGAAACAATTATTTAAGCCATTTTCTTATCAGTGATTCTTGATAAGAATTGATCTATAATGAGTGTTTATGAGGTCAAGAGAGCAGTTATAAGAGCTCTACATGAGTTGTCAGCTGACAGATTCAAAGAAACAGAAAGTCAGAGCTTGCAAACAGACTGATTTTTTAACCCTTAGGGTCCTTTCACACTGGCATTTTTGTTGTCCGGCATAGAGTTCCGTCCTCGGCGCTCTTTTTTCCCGGAAAAATCCTGATCAGGATAATCCCCATGCATTCTGAATGGAGAGAAATCTATTTTGGATGCATCAGGATGTCTTCAGTTCAGGACAGGAACGTTTTTTGGACGCAGCAAATACCGCAGCATACTGCGCTTTTTGTTACGTCCAAAAATCCGGAACACTTGCCGCAAGGCCGGATCCGGAATTAATGCCCATTGAAAGGCATTAATCCGGATCCGGCCTTAAGCTAAACGTCGTTTTGGCGCATCGCCGGATCTGACGTTTAGCTTTTTCTCAATGGTTACCATGGCAGCCAGGACGCTAAAGTCCTGGTTGCCATGGTAAAGTGTAGTGGGGAGTGGGGGAGCAGTAAACTTACCATCCGTGCGGCTCCCGGGGCGCTCCATAGAGACGTCAGGGTGCCCTACACGCATAGATCACGTGATCGCATGGATCACGTGATCCATGCGCATGGGGCGCTCTGACGTCATTCTGGAGCGCCCCGGGAGCCGCACGGACTGTAAGTATACCGCTCCCCCACTCCCCACTTCTACTATGGCAACCAGGACTATAATAGCGTCCTGGCTGCCATAGTAACCTGAAAGCATTTCGAAGACTGATCAGGATCCTGATCAGTCTTCTAATGCTTTCAGGCGACTTGCGTTCTGATGGATCCGGCGGGACGGAAGTGCCTGCCGGATCCTAAGAACGCAAGTGTGAAAGAGGTCTTATTTCTCAGAAACAACTGAACATTTTTTAATAAAGATCAATTGAAGAAATGATTTTAGCCCATAATGAGTAAAACGCAATCATAACAAATGCCTCTAAAGTTGTACATAGCCTTTAAACATGATAAAACTATTTTAAAGGTTTTTAAAAGGTTTAGGAGGGATGTGTTTTTAATAAGAAACTGAACGCAACAACTAAGGGGTACAATCTGAAAATAATTCAGTGTAAGATCAGGAGCAATATCAGAAAATATTATTTTGCTGCAAGAGTAGTAGATCCTTGAATAAAGCTTCCAGTAGTTATAGTTGAGAATGTAATAGTAAGTGAATTAACCACTTAAGCCACCATGACATACCTGTACCCATACCTGTACCTGACGTACCCCCCCCCCCCTTGCACTGACTTTCAGGATGGCCGAGCAGTAGCAGTGTCAGCTGACACTCTGCGACAACCGACATCGGTGCGCCAATGTCGGCCATTTAACCCCATTCATGCCAGGGTCTGTGGACCGATGTATGAAAGGGGTTAACAGGGAGGAGCTCTGGCAGCGCCCCGATTGTTACCATGGCAACCGTACGGCTTCATAGGAATCCCAGCTTGCCATGGTATCTCTGCGCCTGACAGCCTGATCATGCTTAGTGTAAATGAAAATACACTGCAATACACTATACAGTGTACTGAAGTGCATTGTACAGCCATCTGACCCACTGGATCTTCAAGAACCAAGTGGGTATGGGTACAAAAAGTGTTTAAAAAAACTGAAAATAGTAAAAACTAAAAAATCTAACTTCTTCCTATATTTGCATATTTATAATTGGTTAAAAATAAAAATAAATAAAAAGCACTACACATGTTGGGTATTGGAACGTCCGTAATGGACTGATCTATAAAAGGATCGCGTTACTTTTCCCATACGGAGAACGCCATAAAAAAAGAAAAACTATGATGGAATTGCAACTTTGTCCACCTCACTTCCTACAAAATGGCATAAAAAGTGATCAAAAAAGTCAAATATACCCCAAAATAGTACCAATCAAACCATCACCTCATCCTGCAAAAAATGAGCCTCTACATGGGACAATCGCCCCAACAAATAAAAAAATGGCTTTTAGAAAATGGAGACACAAAAACATGTTTTTTTTCCAAAAATGCTTTTATTGTTTAAAACCGAAATAAATAAAAATATAAATAAAAAATACACATATTAGGTATTGACATGTCCATAACGACCTGCTCTATAAAAATATCATGTGATCTACCCCCAAGGTAAATGACATTAAAAAAAAAAAAAACTGTGACAAAAAGCAATTTTTTTGTCACCTTACATCACAAAAAGTGAATTACAAAGTGATCAAAAAGACAAATATAGACCAAAATAGTACCAATCAAACCTTCACCTCATCTCAAACAAAATGAGCCCCTACCTGAGATAATCGCCGAAAAAAATAATTATCTAAAAATGGAGACATAAAAACATTTTTTTTCAAAAATGCTTTTATTGTTTAAAATTGAAATAAATAAATAAAAATAGACATATTAGGTATCACAGCTTAAGTAACAACCTGCTCTATAAAAATAGCACATCGTCTAAAACAGAAAATAAAAACTGTGCCAGAACAGCCATTTTTGGTTATCTTGTCTCACAAAAAGTAAAATATCAAGCAATCAAAAATCATATGTATCCCAAAATTAGACCAATAAAACTGTCACCTTATCCTGTGGTTTCCAATATGGGGTCTCTTTTGGGAGTTTCTCATGTAGGAATGTCTAAAGGGATATTCAAATGTGACATGGTGCCTAAAAAACAGTCCAGCGATGTCTGCCCTCCAAAAACCATATGGCGCTCTTTTCCTTCTAGGCCCTGCTGTGCACCCATACAGCAGTTTAGTACCATATATGGGGTGTTTCTGTAAGCTGCAGAATCATGGTAATAAACATTTTGACTGTCAATTCATGTGGTGTTACAGGAACAAATGGATTAAAATGGAAAATCTGACAAAAAAAGTAAAATTTTAAATTTTAGCTTCATTTTTCTTTGATTCTTGTGGAATACCTAAAGGGTAAAATCAGTTTTAAATGGCTTGAAGGGGTGTAGATTCTAAAATAGGGTCATTTATGGGTGGTTTATACTATGTAAGCCCCACAAAGTTACTCCATAACTGAACTGGTCCTTAAAAAAGTGGGTTTTTAGAAATTTTCTTAAACATTTTAAGAATTGCTTAAAAAATTCTAAAATAAATTAAAATGTCTTAAAAAAACAAAATTACATTTAAAAAGATGATGCCAACATTAAGTAGACATATCAGGAATGTAAAGTAATAACTATTTTATGAGGTATCACTATCTGCCTTAAAAGCAGAGAAATTCACATTTTGAAAATTGTGAATTGTTCAGAATTTTCTGTAAATGTAAGATTTTTTTTTTTTATACATGAAGGCGATTTATTTTGACTCAAATTTACCACTATCATGAGGTAGAATGTGTCACAAGAAAACAATCTCAGAATAGCTTGGATAAGTAAAAGTGTTCCAAAGTTATTAATTTACTACATAAATTGACACATTAGATTTCCAAAACTTGGCCTGGTCTTTAAGGTGAAAAATGGCTTGGTACTGAAAGGGAAACATTATTATCCTAAGAAAAAAATGTAAAGGAAATAATATGAGGGAAAACTTGTGCTGTCACCCTTCTACATTTCTACTGGAGATGAGCTATAGCCAACGTTTCAGCTATCTTAAACTGATTACCAATCTTAAAAACTTAGATAATGGTTGTACTGAGTAATTCCAATAAGAAGAAACATCTGCAATCATATGATATTTCTTTTATATAAGAAGTCCCTAAAGAGAAATTCAGATAAAAGACCTACCAATTATATTAAGTAAACAATTATGACCAGTCCATGAGTAATAATTCCGAAGCAGATTCGGACCACAGCATGTAATGAGCAGGTGTACACATAAATGTTCCCAGCCAGTCTGAGCTCCGGAATGTGGAAAACAAGGCCAGTTCAACAACAAAAAAAAGGAACAACTATGAATAGATGAGTAATTGATGAACATACAAGTCATGCTTGGTTAGTGGAGTGCTTAAACTACAGGATGTGTATCCTCGTTCCACTGTCTGTGATTATAAACCTCAACATCTGGCTGTCAGCAACTTTAACAGCAGATGTTACTGGAGAATTATTAGAGAAAATCACATTTGTATAGTTCCTAGATGTCAGGACAGCTGGTCAAGGATGTACAGATTTCCATTTTGTTGCACTTCTATGGAACAATTGATAAAATTGCAGCTGCAGAACATTATGACTAAGGTCTTTGTCGAAGTGAGGATTTTTCCATTTTTGCATAGGATGCCTTCATATTTTATTCAAAAGAATGAGAAAGGATATAAGGTTGACCATACTAGAGCTTCATTTTTGGAAATTAATTGAAGGAAAAACTGGAAGTGATTCTAATTAGATTCAGACAAATAAAAGATTGATTACAGTGACATGTATTTTACACATGACTCTTTAGGAGTTTTGTTAAATGTGGATTAAGGGGTTAAAAATAAAAAAAATTAACTCACCTTATCCACTTGATCGCGTAGTTGCCGATCTCTTCTCTCTTCTTCAAGCATTAGCTGCTGGCTAAAGGACCTGTGGTGACGTCACATCACATGGTCCAATCACATGGTCCAACACCATGGTGATGGACCATGTGATGAGCTCAGTGATGTCATCCCAGGTCCTTTAGCCGCCAGCTAATGATTGAAGAAGAGATTGCAACTACGTGATCAAGTGGATAAGGTGAGTTTATTTTTTTATTTTTAACCCCTCCATCCACATTTTACTAAGCATTCTGTATTGAGAATGCTATTATTTTCCCTTTAACCATGTTATAAGGGAAAATAATAAAATCTAAAGAATACTGAACCCAAACCCGAACTTGAGTGATGAAGTCCGGGTCTTGGTACCAAACATGCCGGTTTTTTCTCACGAGCCTGCAAAACGCATTAAAACGCTTTGCACTCACGCGGAAAAATCGTGCATTTTCCCGCAGCGCACCCGCATCTTGTCCGGGCGTCAAACATGACGCCTGTGTGAAAGAGGCCTAAGAGTCTTATACCGGTAAGGAGGCTCTTGTTATGATACACTGCTTCACAACGCCAAGAGAGTACTTGAGTGAGGCATAAGAGGTTACACTCTTGGCACCATGGAATTTGCATAGTTTAATCTGAATGTGATAACTAAGGAGCCTGTGTATATGCTGAATAGTGATAAGCGAATCGACTTGGGATGAAACATCAGAGGTCGATTCACATATAACTTTTGTTAGAATACTAACAAGATAGAATACTGTACGGAGCGAGCGCTCCGTACAATCTTAGAATGTATTGGCTCCTATGAGCTGAAATTATTACTTAGCGAAGTCTCTCGAGACTTCAGGTAATAACTTCAGAAATTAATTTCTACTGTTAAAAATCTTTTACCGAACTCGGTTTTGGTTCCTTGGTTCCTCTGGTTCCTTTGGTTCCTTCCTATTACCCGAAGTCTCACGAGAATTCCCAAAGTAATAACTTCGGCTCATAGGAGCCAATACATTCTAATACTGTACGGAGCACTCGCTCCGTACAGTATTCTAACGAAGTCGACTTCGGATGTTTCATCCGAAGTCGATTCGCTCATCCTTAATCCTGAACATTACTAGTAGGCCAAAATGTGTTGGTATTGTGGGAGATGAGTGTAACCAGAGTGGATGTGTGGAAGAATGCCTGTAAGGGCATGGTGGAGATATACTACCAGAAACCTTTAACCTCACCGCCTTACAAAGTTGGGTTGGAACTGAATGTTTTTTAGTAATTATTAAACTGTTAAATATGGCTACCTCTCCTGTGATCACCCAAATTTCTATTAGCATGTTCAGAGGTGGACTGGGAACTTAAAGTAGCCCTGGAAAAAAATCTAAAAGTGTCACCAAAACTGTAGGTGGGTCTAAATTGATAGAAGGTGGTGCAAAAAAAGTAGATGGGGCAAATACAAGTTGGCAGGGTGAGAAATACCATAGTGCGGCACAGAATACCATCCCACAGAACCAAATACCACAGTGCAACACAAAAGCTGTCCCCCAGTGGTGGCCATCAATAGCTGCTACATTCTGTCCTACTCCACCAATTGTGTCTAATTAAGATATGGAGCAGGGGGCTTAGGAGATGAGCCAGCCCTACCTTCAGCATGCTGCCTGGACTTCCTCCAATAATGATCCCTATAGTTTCTCCAGTAGTATGTATCTGGACAGCAGCAGTGAGTAGGACTCCGTGGCTCTATGGACAAATGCCCATGGGAAAAATTCCCAGTAGGACCTATAGCCAGTCCATCCTTTGCATGTTTGCTGACTTTGCGACCTTCATGGTATGTTCATAGGTAGCAGACACACTGCAAATTTTTCATTCGGATTTGTCGGTGGAAAATCTGTAACGAATTGCAGTGGCAGCAAAGTGGATAAGCTGTAACACATCCGCAGCATATCAAATCTTTTGCAGATTTTTACCATTTGCAAGGCCTAGAAAAATCTGCATCAGAATCTGCAGTGGAATGTGTGGATGTACCCATAATCATGGCCAATTATTTCTAAAGGAAAATATGTCCGGGAAGAAATGAATACATAAACAATCAAATCTTCTAGGTTGGGCACATGTGTATTTGAAGTGTAATTTATATTTCATATATAATTGTTTTTCCTATAAAACATATAACATTGATACGATAATTGAAATAACATAACTGCCGTCTAGACAGTACTGATGATTATTGCAACCTCACAGGCAAAATTACTTTTCCGGTTTCACATTTTATAGGGATAAAATATGAAATGGGTTTTCACCAGGAGGGTTCTGATTTTGCAAGGAAGAAAGTTTATCATTCTTGCCTATAAAGAAATCTCAGTTTTCCTGAGTACATTTTAATCTGCACTAGTTAATTCAGCCTATTTTTTTTTTACATAGATCACTGGTCATGAACTGCAACACATCACAAGACACTGAGAGGAGAGAGAGAGAGAGAGAGACAGCCTGAGGGAGTAAGATTCCTCTAAGATTCCTCCCTGGAAATGAACCAACATGTGATATAAACCTAGAAAAGCAAGGCTGTTTTTCAGGATATTGCATTTCTGAACTATTTTGCTAAAAGCTGTGCCAAAAACTGTATGCATTAACACAGCAGTAATAGATAAAGCATCTGCAAAGTGCAATAGATAGATCTAAAAAAGTGGACGTGATGTGGGCAGGGAAGAGGACGGGCGGCAGGCCAGTCTCATTCATCAACTTTCTACGCCTGGTTTAGGTGAGGAAGCTGTCTTACATTTAGAAGTGGTGGCGGATCAGCCGTAGTTTTGGAAAGACCGACACCTTTACATAAGTTTGTCGATCCACCACCATCTATAGGGGATGTTAAGACCGGCGTCTAAAACTCCAGTCTTAATAAATGTGCCCCAATGTTTCTAGCATGTTTTATATTTTAAAGGGGTTATCGGGAAATAATATTAATGACCTATCCTCAGGACAGGTTACCAATATCAGATCAGACCCCCACTGATCAGCAGTTAGAAGAGGCTGGGTGCTCCGTGAGTGCCGTGGCCTCCTACTAGGCCATGTGACATTACTGTACATCGGTCTGCTTAATTGCAGCTCAGTCACATTCAAGTCAATTGGACTGAGCTGCAATACCAAGAACAGCCACGATACAATGTACTGCACTGGGCATGGTAAAACTGCCAAGAGCCAGCAGTGCTCACCAGACAGCTGATTGGCAGGGAATGATAAATTTAAAGCAGGTCTAGACAATTCTCTAATTTTGTTATACATCCCATATGTACACTGATCCGCAACTGCTTAACTCATGGTTGTAGTCATGGTTCAGATAGTCTCTCATTGCTGCCCAGAAATGATGATTTAGGGTCCATTCACATGTCCGCAAGTGTTTTGCGGTCCGCAAATTGCCATATGCCTTCCGCATTTTGCGCACCGCACATGGCCATCACTATAATAGTAATGCCTTTTCTTGTCCGTGGCTGCGGACAAGAATGGGACATGTTCTGTTTTTTTGCGGGGCTGCGGAACGGAAGTGCGGCGAGCACACAGTGTGCTATCCGCATCTTTTGCGGCCCCATTGAAAATAAATGGGTCCGCACCCGTTCCGCAAAGTTGCGGAACGGATGTGGACCCATTATGCGGACATGTGAATGGACCCTTAAATGTCTACACCAGTGAAGCTTTTAGCTGATGAACAAGCATTTGCTCATTCATTGGGTAATTGGCGGCACCTTTACACAGGGCAGTTGTAAGGAACGAGTATTCTTAAAAAAGTCCCTACCTAAATATTGCTCCCATCAATGGCCTGTGTAAAGGGGCCTTAAGCGTGTACACAGAGATAGCTGTTAGTAGGGTTGCCACCTGATTGGTAATCCACTAGCCTAGTCGTTCTGCCTGCGCTGCTTGTCCTAGTACCACTGTGCTGGGAAACAACCCTAACAATAGTAGTAGTCAGCTAGAATTCTCTTCTAGCACTAGGAGAGGCAGGACAGGACAGGGCTGGGGTATTGTATTTTGGTGACCTAGTCTGAGTAGTCAAATTACACCCTAACCTCAGAATCAATTTAATATGACCTAACATTCTAATAAAGCGATTAAAACCATGGTGGCTCAGTGGTTAGCACCTGTGCTTTTCAGCAGTGGGATCCTTAGGTTTGAATCTGACCAACATCTGAATGAAGATTTTATGTTCCACTGTGCTTATGTGGGTTTGCTCCGGGTGCTCCGGTTTGCATCAATACTCCAAAGACATACTGATAGGGAAGTTAGATTGTGAACTCCATTTGAAACAGCAAATTTAAAGTCTGTGAAACAATCTGGAATATGTCAGCTCTATATAAGTGAGTAAAATAAATAAATACATTTTATAATAAGCAGTCATGGGCAGAACAAGTGCTAATCTAGTGGCTCACAGGTGAAGTCTCCATTGATTTAAGTTGTTCACTTTCCTTTTCTTCTCCATTTGGTCCAGACCATTGTGATGATTTCTCCTGCAGAGCTTACTACGTGTAAATCTCTGGCCAGGGGTGTATAGCCCCATCTGCCACATAGAAAAGACACCACTATTAATAAATGGCCCATGGCTGATATGGCAACATCCAATATGTGGGTGTAAACGGCAATATGGGCAAACCGCAGGACTCAGAAGGGAAGGAGGGCTATATGGCTTTTGGAGGACAATTTTTGAAGAGACCCTGAGGTATGCCTACAGTGGAAAGCCTTCAAGAAGTGACCCTATTTTGGAAACTACAACTCTCAAGCAATTTTTCAAGGGGTGTAATGAGTATTTTGACCCGACAGGTGTTTTACACAAATGACTGTGTAGTCCAGGTATCAGAAACCTTCAGCACTCCAGCTGTTGTAAAACAACTCCTGACACTTACCCAGGAGTTCTTGTAACTCCTGTAGAAGTTAAAGAAGGATCCTGGGAGTTGTAGTTTCAGAATAGCTGGAGTGCCGGAGGTTGCTGATCCCTGGTGCAGTCGATGGTGAAAAATGAAAATTGCAATTTTTCCACATTTATGCTATTTTGGTGCTAAATATATTGTGCCCAATTTCAGCTGCTATGAAAAGACAGCTCTCTGATTAGTTTATTGCATTTCCTAATTGTAGAAACACCCCACATATGTCCTTAAACTGTAGTCTGGATGTAGGAAAGGGCTCTAAACTGAAAGTGCCCCATACACATCTGTGGCCTAATTAGGTGATTTACACAGCATTGGCTAACAATTGCTGAGGCTCTGATATGCAATATAAAAGAGCCCCCAAGAAGTGACCCTATTTTAGAAATATTTTTTAAGGGTGTAGTGATCATTCTGACCCCCACAGTGTTCACGTACCAGAAAGTGGATACATTTTAAGAAATCTCATCCACATGCTTTGAATAAAATTCATAGCATAAATTGGACTGCGGTGCAGATTTTAAATCAGAAGCATGATTTAAGATGGATTTTGTTGCAGCAGATTTACATGTGGACGTACCCTCACCTGTTCTTTTTTTAGGGCTTAAATGCCAACAGGAATTGATCAGTTGTGCAGGCAGCAAGATGATAAGTTGAGGGCCACAGCAATGTAAAAAAAGCAGGTCAACAGGGAGACGTTACCTGCGGTCATACGTTACACCAGAGAGGGTGTCCAAGACGGAGACCAAAAGACAAAGTTACTCTGTGGGGACGGGGGCTGGAACAAGACAGGGTGGCACAGATGGCACAATGAAAACGGCAAGAGATGGGGCAAGGAAGATTACAAAGAGAAGTTTAGGCTTTGTGGGGAGGGGTGGGGGAACAGTCAGACTAATTGAAGCTGCAGCCTGCCTATAGCGAACACAGAGCAAAGCTACAGCTTTCGGAGCTCTCCTTAGACTCCTTCCAACACAGTCTAGAATAGGGGTAGGCAACCTCCGGCACTCCAGCTGTTGTGAAACTACAACTCCTTTCATGCATACTTCCTCTGCTCTTCTCAGAACTCTCACAGAAATGAACAACAGCTGGAGTGCCAAGGGTTGCTGATCCCTGGTCTAGAAGAATACCTGCAACAATTTGACCAAGGCATTCACTGTGTCTACTGCTGCTCTTACTGGCTTGAGTTTGGATCCTGCAGCTGCAGTGTAAATAATAGCTGTGCCTCCTCCCTACATGCAGCCACTCACCAACAGAAGAATAGAAGGAGTGGACCGGCACTGGTAGCTAAGTAGTGCAATGTGGTGGTGCTAGCAGTCCGGTATGTTTAAGGGTGGTGGGCCGAGCGAGCTTTCAGATGGGCCCTTGTGGTTTAAATCTTGTAAAAGAATGAGCCCCTGCACGGCAATGAGGCCTGTACTATTCAAGATGAAATCATATGGGCCCATACTGTGTAATTGCTGGCTGTGGCAAGAAGGTATATTTATTACATTTCTGGCCGAGGCCCTGTCATGAAAAGGTGACATGACTGTATATATTTGTCAAGGGGATTTCATTGTAAATTTGTCTGTATATGTATTTAGTGTGACTTTGTAAAAAAAACACCCTTTGAACTGCTCAGGGGAATTTTTATTACAGCATGGCAGTGTGAGCTGGAGTCCTTGGAGAAGGAGGAGCGTGACTTATGACACCTGGGTCCGTCTTGCATAAGCAACAAAGAATGAACAAATGGACACCCCAGTTTAGCATCCCTCACCCCATGAGGGGGGTAAATTAATGAAACACATACAAATTAGTATTCATTGATATTCATTATTTATTAATCTGCTACCTGTCATCAACAAGGGATTTGAATACTGATTCAGAAGGGAAGCTTTGAAACCCTACCAATGGCCGAAATTATAAAACATGAGGCTGACCATCTGAACAGGGTAATACATGCAGGGGGGTGGATCAGCCAAGATCGAAGTGTGTTTCCATATAATAATGATCTTTATTTCTATAGCGCCAACATATTCCGCAGGGCTTTACAGTTTAGGGGTTCATGTAAATAACATAGCAACAGACAAGTCAATAATTACAACAAGAGGAATAAGGGCCCTGCTCGCAAGAGCTTACAATCAATGAGGAGACAGAGATGATACAAAAGGTAAAAGTGCTTGATTTGTACGGTGGTCCAGCCATCTTGGGAAAATAGGGGAGCAGATATAAAGCTGCATGAGCCAGTCACCAGCCAATATCTGTAGTTCTTCTGGGTGCATGGGATGTGGTGGAGAGTTTGGTGGAGGATCAGGTTCCGAAAATGATAATAAATGGGCTATACTGTATATAGAAAGGAGTTAAATCAGGGGATGTGATAGGCCACCCTAAAAAGATTTTCTTTGTACCCCTGGCCCCCCCAAGGATTTAGAAGGACTAGCTTGTAAGTTAGGTTTTTCCTTTTTTCTCCCATATATTTTATAACTGTTTTGCTTGTTTTATATCATTTTATTTAGTATCTTTTTGTATTTTTTAGCAAGCAATGATTCCTTTTTTGGTTATAAAGTGTTTACATTAATGTTAGTCCCTTTATGCTTGACGGATCCATTGTTTTGTAAAGTGTGTTTTGAGGTTTAATTTACTCAATTTTCAGCCTGAAAGGTGAGTGCAAGACTGAGTGGAGAAAATGAACCCCTTGCAGTCACACCTTAAGTCCCATACTGCAGTACTACGGGTACTGCTGTTATTTCATCCCTGCTGACCAGCTAGGCCTCTACTCCATCCCTCACTTCTCAGAGAGCAGAGATACAGTGGTGCATATACACACTGGCAACGAGACTGCGGGCCTGAGAATTATAACTAATCAGCATTGTGCTCAGAGCTCTGTGAATGGTAGACGATCATGTAAGCGTGTTAGAACGCACACCAGAGGATGCTTCATTGGGGCCACTCTGATGCTGCTTTTGTATCCTCCTTTTGGAACAAATTCCTCATCTTTTTTTGCATCCTTCCCTTCCTTGCTGTTTGGGGGACTTCTCCAGGGAAATGTTGCCTAGCACAACACAGGAACCATAATTTTCAGAAGTACTAAGACCCTCCCATTCCTAGTTTTAAAAAATTAGGGGCTTGATCACTACCTCTTGAAACTGAGGGAATGCTATCTGTCAAACATGCATGGACAGCTTTTTGTACCACACCTTTGTTTTCCGCATGGCACTGTACGGCTTCAGTACTTGATCTGAAAGATCAACCCCTACCATGTGCCTATTGTAGTCCAGGATGCAGTCTGGCTTGGGAGTAGTGGTAGTGGTAGCTTGTACATGGACAGAGAAGTTGCTCTTTCCACAAACTGTGGTCAGTACAAGGACATCCCTCTGATCCTTATACTTAAAAAAAGGGTTTCCAAGATTTTTTTTTACTGATAACCTATCCTTTGGGGTCCATATGGAATAACTTTAGGGGGCTGCCTAAGCTTTTAACCATTAGCAGTCATGAGGGTTAATACTGTATGTGAAATCTATCACGGTACAGAATATCAGCATCACTGAAGTTAAGGGAAGAGTCATAAAGTACATATCTAATGGATAGTAAATAAAGTAAAGTACAGCCAAACACATTTTAATATTTATTACCCTGATTCTGTAGTTTATAGAAACACCCCATATGTGGTCATAAACTGTTGTATGGGCACATGGCAGGGCTCAGAAGGGAAGGCGTGCCATATGGTTTTTGGAGGGCAGATTTTGCTGGAATGGTTTTCGAGACACTGAGGTACCCCATTTTGGAAACTATACCCCTCACTTAATTTGTAAATACCTAAATAACAAATTAGTGAGGGATGTAGTGAGTGCTTTGATCCAACAGGCAATTCATAGAATTTAGAAACACATGGCTGTGAAAATGAAAAATTTTATTTTTTAAAATAAAATGTTTCTTTAGCTCCAGATTTTTTATTTTCACAAGGAGTAACAGGAAAAAAGCACACTATAATTTGTTACCCATTTTCTTCTAAAAACAGCAACACCCCATATATGTTCATAACCTGTAGTATGGGCACACAGCAGGGCTTAGAAGAGAGGGACCACCATATGGCTTTTGGTGCGCAGATTTCACTGGAATAATTTTCAGGTACCATTTCACATTTGAAGACCCCTTGATCCACCTCTACAGTAGAAACACCCAAAAAGTGACCCCATTTTGAAAACTACACCATCCGTGTTTTTTTTTTTAAGTGAGCAGAAAAATGAAAAATTACATATTTACAACAAAATGTTGATTTAGGCCCACATCTTTCATTTTCACAAGGGGTAACAGGAGAAAAAGCACTCCCAAATTTGTTACCAATTTTCTCCTGAATATTGCAACACCCCATATGTGGTCATATGGTTGAGCAAATTGAAGTGGACTTCGATACGAATTTCAGGGAAAATTCTTTTCGGCACAAAGCTGAATTTCCTCCTGCTTTGTGGTAACTAATAATTTTTTATCTCAGATGCCATGATCAGCGATGAA
Source organism: Bufotes viridis (assembly GCA_033119425.1). Taxonomy (NCBI): domain Eukaryota; kingdom Metazoa; phylum Chordata; class Amphibia; order Anura; family Bufonidae; genus Bufotes; species Bufotes viridis. The sequence continues at coordinate 445,792,406 of CM065589.1, read as the reverse complement.
TGCGGCATCTGATGGGTTCATGACGGGGGAAGCGCAATTGCTGTTCCCTGCCATTGTGTCTGCGACTTACAAACAGGGTGGATAAAAATCAATGATTTTTTTAAAAATAAAAAATAAAAATTGTTTTTTTTTATTTAAATGGGATTTTTTTTTATATAAAATGCTTTTTGAGGAAAATACTGTATATTACCATCCAAAGGTTATTCCATCATGAAATAAAGATGAGTTTTTTTAATTATGTAGAATAAGGCTGTATATGTTTAATTTTTGTGGTAAATAAATTCCATTAATCCATTCACAATGTCATGCTCTTCCAGAGGTTTTTGTAAGATTATTGGGCAGTTTCTCTGCCTACACGATATTATCACAGATGCTCGGGTTACTTTTGCAGTTCTCAAAACTGACTCGGCAGAGATCACATGCCTCTTCTTCACAGCAAAAATGTTATAACATGAATAGAGTTGAGAAAAAGACCTTAAAGAGGTTCTGCACTTTTATTAAACTGATGATCTATCCTCTGGATAGATCATCAGCATCTGATGGGTGGGAGTCCGACACCCTGGACCCCCGCCAATCAGCTGTTTGAGAAGGCAGTGGCGCTTCTGGAGCGCCGCAGCCTTCTCACTGTTTACTGCCGGCCCAGTGACGTCACGACTAGTATCAATTGGCCTGGGCGGGGCTAAGCTCCATTGAAGTGGACAGAGCTTAGTAGCGCCCAGGCCAGTTGATACTAGTCGTTACGTCACTGGATTTATTATCTTCTTACACCAGTTTTATGGCATAAAAAAGTTTCAAACCCTGTGTTTGCAACTTTTTAAACACGACTTGGACAACATTTTGTTGCAAGTGCGGTTTCTGCACCTTCCCTAACCACTTTCTGAAAAGGGGCAATGGCAAGATCAGAGACTGGGTGAGGCCATTGGGGCCAACACATTTATTTTCTTTAAGTTTTCTGTTGTAACTGAAGACAGAAACCTACAGCAGCTCTGAGCTTTCATTTTGGGCACGTATACTGCCGGGGAGAACTGTGCCTAGTGCTAAATTAGGTGCATCCTCTGGCAGCCCCCTCTCCATGTGTTTCTAGACACTATTTTTGAAGTGCTGAGTCTTCTTACTGAAAGAAACATATCTTAGAGCAGAAGGAGCTGAGCAGATTGACATATAGTTTTATGGAAAAAGATTCACTATAATATGTAAAAATCATCTAAATCTCTGCTCGTTCTGAGTTTAGACATCATGTGGTCTGTTCTATTCCAGTAACTGACAGCTAACTTTGAATGACTTTGCATACAAAGCTGTTAATCACTGGTTGAGACACCCCACATGACTCCTAAGTAGAGATGAGCGAACATTTAAAGTCCGTTGCGGGGCTCGGTGGTGATAAGTATGCATCCGTTATGGATTCCACAATAGCGCATATGGAATCTATAGGGCGGCTGCCACCAACCGAACTGTAGAACAGCTGAAGGACCTGGCGTGACGTCACTGTCATGATCAGTGCAGGGCGTGGCTCAGCACGGATCAAATCCCGTGCTGAGCCACGCCCCTGCACTGATCACATGACAGTGACGTCACGCCAGGTCCTTCAGCTGGTCTACAGTTCGGGTTGGTGGCAGCCGCCCTTATGGATTCCATATGCGCTATTGTGGAATCCATAACGGGATGCGCAATTAACCACCACCCGAACCCGAACAACGGACTTTTTAAATGTTCGCTCATCTCTACTCCTAAGCACAGAATGAGCAAAGATTTTAATGGATGTTTTACAAGGTATAATGCATCTTTCCCAATAAAATTGCTCTATAACATGCTGTCTGTAGGTTGCACTACACCTTTCTGTAGTTCTTTTTACCTTACTACCGTCAGTTTTTTCTTAGTACTGTAAAAGCTATTATATGTTTTTATAAATGCACATACACATGAGGTATATGTATGATTTTTCATACAGTGTTCTTTTGGCATTAGGGTCATGCTGGGACAATAATGAATTCTTTCAGACACTAATAATGTTGATAGCTTGATCCAGGTGGGTCCTATGATGGAATGCTCAACGGCCTTTTGGAAATAGTGTGATATACAGGAATATGTGAAAGCTAAGGGTGTGCTTCTGCACTTTTATACTAATGTTCTTGAATTATTGAAAAAAATGTGCTTATATACAAATTAAGGTGATAGCCATGGTATGTAAAGTAGTTTATGTCAAAAGAGTTTGTGAAAATCGCTAAATATTAATATTAACACCTTAAAAGGGTATTCCAGTTTTTTAATATTTATTTGTTTATATAACAGAAAATTACACATGTCCTTAATTTTCTGATATACATGGATTTAAAACTCTTCATAGATACCTCTCTTATAGCAATCAGTTGACCCGGATATGCAGTAAAATAGCATAGTCCATGTCCAAGTGAAACATGGCATCAGTCATGTGACACCCTTCACATCATATAATATAATCACTGACGATCAGTAAGCAGCAGCTTATATGACATACATGTGCTGACTCAACACACAGGACACATCCATGTGGTAAAAGTGGAGGAATCATATTTATTGTGATTATTACAGTAACTATATCAATGTGTCTATTCTCTAGTCATTTGGAAAAGGGCTGCCTACCTCTATGTTATATTGTCACATCCACATATATATAAAGAAGGACGTATATACAGTATGTATGTATGTATGTATATTCCACAATCACTCAAAAACGCAACCATCGATTTCAACGAAACTTGGTATACACATCCCTTCCTACCTGGAAAGAAATATTGTGGGGGTCATACGCCCCTACACAGCAGCTGCAAGGAGTTTGTATGCTACAACTGTTTTTGCTACACAAATATTGCTCTGTAACTCAAAAACTCATCGATCAATTTCTACTAAACCTGGTACACATATCACTTACTATCTGGAAAAGAATACTGTGGAGGGAACATGCCAGAACACAATGAGTTTCTGTCTGTCCCGATGTCTGTCTGTCTGTCTGTTCTTTATGAGCGACCAAACGACTGGACCGATCTTCACCAAATTTGGAAGACAGGTACATCAGGTGGCCGGGAAGGTTTTAGACCGGGTCTCAGCTCTCTGGGATGTACCGTTCCTGAGATATTCCCCAAAAATTACCTGCATTAGCCAATACAAGCCTGCAAGTCTTTCTCTTCATATCCCAACTGCCATACACACGGTCACATGTCCCTTATCAGCCAATAGAAGCTCGCAGGCCCTTAGTCTCCGCATACACACAGTTTTACTCCAGGTTTCCATAACAACCCAGCCATTTTTCTTCACTGCTGTCGGTCAGCTTGAGGTCAGGGGCTACACGACGACATGTGTCATACAACACATAGGGCACAACTACACTGCTACATGTGTTGGGTGACATTGATGTCACACGACAATTTTTATGATGATAGTCTTTGGTGTTGCACTGTTTCATGTGACATGCTGCAACTGGGACACGACAGTCGCAGAAAAATCCATCTTGGATACACTTATTGCATTTTTTTTAATCAAAGACATGTAGAACAATAAATTTAGAGAAGAATTTATATTTATATAGAAATGTAGTTTTAAAAAAAATTACAACAGAAAGTGAAAAATGTCATTTTTTGCAAAAATTTCGGTCATTTTTATTAATATCAAAAAGTAAAAATGTCAGCAACAATGAATTACCACCAAATGAAAGCTCTACTAGTGAGAAGAAAAGAAGGTAAAATTCATTTGGGTGGTAAGTTGTATGGCCGAGCAATAAACCGTGAAAGTAGTGTAGTGCAGAATTGTAAAAAGTGGTCTGATCATTAAGGGTGTTTAAGCTAGGGGGCTGAGGTGGTTAAAGAGGCCACAACTGATCGGCAGGGGTGCTGGGAGTCAGACCCCGCTAATCTGACATTGATGACCTATCCTGAGGATACTCCATCAATATACTATCAATGCACAATCATTTTAATGATGAAGTCTATTTCTAATATTACTGAATGATTGAATGTGGTCTTATGTTTTTTCCTACAACAAAATATTACTAGTTCATTATATAAATTACTTCATAAGATCAACATGGAATAATGAAACATTCCTTGGTATAAAGCGGACGTTTTCCAGATAATCTACTAAAACTGCAAAGCCTACTCTACAAATCATATTCTCTTTCCTAGAAGTCTTAGAATTACAGGGATGTTTCCTGTCCATACAATAGCTCATAAGACTAATCTTAACAAGAGTATGTTTTGTGTCTTTCTAGTGACATGTTGCTTTAATTGTTAAGCCAAAATAATAAATAATTAGTCCGAAAGACCAGCAATGACACACAGAATTAAAACCGTTATTCAAGTTATGAGAGCTGCATTCTCACTTTGAATGTGTGCAATGTACATGACACTATATAATATCTGTATAAAATATACCTAATACACACAACCCTAAAAAAGATGAGTAGTTATGCACTGAATTCCTATTGACATTATATCTGACAAAGGCTACTTTCACACTAGCGTTTTAGTTTTACGGTATTGAGATCCGTCATAGGGTCTCAATACCGGAAAAAAAACGCTTCAATTTTGTCCCCATTCTTTGTCAATGGGGACAAAACTGAACAGAATGGAATGCTCCAAAATGCATTCCATTACGTTTAGTTGCATTCCCAGACCAGAGAGCAAACCGCAACATGTTGTAGTTTCCTTTTCGTCCTGGGATGCGGAGCAAGATGGATCCGTCATGACCCCCAATGCAAGTAAATGGGGACGGATTTTCTCTGAAACAATCTGACACAATAGAAAACGGATCCGTCCTCCATTAACTCAGTGGAGTTCATGACAGATCCGTCTTGGCAATGTTAAAGATAATACAACAGGATCCGTTCATAACGGATGCAGATGGTTATATTATCAGTAACGAGCGCTTTTGCTGAACCATGCTGGATCCAGCAAAAACGCAAGTGTGAAAGTAGCCTAACATAGCAAGCACTTAAGAAAGTGATGACCTGCATTAGAGTAAAAATAGAGAACAGAGAACAAAAAGCAATTGAGATCCACTACCTCTGTACAATGAACCCCAAGCATATCTATAATAGGTCTTGTGTTGGATGAAAAATAAAAATATTCCTGGATTTTCTTAAAGAGGTTTTCAGTGCTTAGGCTTATAGAAAAGATTTAAAATAGGGATGAATACATTTCTTGAATTCATCCAAAAGGTCGATTTGGGTCCTAACTGATTATACACATATCAAAAGTGCTCCGTTTGGCCTGAAAACTGGTATATGATACCATAAGGTCTCCTAGGACCCTATTTTTTCTCTCTTCTTTTTTTATTTTTGCTCTCTCTGCCGCCCCGCCTCCATTTAACCCTTTAAAATGCAATAACTGCAAAAGCAAATAATGTCAGAGTGACACTTACATATATAGCTATGGGTAAAAGCCTTCTCAAGGCCTTCTCACTGTTTACTGCCGGCCCAGTGACGTCACGACTAGTATCAATTGGCCTGGGCGGGGCTAAGCTCCATTGAAGTGGACAGAGCTTAGTCGCGCCCAGGCCAGTTGATACTAGTCGTTACGTCACTGGATTTATTATCTTCTTACACCAGTTTTATGGCATAAAAAAGTTTCAAACCCTGTGTTTGCAACTTTTTAAACACGACTTGGACAACATTTTGTTGCAAGTGCGGTTTCTGCACCTTCCCTAACCACTTTCTGAAAAGGGGCAATGGCAAGATCAGAGACTGGGTGAGGCCATTGGGGCCAACACATCAAATCCCGTGCTGAGCCACGCCCCCTGCACTGATCACATGACAGTGACGTCACGCCAGGTCCTTCAGCTGTTCTACAGTTCGGGTTGGTGGCAGCCGCCCCTTATGGATTCCATATGCGCTATTGTGGAATCCATAACGGGATGCGCAATTAACCACCACCCGAACCCCGAACAACGGACTTTTTTTAAATGTTCGCTCATCTCTACTCCTAAGCACAGCATGAGCAAAGATTTTACTGGATGTTTTACAAGGTATAATGCATCTTTCCCAATAAAATTGCTCTATAACATGCTGTCTGTAGGTTGCACTACACCTTTCTGTAATTCTTTTTACCTTACTACCGTCAGTTTTTTCTTAGTACTGTAAAAGCTATTATATGTTTTTATAAATGCACATACACATGAGGTATATGTATGATTTTTTCATACAGTGTTCTTTTGGCATTAGGGTCATGCTGGGACAATAATGAATTCTTTCAGACACTAATAATGTTGATAGCTTGATCCAGGTGGGTCCTATGATGGAATGCTCAACGGCCTTTTTGGAAATAGTGTGATATACAGGAATATGTGAAAGCTAAGGGTGTGCTTCTGCACTTTTATACTAATGTTCTTGAATTATTGAAAAAAAATGTGCTTATATACAAATTAAGGTGATAGCCATGGTATGTAAAGTAGTTTATGTCAAAAGAGTTTGTGAAAATCGCTAAATATTAATATTAACACCTTAAAAGGGTATTCCAGTTTTTTAATATTTATTTGTTTATATAAAAGGAAATTACACATGTCCTTAATTTTCTGATATACATGGATTTAAAACTCTTCATAGATACCTCTCTTATAGCAATCAGTTGACCCCGATATGCAGTAGAATAGCATAGTCCATGTCCAAGTGAAACATGGCATCAGTCATGTGACACCCTTCACATCATATAATATAATCACTGACGATCAGTAAGCAGCAGCTTATATGACATACATGTGCTGACTCAACACACAGGACACATCCATGTGGTAAAAGTGGAGGAATCATATTTATTGTGATTATTACAGTAACTATATCAATGTGTCTATTCTCTAGTCATTTGGAAAAGGGCTGCCTACCTCTATGTTATATTGTCACATCCACATATATATAAAGAAGGACGTATATACAGTATGTATGTATGTATGTATATTCCACAATCACTCAAAAACGCAACCATCGATTTCAACGAAACTTGGTATACACATCCCTTCCTACCTGGAAAGAAATATTGTGGGGGTCATACGCCCCTACACAGCAGCTGCAAGGAGTTTGTATGCTACAACTGTTTTTGCTACACAAATATTGCTCTGTAACTCAAAAACTCATCGATCAATTTCTACTAAACCTGGTACACATATCACTTACTATCTGGAAAAGAATACTGTGGAGGGAACATGCCAGAACACAATGAGTTTCTGTCTGTCCCGATGTCTGTCTGTCTGTCTGTTCTTTATGAGCGACCAAACGACTGGACCGATCTTCACCAAATTTGGAAGACAGGTACATCAGGTGGCCGGGAAGGTTTTAGACCGGGTCTCAGCTCTCTGGGATGTACCGTTCCTGAGATATTCCCCAAAAATTACCTGCATTAGCCAATACAAGCCTGCAAGTCTTTCTCTTCATATCCCAACTGCCATACACACGGTCACATGTCCCTTATCAGCCAATAGAAGCTCGCAGGCCCTTAGTCTCCGCATACACACAGTTTTACTCCAGGTTTCCATAACAACCCAGCCATTTTTCTTCACTGCTGTCGGTCAGCTTGAGGTCAGGGGCTACACGACGACATGTGTCGTACAACACATAGGGCACAACTACACTGCTACATGTGTTGGGTGACATTGATGTCACACGACAATTTTTATGATGATAGTCTTTGGTGTTGCACTGTTTCATGTGACATGCTGCAACTGGGACACGACAGTCGCAGAAAAATCCATCTTGGATACACTTATTGCATTTTTTTTTTAATCAAAGACATGTAGAACAATAAATTTAGAGAAGAATTTATATTTATATAGAAATGTAGTTTTAAAAAAAAATTACAACAGAAAGTGAAAAATGTCATTTTTTTGCAAAAATTTCGGTCATTTTTTATTAATATCAAAAAAAGTAAAAATGTCAGCAACAATGAATTACCACCAAATGAAAGCTCTACTAGTGAGAAGAAAAGAAGGTAAAATTCATTTGGGTGGTAAGTTGTATGGCCGAGCAATAAACCGTGAAAGTAGTGTAGTGCAGAATTGTAAAAAGTGGTCTGATCATTAAGGGTGTTTAAGCTAGGGGGGCTGAGGTGGTTAAAGAGGCCACAACTGATCGGCAGGGGTGCTGGGAGTCAGACCCCCGCTAATCTGACATTGATGACCTATCCTGAGGATACTCCATCAATATACTATCAATGCACAATCATTTTAATGATGAAGTCTATTTCTAATATTACTGAATGATTGAATGTGGTCTTATGTTTTTTTCCTACAACAAAATATTACTAGTTCATTATATAAATTACTTCATAAGATCAACATGGAATAATGAAACATTCCTTGGTATAAAGCGGACGTTTTCCAGATAATCTACTAAAACTGCAAAGCCTACTCTACAAATCATATTCTCTTTCCTAGAAGTCTTAGAATTACAGGGATGTTTCCTGTCCATACAATAGCTCATAAGACTAATCTTAACAAGAGTATGTTTTGTGTCTTTCTAGTGACATGTTGCTTTAATTGTTAAGCCAAAATAATAAATAATTAGTCCGAAAGACCAGCAATGACACACAGAATTAAAACCGTTATTCAAGTTATGAGAGCTGCATTCTCACTTTGAATGTGTGCAATGTACATGACACTATATAATATCTGTATAAAATATACCTAATACACACAACCCTAAAAAGATGAGTAGTTATGCACTGAATTCCTATTGACATTATATCTGACAAAGGCTACTTTCACACTAGCGTTTTAGTTTTACGGTATTGAGATCCGTCATAGGGTCTCAATACCGAAAAACGCTTCAATTTTGTCCCCATTCTTTGTCAATGGGGACAAAACTGAACAGAATGGAATGCTCCAAAATGCATTCCATTACGTTTAGTTGCATTCCCAGACGAGAGAGCAAACCGCAACATGTTGTAGTTTCCTTTTCGTCCTGGGATGCGGAGCAAGATGGATCCGTCATGACCCCCAATGCAAGTAAATGGGGACGGATTTTCTCTGAAACAATCTGACACAATAGAAAACGGATCCGTCCTCCATTAACTCAGTGGAGTTCATGACAGATCCGTCTTGGCAATGTTAAAGATAATACAACAGGATCCGTTCATAACGGATGCAGATGGTTATATTATCAGTAACGGAAGCGTTTTTGCTGAACCATGCTGGATCCAGCAAAAACGCAAGTGTGAAAGTAGCCTAACATAGCAAGCACTTAAGAAAGTGATGACCTGCATTAGAGTAAAAAATAGAGAACAGAGAACAAAAAGCAATTGAGATCCACTACCTCTGTACAATGAACCCCAAGCATATCTATAATAGGTCTTGTGTTGGATGAAAAATAAAAATATTCCTGGATTTTCTTAAAGAGGTTTTCAGTGCTTAGGCTTATAGAAAAGATTTAAAATAGGGATGAATACATTTCTTGAATTCATCCAAAAGGTCGATTTGGGTCCTAACTGATTATACACATATCAAAAGTGCTCCGTTTGGCCTGAAAACTGGTATATGATACCATAAGGTCTCCTAGGACCCTATTTTTTCTCTCTTCTTTTTTTATTTTTGCTCTCTCTGCCGCCCCGCCTCCATTTAACCCTTTAAAATGCAATAACTGCAAAAGCAAATAATGTCAGAGTGACACTTACATATATAGCTATGGGTAAAAGCATGGTTGATGGTGTTAATACAGAGCCTGTTTAAAAACCCAATGCATCATTGGATTTAATATGCTTTTCAATTAATAATTTGAAGACTTTCTAAAAATTGTCCCTTACTGAGGGCAGATAAAGCTTATGCACATACTGTGTTATGGGAAAAAACTGAGTCTTGTTCCCAACAGGCATTCCAAAAATTATGCCTTAATGGGAGCAGATACTTGCCCATGTTTATACACACACAGTAGTGTCAGAAGAAGCAGTCAGTTTTTTCTGAACAAGTGTCCAAAAATTATGCTTTAATAGAGACAGAAGCCTGCCCTGTTTATACATATATAAGTATTAAAGTCAGAAGAGACAGAAGCTTGTTCTGAACAAGCGGGGAAAAATTATGTCTTTTGTTTGGGAGCAGCAGTAGTACAGTGTGGATGTGGAAAGGGTAAGGTGTGTAGAGGTAATACTGGCATGTGGAAGAAGTAGCAGCACAGCATCGAACAGACAAGCCAGTAGATGTGCGTGATGCAAAGGTACTGGCAGTAGGGGAGTAGCAGCTGCAGTAACGACAGCAGCAGAAGCCATACAGTACAGAACATGATGGTAAGTAGACAGACATTGGCAGTGGCATGATAAGGCTATCAATAAATAGCCACCATCAATGCAATGGCAGATCTATTAATAGGCCTCAACCGGAGGTGTGTGAAAATCTTCACAGATCCATGCCTTTTATTTTGACAAAAAAAGATGTTTTGTATGCTTACAGAGGACAACTTTGTCTTTGGGTGTAAGGACACCATCTGCCATTTAAAAAAAAAAAAACTCCCTGGGGAACACTGAAGGCTGGACAAGAAACCTCCGTTAGTTCCAGCCACTGTTCCAGCCTGCCATCCCAGAAGAGTGAACGACAAGACAATTTTTATGGACAGCTGGCCTGAGATAGCAATGCCTGCGAAATAAAATTTTGGCGATGGGACGGAAGTGTACCATATTAGCATAACGACAAGATACATTTTACAGACAGCTGGGTAGAAGTAGGAATGCTATAGAGAAGAATAACTTTTGTGTGAAAGTGCGGAACTGCACCACAATTACCAGAAATAAATGGTACAGCACTGCACTGCTAGCATCTTGTCCAGGTGGGAATTCAGCTTGCTCACAACTTGATTTCTGAGCTATATGTTTTCCAGCCACATATTCACATATAGGGTAACAAGATGATGACAAGGACACTGTGCTGGTTGTGGATGCGGCGTTGCTGAAACAAAGAAGACCAGGAGAAGGAGGATAGTCTTGTTCCGAGTTGGTCTATTTTCCTGATGTCAACTGAACTGCGCAACATTTTGAAAAAGAGATAGCTTTTTATGGACAGCTATCCAGCAGTAGTAATACTATAGAACACAATTACATTTGGGTGAAGGATCAGAACAGTACCACATTTACCATAACTAAAGTGGTATGCCAGCAAGTGCACCACCAGCAACTGCACCGTCAGCAACTCGGCCAGGTAAAAGTTCAGCTTGAACACAAGCAAATTACTAGTCGCAAATAGTTTTCTCATGGCTAGACATTCTGTTATAGATGTCTCATGATAGAGTGGAGGCCAAGGAGGAGGAGTCTGAGCAGGAGAAGCAGTTGCTGATGAACAAGACAAGGACACTGTACTGCTTGAGGATGCAGCCTGACTGCCACAATGATGACCAGGAGAAGGAGGAAAGACTTCTTCCGAATGCTAGCAAGTTCTATTGTCCCACTGGTTCCGGTGATGCCACAGTTCGTTTTTAGGTTTTGGCTGTGTGCCGGCTCCACTCTTCGTCATTGTAGGCTTCTCAGCCCTTCTCCCAATTTCCTTCTATGTATCTGTCCCAAGTGCCATTGTTGCCATGATTACCACTGCCCCTTCTGCCACCATTGTGGCTACAAGTGCCACTACTATTATTACAGCCACCACCAACAACACAGCTGTGTGGAAAAGAAAATCCAGCAAGACCGGAAGATCCCACATAGTTTATCCTTTATTGAAGCATTTAGAAAACTATACAGTATGTACCCCCCTCTGCTAAACATGGGAATAATTTAGCAAAAGAGGCATCATAATTTAAAAGCCCTCCAGCAAATCACATGTCCATTTACCAGACATTATATTGCGATTCCTATAAATGTAAAGTCATAGGTTATGTACACAGATTAGTTTTTGCTATTTATTTGGCACAGAGATGTTTTTGGAGATTATCTCAATAATAATGCATGTAATAATTGCATTCCTAGATTTGTCCATGTTTGGGAATAAACGGCTACCCTCTGTTCAGACTACTACATACAGAAAACACATATCTGGTAACACTACTCTTTTATCAACCTCATGTCATCCACCACATGTTATATATAACTTTCTTTAGGTGAGATGGTCAAAGCACGAAGAAATTGTATTGATGATTGTTCTTTTCTAAGACAAGCCGAAATCGTTGGCCGACGGTTCAACGCACGCAGGTACAATAAAAGCTTAATAAAAAAAAGCAAAGGATACAGCTTTTAAAAAAATCCAGACGAGACCTGTTGTTTCCCGCTAAGAAGGATCTCAATAACTGCACAAAAGATGATATTTTGTTTACTACACAATATAGTCCTCTCCTGCATAACGGAAACAGGATGGATCCGTTTTGCAGCCGATAGACTTCTTTTATGATGGAAAGAATAACGAAATGCCTCTAAAGGCATTTCGTTATGCATTCCATCATAGAATTGCGTTAAGGTACGTGGTAACAGAATCCATAACACAATTCACCTTTTACCAGTTAACAAAGTGTGAAATAATTTCATAACCTGAAATTTGCTCATCTCTAATTATTACAGTATGATGATGATTGGAGGAATGTGGCAGAGGGGATTCAATTTACAGTAAAAAGAGGGCCCACCCTGTCACAAAGTATCAGTCCCAGTTTATTTAGAGATACCGCATCCTCCCAACCCACATGGTTATGCCACATAGGAAGTTACAAATGTGGACAGAAATTGTAATTGTCATTTGTTGTAAATACATGCAAAATTCCAAATCTGTAATTTCCACTGCTAATGGTAACTCATTTGCTATTAGTACCACTTGGAACCGAACCAGTTCTGGAAATGTTTTTTTCACAGTAGAAATTGATTTATGAAGTTATTATGCGAAGTCTCGCGAGACTTCATGAAGTAATAACTTCGGCTCATAGGAGCCAATACATTCTAATACTGTACAGAGCGCTCGCTCCGTACAGTATTCAAACAAAGTATTATGCGAATCGACTTCGGATGTTTCATCCGAAGTCGATTCGCTCATCCCTAGTGATTTCTATACAGAATAATGGAGCAATTTACATCTGATGGTTGTAAGTTGTCGTCCACTTGGGAGACTTAACAAAAAGTCAAAAACATTTTAAAAAGTATTGAAAATACACCTTAAAAATTCAAATCACCCCATTCCCCAAAATAAAAAGAAACAAAAAAATAGCATTATGGGCATTACCGCATGCGAAAACGCCAATACTATTAAAATATTAAAAAAAGTTAGCCCATATGGTGAATGGCATAACAGAAAAAGATTTATAAAAGCTGAAGCTTAGCTTTCTGCAGTGAGCAGGCCTATAGACGCCCTGCAGTACAATGCAGTACAATGCCTTCACAAAAACTGCACTTTATATTGATGTAATGCAATGTGTTGAATGAAACTGGTATATTAATACAGTTAGCACAGTATAATGCATTCACTAGAACTACACAGTATATTGACATAACACAATGTGTTGAACGAAACTGCTATGTTAATACAGTTATTGCAGTACAATGCGTTGAATATAATGGCTATATTCATGCACAGAAAACACATATCTGGTAACACTACTCTTTTATCAACCTCATGTCATCCACCACATGTTATATATAACTTTCTTTAGGTGAGATGGTCAAAGCACGAAGAAATTGTATTGATGATTGTTCTTTTCTAAGACAAGCCGAAATCGTTGGCCGACGGTTCAACGCACGCAGGTACAATAAAAGCTTAATAAAAAAAGCAAAGGATACAGCTTTTAAAAAAATCCAGACGAGACCTGTTGTTTCCCGCTAAGAAGGATCTCAATAACTGCACAAAAGATGATATTTTGTTTACTACACAATATAGTCCTCTCCTGCATAACGGAAACAGGATGGATCCGTTTTGCAGCCGATAGACTTCTTTTATGATGGAAAGAATAACGAAATGCCTCTAAAGGCATTTCGTTATGCATTCCATCATAGAATTGCGTTAAGGTACGTGGTAACAGAATCCATAACACAATTCACCTTTTACCAGTAAACAAAGTGTGAAATAATTTCATAACCTGAAATTTGCTCATCTCTAATTATTACAGTATGATGATGATTGGAGGAATGTGGCAGAGGGGATTCAATTTACAGTAAAAAGAGGGCCCACCCTGTCACAAAGTATCAGTCCCAGTTTATTTAGAGATACCGCATCCTCCCAACCCACATGGTTATGCCACATAGGAAGTTACAAATGTGGACAGAAATTGTAATTGTCATTTGTTGTAAATACATGCAAAATTCCAAATCTGTAATTTCCACTGCTAATGGTAACTCATTTGCTATTAGTACCACTTGGAACCGAACCAGTTCTGGAAATGTTTTTTTTCACAGTAGAAATTGATTTATGAAGTTATTATGCGAAGTCTCGCGAGACTTCATGAAGTAATAACTTCGGCTCATAGGAGCCAATACATTCTAATACTGTACAGAGCGCTCGCTCCGTACAGTATTCAAACAAAGTATTATGCGAATCAACTTCGGTTGTTTCATCCGAAGTCGATTCGCTCATCCCTAGTGATTTCTATACAGAATAATGGAGCAATTTACATCTGATGGTTGTAGTTGTCGTCCACTTGGGAGACTTAACAAAAAGTCAAAAACATTTTAAAAAGTTTTGAAAATATAAAAAACACCTTAAAAATTCAAATCACCCCATTCCCCAAAATAAAAAGAAACAAAAAAATAGCATTATGGGCAATACCGCATGCGAAAACGCCAATACTATTAAAATATTAAAAAAAGTTAGCCCATATGGTGAATGGCATAACAGAAAAAGATTTATAAAAGCTGAAGCTTAGCTTTCTGCAGTGAGCAGGCCTATAGACGCCCTGCAGTACAATGCAGTACAATGCCTTCACAAAAACTGCACTTTATATTGATGTAATGCAATGTGTTGAATGAAACTGGTATATTAATACAGTTAGCACAGTATAATGCATTCACTAGAACTACACAGTATATTGACATAACACAATGTGTTGAACGAAACTGCTATGTTAATACAGTTATTGCAGTACAATGCGTTGAATATAATGGCTATATTCATGCAGTATAATGTGCTCACTAAATCTGAACTTTATATTTTTATATTTATATATACACTTTATATTTATACTGCAGTTATACCAATACAATTAGTCGGGAACGAATTTCTTCCCTAAAATTGATAAAATTGGTCAACTTGCAGGATAACAGGTTGAGTTGGGTGGACAGATGTATTTTTTGAGTCTTACAAACTATCGGGGTCATTTATCAAACTTGTGCAAAGTAGAACTGGCATAGTTCCCCATAGCAACCAATCAGATTCCACCCTTCATTTTCCAAAGGAGCTCTCCCAAATGGAAGGTAGAATATGATTGATTGCTATAGGCAACTAATCCAGTTCTACGTTACACCATTTTGCTAAATGACCCCCTATGTTACTAAATATGGCCATATAAAGTCCCTACAACACCTAGATTGCTAGCTTGTGTCTGTAATTGCTCTTATCCAGACAAATCAAAGACACATACTCTCAGATCGCAAGCTACACTCAGCATGCCTGGATTATCTGGATTATGACCAAGCCCAGAGACTAAAGGGCCTGGCAAAATCCTGCCCTTCATTGGCTTGTCTGTCAGCCTCTGAGCCCATCAAGGCAACCCTCCTCCTTCCCAGGTTCATGTGATACTCCATATTCATCCTCCTTGCTGTTTCTCCCAACCAATTTTCATAGTAAAATAGTACTGACGCAGTTTCGCGCAATTAGGCCAAAGCAAAATGCCAAAACGTTGTATTAATTTGCCAATATCATTAGGCATTGTCTTTAAAAAAAATAATCAAACATTTGATTTCTTTTCTCTACAATATTCAAGCACACAGACTAGGGTCAATGCAACAGGAAAGCAAACACACATGAAAAGAAGAAATCCAGAGTTCCTCATGGAAAATCACCCAATTATGTAAAACATTTCTGGTGACATTCACTTTAGAGAATGGTGTTGGTCTTTTTACATATCATTAGAAACGTACTTGACTTTATATACATTTCATATTGCCTATATAGTCTATGTTGTTGTCAATTGCAATATAATTTGTGTTTTCTAGAAAAGTGTAATGAAATGTTTAGAATAGTAACTTGAGAATCTACTTCAAGGCTACTCATATTATATTGTTATGTTGGACTACTTACATGAAGCATTCTTTACAAGCCACATGTTACAGAATGCTTACTGACTGTAATATTAGATGAAATGGAGAACAAAGAGTAAGACTGCCCTTTTATACTCTTTCAATAAGCCTGGACAGAATTATTATAATGTCATAAAGTGGTTTTCTTTTTGGTAAAAGAAAGGAAGTGAAACAAAACCACTGGCTGAACATATCATACAAATTGTATTTCCTCTTACATATTGAGATACGTGGAGAAGCCAGCGCCTGTGGTTGCATTCTTTGTCTACTGGCAGCTACTAGCAGTCATTATTAAACTAGGAATAAGAAAGAAAAATAGACAATTTTTGTGGAATGTTTATAAATCAGAACATATTTTATACTGTATACAAAGCCATGGACTTACAGTTAGATTTTAAAGAATTAAACCTGGGTGAGCAAGTGATGTAAAATACACAAAGACTTATTCAAATGAAAATTACAGATATTCCTATTATATCGGAATGTTGTAGTTGCTTGATTTTGTTAATGTAGGTTCAGAATTATTCAGATTTATGTTTGGAAAACAAATAAAGAGTGAATACACTAATACTTCAGTGAATGGATCCTTCCAAAGTTAAATACCTACTTATGAGATCTGTGCCAGGTGGGTTGGTGTGCCAATTGCCAACTTCGCAACCAAGGCCTGTACATAATCAGTTTTGGAGTTCTCAGAACATTACCTTGAGAGTTCCAGAACATCAATCATTGACCTCCCTCAGTATGTTCTACTACGTTGCAGTGTTGATAATCTTTGTAAAATTCTGACCATCTGGCACTCTAGGAGAACCAATAGAAAACTATATGTAATTCTCCTAAGGGTCCTTTCACACATGCGTTCTGAGGATCCGGCAGGCACTTCCGTCCCGCTGGATCCATCAGAACTCAAGTCGCCTGAAGCATTAGAAGACTGATCAGGATCCTGATCAGTCTTCGAATTGCTTTCAGGTTACTATGGCAGCCAGGACGCTATTAAAGTCCTGGTTGCCATAGTAGGAGAGGGGAGCGGGGGAGCGGTATACTTACAGTCCGTGCGGCTTCTGGGCGCTCCTGAATGACGTCAGAGCGCCCCATGCCCATGGATCACGTGATCCATGCGATCACGTGATCCATGCGTGTGGGGCGCCCTGACGTCATTCTGGAGCGCCCCGGGAGCCGCACGGATGGTAAGTATACTGCTCCCCCGCTCCCCACTACATTTTACCATGGCAACCAGGACTTTAGCGTCCTTGCTGCCATGGTAACAATTGAGAAAAAGCTAAACGTCGGATCCGGCGATGCGCCGAAACGACATTTAGCTTAAGGCCGGATCCGGATTAATGCCTTTCAATGGGCATTAATTCCGGATCTGGCCTTGCGGCAAGTGTTCCGGATTTTTGGACGGAGCAAAAAGCGCAGCATGCTGTGATATTTGCTGCGTCCAAAAAACGTTCCGGTCCTGAACTGAAGACATCCTGATGCATCCTGAACGGATTTCTCTCCATTCAGAATGCATGGGGATGATCCTGATCAGGATTTTTCCGGCATAGAGACCCGATGACGGATCTCTATGCCAGAAAACAGAAACGCCAGTGTGAAAGGGCCCTAAAAGTACAGATCTTCCTGAATAACTTTGTTTCACCCAGGAGAGGTCAATGATAAGTAAAGTGATCCCTTAAGATAGAGTGGTGTCAGGATACAATATTTTCTACTTACAATAGTCTTTTCTGGTTCATCGTAAGTTGAAACTAAACTCAACATACATTGAATTAGACCCAACCAATCAACATGGCCACTTCAATAGTAACACACCTTTATTGGTTGTCTAGTTGCTCCTCTGTGTTACTAAATAATCTGTACTGCTTTCTGTCTATTCCAGGATGAGTTGCTGCTTTGCTGCTTTGGACACCAGATGAGCTGTAGCTTTATTTTGTATGTACTATGTAAGACCCTGAAGAAACTTCTGTTGTCATCACAGAAGTTGTTTTACAGCTCCAAGCATATATTCCTACTGTTATATGTAAAGACGTGCTTTATCCATCTTGGTTATCTTCTTATTTTCCTTAAAACTTCCCTTTTTATTATTCTGAGATTACATTTTTGGGCTTTGGAACCAATTACTTGGTTTCCATAGAGTAATGGTCTCAAGTTCCAAGGGTCTCAACATACAATTGGTCCCAGAACCAATTAATATTGTAACTTGAGGGCCCACTGTATATTCTATTCCAAGCTGATATACTCTATATACTGTACATAATTGGTCTTTACATTATCCAGATTAGGAGAATCTGCAAACTCCTGTATTAAATCACCTCCTTTTATAGGTACGATTATCTTTGTAGGCACAGTTATCTTTACCAGTAAGGAACCATTTACATCACCTGGTGAGTTTAAAACCAGTCTAAAAGTTACAGGATCTCTATGTAGATAAGATGACATTTAAACGTTTGGTGGGCATGCAAAATATGTAAGCAGAGAAAAATATGTGAGTTTAAACAACAGTACTCAACCTAAATGATGTCAGATGGTTACATGATGCAGTGCATTTATATTAACTTTATTTCAAGTTGCCTAAATTCTTTGTTGAGTCTCTTTCCTAATCCATATGTTTAACTTTTCATTGTAACTAAACTTTTGAGTAACATTTTAATAACATGTCCCTAATGCCCTAATAATAGTTTTTCTAATATACTTCATTAATATATTTTGTATTTTTATTACAGTTCCCCCCCTAAAGAGCACCATTTGCTGTGTGTTTAAAACTGTCATTTTTATACACCGCCGACTGCTCAGCGGTGTACGGAGTACAGGCTGTAGACACTTTATGAATGGGGCCCTTTCTGCCTGCTTCGCTAAGCTAAGAGTGACATGCAGGACTCTTAGCTTAGCAAAGCAGGCAGAAGCAGGAGCCGCTCGTTCAGCTAATCCTGGCACAGTACATGGGTACAGGGTACCCATGTGCTATGCCAGGAGTTAGTAAACCTCCAGGAGGCATGGGCAGGAGCATCAATATGCGCTCCTGCCTGTGCCCGGCAGCCCCATTCATAAAATGTCTACGGCCTGTACTGTGTACACCGCTGATCAGCTGTATACAGAAATTACAGCGAAAAGTGTGCTTTGGGGGTGGAAACTGTAATAAAAATACAAAATCCATTAATAAAGTATATTAGAAAAACTATTATTAGGACATTAGGGACATGTTATTAAAATTTTACTCAAAAGTTTAGTTACTCTTTAAGTCATACGTTTTGATATCCAAAAGGATAGAGTTGCTGCAATTATGTTCTGTTCTGTCACCACTTGCAATTTGCAGAATCTCTAATTCAATGCTGGCTCGACTGGTTGAAATCATACTGTGCAAAAGTTTTAGGCAGTTTTAGGTGAATGAACAAAAGTGAAATCTAAATGAAATCTACAGTATATTTGGTATGACATGTATTTGTCTTCAAAACACCATGAATATTTCTAAGTACACTTGAACACAATTTTTGAAGGAATTTAGTGGGGGGTTTGTTTCAAATATCTTGGAGAATTGACGACAAATCTTCTGTGGATGTATTCCTGCTCAAATCTTTTTGTCTCTTCATATAATCCCAGACAGGCTCAATAAGATCAGGGCTGTGTGGGGGCCATATTACCATTTCCAGGACTCCTGTTCATCTTTACACTGACGATAGTTCTTAATGACATTGGCTGTATGCAGGGGAGCACCCAGAAATTTTGTCTAATGGGGTCCGAAAAGAAAGAAAAGCGTGCGGCGCAAAAAAACTGGCCCTGCTCATTTTTCTAAGCCCATCCCACATATAATAGGCCACTCTCAACAAACACTGTACAGCTGAAATGATACTGTTGAGGATGAAGGTAAGAGTCTCACCCTCATCCTATATAGACACACTGTACCCAATACTCCACCATACAGGGCCCCAACATAAAGCTTACACTGTACTCACACCGCTCCCCACGTAGCTCCATGGCAGGAGCTGTTGCAGTTTCATTTCCTCCCTCCTAGTCCTGACGGCACCAAAAGAGGAGTGGAGGAGGAGCTGCACAATATTAAAGGTGAGCAGGTCCGGATGGAGGAGCCCGGCTCTACACATCATACAGAGAGTGGAGGGCCTCTCCAGGCTGCACTGCCTGCTTCACATTATATAATAGACAACAGCAGGCTACAGCCAGGAAGCTCCTCCACTCTCCTCCCTCCCCAGATCCTGCTCAAGACCTGTGGTCCCCCCACCATCTGCCACCCGCCCATGGCCTGCAGTCCCCTTGGCTGTCCTCACCTAACTCTGAATCCTCCTTCTGCAAATGGCAGGGGGAGGAGCAGGAGCATCTCCTCTCCTACATAGCTCCACATACTTCCTACATCCAGTGATGTCACCTTTGATGTAGACGTTCTCTTTTCTCATCTTCTCCATTCAGACCAGACTGCCATGATTATTTTTCAGCCATCTTCAGTCTCTGCAGAGATTGACAAACAGACATTAGTTTCCCACTTTTCCATCATCTTCACATCTTCTGAACACCCCATCCTGCCATCCCCAATACTGTGCCTGCTGTGCTCCCCAATACTGCAGAAATTGTTCCCGAAAAAATACTAGTACCACACAGATAGTGCCCCCTTCAACAATTATTGGCACACAGTGCTCTAACAAAAATAACTGTGCCCAGTAAATAGTATCGCGGAAACTAATAGTATAAACATATTGTCCCCAAAAATAATTGTGCTAAGCTTATACTGTGTCAGGGTGCCCACCAAAGTAACAGTGCTCCCCAAATGCCCACCAATGGAAATAATTCTCTGCCTGAGCACACTTAGTAATAATGCCCATACTAGTAATCATGTTCCCCATAGCCCCCAGTAGTAGTAAAGCTCACCATAATGCCCCCTAGTAGTAATAATTCTCCTTATAATATGACAGTACAAGAAATACCCCTGCTTAGTGCCCGCAGTTGAGCTAATGTTCCCATAATGTATGCCAGTATAAAATACCCCTATATAGTGCCCCAGTAAATGCCCCCGTAGTGACCCTTCCCCATAGTGCCCCGAAAATTTGCCATTATAAAATACCCCATCTTAGTGCCCCCAGCACATGCCTCCATGGTGCTTCTCTCCCGCTTCCAAATAGTGCCCCCCTTAATATGCCAGTAAAAAAAAATCCCCTTCATAGTGCCCCCAGCTGATGCCCCTATAGTTCTCCTCTCCCCCATAATGTGCCAGTAAAAAATGCCCCTTCTTAGTGCCACCAGATGCCCCCATAGTGCTCCTCTCCCCCTTTAGTGCCCCCATAAAGTGCCAATTAAAAATGCCCCTTCTTAGTGCCACCAGATGCCCCATAGTGATGCTCTGCCCTATAGTGCCTCCCATGTGCCAGTAATAAATACATCTTATTGCCAGATGCCATAGTGCCCCCTATATTGTGCCAGTAAAAAAATACCATAGTGACCCCAAATAATGGCCCCATAGTGCCTCCCATAATGTGCCAGTAAAAAATGCCCCCTTAGTGCCACCAGATGCCATAGTGCCCATCATAATATGCCAATAAAAAAGCCAATTTAGAGCCCACCTATGCCCCCATAATGCTAAACTCCCCCATGGTGCTTCCAAATAATGCCCCTATAGTGCCACAAGATGCAATATAGTGCCCCCCCCCTCCCCAAAATGGGGCAGAAAAGAAAAAAAAACACAAATTCTTACCTTCATGAGGCTAGCAGCAGACCTCTTTGAGGCAGCCTATCAGAAGAACAGGGAAGGGAGACTCCTCTCCATCCCCTGCCCTGCCGCAGCACATTGATCTGTATCGCTGTCCTGAGGATGGCGATACAGATGAATATGGAGATGAACGCTTCACAATGGAAGCGCTCATCTCCTACTGCCTCCCCACCGCCCCACCCGCAATTAAAACCAGGGCCGTGCCGCCTGTGGCGATCGGTGATGTGGCCCTGGTGGATAAAAAAAATAAAATTAATGGTTCTAGGGGTGGGTCCAGACCCCTAAAACCCCCCCTGTCGGTGCGCCACTGGCTGTATGTTTGGGCTTGTTGTCCTGCTGTAATTCTGTCCAAATTCTCAACTCCATGGGGGAGATTTATCATCTCAATTGTGCCAGAAAACAAACTTTGTATGTTTGTGACTTTTTAAAGAGACTTTTTGAAGAAAAAAAAGCTGCAAGTGCCTCTTTTTATGCCGACCTCGCCACTTTTCTAAAAGAGGGCGTGGTAAGGGTGGAAAATAGGCGTGGCCAATACCAGAGAAAAAGCTATCTTCATTTATACCAGTTCTCTGGTGCAAATGAAGCCAGAAATCTACGACAGCTCAGAGCTGCCCTAGATTTCTGGTTTAGCACACTGATGGAGGATACGCCTAATTTATGACAAGGCACATCCTCCGACATGAGGCACATCCTCCGGAAGAGCAGTACATATCAAGACCGGGGCAGAAAGTGCCGATCTTGATAAATCTCCCCTATTTGCTGAAATTCAGCCTCAAACTTCCAAGGAACCTCCATCATACTTTACTATTCTCAGCAGACACTCATTATTGAACCACTTTCCAGCCATTTAGTGAACAAACTGTGACCTGTTACAGCCGACCTGTTAAGTATTTAAAATTTTGACTTATCAGTCCAGAACATCCGCTGCCATTTTTCTGCACTCCAGTTCCTATGTTGTTATGCATAGTTGAGTTGCTTGGCCATGTTTATGTCTCAAAGGTATGGCTTTTTGGCCGCAATTCTTCCATAAGACCACTTCTGGCCAGACTTCTCTGAAACAGTAGACTGGTTTCTGCCGGTTCAGAGCTGATGGCACTGCTAGACATCTTGTGATTTCACATCTTGTCTCTTTCATCTGCTGCACTAAGTTTCCTTGGCTGATCACTGCATCTATGGTCTTCCACATGGTGAGGATTACCTCCATCTTACTCTCTATTCAGTGCTATGAGACCTCCAAAAATTGTTAAGCTAGCACTCTGGTTTATTTTTGGAAGTCCATAGCGAGGAGTGGAAAGCAAACTGCAGAAGCATGTTCACCCCTACATTTACCACTATGGGAATTATGAAAGTTCCCAAGCCAACACTCAACTATTTTGCTCTCTATTCACTCCTGAGCAGGGCCGGTGCAAGGATTTTTGCCGCCCTAGGCAAAAGAAAAGTTTGCCGCCCCCCCCATGTGACATCACAATGCCCCTCCCATATGATCTGCCATATTAAAGGGGTTCTGCAGTTTATTTAAACTGATCGGCAGGGGTCCGACACCCGGGACCCCCGCCAATCCGCTGTTTAAGAAGGCAGCGGCGCTGGCAGTAGCGCCTCAGCCATTTCGCAGTGACGTCACTACTAGTATTATTGGCCTGGGTGGGGCTAAGCTTCATTTAAGTGAACAGAGCTTAACCCTGCCAAGGCCAGTGATACTAGTCGTGACGTCACTGCGCCTGCGGTAAACAGCGAGAAGGCCGAGGCTCTACTGCCAGTGCTGCTGCCTCCTCAAACAGCTGATCGGCGGGGGTCCCGGGTGTCGGACCCCTGCCGATCAGATGCTGATGATCTATCCAGAGGATAAATCATCAGTTTAAATAAACTGCAGAACCCCTTTAACTAACGCCAGTTCTCTCTCTCCCCCTCTTGTCATTCTCGCCCCCCCCCCTTGTCATTCTCTCCCCCCTCCCTTGTCATTCTCTTTCCCCCCTTGTCATTCTCTCCACCTCTTGTCATTCCATCCCCCTCTTGTCATTCTCTCCCCCTCTTGTCATTCTCCCCCTTGTCATTCTCTTTCCCCCTTGTCATTATCTTTCCCCCCTTGTCATTCTCTCCCCACCTTGTCATTCTTTCCCCCTCTTGTCATTCTTCACTCCCCCCCTTGTCATTCTTTCCCCCTCTTGTCATTCTTCACCCCCCCCCCTTGTCATTCTTCACTCTCACCCCCTTGTCATTCTTTCCCCCCTCTTGTCATTCTTCACACACACCCCCTCTTGTCATTCTTCCCTCCCCCTTGTCATTATTTCCCTCTTGTCATTCTTCACTCCCCCATGTCATTCTCTTTCCCCTTTTCATTCCCCCCTTGTTATTCTCTTTCTCCCCTACCTCTGGTGTAGCGTGGCCGAGCACTGTATGGTCCAAGGGTACAGGAGCTTTTGTTTCCTGTACCCGAGGGGACTGAGAGGAAGTGCACACTGTGTGCGCACTTCATGTCAGTCCGGCCGGGTACAGGAGACAGATGCTCCCTGTACCCGCGGACCATACAGGGCTCGGTCACGCTACAATGGAGTGACAGGAGGGAGCGCTGAGCGCTTCCCTCCTGTCAGCTCCTCTCTTCTTGGTGCGCCCAGGCGGTGCGCCCTCATGGACGCGCCAGCCCGGGCAGTGCTGCAGCCGCCTGAGGCTCAATATAGAGCGTTCGGGCGGCTGCATTATGAGGCGGGGCCAGTGCTCCTAGCAGCGTCCCTTCCCAAGGGGCGCTCTACACGGCGGCCTAGTCTGCATATAGGACGCGCCGGCCCTGCTCCTGAGGACTAATTCAGACAGATGAAACAACCCCAACACCGAGCTTTATGGATTTTTAAGGACTCTTCCCCAACTGCTCCCTCCCTGAGCAATAGCTTTTTAACACTCAGCCTTCAAAACAAAGGGTATCTCATACAAACTGGGCTACTGTTTCCCTAGGCAGTAGGTAGTTACAGTAAAGATCTCTCTTCTCCTATGCAGAGGTTGAATTTTTGGTTTTGCAGGACAACTTTGCTACTTGTAGGGCATAGTATGCTTGTTTTATCACCTTTATCATTGTAAACATTACTTCAAGAAGTGTTTGTCAAATGAATTAAGTCAGAGACCGAATGACAATTATATTCAAACAGTGTTTGGAGGTGACAAGAGTCAATTAATTAAAGCTAAAAATATTCACCAAACTAAATAGGGAACTTGTCAACTCAAAAACACTAGCCAGTACTATGTCTACTACATTGATAAAGTATATGGTTATTTCTTCTCAAAGTAACAATCAAAATTTCTTAATAATTTCTCTGTAGCAAACCACATCATCCGCTTATTCCCATACCCCAGCTATTACACCTAACATCTCAAGCTAATTCCTTGAGTACTAGATTATTATATACATTGTGGAAGACAATTAGATAATTCTGTATGTAATCAGCAAGAAAAAATATGGAACTCCGTGTATCAATAAATAATATTAATTTACTAAAACTGAAGTAAAAAATGTTTTTAGTTTACTTAACAAAACTACAGTAAGAAATTTACTGGTATCACTGGTGAATTTAGAAAATTCATATAGGATGGTACTGCTGAATCATTCAAAACAATACTATAATAATTATATAATAGTAAGATGTAAAATAACCTTGTACTAATATAACACCCTGCACAATTTTGCTCTTAAAAAGTCTTGTTGCTGGCCAGGCAAAAAGCACAATACCAAAGTCATTCTACATCCTCCATCAAACATTTAGAGTCATCAAACTTAATTTCCCTTTTGTGCAATAAAACCCTAAGAGGAAGCTTTCATAGGCTGTATTATGTAACAGTTCTATAAAAATAGCAGTCTAGCAACTGGAGCACTTCCTTCCGGAGGCCCAATAACCTCCTAGGCTGAAAGCATACACTAGTTACCATGACATCCATACGAGATGACACTAGGGGGAAACTAGCAACAAAAGAGCCATTTTTTGCTTAGTAAAATGAGTCTTGGTTTTAAAAGCCAGTAGTGCTGTGAATAAAGACCGACTAAATGAGGAAAACCATTTAGGCATTCCTTGCAGGTTTCTAAGACCTTACAACATTGCTCTTTCAGTTCGGTTTCTCCTGAAAGCAGAAATGATTATTAAATTACATTTAATGAGAATATTTACTAAAACATTTGTAATGTGAGGTGCTAATAGGTAAAGACATGAAAGAATAAAACCTGCAAGGAACATTCATTTATTTTATACACTGCTGTTTGATTGCTAGATTTTGTTTTATCATACAAATTTTCTGCATTATAGCAAATTTGTGCATTATAGCACATTAATAAGAGCTGAATTACTTATTATATGTAAGTGTAATCGCCGTGACAAATAGCAAAGCATGTCATATGAAACGTGAATAATGTAATATAGATATAGATATATATATATATATATATATATATTGGATCTCAATAAATTAGAACATCATTGAAAAGTTAATTTACTTCAGTAATTCAATTCAAAAAGTGAAGCATATATCATATAGACACAAAGTGATCTATTTCAAGCATTTCTTTCTTTTAATTTTAATGATTATAGCTTTCAGCTAATGAAAACCCAAAAGTCAGTATCTCAGAAAATTAGATTATATAAGACCAATTAATTTGTAATGCAGAAATGTGAGCCTACTAAAAAGTATGTACAGTATATGCACTTAATACTTGGTCGGGGCTCCTTTTGCATTAATAACTGCATCAATGTGGCGCGGCATGGAGGCGATCAGCCTGTGGCACTGCTGAGGTGTTATGGAAGACCAGGTTGCTTTGATAGCGGCCTTCACCTAATCTGCATTGTTGGGTCTGGTCTCTCTCATCTTCCTCTCTATGGGGTTTAGGTCAGGTGAGTTTGCTGGCCAATCAAACACAGTGATACCATGGTTATTAAACCAGGTTTTGGTACTCTTGGCAGTGTGGGCAGGTGCTAAGTCCTGCTGGAAAAGGAAATCAGCATCTCCATAAAGCTTATCAGCAGAGGGAAGCATGAAGTGCGCTGACTATGAACTTAATATAATGTAACACAGTGGACCAACACCAGAAGATGACATGGCCCCCCAAACCATTGCTGACTGTGGAAACTTCACACTGGACCTCAAGCAACATGGATTGTGTGCCTCTTCCTCCAGACTCTGGGGCCTTAATTTCCAAAAGAAATGCAAAATTTACGTTCATCTGAAAACAGAACTTTGGACCACTGAACACCAGTTCACTCATTTTTCTCCTTAGACAAGGTAAGACACTTCTGATGTTGTCTCTGGGTCATGAGTGGCTTGACACAAGGAATTCAAAATTGGGAAAGTGAAGTTATTTGAATTTTTTATATTTTTAGGCCCCTTTCACACGGGTGAGTTTTCCGCGCCGGTGCAATGCATGACGTGCATGCATTGCACCCGCAGTGAATCCGGACTCATTCATTTAAATGGGGCTGTGTACATGAGCAATGTTTTTCAAGCATCACTTCTGCATTGCGTGGAAATCGCAGCATGTTCTATATTCTGCGTTTTTCATGCAACATAGGCATCATAGAAGTGAATAGGGCTGCATGAAAATCGCATTGTATCCGCAAGCAAGTGCGGATGCAATGTGATTTTCACGGATGGTTGCTAAGGAGATAAATATGGGTGAATAAATATGGATGAGCTCCGGAACCCCATTAAAGTCAATTTACTTTATTATTTTTAACCTAAGGGAATTAAGTGATCTCATAGCCAGACTATTATTTCTGATATTTACGGACTCTATAATAACAGGGAATGTTCCACAGGATTGGCGCATAGCAAATGTGGTGCCAATATTCAAAAAGGGTCCAAAAACAGAGCCTGGAAATTATAGGCCGGTAAGTTTAACATCTATTGTTGGTAAACTGTTTGAAGGGTTTCTAAGAGATGCTATTTTGGAGTATCTCAATGAAAATAAGCAAATAACGCCATATCAGCATGGCTTCATGAGGGATCGGTCATGCCAAACAAATTTAATCAGCTTCTATGAGGAGGTAAGTTCTAGACTTGACAGCGGCGAATCAATGGATGTGGTATATCTGGACTTCTCCAAAGCATTTGACACCGCACCTCATAAAAGGTTAGTATATAAAATGAGGATGCTCGGACTGGGAGAAAATGTCTGTATGTGGGTAAGTAACTGGCTGAGTGACAGAAAACAGAGGGTGGTTATTAACGGTAGACACTCAGATTGGGTCACTGTAACTAGTGGGGTACCTCAGGGGTCAGTATTGGGCCCTATTCTCTTCAATATATTTATTAATGATCTTGTAGAAGGCCTGCACAGTAAAATATCTATTTTTGCAGATGACACTAAACTGTGTAAAGTAATTAACACTGAAGAGGACAGTTTTCTGCTACAGAGGGATCTGGATAGATTGGAGGCTTGGGCAGAAAAATGGCAGATGAGGTTTAACACTGACAAATGTAAAGTTATGCACATGGGAAGGAATAATGCAAGTCACCCGTACATATTAAATGGTAAAACACTCGGTAACACTGACATGGAAAAGGATCTAGGAATTTTAATAAACAGCAAATTAAGCTGCAAAAACCAGTGTCAGGCAGCTACTGCCAAGGCCAATAAGATAATGGGTTGCATCAAAGGGGCATAGACACCCGTGATGAGAACATAGTCCTACCACTTTACAAATCACTGGTCAGACCACACATGGAGTACTGTGTACAGTTCTGGGCTCCTGTGAACAAGACAGACATAGCAGAGCTGGAGAGGGTTCAGAGGAGGGCAACTAAAGTAATAACTGGAATGAGGGATCTACAGTACCCTGAAAGGTTATCAAAATTAGGGTTATTCACTTTAGAAAAAAGACGACTGAGGGGAGATCTAATAACTATGTATAAATATATCAGGGGTCAGTACAGAGATCTGTCCCATCATCTATTTATCCCCAGGACTGTGACTGTGACAAGGGGACATCCTCTGCATCTGGAGGAAAGAAGGTTTGTACACAAACATAGAAAAGGATTCTTCACTGTAAGAGCAGTGAGACTATGGAACTCTCTGCCTGAGGAGGTGGTGATGGTGAGTACAATAAAGGAATTCAAGAGGGGACTGGATGTATTTCTGGAGTGTAATAATATTACAGGCTACAGCTAGTAGAGAGGGGTCGTTGATCCAGGGAGTTATTCTGATTGCCTGATTGGAGTCGGGAAGGAATTTTTTTCCCCCTTAAGTGAGGAAAATTGGCTTCTGCCTCACAGGGTTTTTTTTTGCCTTCCTCTGGATCAACTTGTAGGAAACAGGCCGAACTGGATGGACAAATGTCTTTTTTCGGTCTTATATTATATACTATGTTTATGTTATAATGGAAAATAATAGCATTCTTTAATACAGAATGCCAAGTAAAATGTCTATTAAGGGTTAAAAAATAATAAAAAAATTACTCACCTCATCCACTTGATCACGCAGCCGTTATCATCTTCTTTCTTCTTCTTGCAGGTCCTGCTGAATTAAGATAGAAGGTCCTTCTATCTTCATTCAGCAGGACCTGTGCTGACGTCACGTGGTGAGCGTGATGACATCAGCGCAGGTCCTTTTGCAGGTCCTACAAGAAGAATAAAAAGACGATAACGGCGGCGCGATCAAGTGGATGAGGTGAATAATTTTTTTATTATTTTTTAACCCCAAATGGGCATTTAACTAAGCATTCTGTATTAAAGAATACTATTATTTTCCATTATAACCATGTGATTTCGCTGTAGCTCCCTTCCCTTTGCCTGACTCCACAGATGCTATGATCGATATTGACCACAGCATCTGAGGGGTTAAATGACAAGGTTCGGTGTTAATGATGATCTCGGTCATTGTGGCCGGGTGCTTGCTATATTACACAGCCGGCACCAGCCTTGTATGGAGTGGGCTCAGCACAGCAGTCTGCTGCATTCATTCCCTCAGTCTCTATGACATACATGTATATCATGGCAGCTGAAAGGGGTTAATCAATCAGCTAAAGAATGGAAAAAGCAGCACTGTCAAATGGTCGATGTAAGGTGCAATCCCTCCTACACCATAGGCTGTAGGTCCAATAGGTAATCCAAATACAGGAAAACAGAGGCAGCATTCCAAAGTAAAGTGAAATGGGAGGTGGGCTCATTCATTCACCCATTAACGGGTCCACCACCCACTTCATATTACTTTGGAATGCTGCCTCTGTTTTCGTGTATCTGGATTACTTAATCAACCAGTTATTCAAATTCAATTGACAGTTGGGTTAATTTTCACTAGCCACACCCAGGCATGATTACTACCAGACCTGTTGAATCTAAGCTGTCTGGTAATGTAAAGCAGGTTCTCAAAAATCAAAAGATAATACAGCCACATCCTAAGAAGATTCAAACATAGATCTGAAACAAAGCCTGTGAAATCTACCAGTGTGCAAAGGGTTACGAAGCCATTGGTAGGCTCTGGGACTTCAGCAAACTACAATGAGAGACATTATCTGCAAATTAAGAAAACTTGAAACAGTGGAAGACCTTTACCAGGAGTGGCAGACCAAAAAAAAGTCTCCAAGAACAACTCATCCAAGAGGTCACATAAGCCAGACAGATGGAATTTTTTGTAGAAGATATAGGTCTTACTGTATCTAGAGGAAAGCTAATGCCGTATTTCACCATCAGAACATCATACCAGCAGACAAACATGGTGGTGGTAGCAGTGTGATGGCCTAGGACTGCTTTGCTTCTTCAGTACCTGGATGACTTGTCATAAATGATGAAACCATGGGCGTAGCTATAGGGGGTGCAGAGGTAGCAGTCGCTACCGGGCCCAGGAGCCTGAAGGGGCCCAAAGACACTTGTGCCGCATAAGAAGACACACAAAGAACTGAGGGAAGGGGGCCCAAGCTGGACTCTTGCACCAGGGCCAATGAGCCGTTATCTACGCCCCTGGATGGAACCATTAGATCCTTCTCTACATCATAAAATCCTGTAGGAGAATGTCCACCCATCAGGTCTTAGATAAAGCTCAAGTGCAGTTGGGCTATGATCTGAAGCTCATAAGCAAGTGCACCTCTTAATGGCTCAAAAGAAACAGAAGAAAGGATTTGCAGGGGTTGATACAAAGTCCCAAATTGAATCCCATTAAGATGCTGTGGCAAGACCTTAGATGAGTAGTTTATGCTGAACGACCCGCCAATGTAGCTGAAATAAAATAATTCTGCAAAGAAGAGTGGGCCAAAAGTCTTACACAGGTATGTAAAGGACTCTTCTCAAGTTATTACAAACACTTAATGCAGTTGTTATTGCCAAGGGTGGCACAACCAGTTGTTAGGTTTAAGAGGGATATTACTTTTCCACACGGTTGATGTAGGTTATAAATAAATCTTCACCTTCAATAAATAAAATAAAAATTTAAAAGCCATATTTTGTGTTTACTCCTGTTGTCTTTATCTTATATTAAAATCAATTAGATGGTGTGAAACATTATATCTTTATACTGTATGTGACAAATTTGCAACTATAGAAAATATTGGATGAGGGGCAAATACTTTTTTACTGCACTGTATGCGTCTATGTGCAGCCACCAAGTGGTTGTGTTCTAAATTGCAGCCTGTTAGGGGTTTTAATAGTATGATTTAAATTACAAATATTAATGCCTTTAGTTTGTCTCTAAATTCCAACATTAGAGACTCAGTTAAAGATGTTTTCTTAGGTTCAGTAAATTACATTTATCATGTAGAGAAAGTTAATACAAGGCACTTACTAATGTATTGTGATTGTCCATATTGTCTCCTTTGCTGGATTGATTCATATTTCCATCACATTATACACGGCTCATATGTGCTTATGACCACCCTACAATCCAGCAACGGTGGCCGTGCTGGCACCTTTTCGTAGCCGGCACCTAGTGCAAACACGGTCTGGCTGCTGGATTGCAGGTCAGTTGTAAACCCTGGAAATGAGAAGTGTGTATTGTGATGGAGAAATGAATCAAGCCAGCAAAGGAAGCAATATGTACAATCACAATACATTAGTAAATGAGATGTATTAACTTTCTCTACATGATAAATGCCGTTTTCTGAAGTGAGATAACCCCTTTAATGGCAAGTTCACATCTGTGTTGGAGGTTCAGTTTGGAGTCTCCGTGGCAGATTTTATCAAAAGTAACATGCAGGACTTTTTTCTCTGCTAAAAAAATAGTTCTCCCTACCAGAAACCGAATGGATCTCATAATAGTAAACGGGATCTGTTAGGCTCCATTCCATTCAGTTATGTGTTGAGTCCCCCACTTCCGTTATTTTAATTGTTCTGCTCCTATAACTGAGCAGAACAATGGGAAAAAAGAATGCTGATGTTAAAGAGCCCCAATACAATGACAGTAAAACAAGAACTTAACTTGCCTGTAATACAATATCTTAAAAGAGCACTACCTTGACACGCAAATGAAATGTTTTTCTTTGAACATTCTTAACTCCGAGTTGTGAGTAAGGTAAGAAAATCACACTTTTGATGTTAAATATACACAGGTTTAGCAGGGCAAGCTTCATTGCGTGTGGCTTGCAGAGATCAGAAAACAAAGCGATTAATCTTTACAGGTGACACATGTTGTATCTGTAATCTTTTCTAAGGTAACACCACATGTCACACCCTGGTGTACCTAGGGGCTGATTTCTTTGATGGCAAGATGTTATATATTCTACAGGAAACACGATGCAGTAACACAGGCTTATGAGTATCCTCTAGCAGAATTCCCTCTTTATTGCAAGGACCACACAGAAGACATCCATTTACAGAATAATAAACTGAATAATGTCTTGAGTTATTAAATTAAGTTACGTCTCTTTCTTTTTCGATATCACATCCATGAATGTAACTACCAGGGCCGGAGGCATAGCATGCTATGTGGCCCAACAACTAAGTGACCCATTTCCACTAAGATATAAGCTCAGTTAGTAAAAAAAATGTATATAATGTATATATATATATATATATATATGGTACCAGGGACGTAGCTAACGCCTCATGGGCCCTGGTGCAAGAGTTCAGCTTGGGCCCCCTTCCCTCAGTGCTTTGTGGCAAGGTACTATAAGAAATTTTAAGTTCTAATTCTAATTCTAAATTCTAATTCTAAGTTTTACTATGGAGCCCCAAGGTCACTTCTGTTTGCATTAAGTCTTCTACTTGGCATTATTTTTTGCATTTTTCTTGTGCTGTGACAATTCCTGTATGTGACATCATCTGTGACTTAAACTTGCATGTGACATCACACTTTGTATAATTCCATTGCTGTGATATCACTGAGTAGATTATTCCTGTCCTGTGACATCACTATCTTTATTATATTTGTACTGTGACATCACCATGTGCATTATGCCAATATTGTGACATCAATGTGTACTTTAGCACAAACTGTGACTTCACTGTGCACATTATTCCACTAGTTTTACATCCTGTACTGTGATATCACTTTGTACATTATCCTTATGCTGTGATATCACAATCTGCATTATCACTGTACTATGCCGTCAATTCGTGCCTTAGTCTTGTGCATTAAGGAGACTAATCATAAAGCTTTTCTGAACATGTTGGAAGTGGTCGTGGTGTAATGAGGTCCCAATCCAAGTTTTGCTACAGGGCCTGAATGCTACTTGTTATGCCCATGATCATAGATTAAATTTTTTAAGCAAATATTCTTAAAGTATTAATAAGTTTAAAGCTGGAAATACAGATTGGATCACAGCCAAGTGCCATTATAGGCAGGATCCAGTATTGACCTATAAGGGCCCCAGACAATTTGGATTTCAACCTACCCAACTGTTCCCCAGGAGTGACACAGGTAGTCGTCCTTTTTGGATCCACTCCTGGCTTAGAGAAATTACCCAAAACTGCACCATGTGAATTAGTGTCAAAACATATATACCAAAAAGCAAAAATTAATGCTAATGCATAATTACTGGTTGGTCTGGGTTATTTATAGATCTGAATTCTCCAGAAAATCATGATATCTGAAAACGCCTCACCTAGCAATTTAAATTGCAAATATTTTCTTAACCATTGTGGATAAGCAGCAAGGGTGGCATGTGCATGAGGTTTGTATGCGCTTCTCGTTTTTGCATGGGTTTGCCCCAGTAAGGCAATTTAAGGCAAACAAAAAAATAATTGGTTTGATTGGCTTCTTATGAACTTGGTCTTTGTGTGTGTAAGACAGGAAAATGACAGGGACTGACGTGAAATGTGTAATATGCTGGTGCTATATAAACAATTTTCAATAAATACATAGGGGGACATTTATGAAGACGAGCGTTCTACATGGTGGTCTTAATGATTTCCCATTGGCTTCAGATCCTTCACAATTAATAAGAGCAGTGTGTCTCTTAATAATTGTAGCATGTCTGTGCAGGCCTGTGCAGCAGAACTTTAATCTACACCGGCAAGGGAGCTTGTGTAGATTTCAGGTACAATCTACAGCAGGTTTCCTGGTATAGATTAGAATAAATGTGCTGAGCCAGCTATGCCTGACCGTCATCTACCGCTCTGCAACCCACTCTGCCCATTTTTTGGAGAGGTACTCAAACCCTGTGGGATGTGTGCCAAACTTTGCATCATTTTGCTGACAGTTTTCTGGATGATAAATGTCGCCTATAATGCTGAATGTAAAGCTAGAGAGTTATATTGTATGATGTAACGCCCCAGTAATTTATAATGGAATAGTGTAAAGGTTCTCTAAATCTTAATAAAGGCCCTACACACCATAAATTCTTGCTCACTGAACTGTTGACTCTTCATTCCTAAGAGAACAATTTTCTCTGCAATAAAGTATCTTACTGTCTACACCATCTCTTCACTTCCCGTGCAAAGCCTATGGGGGACGTTCAGGACACCCACATTTTCTCATAAAGCACAGTTTAACCAGGATGTAAACACTCCAGATAAGCAGGCAGTAGGGAAAAGCAAGTCATCATACAGTGCACAATTATCTGTTATCTAAAAGCATTCCATCATCGCCTAGATCTGATTACTTATAAACTTATTTGCCTTCTCCTGCCCGCTACCTGAAGAGGAAAACAAATGAGGTAAGTCAAAGCTTCTGGTGCCACAGCTATATAAATTACCTTGGTAATCTAAGTCTACAAAGAGCTATTTACTATACTCCATACCCAAAACTCCATTTATTGTAAGTATTGTTATCTAATCCTTAAAGAATGTCTATAGGCAGCGAATGACAAGTGATATCATGTATACAGTGCAAAATTATGCCATCTAAATTATTACACCAGAAATTAAACTGCTTAAAGGTAGGGATGAGCGGACCCGTGGATGTTCGGGTTTGCCGGGATTGTCCGAACTTCAGGTCAGAGTTCAGGTTCGGGACCGAACTTGACTCAAACTCGAACCCTATTGAAGGTGGGTCAATGAGGACCTGAACTTTGGTGCACTAAAATGTCTAATAGTCGTAGTAAGGACTAGAGGCCTGCAAAAGGAAGCAAAATGGGCGTAAGAGCAGGACAGTTGCCCTGCAAACAAATGTGGATAGGGAAATGACTTAAAATAACATAGAATAGAAAAAAATTATAATTTTGAACTAGGAGGCGGAGGTC
The DNA here is from genome assembly GCA_033119425.1 of Bufotes viridis. Taxonomy (NCBI): domain Eukaryota; kingdom Metazoa; phylum Chordata; class Amphibia; order Anura; family Bufonidae; genus Bufotes; species Bufotes viridis. The sequence continues at coordinate 445,756,986 of CM065589.1, read as the reverse complement.
AAAGTGGAGTAGGAGGTTGGGGAGGCGGTGGATGTGGCAGTGTAGATGGAAGCGGCGGTGGAGGATGAGAAGGTAGCCAACACTGTTTCTGTTGTTTGTTTGGGTTTTTTTGTTTCTTTTTATTTATTTATTTTTTTTATAAATTTGGGAAATAGAAAAGAGAATGCAGAAGAGACCCAGAAGTTGAATGGGGCAGACCCATCAGTCAGTACATGTAGGCATGTGCACACTTACTGTTCCACCATGTTGCTGAAATGCTGCCTCCTGCTAAGACGTTCCGTATCAGCTGGTGGTGCTGGTTGTTGTGGCGTATTGACAAAGCTTTTCCACATTTCAGCCATGCTAACCCTCCCTTCTGAGGTGCTGGCAGTGCCCCAGCTGCGTTCTTCATCCTCCTCCTCCTTGTGCTTCCACTGAGCCCCCGCTGTCAATTGTGAATGCCATCAGCGGCGCGTCTACCAGCGTGCGCTTGTCCTCGCGCATCTTCCGATCATGCTCCAGTGATGGAATTAAGGACAGCACGTTGTCCTTGTAGCAGGGATCCAGCAGGATGGCCACCCAGTAATCAGCATTGGTTAGAATCTGGGCAACTCGGCGGTCGTAGCACAGGCACTGCAGCATGTAGTCTCTCATGTGCGTCAGCCTTCCCAGAGACAACGACAAGCTGTCCTCTGTGGGAGGTGTATCGTCTTTGTCCTCTGTATCCCTCCAGCCACGCTCCATTGATGCCCATAAGCTGCTTTGGGTGCCACACTGCTGTGAACACAGTTTCTCATCATCATCATCCTCCTCCTCCTTATCCTGCAGAACTGATCCTTGGCTGGACAGTTGTGTACCTAGCCTCTGTTGGTGCAGGAACCCACCCTCCAAGCCACTTGTGAATGACTGGCCTGATAACCATGGAAATGATCCCTCTTCCTCCTCCTCTTCCTCCTGTGCCACATCCTTTTCCATCATCGCTCCAAAGTGTTTTTTCAAGGAGACGTAGAAGTGGGATAGCAACGCTGAGGACTGCATCATCGGCTCTGGCCATGTTGGTGGAGTACTCAAAACAGCGCAACATGGCACACATTTCCCATATGGAGGCCCACTCATTGATGGTGAAGTGGTGCTGTTCTGCAGAGCGACTTACCCATGCGTGCTGCAGCTAAAACTCCACTATCGCCTACTGCTGCTCGCACAGTCTCTCCAGCATGTGCAAGGTGAACAGGAAGGCCGAAGTTACAATGCAGCGCAGACAGGTGAGCAGCAGCAGGGTGAGAACTCCGAAAGTGTGCCACATCTGTAGCAGCTCTGACATAACGGGGTAGTTTTTCAGGAACCCCTGCACCAACAAATTCAGCACATGTGCCAGGCAAGGGATGTGCGTCAAACCGGCTAGCCCCAGAGCTGCTACGAGATTTCGCCTGTTATCGCACACCACCAGCCCAGGCTTGAGGCTCAGCGGCACCAACCACTCATCGGTCTGTTGTTCCATGCACGTCCACAGTTTCTGGGCAGGGAATAAGTATCCCCCTGGCTGTGCTAAAGTTGGTGGTGAAGGTGCTTACTGGTCCACGTATCGGTAGTTATGTGGCCCTTGCCACAGATGGCGTTGCGCAGTACACACCTGATTTTGTCCACCACTTGGTTGTGCAGGGCAGGGATGGCTCGCCTGGAAAAGTAGTGGCGGCTGGGAACCATGTACTGTGGGACAGCCCCCGCCATAAGGTTCTTAAAAGTCTCTGTCTCCACCAGACGGAATGGCAGCATTTCAAAGGCCAGGAATTTTGAACTTCCGCAAATGTTCGCGAACCGGGCGAACCGCCATAGACTTCAATTGGCAGGCGAATTTTAAAACCCACAGGGACTCTTTCTGGCGACAATAGTGATGGGAAAGTTGTTTCAAGGGGTCTAACACCTGGACTGTGGCATGCCGGAGGGGGATCTATGGCAAAACTCCCATGGAAAATTACGTAGTGGACGCAGAGTCGGGTTTTAATCCATAAAGGGCATAAATCAACTAACATTCCTAAATTGTTTGGAATAACATGCTTTAAAACATCCAGTGTGTGTATACGATCAGGTATGATGTTGTATCGATCAGGTAGTGTAAGGGTTACGCCCGCTTTACAGACATTGACAGACCAAACTCCCCTTTTAATGCACTGCAAACAACCGCAAACAGTTCATTTGCACAACCGCAAACTCCCCATTTGCACAAGGTTGGATACCAAGCTAGCCACGTCCCGGTGATGTCATTAAAGGTTTCTTCCTCCACCCAGCCACGTACAACACCAAGGGTCCCCGAAAGGTGAATTGAATAGATTTTTCGAACGGGGAGATGGTTAAAAAAACACTGTCTCCCTCCCCTTTGTTTTTATCCACGGTCACTGCGTCTGCGCCGTGCAATTTACTGTCACACCCGATATGAGTTGTGTTTTCTGTAGTACTATTCTCATCAGTTTAATCCCTCTAATGTCCCCAATCTGGGGACCATTTATTGAATAGATTTTTCGAACGGGGAGATGGTTGAAAAAACGCTGGCTCCCTCCACTCTGTTTTAAACCACGGTGACTGTGTCTGCGCCGTGCAATTTACTGTCACACCCGATATGAGTGGTATTTTCTGTAGTACTATTCTCATCAGTTTAATCCCTCTAACGTCCCCAATCTGGGGGCCATTTATTGAATAGATTTTTCGAACGGGGAGATGGTTAAAAAAACGCTGGCTCCCTCCACTCTGTTTTAAACCACGGTCACTGCGTCTGCGCCGTGCAATTTACTGTCACACCCGATATGAGTGGCATTTTCTGTAGTACTATTCTCATCAGTTTAATCCCTCTAACGTCCCCGACTCCCCAATCTGGGGGCCATTTATTGAATAGATTTTTCGAACGGGGAGATGGTTAAAAAAACGCTGGCTCCCTCCACTCTGTTTTAATCCACGGTGACTGCGTCTGCGCCGTGCAATTTACTGTCACATCCGATATGAGTGGTATTTTCTGTAGTACTATTTTCATCAGTTTAATCCCTCTAACGTCCCCAATCTGGGGGCCATTTATTGAATTGATTTTTCGAATGGGGAGATGGTTAAAAAAACGCTGGCTCCCTCCACTCTGTTTTAATCCACGGTCACTGCGTCTGCGCCGTGCAATTTACTGTCACACCCGATATGAGTGGTATTTTCTGTAGTACTATTCCCATCAGTTTAATCCCTGTTACATCCCATATCAGGGATTGCCTTTTGTGAAAAAAAATTTCGTCCGGGTACCTTCCACTGTGGTGTCCCAATAGCGCCAAATTTTTTGAAGGCCTCAGACTCCACCAGCTTGTATGGTAAAAGCTGGCGGGCTAAGAGTTCCATCAAGCCAGCTGTCAGTCGCCGGGCAAGGGGGTGATTCTGTGACATTGGCTTTTTACGCTCAAACATGTCCTTGACAGACACCTGACTGTGGGCAGATGAGCAGGAACTGCTGAAGGTGAGAGATGGAGTGGCGGTTGATTTAGAGGGGGCAGGGAGGACAGCAGTGGTTGACGTGGCTGAAGATGCTGGACCAGGAGGAGCATGGTGGCTTTGAGTTTGTGTGCTGCTTGTACTCATGTGTTGATCCCAAAGGCGTTTGTGATGTGAGATCATGTGCCTTCGCAAAGCAGTTGTACCGAGGTGGGTGTTGGACTTCCCACGACTCAGTTTCTTTTGGCACAGGTTGCAAATGGCATCGCTGTTATCAGAGGCAGACACACAAAAAAATGCCACACTGCTGAGCTTTGCAATGACGGCATTCTGGTGGTGGCAACAGCATGCGTTGACTGGCGTGCTGTCTGGCTGACCCCAGGTGCCGATACATGCTGTCTGACTGTGCCACTAACTCCTTGCGACGACCTCCCCCTGCTTCCAATTCGTCTCCTCATTCTCTCTGTCTCCCCTTCTGAACTTTCCCCCTCTTCTTCTCTTCGAGCAGGCACCCACGTGGCATCCGTGAACACATCGTCATCATCAACCGCTTCACTTGTATCTGACACCTCAGCAAATGAAGCAGCAGCGGGTACAACATCATCATCATCATCATCACACTGTATGTCCATGTGTGTAATCCTGCCTGACTGAGACATATTCCTGTAATCTACATCATCTGGCAATAATGGTTGCACATCACTAATTGCATCCAACTGATGTGTAAATAACTCCTCTGACGGATCAAGTGAAGCGGCTGTGGTGGCTGTGGTGGTAGTGGTGGTGGTGGCGGCGGGCGGGTGCGTGGTAACTTGAGAGCAGGTGACCGAAGCTGAGCTGGAGGAGGATGGTGCGTCAAGGTTCTTAGCGGAAGCTGTTGAAGATTGGGTGTCCTGTCTAAGCCAGTCAACTATGTCCTCAGAATTTTTCGGGTTCAGGGTACGTGGCCTCTGAACACTAGGGCATTATTCCAGGGACAGTGGAAATCACAGCACCACGACCACGATGGCCCCTGTGCAGGCTGGCCTGCCTCTGCCTGTCATTGTTTTTAGATAAGTGGTACTACGCGTGCTAGGTACTGTGCCACCCGGTATCAGTGGTGGGCACTGGCAGTGGGCACACTACAGTCAGTGGAAGTGGGCCTGACACACACTGGCAGCAGGCAAGCAACTGAATTTAGACTACTGTCTAAAAATTAAATGCCTTATTTATCGGCAAGCTACTGTGCCACCCTGTATCAGTGGTTGGCACTGGCAGTGGGCACACTACAGTCTGTGGAAGTGGGCCTGACACACACTGGCAGCAGGCAAGCAACTGAATTTAGACTACTGTCTAAAAATTAAATGCCTTATTTATCGGCAAGCTACTGTGCCACCCGGTATCAGTGGTTGGCACTGGCAGTGGGCACACTACAGTCTGTGGAAGTGGGCCTGACACACACTGGCAGCAGGCAAGCAACTGAATTTAGGCTACTGTCTAAAAATGTAATGACTTATTTATCGGCAAGCTTCTGTGCCACCCGATATCAGTGGTTGGTTGGCACTGGCAGTGGGCACACTACAGTCTGTGGAAGTGGGCCTGACACACACTGGCAGCAGGCAAGCAACTGAAATTACACTAAAGTGTAAAAATGAAATGCCTTTTTTTTATGCAAAGTCCTGTGCCACACGGGATGACAGGGGTGGGCACTGGCAGTGGGCACACTACAGTCTGTGGAAGTGGGCCTGACACACAATGGCAGCAGGCAAGCAACTGAAATTAGACTAATGTGTAAAAATTAAATGCCTTATTTATCGGCAACCTACTGTGCCACCCGGTATCAGTGGTTGGCACTGGCAGTGGGCACACTACAGTCTGTGGAAGTGGGCCTGACACACATTAGCAGCAGGCAAGCAACTGAAATTACACTAATGTGTAAAAATGAAATGCCTTATTTATCGGCAAGCTACTGTGCCACCCGGTATCAATGGTTGGCACTGGCAGTAGGGACACTACAGTCAGTGGAAGTGGGCCTAACACACACTGGCAGCAGGCAAGCAACTGAATTTAGACTACTGTCTAAAAATTAAATGCCTTATTTATCGGCAAGCTACTGTGCCATCCGGTATCAGTGGTTGGCACTGGCAGTGGGCACACTACAGTCTGTGGAAGTGGGCCTGACACACACTGGCAGCAGGCAAGCAACTGAATTTAGGCTACTGTCTAAAAATTAAATGCCTTATTTATCGGCAAGCTACTGTGCCACCCGGTATCAGTGGTTGGCACTGGCAGTGGGCACACTAAAGTCAGAGGAAGTTGGCCTGACACACACTAGCAGCAGGCAAGCAGCTGAAATTACACTAAAGTGTAAAAATTAAATGCCTTTTTTTGATGCAAAGTCCTGTGCCACACGGGATGACAGGGGTGGGCACTGGCAGTGGGCACACTACAGTCAGTGGAACTCGGCCTGACACACACTAGCAGCAGGCAAGCAGCTGAAATTACACTAAAGTGTAAAAATTAAATGCCTTTTTTTGATGCAAAGTCCTGTGCCACACGGGATGACAGGGGTGGGCACTGGCAGTGGGCACACTACAGTCAGTGGAACTCGGCCTGACACACACTAGCAACAGGCAAGCAACTGAAATTACACTAAAGTGTAAAAATTAAATGCCTTTTTTTAATGCAAAGTCCTGTGAAACACGGGATGACAGGGGTGGGCACTGGCAGTGGGCACACTACAGTCAGTGGAAGTCGGCCTGACACACACTAGCAGCAGGCAATCAGCTGAAATTACTCTAAAGTGTAAAAATTAAATGCCTTTTTTTGATGCAAAGTCCTGTGCCACACAGGATGACAGGGGTGGGCACTGGCAGTGGGCACACTACAGTCAGTGGAAGTCGGCCTGACACACACTGGCAGCAGGCAAGCAACTGAAATTACACTAAAGTGTAAAAATTAAATGCCTTTTTTTGATGCAAAGTCCTGTGCCACACGGGATGACAGGGGTGGGCACTGGCAGTGGGCACACTACAGTCAGTGGAAGTCGGCCTGACACACACTAGCAGCAGGCAAGCAACTGAAATTACACTGAAGTGTAAAAATGAAATGCCTTTTTTATGCAAAGTCCTGTGCCAGCCAGTATGAATGGTGGGCACTGGCAGTGGGCACACTACAGTCAGTGGAAGTCAGCCTGACACACACTGGCAGGCAACTAACCTTAGATTAAAGTGTAAAAATTAAATGCCTTTTTTTGATGCAAAGTCCTGTGCCACATGGGATGACAGGGGTGGGCACTGGCAGTGGGCACACTACAGTCTGTGGGCCTGCAGCTCCTCACACACAGGCAGGCCAGGCAACTGCAATATGTATATGGACGGAAAAAAAACTGACTAATGTTGCAGCCCTAAAAAGGGCTTTTTGGGGTGCTGTCAGGACGCTGTCCTTAATGCAGAGATCAGATGAGTCTTTCAGGACTAGAGTGGACACTGAATTCACTAGCCTCGCTATCGATTTCCCTATTAAATCAGCAGCAACTACACTCTCCCTCCTCTCACTAAGACTGCAAATTCCGAATGAATCTAAAATGGATGCTGTTCAGGAGATGGGAGGGTCTGGGAGGGAGGGTATGCTGCTGATTGGCTGGAATGTGTCTGCTGACTGTGAGGTACAGGGTCAAAGTTTGCTCAATGATGATGTATAGGGGGCGGACCGAACATCGCATGTGTTTGCCCGCTGCGGCGAACGCAAACAAGCTATGTTCGCCGGGAACTGTTCGCCGGCGGATAGTTCGGGCCATCTCTACGGTGGGCAGTAGCAGGCATACTGGCTACGGGACGGTCACTCTGCTTTTGCTCCCTGGTCCATCTTTTGCTGTGCGACTGGCACTGTGTGACCACCATCTCTTCCTCCGAACTGCACATGTCCCTCTCATGAACTTGATTTCATGTGGGGTCTAGGACCTCATCATCCTCCACATCATCTTCCACCTACTCTTCCCCCTTGCCCTCCTTGCCGGTCTGCACACGGCAGAAAGCCGCAGTAGTTTGCACCTGTGTTTCGTCATTATCAGAGACGTGCTGTGGTGGTCCTCCCATGTCCACATCCTGAAACATAAGTGGCTGGGCATCAGTGCACTCAATCTCTTCCACTTCTGAGGCAGGGCTAGGTGGATGGCGGACGGAAACCCCACCAGCAGAGTCATCAAAAAGCATAAGAGACTGCTGCATGACTTGGGGCTTAGACTGCTTGGCTGATTTGCAAGGGGGCGAGGTGAAAGACAGATGCCCATGGGCTGCAGGTGCCAACTCTGCGGTTTCAGCAGTGGACCGGTAGAGAGACAATGTGAAGGAACTGGAAGCACTGTCAGCCATCCAATCTACTACCGCCTCTACTTGTTCTGGCCTCACCATTTGTACACCGATATTCGGGCCTACAAAATGACTCTGAACATCCTGTCGCCTACGTGCACCAGAGGAAGGTGTTTCATTTGGGCGTGTAGCTGGCACAGATCGACCACGTCCTTTCCCTGCAACAGGAGCTCCACCAGCACCAGCAGCACAACAACCAGGGCCACATCCCTTACTTGATGCTATTCCTTATTCTTTGAGGTCACCCACCAAACTAACAGATGGATTAACTATATTAATTTCCCTGTCATGTATGCAGTGCAGGTGTACCTCACACCAAAAATGGGTATATGTCACCCACTGAACTAACAGACGGATTAACTATATTAATTTCCCTGTCATATATGCAGTGCAGGTGTGCCTCAAACCAAAAATGGGTATATGTCACCCACCGAACTAACAGACGGATTAACTATATTAATTTACCTGTCACATATGCAGTGCAGGTGTACCTCACACCAAAAATGGGTATATGTCACCCACCGAACTAACAGACGGATTAACTATATTAATTTCCGTCATGTATAAAGTGCACATGTATCACACACCAAAAATGGGTATTTGTCACCCATCGAACTAACAGACGGATTCACTATTATATATTTAAGTCAGGGGTACAAAGATGGTGCATTGCACCCACAAAAAATCGCTGTAGGTCACCCACAGAATTAACAGCCAGATTTATTATTATATTTCTGTGTCAGGGGTGCAAAGCTGGTGTATTGTAAACACAAAAAATCATTATAGGTCACCCACAAAACAAATTGCCAGATTCCTAACACTCTCCCTCACTTCAGCTGCCTGCTTCCTGTCCCTGCACTACTCAGAGCTGATGCGCGGTGCTACACGTGATCCAACTTGTATAGAGGCTGTGTCACATGATGCACTGGCCAATCACAGCCATGCCATTACTAGGCATGGCTATGATGGCTTCTAAGTGCCCACAGCTTAAAAGTTTGTTGATTGGCTGTCTTGCAGCCTTTCAAAAGCTTTATTAAATGCCCGAACACCGAACTCGAACTTTTCCGGCAAGGTTCGGGTTCGGGTCCGGATACCCGAACTTGCAAAGTTCGGTATGGACCCGAACTTTACAGTTCGGGTTCGCTCAACACTACTTAAAGGTGGTTTCTAGTACTTAGTATAGGTCATCAATATCAGATCGGTAGAGGTCCAACACCTGGCACCATCACAGATCAGCTGTTTGGAGAAGCCTCTTGTGCTAAAAACTATACAGTAGATGGAATGTGAACAGAAGATTGGTGGAGATGTCAGCCCTCACTGATCTGATATTAGTGATATTTTTGAACATGTTGGAAAAATATCTGTGACTTTCTCCTTCAATATCTGTGACCAGGGGTGCACCACCAATGAGGCCAGGTGAGGCGATCGCCTCAGGCATCACCAGGTAGGGGCAAGAGAGGGGCAGCCGATGGGCCATAGGCTTAAGGGAAGGGGTTAAGAAATTGTCATTGGGGAGGGAGGGGCACCATTTCAGTTTTCGCCTCAGACAGCAAAAAGGCTAGGTACTCCACTATCTGTGACTTGCAAAAATGTGCTGCATATGAACGCATGGAACCTAATGGAAACTTAAGTGTGTACTCTCTGTTAGATATCATTTCATCTCTTCAGCTACATGATTATTCTGTACACATGCAGGTCAGTGGTCATTCATAACCAGAGCAAGAATATTTAAAAAAGAAAACTGTAAATATATCATACAAGTGATCCAAGACCTAGAGGTGACCTCAACTGCAAATACAACACTGCCAACAGAAGTGTTTGAATAGGGGATGGGAATGGAGCAGGAGTGAGCTTCTGGAGGAACACAGAGGCACACACACAAGGACACTGCTGATGGTTCTAGTAAGTTCTCTACCTCACCCTAGTGCTGGATTTACAGCTACACTGCTCAGTGCTTCTGTATAGTGAGCTCCATGGTGCTGCTGACTCTGAGGTTGTCATTCAGATGATTATGCTTGCCCATTGTTCCTGCTTGCTTGACATTAACTTCAAAAACTGGATGTTCACAATTTACCTAATATATTCCACCCCATAACAGGAGACATTGTCACGGGATAATCAATGTTATTCATTTATTCTATCCATATTTTTAATGTTATGGCTTAACATATATGTTTGATACATGTTGTTAAAACCTATGAACACTAATGTGCCCTCTGTAAACCTCTCCCCCCAGAACACTGTGCAATGTCCGACAGCGGCAAAGGGTCCAGTTAACAAAAATATTCATGACGCCAGTTGCAGTGAAGCAACAATGGGACAGAGTCCCTTTAAGAAATGGTGTTGGTGGTGGTACCCAGGTGTAGAAATGGCCGAGTGGTATAGCGTGGCATACAATGTCCCTTACTGTTTTCTATGTGTCACGGTGCTTCTACCTGGATACGCTGGACCCCAGGCTTTGTCTTCCGAAGCAGCAAATGAGGGAGGTAGTTGGGGATGAAGAATAAATTGAGTCAAGACCTTGTGATGAAGTTCAATAACAGCTTTACTTGGCATAAACGTTTCTCCAAACAGGTTACAGACTTTGTCTTGGTTCCAGCAGGCTTTAGCATTAAAACTCTGGCAGGCCAACTCATCGTTGCTACATCTGTTGCTCTCTGGCTCTGCTGTACTAACAGGGTAGCTGTATAACTTAGCTTCCTCTGGATGCTGCAACTTGTCTCTTGGTAGTCTGTCTCTTAAGGAGTACCAGGGAACTCTACTTCCTGGCTTCCGAGGCTCTAAGCTGTGGCCTCCACATCCAGCAGAGCTGAAGGTGCTCTAGCTGGCTTGGGCACGTCCAGCAGGGACGTGGCCCCGCACAACCTCCCTTAGCAGGGTGTAAGCTGAAACTACTCCTAGAAACTGGTCCCCACCCTTCCTGCAAGAAGTGGGACATGCTCACTCCTCCACAGGGAAGGGTGTTAGAATGGAATGGAAAGCTCTATTCTATCTAACTGTAGCTCTGCCATATTTGCTGCCACCTGCTGGTGAACCAGGCACATTTCACGTGAACATAACAGTTGCAAAATAGGAAATGCACAGTGTTTGGACCTGGAGTAAATACACATGATGACATGAATAAAGATAGTAGCGGGGTGCACTCTGGGGCGTTACAACTGTAGATGCTATTTTTGGGAAATACTTGTCTTTTAGACCATGTTATATGTGAGTTTAGTTTGTATTCTATGTATTTGTACGATAAGCTGTATCAATTTGTGTACCTCCTATTGGTCTATTCAGATAATTTTGACACATTACTATTTTGTGTTAAGTATATTTCTTTGACCCTAATGTAGTCTTGTGATGCCATTCCAGTTTATATTACTTTATGCACTTATATAGCACTACTATATTCCACAGCGCTTTACAAACATTAGCATCCAACTGTCCCCAATGGGGCTCACAATCTAAGGTCCCTATCAGTATGTCCTTAGAACATACTGTCCTTAGAACATCAGGGAGAACATACAAACTCCATGCAGATGTTGCCCTTGGTTGGATTCGAACCTAGGGCCCCAGCACTGCAAGGTACCAGTGCTAACCACTAAGCCACCATGCTGCCCTTTATATCCAATAAACTTTATCTAGTTTAAAAAGAAAAATAAGAATTGTGGCCTCCTGATCACAGGGATTTCCAATAGTAGCCCTCCCCTCTTGACATATGCGTTTTGTAAAAATTAGCATTTGCCATGAAGTAACAATTTTTCAATACAGGGCAGCTTTAACCGTAGAGCTAAATGTGCTTCAGGAAGTGGCCTGCTGGTGGCAGCACCACTATCAACTATATCTGCATCTTTAGGATCTGGATGCAGGTAAACACTATGGTGGAGCAGGCTCCTGCCATGACATTCTCTGTACAGAAAGCAGTTTAATGCAGTGATATAGTGCTGCCTTGCTCAACACATTGAATATCCCCAGCATGCAGCTAAATGACATCACTGCAACTCACTGCACTGGGGTGCTGTCATTCTTTGCTCTAGGTGGTTAGATGCAGAATGGACATGGACATCACCACATTGCACCACCAGTAGCATGCTACTGACTAGACACAAGAGGCCCCAGATATAGGACTCATCCTTGGAAGGGGCTAATTGTGTGTAAGGTTTTTTCTATTATTATTTGCAGGTCTACTATTACAAAGCTTTGCCCAGGTTATTTAGATAGAGTTCTATTGCAGCAAACTGAATCATTACCCCAGTTAAATGAAAGTCTAGCAATGGTACCTTTTATATTAGGGGTTATTCAGGATTTGATATTGATGTCTTGTTCTCAGGATAGGCTATCAATATGTGATCAGCAGAGGTCCAACACATCAAATCCCTGCTCACTGGCTGTTTCAGAGAACCTCCAGAACTACACATTATCATCCATTGTGTAGTGGACGGAGCTGGTAACTACTTCCAATTAAGGGCTCTTTCACACTTGCGTATTTATTTTCCGGCATAGAGTTCCGTCGTCGGCGCTCTTTTTTCCCGGAAAAAATCCTGATCAGGATTATCCCAATGCATTCTGAATGGAGAGAAATCCGTTCAGGATGCATCAGGATGTCTTCAGTTCAGGACTGGAACGTTGTTTGGCCGGAGAAAATACCGCAGCAGGCTGCGCTTTTTGCTCCGGCCAAAAATCCTGAACACTTGCCGCAAGGCCAGATCCGGAATTAATGCCCATTGAAAGGCATTATTCCGGATCCGGCCTTAAGCTGAACGTCATTTCGGCGCATCGCCGGATCCGACGTTTAGCTTTTTATGAATGGTTACCATGGCAGCCAGGACGCTAAAGTCCTGGTTGCCATGGTAAAGTGTAGTGGGGAGCGGGGGAGCAGTATACTTACCGCCCGTGCGGCTCCCGGGGCGCTCCAGAGTGACGTCAGGGCGCCCCACGCGCATGGATCACGTGGTCGCATGGATCACGTGAACCATGCGCATGGGGAGCTCTGACGTCATTCTGGAGCGCCCTGGGAGCCGCATGGACTGTAAGTATACTGCTCCCCCGCTCCCCACTACTACTATGGCAACCAGGACTTTAATAGCGTCCTGGCTGCCATGGTAACCTGAAAGCATTTCGAAGACTGATCAGGATCCTGATCAGTCTTCTCATGCTTTCAGGCGACTTGCGTTCTGACGGATCCGGCGGGACAGAAGTGCCTGCCGGATCCTCAGAATGCAAGTGTGAAAGAGGCCTAACTTCAACAGGAGCAGCACCATAGTTACCAGCTACGTTCACTGCACAATGGAGGGAGCAATGAAGTTCCAGCACCTATTTCCGGCACCAGAGCTACAATAACAAAACAGATGATCAGCAGGGGTCTGGGCTGTTAGCCCCCCCGTTGATCTGATATTGATGGCTTATTCTGAGGATATGCCACTAATTTCAATTCCTGGACAATTCCTTTAAGACATATTGACCTAACTAAGAAGGTTCTTTTCCCCCTCTCAATTAAAGCTGAAAGTCACATCCATCAGAACAATGGAGGTTGGGTTTGATTAATTCCACTGAAAGATGTGGGCACCAATTTTGTCTTCAAACATTTATATTACAGTTTATCCAAAAATCACGTATAGATGGAATGGGATAGCCAGTCCTTTAAAAAAAACAATTTTGGTACAGTTGTGCCTAAGTTATGCCTAATGCATTGCTATGACTTTTCCTGCCTTTTCATGTTCTTCATTGCCCCACTTGGCATATAACTGTTTACTTTTCTTTTCCTGGAGTTTCCTGGAGTTTTCTTGAGTTAAAATATCAAGCCTTCACACGTATTGTGAGCTACAATTTAGATCTTAATGTACTGATTTCAAAATAGATGCATGTATTTTTCCTATTGAGGCATTATACCACTGAAACTGATAGGACCTGACATATATCTGTCCAGAGGTTTCATTAGAGGAATTAAAAACGGGCCATTATTTTTCATTGAGTTTATTACTTAAATTCCAGCCCAGTGCCACAGATGTCAACTCGGTGCTGCGGCTGTTAATGATTCAGCCCGTGTTTACTCAAACCTTTATGGAACATCAGGGAAATCTCTCAACTTCTTAATGTTATGTGATCATGTTTTCAGCATGTAAGGCATATGTACAAAAGGGAAATGATTTGTCCAGCTGTTGTTTTTAACTAGAAAAAAATTCCGTAACTTTACAAATGCTGATATAGATAACTAACACCCTGTACTGTCTGTTATGCCACTTATTATAGTAGAAATATGTTCTAACAGTTGAATTATTGCATCCCATCTAATGCATCCCATTGACTGGGTAATGTGTAAAAAGTACCGCCCACCCATCTGTCAAAAATGCTAATAATTGACAGATTTGGCCTCGTTGCAACTGCATCTGTGTATCTGGAACGAAGTGTGTGGCCAAGATGTTTATCAGACAAAGAGGTTATGACTAGATTTACACTATGTTTATTGAATGCAGCTGTACATTCATCCTTTCTATGGTAAAGGATCACAAATTATATCCATATCATGGGCAAAATTAGGATAACATTCCTTTGCAATTTAACTGTAAAGGGCCAAGCTCTTTTTGTTTTTAAGGATCAAAAGAATTTTGTATGTTTTCGTCTTCCTACGTTTGATTGATTGAAATTTGTTGCTGCCCATATACATTAAAGTGTGTAAATGAATATAGATCTTATGGTCATCATCTGCCATTTATTATTGGGAACAACATCAATCAGCAGTGCTGTTTTTTCAGCATATGTTCTTGTATTCTTCCAGACAATGGACAGTAAATAATTTGCATAACTGATGACCTTACAACTTTTGACTATGAGTTACTTAGGCTGATTGAAGAGTTTAAAGTGGTTGTCTCATTACAGACATTGATGGCATATTACAAGGGTGTGCCATCAATGTTGGTTCTTTGTGTGTTTGACAAGCTACAACCCCCTATATGAAACTATGACTAGAATAAAACAGCAACAGTGCTAGGAAAATACCATGTCACTTGCTCTCTTCTGGACTATAATAATTGATTCTGATGGCTCTTGCGTATAGTCTTTTTACCAACAAGAGACTAAGTGGCAAGAAGCTTTCTTAATACCATTACCCCTAGTGATCAAGAGGAGTTCCCCTGATTGGAAATGGATGGCCTATTCTAGTGTAATGCAATCAATGTGTCAATCCTGGTCCGAGGGCCAACAGGCGCACTTCTCTGCAGACAGTGCTGCCAGTGTCTGGTTGTCAGAGTAACAGGCAGGGAGCTCCCTGTGCAGGAGCACCTACCAATCATAGGCTCCTGGTTTTGAATTTTGGCATGATATTGCTTTCAAAAACCTGATACCTGATCTAGTTTCGTTTTTCTCTCCTGGTTTGCCATGTTTGTCCATCCTACAGGGGGAACCAGGAATGCTGGTCGGTCCTCGGAGCCCCAGGCCAACAAGGATGTGCGTTGCGGCTCCCAAGCGTCAGGGGCAGCATCTGTGCCCAGCGTGCAGGCATGCCGGCGTGAGCTGCCTCTCCCCAGTGTAAAGGCCAGCATCTGCAGAGTACAGATGGCGGTGAATGTTTTATCCTATGGCTTTCCCTGCTGGTGATATTTATTATAGTAGTCTCCACTGGCTTTGATTTCTGGATTGCACTTGTGACTACGGTTTTAGTTTCTGGTATTCTGGTATCGTATTTGATCTCCTCTTTCTGACTCTTTGGCGTGTTTTGGTTTTCCCTTTGCCTCTGGTGTATTTGCACTGTGTTGACCATCTGGCTTTTGTCCCTTCTTCTGGACGACTACTATTATTGTGTTTGTGCGTCTGTTTGTCCCTGTTTGTATGTCGCCCTTCACATACTGCAGTATAGGCACTGTCGTCCAGTTGTAGGTTACTGCCTAGGGTGACTGTGCAAGTAGGAAGGGATAGTGGGTCCGGGCAGTTTAGGGCTGTACTATCCGTTTGCGTGTGACGGAAGTCATTATACTGACACAGTCACCGGCCAGGCCTAATTCTGCCTGTTGTTCTGCTTTATGAATCAGTCTGTGATTTAGTGGAATAATGCAGAGTCTAACCCTGATGGTCCCCAGATTTGAGTTCTCATATTCGACATCTTAAGTCTGTCTTGCAGATACTGCGTGATAATTTGCTATCTGTGAAATTAAAAAAATGTTTCTTTAGAGTCAAAGAGGTGCCATTCTTAAGGTATATCATATCCCCAGACTCTTTTTGCATGAACCTAGTAAAAGTTCAAGAGATTAATTACTGGGTGCAACCTAAGTCTCTCAAGGCCCTGAAGAGGTTTATTATAGAAAATGTATTTAAAAATTTCTGTTATCGCCAAACTTCTTACTGACATTACCAGGAAAGGTGCTTACACGGTCAGTTGGAAACCTGAAGCTACGGTTACCTTTAAAACTGTTTTGTTGATGCTCCCATTCTTACCCAACTGGATCAGAATAGACATTTCATTGTTGAGGTCGATGCTTCTAAGGTAGGAGTAGAAGTAGGAGCGATGTTGTCTCAGGGTACATCCACTTTTACCTGTTTTAAACCAGTGTGTATTTTTCTAGACAATTTTCCTCTGCTGAAGCTAACTATGATATAGGCAGTCGTGAGCTTTTGGCCATTAAGAATTGCTCTATTTTCTTAAGGTGGCTAGACACCAGGTAGTGGTTCTCACAGACCACAAAAATATGACATTTCTAGATGCTGCCAAAAGACTCAATCCTAGGCAGGTAGAATGGGTGTTGTTTTTCACACGTTATAGTTTTGTTGTCCCTTATAGGCCGGGTTCCAAGAATATCAAGGCCGATGCCTTGTCAAGAAGCTTCTGTGCCACTCAAGCTTCAAGATCTGAGCTGGTTCCAATTTTTCCTGCAGGCACTGTTGTTTCTGCCACTTCTCCTGATCTGGCCTCCGAGATCTCCACCATTCAGAATCAGGTACCTGAAGGTACTCTTGCAGGTTTTTTTTTTGTTTATTTTAGCGGGGTTTCAGACCGCTTTATTGTCTGAACTTCATGACTCTATTTTCAGAGGTCATCCAGGTATTGAGGGCACTTGTATGTTGGTTGCTAGGCATTATTGGTGGCCTGCTATGTTATTCAGACTTACCTTTTGGCGCGTGAATCATGTGCCAGGTCCAAAACCCCCAGGTCTCGTCCAGCTGGAGACCTGTGTCCATTGCCTATTGCGAAGAGGCCGTGGTAATATATCTCCATGGACTTTATCATGGATCTTCCTCGCTCCCAAAGGAGGACCGTGATCTGTATGGTGGTGGACAGATTTTTAAAAATGTCACATTTTGTTTCTTTAAGCAAACTTCCTTCGGCTAAGGAATTCTCCTTGGTATTTTTACATCATACAGTTTAAATCCATGGCATTCCATAAAATATTGTATCTGTTCAATTAGTTTCTAAATTCTGGGGATCATTTAGCAATCATTTGGGTGTCACTCTCTCATTCTCTTCAGCCTTTCACCCGGAAACTAACTGGCAGAATGAAAGGCAGAATCAGAGCCCTAAACAGGTTTTGAGGTGTTATGTGACTGACAATCAAAATGATTGGGTATCATACATGTCATTAGCTGAACTGGACATCAAAAATCATCCTAACAGTTCTACTAATACCTCGCCGTTTTTCTGAAATTATGGTTTCCATCATTGCATGGGTTTATTTAAATCATCAAATTCTGATAATCCTGAGATAGAAGTGATGTCTGAAAAACTTTGCACAGTCTGGGCCCAGGTTCACACGAACCTGAGGAATTCCCAGGAGGTTCAAAACAAAACCACAAACAGCAAGAGATCTCTAGGAATACATTTTGTACTGGGTGACAAGGTGTAGTTATCCACTAGAAATACTTGTCTTGAGGTTCCATCCAAACAATTTGCGCTGAATTTTATTGGTCCTTATGAGATTGTTGAAGTTATCAATCCTGTGTCGTTCCAACTGAAATTAAATTAGTCATTCAAAATCCATAATCTGTTCCAATTAGTCTTTATTTCAAAGAGTACATTACTCCTCTGGTTTCACAGGAACCTCCTGGTCCGATTGAGGTAGAAGGTGATCGAAGTATGAGGTTGGGTGAATTTTAGATTCCATTCTGAAAATCTTGTGCACTGGAAAGGTTATGGTCCTCAGGAGAGTATTGATGAGTCATGTGTGTCGATGAGGTCCATGCTGATTGGTTGGTTAAGAGGTTCCACGAGTTACACCTTGATAAACCTGCTCCTATTGAGGGTCCAATGACCTCTCCTGAAGGGAGGATATTATCATGTTTCCCCCAGCTGCTGCTTCCTCCATGCGGCAGAAGCATCCAGTTGCTGGGGGAGCCAGTAGCACAGGCCGGCCCTCATAGCCAATGAGGATGTGCGCTGGGGCCCTTGACCATCAGGGCACGTGGGCGGCAGTACCGCCTGGTGTGCGGGCACGCCAGCATGAGCTGCCTCTCCCCAGTATAAAGGCTGGCATCTGCAGAGTACAGATGAAGGTGAATTTTTCATCCTTCCCCACTGGCGATATTTATTATTGCAGACTCTCCTGGCTCTTATTTATGGATTGGACTTGTGACTATGGTTTTGGCTTCTGGCATTCTGGTATCGTATTTGATCTCCTCTTTCTGACTCTTTGGCATGTTTTTGTTTTCTCTTTACCTCTGGGGTATTTGTACTGTGTTGACCGTCTAGCCTTTGACCTTTTTCCATACAACTATTATTGTGTTTGTGTGTCTGTTCCTGTTTGTGTGTCACCCTTCATATATTGCTCCTCCTTTAAAATAGAGGCTATTAGGAATATATTCATTTGCAATACTACAATGAGAAATACATTGGTACTACATATTTTTAAATATTAATAAATTTTCTGCTTTGCTGTTACAACCTGAAAATATAATAATGAATTATAGAGACAATTTAAAGTATTACAAATGCCTGAGGCATAAATTGCTGCTCAGATAAGAAACATTATAGTAAGTGAAGAAAGTAATCTGAATATTGACATAGCCCTCTGGCAAATTTTTTATTAGGTACAATCCTAATATCCTTCAACCCACTTATCAAACTAAGAGATTGTGCAGGCAAAAGCAGATTTTTTTCTTCTAAGCAAAGGCATATAGCAATTTCTATTATTTAGCGGATTTTCTCCTAAGGGCATATACAAGGTTCTTGATTAAACTTGTTTCCTTTGAATTATTAATTCTAGGAAGTAGGTTATGCTTGGCAGTCTCTACATTCAATTTTTTTTTTTTACTTTAGTTTATACAATCTAATTCATTGAGTGCTACGTAAATTAGGAACTCAGTAGTTGCTAAAAAATATATGTTTCTGCTTACCTTCTCATTGTTTTCTCTCTTTTAGGCATCATTCATGCAAGCAAATTACAGATCTGCCCAAGCTATATACCCATGCTGTACCTCAGGGCCGGTGCAAAGATTTTTGCCGCCCTAGACAAAAGAAAAGTTTGCTGCCCCCCTCCCCATGTGACATCACAATGCCCCACCCATATGATCTGCCATATGAAAGGGGTTCTGCAGTTTATTTAAACTGATGATCTATCCTCTGGATAGATCATCAGCATCTGATCGGCAGGGGTCCGACACCCGGGACCCCCGCCAATCAGCTGTTTGAGAAGGCAGTAGCGCCTCGGCCTTCTCGCTGTTTACCGCAGGCGCAGTGACGTCACGACTAGTATCACTGGCCTTGGCGGGGTTAAGCTCTGTTTACTTGAATGAAGCTTAGCCCCGCCCAGGCCAGTGATATTAGATCATCAGTTTAAATAAACTGCAGAACCCCTTTAACTAACGCCAGTTCTCTCTCTCTGCCTCTTGTCATTCTGTTCCTTCCCATGTCATTCTCTCTCCCCTTCTTGTCATTCTCTCCCCCCTCTTGTCATTCTCTTTGTCCCTCTTGTCATTCTCTTTCCCCCATGTCATTCTCTCCCCCTCTTGTCATTCTCTCGCCCCTTGTCATTCTCTTCCCCCCCCTCCTTCCCCCACCTCTAGTGTAGCGTGGCCGAGCTCTGTATGGTCCGTGGGTACAGGCGCTTTTGTTTCCTGTACCCGAGCGGACTGACAGGAAGTGCACACTGTGTGCGCACTTCATGTCAGTCCGGCCAGGTACAGGAGACAGATGCTCCCTGTACCAGCGGACCATACAGGGCTCGGACTTGCTACAATGAGGGAGTGCTCGGGCAGCTGCAGCATGAGGGGGGGGAAGGGGCGGCGCTCCTGGTGGCGTCCCTTCCCAAGGGGCGCTCTACTCAGCCGCCTAGTCCACCCATAGGACGTGCCGGCCCTGCTGTACCTGTAAATGGTTCTTCTACTTTATACAGAGTCTTTCATACTGTAGGATTGAAAGAAAAAATTCCATGCTCATCCAGAGGCAGTAGCATCTTTCTACAATACAGACCAGTACTACATGTAGTGTAGTGCTCTCCGTGCCAGGATGAGTTGCTCCTTTGTATATCAGATGTATATACCATATTTCTGGTACAGTAACACGAAAGTTATTTACATCTTCCAGTTTTTTTGGACTATTACATATAAAGACTTGTTTTATCTGTGTTAGTTATTTCCCTTCTTTTGTTTGGTCTTTTGTTTTGTTTGATTAATTTTTTCTTATTTTTAGGTTAACATTTTGGGGGCTTTAGACCCAATTAGTAGCTTTCCATAGGGTTATGGTCTTAAAGGAGTTGTCCTGCCAAAGTGTAATTACAAGTACTTGAGTGGAGCGAGTACTTGCCATCATACTGCGCTTCCAAGACGACGTACACTGTGATGAAGAGGAAGCAGCGTTCACATGGAGTGCCGTCTCCTCTTCAAACAGCTGATCGGCAGGGGTGTCGGAAGTCAGACCCCCGCCAATCAGATATTGATGACCTATCCTGATGATAGGTCATCAATATATATGGGAAACTCCTTTAACATATAATATTTTCAATTTATAATGGTCGCCCTGGAACCAATTACACTGAACCAGTCAGTGTTCATTCTTTTTGTGCTTTTACACCTTCACTGTCATTTTTAAAAAAAAATTTTACTCGGTGTGGATTATAAATCAGTAGTATTTAAATTTATGTTGCAGTGCAAAGAATAAAATGTGTGGCAAGCCTGCAACAAAATTTGTAGTACCCCAGACCTGTGCGTAATACTATTGGGTTCTTCAATTGCTGCATTCTTATATGTATTTCAATGTAATGCTATGTAATGTAATTTGTACCATGGTATTTTATTCAGCAGGGGAGGTATTGGTTGGCAATGGCTGGCTATAACAGAGTTAACCACCCTGTTCCACCCCTCCTAGTAGAGTGGGATGATCCAATTTCCTGCCAGGAGGGGGAAGTCTAGAGTAGTGTTGGGCGATAGTGACAGCTATACCACAAGTTGCTTCTCAGTACAGTGCACATAGATGTGTAAGCAGAAGGTGAGGGATGTACTAAACCCAAACTTAATACAAAGGTCATGAGTCCCATGGAAAGTATAATCCCCCATACAGTATGATGTCTTCTTGTTGCCCCCATACAGTATAATGTCTCCTTGTTGCCTTCATACACTATAACATCTTCTTGATGCCCCCAAATATTATAATATCTCCTTGTTGCCCTCATACATTATAATATCTCTTTGTTGCCCCCATACAGTATAATGTCTCCTTGTTGCCCCCACATAGTATAATATCTCCTAGTTGACCTCATTCATTATAATATCTCCTTGTTGCCCGCATACAGTATAATGTCTCTTTGTGGCCACCATACAGAATAATGTCTCCTTGTGGCCCCCATACAGTATGATGTCTTCTTGTGGCCCCCATACAGTATGATGTCTTCTTGTGGCCCCCATACAGTATAATGTCTCCTTTTGGCCCCTATACAGTATAATGTCTCCTTGTTGCCCCCACACAGTATAATGTCTCCTTGTTGCCCCCACACAGTATAATATCTCCTTGTTGCCCTCATACAGTATCATGTCTCCTTGTAGCCCCCATACTGTCTAATGTCTCCTTGTTGCCTCCATACAGTATAATGTCTCCTTGTTGCCCTTATACAGTATAATGTCTCCTTGTGGCCCTCATACAGTATAATTTCTCCTTGTGGCCCTCTTACAGTATAATGTCTCCTTGTTGCCCTTATACAGTATAGTGTGTCCTTGTGGCCCTCATACAGTATAATGTCTCCTTGAGTATTTATCATGATATATATCATGATAAAGAGTTGGGAAGAGTTGGGAAGTGGCTCCTAGACACCCATTCTCAAGAACCTGCCGGACAATTCAGAAGTACATGTAGCTCATAGAGCACCTACTTCATTGGAAACAAACTGAAGACACTGCTGGGAAGTGAGGGAATAGAGCTAAGCCACCCATCACCAAGAATGATACAATACAATGTGGAGGATGGGAGTGGTAGTGGCACTGATGTAGTGTAGTTCTGTCATGGTGTCCTACCTCAGGCCATCGCCCCCTGGGGTCTATTGCAGTAAAAGTTGTAGCACTAAAGAATGAGGCCAGAATTCTTTTACTAACAAAATCCTTTTACTAAGTGCAACTTAGAACTTGAAAATACAAACCTGCTCCCCAGGCTTGTGCACAAAACATCATCAGAGCAGGAAGGGAGGCTGACACCACAGGTCATGTGAAATATGAAAGGGGCCACTGCCGAGGAAGTAAGTGAACTGTAAAACCCTTACATTTGGTTAGTTAGAAACATAAAAAGAACAAAAAAATAACTTGGACAACCCCTTTAAATTCTAACTATTCATGATATTGTTTTTTATCATTTAAAAAAAAAATTCAAGTAAGAAAAAAAAAATTTCCAAAATAAAACATATAAAATTGTAAAATTAAATAGAAAAAAAAGAAAACCAGACATATTGGATATTGCCGTGTCCGTAACGACCGACTCTACAAAAATATCACATGATCCACCCCCTCACCTGAACGCAGTAGATCAAATAAAATAAAAACTGTCAAAAAAGCCATTTTTTGTCACCTTACATCACAAAAAGTGCAACACCAAGCGATCAAAAAGGTGTATGCCCCCCAAGATAGTACCGATCAAACCATTACCTCATCCTGCAAAAAATGAGCCCCTACATGAAACAATCGGGCAAAAAAACTATGATTTTTTTTGTTTCAAAAATGCTGTTATTGTGTAAAACTTAAATAAATAAAATAAGTATACATATTAGCTATCGCCACGTCAGTAAGAACCTGCTGTATAAAAATATTACATGAACTAACCCTTCAGGCGACCACAGTAAAAAAATAAAAAATAAAAACTGTCAAAAAAGCCATTTTTGTCACCTTACATCACAAAAAGTGTAATACCAAGCGATCATAAAAACATATGCACACTAAAATAGCACCAATAAAACCGTCATCTCATACCGAAAAAAATGAGACCCTACAAAAAAAACGATGGCTTTCAGAATATGGAGACACTAAAAAATCATTTTTTTCAAAAAAGCTTTATTATGTAAACCTGAAATAAAAAAACATATTTGGTATTGTCGCGTCCGCAACAACCTACTCTATAAAAAATACCACATAAATAACCAAAAATAAAAACAGCGCCAAAACAGCAATTTTTTGTTACCTTGCCTCACAAAAAGTGTAATATAGAGCAACCAAAAATAATATGTACGCTAAAATAGTACCAATAAAACTGCCACCTTATCCCGTAGTTTCCAAAATGGGGTAACTTTTTTGGAGTTTCTAATCTAGGGGTGCATCAGGGGGTCTTCAAATGTGACATGACAACTTAAAATTATCCCAGTGAAATCTGCCTTCCAAAAACCATATGGAGTTTCTTTCCTTCTGCGCCCTGCCATGTTCCCATACAGCAGTTTCTGACCACATATGGGGTGTTTCAGAATCAGGGTAATAAATATTGAGTTTTGTTTGACTGTTAACCCTTGCTTTGTTACTGGGAAAAATGGAGTTAAATGGAAAATCTGCCAAAAAAGTGAAATTTAGAATTTTCATCTCTATTTTCCTTTAATTCTTGTGGAACAGATAAAGGGTTAACAAAGTTTGTAAAATCATTTTTGAATACCTTGAGGGGTGTAGTTTCTAAAATGGGGCCAGTTATGGGTAGTTTCTATTATGTAAGGCCCACAAAGTGACTTCAGACCTGAACTGGTCTTACCCCGCACCATGGGGTAGGTCCGATCGCAGCCCCTACTCCACTCACTGCCGTCCTCATACTTACCTTCCTGTTCCTCCTGGCTGGGACTTCAGCGCACCCTCGATGCAGGGATGGATGCTGGCAGAGAGGCAGCTGCAGCTGGGACGTCACGTCACACTCGAGTCGCGCAGCAGGTCTGAGAGTCAGTCAGCCATTCCTCCTTCCTCCCTGGCCGGAAGTTCCGGAACTACAGATTAATTGTCGGGTCCGACCAGGGAGAGGTATACCCTATTGCGAAATAAATAAGTCCCCTAACCGGCTGCTTCTGCTGCCAGAGAGGGGGGGCCCTTTGTACCGATACTCTTATTTAAGTACTCACCGATAGCAATTACTGAAATCAAGTAGGTGTTCACGGCTGGTTTGGGGTGTCTGGGGTGAGTTTTTTAAATACCCTACCTGTGGATCTGTGGATGACACTTATGGGGGACCTGTGGATAACACTTATGGGGGACCTGTGGATGACACTTATGGGGGATCTGTGGATGACACTTATGGGGGATCTGTGGATGACACTTATGGGGGACCTGTGGGTGACACTTATGGGGGACCTGTGGGTGACACTCATGGGGGACCTGTGCATGAGACTTATGGGGGACCTGTGGATGACAGTTATGGGGGACCTGTGGATGACACTTATGCTATATGTGACATCCACAGATCTCCCACAGACACTCTGCTGACACTGCAGTGGGGAGGGAGGAGGAGGGGACACTCGCGGCAGGCCGGTGCTGTGACTCTGCTGCTTCATCTAATACACCGGCCCCGTTCCTATACCACATTCATGTAAGTAAATCTGTAAAAGTAGCGGCAACCCAGGGGTAGTTAGTATGGTACTTACTAACAGAGGCGTACACACAACCCCCAGTGTGAAACTGATCCATGGGACCCCCTCCCCGTCGTCGCCCCCATCAGACCTCAGATCAGCCCAAAGGCGGTCGACCCCCATCAGACCCCCACTCTGTCCCCATCGGCTCAGGGCCCAGGCCAGGCCCCAACATACTTACCTGTTCTGCACCGCCACCACGGCTACTCTTCCTCGCCAGAAGTCTCGCTCCTCTCTGCCTCACCGGCCAGCACTGCACTGTCACCTGACAGCGTGCAGCATCAGGTCATAGTGTGCGCACGACGTCCTGAGGCTGTACGCGCTCAGGACAGTAAAGTGCCGGCCAGGGAGGGTAAGTATAAAGGGACAGACGGCACGCCGGAAACGAGGGGAATAGCACTGGGCCCCGGGACGGGTATACAGCACTACTGCAGGCAGGGCCGTCTTTAATATTAAGTGCACCCTGGGCAAGAATTTACTTGGGTCCCCTGGATCGTGATTGATAATGCTCTGTGCCTCTCTGTGATCTTTTCAATACAAAATCACAGTTAGATAAAGTTTTAACCCTGATTTTGTAGCAAATAGATCACAGAGAGGCACAGAGCGTTATCAATCATGTTACTGCTCTGTGTCTCTGCTGTCCGGAGCGGGGCTTGGCTCTCTTTCACTCAGCGGATTAGCCGCACGGGATCCGCTTGTGTGAAAGAGCCCTAAGCCCAATGCATGGCTACACTCACCCAGTCCTAATAAAATCTGGTCCTACCTCATCCAGGATATCGCTGGTGTCGGTGTGATGTCCACTGGATCCTGTATAAGGTCCCTGTGGTGATAGAGAAAAAAATAATAATCACATAAGGAAGGGATGGTGACTGCCCCTGTGAAATCACCAGCAGGGGGCGCTGTGCTGGCATGTAAGACTGAGCCATGCCAATGTATAGCGGGTAATCTAGGACATTTCCCCTAAGTGTTACCGCAAACTGCGGATTCGCAAAACACAGAAGCCGCTCCGTGTGCCTTCCGCAATTTGCGGAACGGAATGGGCGGCTCATTATAGGGATGCCTATTCTTGTCCGCAAAACGGACAAGAATAGGACATGCTCTATTTTTTTTGCGGAGCCATGGAATGGAGCAACGGATGCGGACCACACACGGAGTGCTGTCCGCATCTTTTGCGGCCCTATTGAAGTGAATGGGTGCAGACTGGCAGTAGGTGCAGGTCCCAGAGGTGGGACCCGCTCCTATCAGACAATGGGGACATATTCTAGCGATATGCCCCCATTGTATGTTATGGGAATACCCCTTTAAGCCCATCTCCCTCACTTTAAAAAAAAAGTTCAATCTTGGTTTTATCAGACCAGAGAATCTTGTTTCTCAGTCTGAGAGCCTTCAGATGTTTCCTTGCAAACTCCAGACGGGCTTTCACGTGTCTTTTAGAGGCTTCTTAATGGCCACAGTGCCATAAAGCCCAGATTGGTGCAGTGCTGCAATAAGGGTTGACCTTCTGAAAGCTTCTATTTGCACACAGGATCTTAGGAGCTTAGCCAGAGTGACTATTGGGTTCTTGGTCACCTCTCTTAGCAAGGCCATTTTTCTTCGATTACTTAGGGTACTTTCAAATTAGCGGCAGGGGAGTCCGTCAGGCTGTTCCGGCAGGTGAACAGCCTGTCAGATCCGTCCTGCGGTCAGTTCACGTGCCCCCGGACTGCCGCTCAGTCCCCATTGACTATAATTGAGTTCCGGCGGCAGCACGGCAGCGCACGGTAAGAGGCCTCCGGACTAAAAGTACGACATGCAGTACTTTTAGTCGGGCTGCCTCTTGCCATGCGCTGCCGTGCTGCCACCGGAACTCCGCCTCCATTATAGTTCCTCGGGACAGAGCAGTAGTCCGGGCCACACGTGAACTAGAGCCAGGACGGATCCGACAGGCTGTTCACCAGCCGGAACAGCCTGACAGACTCCCCTGCTGCTAGTGTGAAACTAGCCTTAGTTTGGACGGCCAGTTCTAGGAAAAGTCCTGGCTGTTCCAATCTTCTTCCATTTAAGAATTACAGAGGCCACTCTTGGGAACTTTCAGTGCAGGAGACATTTTTTTGTACCCTTCACCAGATCTGAGCATTTACAATATCATGTCTTTAGGCACTATAGGACGTTCTTTCCTCCTCATGTCCTGGTTTTTGCTCTGATATGCATTGCCAGCTGTGAGACCTTATATAAACGGGGTGTGTCTTTGCAAATCCAATCAACTGCATTTACCACAGGTGGACTGTAGTAGGCCCCCCGAGCAAAATTTCAAGTGTCATAGCAAAGGCTCTGAATACTTATGCAAAATTTTAGTTTTTCCTTTTTAATAAATTTCCAATAATTTTTAAAATTCTGTTTATACATTCTTATAATTGGGTTTTGAGTGCAGATTAATGAGGGGAAAAACTTGTTTTTTTATTTTTCTAGCCGAACCATAACAAAATGTGAAAAAAGTGAAAAGCTATGAAGACTTTCCGAATGCACTGTATATGAACTCATCGTTGTTAATGGGTTTAAAAATTATGAAAATAGCCATATCCAAATGTCATAAGTAGAGATAAGCGAAGTTTAGAAAAATTCAATTCAGCCGATTCGACGAACTCAATTCGGCACGAAATTCGATTTGTTAAAAATTTATTTGTCACGAATCACTATAAATCAGGTATACCCCGACCTCTCAGTGTGAAGGCATGGAAGTTAACCGTTTCCCAACTGCCAACAGTATATTTATGTTGGCAGCCAGGCATTTGCAAATGGCCACCGGCCAAGCAAGTGCCGATGTGATTTTCACGGATGGTTGCTAAGAGGTGTTGTTTGTAAACATTCAGTTTTTTATCACGCAAGTGCAAAACGCAATAAATCACATTGCACCCGGGCGAAAAAAACTGAACAACTGAACGCGATCGCAACAAAACTGAATGTATTTGCTTGCAAAATCGTGCAGTTTTCACTGAACACATCTGAATGCATCTGGACCTCAATACTGCATCTACAGTATTAGAATGTATTGGCTCCGAATGTATTGCTTCGCAAAGGGGTAAATTGGAACTGAAACGGACCTGAGTTCGGGAAATGTTTTTTTACAGTACAAATTAATTCATGAAGTTATTGTGCGAATTCGTCGCAAAACAATAACTTCGGCTCATCAGAGCCAGTACACTCTAATGCTGTACGGTGCTCCTGCTCCGTACAGTATTAGAATGAAGTTTTATGCTTCATCCGAAGTGTATTCGCTCATCCCTAATAGTGGTATCTCAGCCAAGAAAATCATGTGAGTGCCATGACAGTTGTAAGAATACAAATTGAAATCCATCCATTCCAAAGCCAAGAGGCAAAATATTGGAGCAAAACAGTAACATTGCAGTTACATGAGAAGAATCTGCATAACTAATCATATGCTAAATAGTTGCAAGTCCAATTTATGTATAAGATAGCCAAGATGATTGTCTCTAAAATGATGGTAGTTTCACTTTCGAAGCTGTAGTCAATGGTGAGATATGGAGCCTGAAAGTCAAAAGCTTAAAACATTCTTATCCTTTTTGCTTGTCAGTGTATACTAATGCACACTAGGGGAGTGTCGTAAAAGAAAACTGGCTAAATTGTCCATAGGAACCAATCAGATTCCACCTTTCTTTTTCCAAAGGACCCTGCAAAATGAAAATTTGAATCTGAATGTTTCTTATGGGCAACTAAGCTGTTTTTACGTTACACCAGTTTAGATAAATCTACCTCACTAACTGCATGAGTAAAATAATGAATTAACTCTTAATGTGGGTGCAGTAGAACATCATGCATTTGACAATTCACTCAACTTGCAGTCTCCCTATTGTCTCCCAATAGTCTCAAAACAGTTTCCCTGCAGTGTCCCTGCACTCGCCCTCTTTAATATGCTTTTTTAAACCAGTTTTCAGTGACACTGTCCCTAGTGCATGACCATTTGCTACGTCTTCTCCTTTGTTCAGCTCACAGTGAAATGGCAGAGACTGCGCAGAATGAGGCTTTTATAGGGCTATGACATCACAAGGATATGGATATCAGTGGATTGGCTGGCTGCAGGACATTATGGGTCATATCATGTAATTTCGGATTTATGGCAAATCGAATTTTACCTAAACTTCGGATAAAATTCCACTTCGGCTGCTTCGATTAGCTCAACATTATTGTTAACACAAGGCTGTTGTGCCAACATTAGAGCCCTAGCTGCGCCTCAAATTCTGCCCACATATCCTGCATACCGCCACACTAACATCCCCAGGTTAATTGCTGAAAAATTCCCACACTGCCCAGTATGCCATTTTCCCTCCACCTGTGCGTGATGCCTGTCTGCCGCTGCTTCTATCAAACCATGCACTACTAGTGGCTGACTAGCAGACAGTGTACCCCTCCAGTGTTTGGCTGCAGATCTCCCACTGCTCCACCCTGCTGTCTCATGGGCATGCTTTCACCCTGCTGTGTCACGTGCACACTTCCACCCTTGCCCCTGATGATGATGATGCCCCCTCTTCACCTGGCTCCCACATGCCATTGACTACATCTAAATCACTTTGGTCCTCACCTGTCTCTTGCACACGTCCCTGACCTCTCACAACATGTGTTCCCACCCAACTGTCATCCTCTGTAATTGCGCGCCTAGAGGAGTCCGCAATGGACCTCTCCTCCAAATCTTTGCTGGCCTGTAACTGCTGACGGCCTTCAAAAAGCTCATCCTTTCTTAAAAGCAGAGCAGAGTCGGTGGCATACATTACTCGTCTAGCAGAAGGAGCAGCAAAAGAAATAGGCAGGTTCAGCACAGGTGAGGGCATAGAGGCAGTTCCTGGGCCATGCCAACTAAGCATGGTGTCAGAGGAACCCACCGATTCCTGGGTGTATGTATCTGTTGTCACCTGAGATGATGTTGTAGAGTGAGTCAACAACCCAGTACAGCTGGGTTGTTGGTCAAAACATGACCACTGAATGACAGTGGCATCTCTGGCCTGTTGCTGTGGCTGCTGCAACCACCAACCCTTCTGCTGCTACTTGTGCTGGCTACAGCAACTTTTTTGCCACTGCCCGTTCCTTTGGAGGGCCCAGGCAACTGTCTGTTGGCCATAGTGTACAGTAATTGTATTAGTAATGTAACAGATTAACTGCAAATGTGTCAGCAGTTCAACAAGATGCAGACAGCGATATATTAGACCACCCTTTAATACTGGGGCACAGTAATTCTATATAGAAAATAAGAGATTACCGGCAAATGTGTCAGCAGTTCAACAAGATGCATATGGCGATATATTAGACCGCCCTTTAACCAGTCCCCGACCGCCGTACGCAGGATTGCGTCCTGCGGGCGGCCGGGATCTTCTGTTTGGACGCGCCGGGGCGTCATCTCGCGAGACGCGAGAGTTCCTGTGAGCGCGCGCGTGCGCGCGCGCGTTCACAGTGAAGCGCGGCTCGAGAGTTGGACTACAGCCTGCCAGCGATGATCAATCGCTGGCAGGCTGTAGATGCGATATAAATCGCATCAAACAGCTATATCAGACGCTGTTTTATGAACAGCGTCTGATATAGCTGCTACCTGGTCCTCTGGTGGTCCCATTTTCTGGGATCGACCACCAGAGGACCAGGTAACTACAGTAAAAGTTGCACCAAACACTACACTTACCCCCCCACCCCCTCACCTATTAACCCCTTGATCACCCCATCTAGACCCCTGATCACCCCCTGTCATTGATCACACCCTTGTAAGGCTTTATTCAGACGTCCATATGTGTTTTGCGGATCCGTGGATTCACGGATCCGTGGATTCACGGATCCGCGGATCCGATCCGCAGATCCTCAAAACACGGACACCGGCAATGTGCTTTCCGCATTTTGCAGATCCGCACATTGCCAGAACTATATAGAAAATGCTTTTTCTTGTCCGCAATTGCGGACAAGAATAGAACATGTTCTATATTTTTGCGGAACGGAAGTGCAGACCCGGAGCGCGGATCCGTAATTCCGGATCCGAGCGGGACAAAGTCTGTCCCCATAGAAATGAATGGGTCCGCAATTCCGTTCCGCAAACAGAATTTCGGACGTGTGAATGGGGCATAAGGGTCCCTTATCACCGCCAGTTAGTTAGCTACTTGTTAGGTAGCTAGCGCCCAGCCCACCGCACCGCAGTCACTGATTTTGGCAGAGATTTTTCATCCACATTGATCGATGCGAATGAAAAAATCTGTGCCGTTCATTTTATTTTTCCAGCCCAGAGGCTGAACGGAAAAAAATCTCATTACCCGTCTGCTCAATATACGGAGAATCGCAGAAACTCCTAATGCTGGCCATACGTGTAATGATTGCGGAGACCCTCAAATGCCAGGGCAGTACAAAACCCCACATGTGACCCCATTTTAGAAGAAGACACCCCAAGGTATTCTGTGAGGGGTATGGCGAGTTCATGGAAAATTTTATTTTTGTCACAAGTTAGTGGAATATGAGACTGTAAAAAAAAAAAAAAAAACAATTTCCGCTAACTTGTGCCAAATTTTTTTTCTGTGAACTCGCCATGCCCCTCACGGATTACCTTGGGGTGTCTTCTTTCCACAATGGGGTCACATGTGGGGTATTTATACTGCCCTGGCATTTTAGGGGTCCTAAAGCGTGAGAATCCAAATGCGTAAAAATGGCCTGTGAAATCCTAAAGGTACTCATTGGTTTTAGGGCCCCTTTGCGCATCTTGGCTGCAAAAAGTGTCACTCATGTGGTATCGCCGTACTCAGGAGAAGTAGGGCAATGTGTTTTGGGGTGTATTTTTACATATACCCATACTGGAGTGTGAGAAATATCGCTGTAAACGACAACTTTTTACATTTTTATTCAAAGTTGTCAATATACAGAGATATTTCTCTCACCAGCATGGGTATATGTAAATACACCCTAAACACATCGCCTACTTCTCCTGAGTGCGACGATACCACATGTGTGACACTTTTGCAGGCAAGATGCTAAAGAGCCCAAATCCAATGAGTACCTTTAGGAGGGCATTTTACGCATTTTTCTCTCACGCTTTAGGGCCCTAAAATGCCAGGGCAGTATAAATACCCACATGTGACCCATTTTGGAAGAAGACACCCCAAGGTATTCGCTGAGGGCATAATGAGTTCATGAAAAATTAAACTTTTTGTCAAAAGTTAGCGGAAAGGAGACTTTGTGAGAAAAACAATAAAAATCAATTTCCACTAACTTGTGCCAAAAAAAATATTCTATGAACTCGCCATGCCCCTCATGGAATACCTTGAGGTGTCTTCTTTCAAAAATGGGGTCACATGTCGGGTGTTTCTACTGCCCTGGCATTTTAGGGGCCCTAAAGCGTGAGAAGAAAAATGCGTAAAAATGCCCTCCTAAAAGGTACTCATTGGAATTTGGGCCTTGCGCATCTTGCCTGCAAAAAAGTGTCACACATGGGTATCGCCGTACTCAGGAGAAGTAGGGCGATGTGTTTTGAGGTGTATTTTACATATACCCATGCTGGGTGAGAGAAATATCTCTGTATATTGACAACTTTGAATAAAAAATGTAAAAAGTTGTCGTTTACAGCGATATTTCTCACGCAGCATGGGTATATGTAAAATACACCCCAAAACACATTGCCCTACTTCTCCTGAGTACGGCGATACCCATGAGTGACACTTTTCTGCAGCCAAGATGCGCAAAGGGACCCTAAAACCAATGAGTACTTTTAGGATTTCACAGGCCATTTTTATGCATTTGGATTCTCACACTTTAGGGGCCCCTAAAATGCCAGGTGAGTATAAATACCCTACATGTGACCCCATTTTGGAAAGAAGACACCCTAAGGTATTCTGTGAGGGGCATGGTGAGTCCACAGAATTTTTATTTTTGGCACAAGTCAGCGGAAATTGTTTTTTTTTTTTTTTAATTTTGTTTTTACAAAGTCTCATATTCCACTAACTTGTGACAAAAATAAAATTTTACATGAACTCACCATACCCCTCACAGAATACCTTGGGGTGTCTTCTTTCCAAAATGGGGTCACATGTGGGGTATTTATGCTGTCCTGGCATTTTAGGGGCCCCTAAAGGGTGAGAAGAAGTCTGGAATCCAAATGCGTAAAAATGCCCTGTGAAATCCTAAAGGTACTCATTGGTTTTAGGGTCCTTTGCACTCAGGCTGCAAAAAGTGGCACACATGTGGTATCGCCGTACTCAGGAGAAGTAGGGCAATGTGTTTTGGGGTGTATTTTTATATATACCCATACTTTGTGTGAAAAATATCTCTGTAAACGACAACTTTTAAAAAATTTTATACAAAGTTGACAATTTACAGAGATATTTCTCTCACTCCAACATGGGTATATGTAAAAATACACCCCAAAACACATTGCCCTACTTCTCCTGAGTACGGCGATACCACATAAGTGCCGCTTTTGCAGCCTGGGTGCAAAGGCCCAAATTCCAACGAGTACCTTTAGGTTTTACATGGCGGCTCACAATTTAGCCCCGCCCAAAATGCCAGAACAGTAAACACACCTCACAAATGACTCCATTTCGGAAAGTAGACACCCCAAGGTATTCACTGAGGGGCATAGTGAGTCCGTCTGAGATTTTTTTTTTTTTGCCAGAAGTTATCAGAAATTGAAACTTTTTTTTATTTTTTCTCAGAAAGTGTCAATTTCCGCTAACTTGTGAAAAAAATGAAATGATACATGAACTCACCAAGCCCCTCCGCGAATACTTTGGGGTGTCTTCTTTCTAAAATGGTGTCATTTGGGGGATATTCATACTATCCTGACATTCTAGCACCTGAAGAAACATGACAGGTGCTCAGAAAGTCAGAGCTGCTTCAAAATGCCGAAATTCACTTTTTTGCACCATAGTTTGTAAACGCTATAACTTTTACCCAAACCAATAAATATACACTTATTGGATTTTTTTTTATCAAAGACATGTAGAACAATAAATTTAGAGAAAAATTTATATAGAAATGTAGTTTTTTTTTAAAATTTTACAACAGAAAGTGAAAAATTTCATTTTTTTGCAAAAATTTCGGTAATTTTTGATTAATAGCAAAAAAAGTAAAAATGTCAGCAGCAATGAAATACCACCAAATGAAAGCTCTATTAGTGAGAAGAAAAGGAGGTAAAATTCATTTGGGTGGTAAGTTGTATGACGGAGCAATAAACGGTGAAAGTAGTGTAGTGCCGATTTGTAAAAAGTGGCCTGGTCATTAAGGGTGTTTAAGTTAGGGGGGCTGAAGTGGTTAATACTGAGGCATGGTAATTCTATGTATCAACTAAAAGATTAAAGGGCATTGTGTCAGCAGATGAACAATATGCACGTAGCGATATATTAGACCTCCCTTTAATACTGCAGCACAATAATTCTATATATAAAATAAAAGATTAACTGTGAATGTGTTACTAGTTCAACAGGATTCAGACAGCGATATATTAGACCACCCTTTAATACTGCGGCACAGTAATTCTATCTACAAAATAAGAGATTAACTATGAATGTGCCAGCAGTTCAACAAGATGCAGACGCAGGGGTGTATCTATCACGAGGCAAACAAGGCATTTGCCTGGGGCGGCAAAATGCCGGTATACTCAGATCCGATGGTATATTCTAACCCCCAGCCAGGTGTTCCCATGGTGACAGGGACGCTTGCCTGAGGGTTAGAATATACAGGGCCCTGCCGCTCACAGGATTATACATTTATTAACTGTAATCTGTAACTTTAACTTTAAATGAGCATTTATCTCTTTACTAGGGTATCTTACCCTCAGCTCCGGTAACAGGCAGTGCGGGCGGCGCTCACTCACTGATGTCACGTGCCTGCTCCTCCCACTAGGCGGCGTAGGAGCGTGACATCAGTGAGTGAGCGCCGCCCGCACTGCCTGTTACCGGAGCTGAGAGTAAGATACCCTAGTAAAGAGATAAGCGCTCATTTAAAGTTAAAGTTACAGATTACAGTTAATAAATGTATAATCCTGTAAGCGGCGGGAAGGGGGATCTGTGGATGGCACTGTCATGGGGGATCTGTGGATGGCACTGTTATGGGGGGGATCTGTGGATGGCACTGTTATGGGGGGAATCTGTGGATGGCACTGTTATGGGGGGGGATCTGTGGATGGCACTGTTATGGGGGGGAATCTGTGGATGGCACGGTTATGGGAGGGGAATCTGTGGATCATGGATGACTGATCTTTGTAAAGTGGTTGAATTTACACGTTATATTATTATATCTAAAGATTTTCTTTAAATAATAGATGCAACATTTGGTACAGAAAGCACAAAATATTGGCCTTCGTTATTCACTTTTAAATACAGAAAGGATGATGTGAAGCTCTAGGTGGAGCCTAAAGAGGAAGGGGTGGGGTTTACAGAGGATGAGGTTTGGCCTTGACAGGAAGGAGTGGGTCAAATTTATATTAGGGGGGTGCCCGAGTTTAGTCTCGCCTATGGCAGCACAAAACCAAGCTACACTACTGGTATATTAGACTGTCCTTGAATACTGAGGCACAGTAATTCTATATATCAACTAAAAGATTAACAGGAATTATGTCAGCAGTTGAATAAGATGCATGTGGCGATATATTAGACCGTCCTTTAATACTGCAGCACAGTAATTCTATATATAAATTAAGAGATTAACAGCATTTCAAGTAAAAACTCTCTCTACAATCTCCCTACGCTGTCCCTGCACTCTCCCTATCCAATATTTCACAATTAAAAGCTTTCTGCAACACTGTCACCAGCACATAAGAAATTGCCATCTCTCTCCCTATGCTCAGCTCACAGTCAAACGGCAGAGATCGCACAGGATGAGGCTTTTTATAGGGCTGTGACATCCCAGGGGATGGCTATCTGCCGACTGGCTAGCTGCATGGCATTATGGCTCAAAAATAACACAGGTATGGTTATTTAAATAGGTACCAATTATCACTCACCTTATATCGCTGGTGGAGCATGTTGTGAAGTATGAAAAAGATGGCTATTTATTTTAATGTTTAAGAACTATATACATTTCTGTACTTAAGGGTGTTTTACTTCAGCAAATGGCATTTATCATGTAGACAAAGTTAAAGAGGTTGTGCATCCTGTTTGTATTGATGATGATGACCTATCCTCTGGATAGGTCATCAATATCTGATCAGCAGGGGTCCAACACCCGGTATCCTCGTCAATCAGCTGTTTGGAGTACAGGCGTTATTTTGGAAGTGCAGTAAAATTGCAAGTACACACGCCATTCACTTGAATGGAATAAGTACTTGTAATTACACTACGCCACCGCTCTAGGGGAGATGACGCATAGTGTAAAGATGAGGAAGCAGCACTCACATGGATCACATATTGATGACCTATCCTTTAATACAATTACTTACTAATGTATTGTCCATATTGCCTCCTTTGCTTGCTTGATTCAGTTTGCTGTCGCATTATACATTGCTCATTTACAGAGGTTATGGCCATGTCTGTAGTGCAGATATGAAATGGCCGAGACGAGAGCTGCTGCATATTTGTGCTTCCATGGTCCCAGCCACCAGAGAATCAGCACTTTTTCCTTAAGTGTGCAAGCACGGCAACCGGTGCTGGATTACAGGGCGGTTGTTACCATGGATACGAGCAGTGTATAACGTCATAGGAAAATGAATAAAGCCAGCAATGAGGCAATAAAGACAATCACAATACATTAGTTAGTGCCTTGTATTAACGTTTTCTACATGATAAATGCCATTTGCTGAAATGAGACAACCGTTTTAATGTTTGTGAGGCTAAATTCATATCTGCTTTCTGGCCACCTTTGCAGATTCCATCAAAAAATGCATGACTTTTTTTTCCAGAAAAAAAAAATATATAAATTTTTGGTGACTCAATTCAGCTGAATTTTGGAGAAAGTTTTATAGTCTGTACCATTCTTTTCAGTTATCTGCCAAATATGGCACTTCCACTATTATCGTTGTTCTACTACTCTAACAGAGATGAAAAACAGGAATTACAAGCACTGGATTGAACCCAGCCTTAACTGTAATAAAGTATATATGATTTTTTTTTTAAATGTAAAAATGTATATAAAAATGCTAGTATGAACAGCTCTCAATACTGATAGAATAAGTAAATGCTCATAATTTCATGAACTAGTATTGGACTATGACCAATGTTCAAATACCAAACTATACTCTCAGAGTGCATGCTTCTTTTGTAACCCATTACTGCTCTGTGCCATAAATGTTCATTGCTTGTGACTGTGCATTGTTCTATAGCGGCATACATTTTAGTGCTGTTATTATGAAGGCGGCTATAATTTACATTCAACCCTCTGTCACACAGCAATGGCCAAGATCTGACAAATAAGTATTCCCTAAAGATGCCTAAGCATTTTGTATGCACAAGCTAAAATACATATAAATACTTAGGTATTTGAAAACAATGTTATAAAAATATTAATCAAAAGTAATAAAAAAGTAAAATTCCCCAGGTAGAGCAAAAAGGTTAAAATGTATACATATTTAATATCTCCAGAATCATAGTAAGGTGTTTAATAAAGTAAAATGAATAGTATAGAAATAGTAAAGACAGTAAAAGAGTAGTCCAGAAACTGAAAACCTGAACAGACCCAACACTTCTCTGTTTACGTTTTTAGAGGCTCCATTAGGAGCCTCCATCCGAAATTCCAACATTAGCGTTGAGTCGAATTTCCTCATGAAGTTTTCATGGTAACGAATACATTTTTCCTGAAATGGCAGTAAAAAAAAAATCATACTTACGTCATCACGCGCAAGATTTAGCGTTGGAACTTCAATCAAGATGGCCAGCGCAGCCTCTTCACATACAAATAGATAAGGTGAGGTGTTTTTTTTCACTGATTAACCCGTGAAAGCCCAAATTTTTCATCTCAGATGCCGTGATCAGCAGTGAGGGGTTCAATGACAGGGTGCGGTGCAATTGCCATTCCCCATCATTGCGCCCCCTACTTACAAAGAAATGTGATTCGTGACAAAGTAATTGTGAAATTCGGCAAAGCAGCCGAATCAACGTTTTCTAACCTTCGCTCATCTCTATCCATCATATTTGCTGGAGAAAATAGAGCAGCATGCTCCTTTATTTTCATTTGTCTGCCCCATTGGCAGAACAGAGAAAAAATGTAAAATTTAAGACAGCTGAGAGGTGAATACAGCTGTATTCAGTCTAGACTAGGTTCAAACACGTTACCTTCACTTCTCCCTTATTGTACATTCTCATGAATAGAAGTTTTCATCCACTGAATGTGAACAAGAATGTTTCTACAAAGTGACAACAAGAAAAGATGTTGGTAAGATCTTTGAAAATGGTAGCAAAGTGAAAATTCAGTGGGTGTCATCCACTTTATTAAGAGGTGCTAGCCTCTTAACAAATTTGTCACATCTGTGATTACCATTTACCATAAACTGAAACCTACATCAACTATCAGCTGTCGTAGACCTCAATTTCACTCCTCAACACTGAAAGTACAAGCTGAAAGGTTATGGGAATTAAAGTAGTAGTGGGTGTTGGCAAGCTCTGCAAATGATCAAATTTTTAAGCGCCTAGCTCCAATCTGTGGCATATGGAGGGGCATAAAAGCTCTTAAATCAGATCAGATCAAGCTGATTAGCATGACAGATCACTAAGCACCTTGCCTGAGATGTCAGCACTGTTCAACGTTACGTGTCCCAGTGTATGGGAGAACAACAAACTGGAAGGACAGCAAGAGGTGCACAGAGGTGAACCTCTGCACGGACTGATTATCTGACCGTATTCTGTACGGAAAATGAAATTGGATGTCACATCCCAAGCCTAGGGCAGCAAACTGTGTTTACCATCTGAAGGCATTTGCACTACATTGGGCTATGAGCCAGATGTCCAGCTACAGGTGTTCCATTGACCTCTCTCTTGCTCATTCTCAAAAGCTATTCTGGTGCACAGTGAAACAGCAATGGATGCTAGAATGGAGGACCATCCTCTTTAGCAATGAGTCCTGCTTTTGTCTCAGACACGGTAATAGCCGGAGATTTAACTGCAGGCCATGTGGTCATCAACAAGGAGGACTTTACAAGGGAATTTCACATTGGTCTTACTCCCAAGCTTATGGTGTGTGTTGGCATATTGTACTGTAATCGGTCCTCTCTAGTCTTCATTTCAAACACACTAACAGCTCAGCATTACATTGATTTGATTGTGTAACCATTTTTAAACAAGACAACGCCAGGGGGCATGTTGCAGGTGCTACTGTAAGCAGTCTGAATGGCCTAAACATGCTACCATGGAATGCAGCATCTTCAAACTTTTAAATTCAAGTTTATTAATTTTAGAGTAATAATATCAATAAAGAAACCAAACAGTTTGAGAATAAACTGATAACCAGAGCACAGCGAAAGAATTGAGAGAATTGACATAGCCAAAAAACATTACAATATCAAAATAAGTCACATCTTTCACATGGGGATAAGAAATGTCGTTATAATACTAGCATCTTCAAACTTATCTCCCATTGAGAACATCTGAGACCTCATTGCAAAGGGAGCTGCCAGCAGCAGATCTTGATGATTTACATGCCCAAGTGCACTCAGCGTTGCAGATGATTCCTCAGAAAACCATTAATAACTTCACTGATAGCATGCCAAGGCATGTAAGTGCCTATAATTCTGCATTTAATATTCATACTTGATATTGAATAAATCAAGATGTTTTGAATATTTTGTTTCCATTTTTTTTTTATCATTTGCATATCATTAATATGTCTTTCGATCCTGTGATATCTATACTACCACGACTTTTCCATCTTGGCATTGCAATTTTAATGTTGAGGAGTGAATGATATACAGTCAGGGCCGGTGCAATGATTTTTGCCAACACAAGCAAAGCTACATTTTGGTGCCCCCCCCCCTCCATGATCACATTATGACCCCCTATTGTGTCACACTTCTCCCCCCCCCCTCCCATGGCACATCATCTCCCCATGTCACATTTCTCCCCCTCCATGTCACAGACTACAGACATTTTATTTGTCTCCCCTCGCATTTTGTCACCCATGACCCCCCCCCCTCCATTAATGTTGTGTAATAATTATAAACAATATGCACTCTGCGCTCATCACCTACCACCTACCCTGCGGAAGTCGACAGTCCGTCTGGGCTAGCCTGGGATGGCTGTGTGAGTCACAATCACCAACAGCTGCTCCAGTCCCTGCTGCTGCCCGCCGCGGAGCCACTCACCATTCACACACCCCCTGAGTGCCCCCATGACCGTGTTGTCGTGCTGCCACTCTTTGAGTGAGGACCGGGGCCGCACGGCACATGCAGGCTGGGGTGGGTGGCCGGCAGCACTGCGGCGCAACTCGCCACAAGTGATTTTAAAAAAAAAGTTCATTTTTCTCTCCCTCTTAAGCAGTGGCTTATCTCTCCCTCTTAATAAATTAGGAGCATCTCTGGCACGCCATGTACCAGAAACTGTTGTCATCACTTCAGGAAAGTGGCGAGAAGGTTACAGAGTCACAAGTTACAATGCACATATAGCCTACAGCATAATTTGGGACATTTATGCGACAATAGTGGCGTCAATGCATTTATACTTATCTCCCCTGACACCAGCTGTCGGAAGATACTCAGTAGGCAATCAAAGTCATTTATTAAGGCTCCCTGCACCAGTTTTTGGCATAAAAAGTGGTACTGCCCTGGTATGCAACATTGTAAAAGCCCATGCATCTAAAGTTAAAGGGAACCTGTCACCTAGAAATCGGCTATTAAACTGTTTATAGTACCTTATAGTGCCCCATAGTCGTGTCCTAATGTAGTTTTTCTTCCTTTTCCTGGATTTAAATTCATGTAGAAATCACTATTTTAATCTTGTGCTGCCCCGTGCTTCAAGTCATGCTTGAAGTCAAGGGGGCAGCGGCCTGCGCGTCTGTAATCCAGCTGTCCCCGCCCCCCTGTGCCTTAATTGACACGCCACATTTTCACGACGGGATCGCGCTACAGCAGCCCATTACTGCGCATGCGGGGTGAGAGCCCGGTCCCGGCGTGAAAATGTGGCGTGTCAATCAAGGCACAGGGGGGCGGGGACAGCTGGATTACAGACGCGCAGGCCGCTGCCCCCTTGACTTCAAGCATGACTTGAAGCACGGGGCAGCACAAGATTAAAATAGTGATTTCTACATGAATTTAAATCCAGGAAAAGGAAGAAAAACTACATTAGGACACGACTATGGGGCACTATAAGGTACTATAAACAGTTTA
The DNA here is from genome assembly GCA_033119425.1 of Bufotes viridis. Classification (NCBI taxonomy): domain Eukaryota; kingdom Metazoa; phylum Chordata; class Amphibia; order Anura; family Bufonidae; genus Bufotes; species Bufotes viridis. The sequence continues at coordinate 445,715,974 of CM065589.1, read as the reverse complement.
ATAGCCGATTTCTAGGTGACAGGTTCCCTTTAAGAGCACGCAGCATTTTTATTCCACCCTCGACATTGAGAAGAGGCGGGGATGAGGCCTAATTCAAACATTTATACTGAGAAAGTGACGTAAATGACGATTGAACCCTACTTGGGGGCTTGAGTAGATTACAATCTAGGCGCATGGACTAGCGGAGGCACATGGACTGGGAAAAATCTAGGGTCCTTGACTGGATTTTGCTTCAGATTCTCTCAATAGTAACTCTTCACTATGCCAGTGTAGCCGGCTCTGTATCCCCACACTCAACTCTGGGTGGGGAGCAATGGTAGTTTTATAGCAGAAGTCTCTCCACTACTGCCCCATCGCCAAGCCCATGATTGGTAGAAGACAGAAGAATAGGGAAAGACGCATGTTAGAATCTTGCACCCTGTAGCTAATAAAGAACTTATTTGGTGAAATGGCAATACTTATGTGCGGATGATGTAACACTGAAATCCATGTATTTGTAGAGCTGATGTATATCTAACCTCTGAGTGCAAGTATGTGCATGTCAGGAAGTTGTTAGATAAGAACAATAATCTCAGGAGAAGTGAATGAAATAATAATCTACAAATTATTGATCTAAAGTTACGGGGATGATTGTTTGGTCTCTGTATTACACATGCTTATACAATAAGACAATCACTCGTCGGCATGATACTGCGCTAATAAGTATAATCGATGAAAATGTTATGATTGAATAACAATATTAGAGTTCTGCAATGAACATGTAGAAAGACAGTAGATGCAAGAAGTATTTCTTCACAGCAAGGTCCCACAGCAATCTTCATTCACAACTCAAAATATGACAGGAATCAGGAAATATTACTTCAGGTTGCATGCCTCTGTCCCAGTCTATCAAATACGCTGCATAGTAACAGCAAATTACTGGAAACTGCACTTTGAACTTAGCCACTGGCAGGTATCCCAGTTAAACAAAATATAAAGATTGGCTTCCTCTGTGGGGCCTCCTGCACGGGGTGTCCCTATAGACTCTCCATAGCTAGTTGCAGCAGGTTGGAATGAGGCCCCAGGTCAGGAAAACAAGCTCTGACTAGTATTATTTCCTACAGCCTCCGTTGTTTATTAGAGGAGATCCCTTGGCATGTCTGCCTCTAGTTTGCTCAGCTATATTGCAGCAGACTGTCCACATTGAGGAAGCATGGTTGTCGCATCTGGAGCCTTAATATTGAAAAGTTAACCGTCGTCCTGAAAATGTTATCCAATCTCCCAGCCTCATGTTATGGCAGTAGGAGCTGTGGAGATTGATGTATAGTTTTGTGAGAAAGAATTCTGTATAACTTGCACATAAGAGAACCTGTAACCTCTCCTGACATGTCAATACCCTGAATCTGGTGTTCCAGCAGTTGCAGGCCTAGTTTAAATCTGTCCGTAACAGGGTATATTTTGTTCTGGGGTGAAATTCAATTGCCAAAATAGCAATACCCTGAATCTGGTGTTCCAGCAGTTGCAGGCCTAGTGTTGTGCCATTCCTGTATTATTCCTGCTAGAAGTTCTGAATTAATTCCTAGCAGTTTACAATAAAGATCCATCTGGGTGTTACCATTTGTGGTATCCATCTGGACCTTTATTATAAACTAATAGTAATTTATACATGACCTCTAGTGGGGATATTATAACAATAGATACTCCAGAATTGTTATTGCAGTACCTCAGACCAGGGTACTTGCAAATTGTTATTGGTATTTAATGATATTTAATGTTATCCCATCTGTTAATGCTTTGTAGTGTACTCAGTATAGCTTTTGTATGGATCAGTTGGGGTTAACAATCCTGACTAAGTTTGGTGTGGGCTTTGGTTCGCCCCCAGCTCAGTCAGTCTAGTGAGTCTAGAGTTAGAAGAGGAAGTGAGAGCTGTGACATGTGCTTACTCTTCACAGCACTAGGCCAAAGATCTAGAGAATCACCTTCTCTCAGGATTATCTACTCAAAAGAAAGACCTCGTAATTTCTACAGTACTCAAGAAAGAAAGACAGAACCAAGAAGGTCCAGAATCTGCAGGCCGAGCATTGGAGTCAGTCAGTAAGGTATTTGCTGTTTAAGGCTACATTACTCGAGTGAGAGGGACATGCTAAAACACCCCTCACACTTGGACATGGTCTGGCCAACCTGTACCCCTAGAAATTACAACCAAAATTGTACAATGGCCAACCATACATTGCGCAAAGGGAGAAGGAGGGAAAGAGTTCTACAATTCCCATCCTTGCTCAAATCTATACATTGCTATCTGAGAAGATTTGCACAGTGAATAATTTGGAACGTTGTTTTTAAATCCATGGATGTACTACAACTCCTATTCTGCACTTTAGTAAAGAGAGATCATCGATTTTCCTGTTTGAGGCATAGAAAATTGTCTAAAATGTAAGACAGCTAGGAACCTGGCTTACATTTAGAAGCGGAGCTGGATGCACAGAAATTATGCCTGCGCCTCTGCATAACTTCGGCGACCCACTGACAGAGGAGAGGCTTTATTAAGACCGTCATCTAAAAACACCGGTCTTAATAAATGACCCCCATTGTTTCAGAGCAGCAGATCTTCTTGTTTAAACAGGGATCTGCTGCCCAGAAATAATGAATCTCATGGGGATAAGCAATCACAATCAAACAATCAAAAAGGTTCACTCACGATAATTGTGTGGTCATTCGACCATTGTAAAGGGGCCTTAAGGGCACATTAGTTGTATACATCAGGGCAATTTTTTAGTTTATGCACTAAATATAGAGATTAATGGGGTTTTCTGGGAGTATAATATCATTGACCTATCCTCCGGATAAGCCATCAATATCAGATCAGTGGGGATCTAACTCCTAGTACCCATACCAATCACCTGTTTGCAAAGGCCGTCAGTGTTGAAGCCTCTTGCTAGAGTAGTGATGTCACCTTTATTGGTCACAAGGCCTGAGTGCAGTGGTGTAGCATGGGAGGAGGGGCGTGGGGGCCGTTGCCCCGGGCACAAAATTGCAGGAGTTTCAGGGAGGGCCACGGGAGCCTATGCCGGCGCAGGAGATTGCGATTACCTCCCCATGGCCTCCTGCGCCGGGTCTTGCAAGATGACATGGCGCAGGAGGGCACAGTGATGTGTTCATGAGCACCTGACCCAGGATGCTTGAAGACAGGCCACAAGCGGTGACGGAATGAGGAAGAGAGGTGAGTATGTATTTAGGCAGGCTGTACTGGGGGCACTATGGCGGTGGGGGACATTATACAAAGGAGGCAATTATATAGAAAGAATGGGGGCCATAATTATTACAATAATACTACAGAGGGGGGCCATAATTATTACAATAATACTGCAGAGAGGGGCCATAATTATTACAATAATACTACAGAGGGTGGCCATAATTATTACAATAATACTGCAGGGGGGGGGCATAATTATTACAATAATACTAAAGAGGGGGGCCATAATTATTACAATAATACTACAGAGGGGGGCCATAATTATTGCAATAGAACTACAGAGGGGGCCCTAATTATTACAATAATACAACAGAGAGGGCAAATATTACAATAATAATACAGAGGAGGCCATTATTACAATAATACAGAGGGGGCCATTATAATATTAGTAAAATAATTATAATACACAGGGGGCATTATAATATTAATAATTATAATACAGAGGGGGCAATAATTATATTAACCCTTGCAAGACCAAGCCATTTTTCACTTTCGTGACCAGGCTTAATTTGGCAAATCTGACGTGTCACTTTATGTGCTAATAACTTTGGAATACTTTTACTTATCTAAGCCATTCTGAGATTGTTTTCTCGTGACATCTTAATGTTAGGCGTAAATTTGGGTTAATAAGTTTTACCTTTATATCTCAGATGCTTTTCCAAATATTTAGAAACACATGGCTGTGAAAATAAAAAATTATGATTTTTACAAGAATTCATCAAAAAGCCCAAATTTTTCACTTTAAAAAGGGATAACAGTAGAAAATGCACCCCATAATTTGTTACCTATATTCTTCTGATTACGGCAACACTCCACATGTGGTTGTAAACTACTGTGTGAGCAGAGAGCAGAATTCAAAAGGAAAGGAGCAGCATCTGCATTTTCTAACATGAAATTTGCTAAAATAGATTTGAAGGGCCATAACTTCTTTATTTGTTAACTGAGCTGTGTGGGGGCTCATTTTCTGCGGGGTGAGCATTAGTTTTTAACTACTACAGGACCGCCTAACGCAGGGATGCATCCTGCGGGCGGGCCTGTAGCTCTGAGTTGACGCGTCGGCGCGTCATCTCGTGGGAGCCGAGATTTCCTGTGAACGCGCGCGCGTGCACGCGCGCGTTCACAGAGAAGCGCGGCACGGCAGTTCGGCTACAGCCTGCCAGCGATGATCCATCGCTGGCAGGCTGTAGATCCGAATAAAATCGCATCAAACAGCTATATCAGACGCTGTTTTATGAACAGCGTCTGATATAGCTGCTACCTGGTCCTCTGGTGGTCCCATTTGCTGGGATCGACCACCAGAGGACCAGGTAACACAGTAAAGTTGCACCAAACACTACACTAACCCCCCACCCCCCTCACCTATTAACCCCTTGATCACCCCATCTAGACCCCTGATCACCCCCTGTCATTGATCACACCCTTTGTAAGGCTCCATTCAGACGTCCATATGTGTTTTGCGGATCCGTGGATTCACGGATCCGTGGATTCACGGATCCGCGGATCCGATCCGCGGATTCGATCCACGGATCCGATCCGCAGATCCTCAAAACACGGACACCGGCAATGTGCTTTCCGCATTTTGCAGATCCGCACATTGCCAGAACTATATAGAAAATGCTTTTTCTTGTCCGCAATTGCGGACAAGAATAGGACATGTTCTATATTTTTGCGGAACGGAAGTGCAGACCCGGAAGCGCGGATCCGTAATTCCGGATCCGAGCGGGACAAAGTCTGTCCCCATAGAAATAAATGGGTCCGCAATTCCGTTCCGCAAACAGAATTTCGGACGTGTAAATGGGGCATAAGGGTCCCCTATCACCGCCAGTTAGCTAGCTACTTGTTAGGTAGCTAGCGCCCAGCCCACCGCACCGCAGTCACTGATTTTGGCAGAGATTTTTTCATCCACATTGACCGACGCGAATGAAAAAATCTGTGCCGTTCATTTTTTTTTTTTTTCAGCGCAGAGGCTGAACGGAAAAAAAAAATCTCATTACCCGTATGCTCAATATACGGAGAATCGCAGAAACTCCTAATGCTGGCCATACGTGTAATGATTGCGGAGACCCTCAAATGCCAGGGCAGTACAAACACCCCATTTTAGAAAGAAGACACCCCAAGGTATTGCGTGAGGGGTATGGTGAGTTCATGCAAAATTTTATGAGACTTTGTAAAAAAAAAAAAAAATATCAATTTCCGCTAACTTGTGCCAAATTTTTTTTTTTCTGTGAACTCGCCATGCCCCTCACGGAATACCTTGGGGCGTCTTCTATCCACAATGGGGTCACATGTGGGGTTTTTATACTGCCCTGGCAATTTAGGGGTCCTAAAGCGTGAGAATCCAAATGCGTAAAAATGGCCTGTGAAATCCTAAAGGTACTCATTGGTTTTAGGGCCCCTTTGCGCATCTTGGCTGAAAAAAAGTGTCACTTATGTGGTATCGCCGTACTCAGGAGAAGTAGGGCAATGTGTTTTGGGGTGTATTTTTATATATACCCATACTTTGTGTGAAAAATATCTCTGTAAACAACAACTTTTAAAATTTTTTATACAAAGTTGACAATTTACAGAGATATTTCTCTCACCCAACATGGGTATATGTAAAATACACCCTAAAACACATCGCCCTACTTCTCCTGAGTACGGCGATACCACATGTGTGACACTTTTTGCAGCCAAGATGCGCAAAGGGCCCAAATTCCAACGAGTACCTTTTAGGAGGGCATTTTTACGCATTTTCTTCTCACGCTTTAGGGCCCTAAAATGCCAGGGCAGTAGAAATACCCACATGTGACCCCATTTGGAAAGAAGACACCCCAAGGTATTCGCTGAGGGGCATAATGAGTCCATGAAAAATTAAAATTTTTGTCAAAAGTTAGCGGAAAGGGAGACTTTGTGAGAAAAACAATAAAAATCAATTTCCACTAACTTGTGCCAAAAAAAATCTTCTATGAACTCGCCATGCCCCTCATGGAATACCTTGGGGTGTCTTCTTTCCAAAATGGGGTCACATGTGGGGTATTTCTACTGCCCTGGCATTTTAGGGGCCCTAAAGCGTGAGAAGAAAAATGCGTAAAAATGCCCTCCTAAAAGGTACTCATTGGAATTTGGGCCACTTTGCGCATCTTGGCTGCAAAAAGTGTCACTTATGTGGTATCGCCGTACTCAGGAGAAGTAGGGCAATGTGTTTTGGGGTGTATTTTACATATACCCATACTGGGTGAGAGAAATATCTCTGTAAATTGACAACTTTGAATAAAAAATGTAAAAAGTTGTCGTTTACAGCGATATTTCTCACACGCAGCATGGGTATATGTAAAAATACACCGCAAAACACATTGCCCTACTTCTCCTGAGTACGGCGATACCACATGAGTGACATTTTTTGCAGCCTGGGTGCGCAAAGGGCCTAAAACCAATGAGTCCTGACTAACAGTCATGTTTTACACTGACTTCACCTGAGGGCCCAACGCCAAAGGGAGTATAATATCTCCACATGGGACCCTATTTGGAAAGAAGACACCCTAAGGTATTTCTGTGAGGGCAGCGGTGAGTCCAGCAGAATTTTTATTTTTTGGCACAAGTCATGGGAAAATTTATAATTTTTTTTTTAATTTTTGCTTTACAAAGCCCCATATCTCCAATTAACTAAGATTAAAAATCAATTTTATGAACCCACCATCCCACTAATTTAAAGGTCTTCTTTCCAAATGTGTCACAAATATTTATACTGTCCTGGCATTTAGGGCCCCAAAGGTAGCAGCTCCGAATCCAAATGCGTAAAATGCCCTAGGTCCTAAAGGCACTGATTACTTAAATTGAAGACCTGGTATTGGTGGAGCATTATGTCAGGAGAGCTAGCAAGGCTTTATATGGTTCACATTTAGTGAGAAAATATCTAAAACAAACAACTTTGTAATTCTACAAAGGACAATTTACGAGATATTCTGATCACAACATATGGGTGGTGTCATCCTGTGCTGTTACTGTTGTCTACTTCCTGAGCACATGATATCACATATGAGATCTTTTGTGCGCTAAAAGCACCAAATCTAACTTAGCACCTTAGGTTTTTTGCAAGGGCTGCCTGCCACTTAGCCTCGCCCAAAATGGGTCAGAACAGCAACACCACAAATGACCTCTATTTTTGAGTAGACACCCACAGACCACTGAGGCAGTGAGTCCGTCTGAGATTTTTTTTTTTTTGCCAGAAGTTATCAGAAATTGAAACTTTTTTTTTTTTCTCAGAAAGTGTCATTTTCCGCTAACTTGTGAAAAAAATGAAATGATACATGAACTCACCAAGCCCCTCCACGAATACTTTGGGGTGTCTTCTTTCTAAAATGGTGTCATTTGGGGGGTATTTATACTTTCCTGACATTCTAGCACCTGAAGAAACATGACAGGTGCTCAGAAAGTCAGAGCTGCTTCAAAATGCCGAAATTCACTTTTTTGCACCATAGTTTGTAAACGCTATAACTTTTACCCAAACCAATAAATATACACTTATTGGACTTTTTTTTATCAAAGACATGTAGAACAAAATATTTAGAGAAAAATTTATATAGAAATGTAGTTTTTTTTAAAAAAATTTACAACAGAAAGTGAAAAATGTAATTTTTTTGCAAAAATTTCGGTAATTTTTGATTAATAGCAAAAAAAGTAAAAATGTCAGCAGCAATGAAATACCACCAAATGAAAGCTCTATTAGTGAGAAGAAAAGGAGGTAAAATTCATTTGGGTGGTAAGTTGCATGACGGAGCAATAAACGGTGAAAGTAGTGTAGTGCGGAATTGTAAAAAGTGGCCTGGTCATTAAAGGGAACCTGTCACCAGGATTTTGGGTACAGAGCTGAGGACATGGGCTGCTAGATGGCCGCTAGCACATCCGCAATATCCAGTCCCCATAGCTCTGTGTGCTTTGATTGTGTAAAAAAACTGATTTGATACATATGCAAATTAACCTTAAATGAGTCCTGTCCCTGAGATGAGTCACGGACAGGACTCATCTCAGGTTAATTTGCATATGTATCAAATCAGTTTTTTTACACAATAAAAGCACACAGAGCTATGGGGACTGGATATTGCGGATGTGCTAGCGGCCATCTAGCAGCCCATGTCCCCAGCTCTATACCCAAAATCCTGGTGACAGGTTCCCTTTAAGGGTGTTTAAGCTAGGGGGGCTGATGTGGTTAATGGTATCATTTTTGGGTACATATGAATTTTTAAAGTGGCTAATATTGCAATTCTGCCAGTGTTTTTTTATTTTTATGGGGTTCTCCATGTGGTATACTTGATAAGAAGGTTGTATTCTGTGGGTTGATACGGCTCTGGCGACACCAAATTTATATTGTTTTATTCATTTTCTACCACTTTTATATCATAAAATCACTTTTTATTATACTTTTTTTTTGCATCCCCAAATCAAAGACCCATAACTTTTAGATTTTTCCATCAGTGTAAAGCTTGTTTTTTGCAGGACGGGCTGCAATTTTTATTGGTACAATTTTGGGGTCTATATGGCTTTTTGAGCGCTTTTTATAAAAAAAATTTAGGAGGTAAAGCTGGCAAAAATTGCATTTCTGTCAGTGTTTTTTATTTACATTTTTTATGGGGTTCTCCATGTGGTATATTTGATATGATAATTTTATTCTGTGGGATGATACGGTTATGGCGACACCAAAATTGTGTCTTTTTTTCATTTTCTACCATTTTTAAATCATAAAATCACTTTTTATTAAACTTTTATTTTGCATCACCAAAATCTAAGACCTATAACTTTTTTATTTTTCCATCAACATAGTTGTATGAGGGTTTATTTTTAGTGGGATCTGTGGTAGTTTTTATTGGTATCATTTTTGAGATGCATGACTTTTTATTAAATATTTTTGGAAGGTGAAGCAAAAAAACAGCAATTCTGCCATTGTTAATTTTTTTACAGCGTTTACCACACGGGATTGGTACCATGATAATTTTATAGATCAGGTCATTACGAACACGGAGATTACTATTATGTTCTACAAGAAGACTAGCACATTCCTATACATAATCACAGGTGCATATCCATCAAGCAAACATGGTTGATAATAAAATGGCCGCACAACATTTCACATACAAAAAATAGAGCTGTGCACATTTTTGATCGAATGTGTCGGGCCCATCTACCAGGCGTCAAGGTGGCTCCCACAGTTGGGTACCTACCTAACACTAACAAACCGCCTCTCTTGGACTTACTTAAAGAGGACCTTCCACCAAAAAAAAAATGTGTAATAGTTATATTACCTTTTAGGGGACCTGCCCCTGAAGTCTTCACCATATATTTTTTTTTTAAATGACCCCCCGTTCGGCCGCCTTTGTCCCCCGATATGTTCTGCGCCTCATATGCAAATGAGGCACAGAAAGTTCTAGTAGGCGTCTCCTCGGATGTTCTGGTGGGCGTGCCTGGGCATTTCTCCTCTCCCCCTGGCTGCGAGCGCATCCAATAGCAGCGCTCGGCTCTTAGCCAGGGAGAAGGAGCTCAAGTTCTCGCGAGAACCGTGAGAACTTGAGCTTGCCGAGTCCCGGAACCCGCGCCATCTTGGTACACTCGCTACGCTCCTCTTCTGTGCTGGGGAATCCAAGATGGCGCGGGTTCCGGACTCGGCAAGCTCAAGTTCTCGCGAGAACTTGAGCTCCTTCTCCTGGCTAAGAGCCGAGCGCTGCTATTGGATGCGCCGCAGCCAGGGGAGAAGAGAAACGCCCAGGCACGCCCACCAGAACATCCGAGGAGACGCCTACTAGAACTTTCTGTGCCTCATTTGCATATGAGGCGCAGAACATATCGGGGACAAAGGCGGCCGAACGGGGGGTCATTTAAAAAAAAAATATATGGTGAAGACTTCAGGGGCAGGTCCCCTAAAAGGTAATATAACTATTACACTTTTTTTTTTGGTGAAAGGTCCTCTTTAAGCCTACAATTTTCAGGGCAGTGTAGGAACAAGCTACATATATACTCTGCTCAGAAGCCCCAGGCAGATGGGCGTTGCTCAGTCTAAAAGAGGTGCTACCCTCAATATATACTACATTTCTCAGCTCTATTGTTTGTATGTGACATGTTGTGCAGCAATTTTATTATCAACCATGTTTGCTTGATGGATATGCACCTGTGATTATGTATATGAATGTGCTAGTCTAAATTTTCTTGTAGTATATATTGAGGGTAGCTGCCTCTTTTAGACTTAGCAACGCCCATCTGCCTGGGGCTTCTGAGCAGAGTATACCTGTAGCTGGTTCCTACACTGCCCTAAAAATTGTAGGCATAGGTAACTCCTAGTGTAAGGTTAGTGTTAGGTACCCATCTGCAGAAACCAACCCTACTGGTAGATGGGCCCGACACACGTTTGATCAAAAATATGCGCAAAGATCTTCAATTTTTCCATTTAAAGTAGGTATAATACCACCTTAATTTAGAACGATACCAATTAAGTGCAGTTAATTTTATTTTTTTAATCTCTTATAAATGAGCAGATGTGGGAACAGGCAATTTATTTTATTTGTAATTTACTTTTTTACATTTTTTTACATTTATTTTTAACTTTCTTAATTTTCACACTTTTTTTTTTTTTTATCAAGTCCCACAGAGCGGCAGCACGATGGTTGAGAGAGGGAGCCCGCTCCCTCTGTTAACGCCTTGGATGCTGCTGACAGCGGCATCTAAGGGGTTACAGCAGAGTGTCAGCATAAGGCCTCATGCACACGACCGTATGTGTTTTGCGGTCCGGAAATTGCGGATCCGCAAAAAAAACGGATAACGTTCCGTATGGCATCGTTTTTTTTTGCAGATCCGTTATTTTTTGCGGATCCATTGTAATAATGCCTATTCTTGTCCGCAAACTAGAAAAAATAGGACATGCTCTATTTTTTTGCGGAACGGAAAAACGGACACACGAAAACGGAATACACACGGAGTACCATCCGTTTTTTTTGCGGACTCATTGAAATGAATGGTTCCGCATATAGTCCGCAAAAAAACCGGAACGGACACGGAAAGAAAATACGTTCGTGTGCATGAGGCCTAAGGCCTAATTCACACGTCCGCAAAATGGATCCGCATCCCTTCCGCAATTTTGCAGAATTTCATTTCATAGGGGCAGGAATGGATGTGGACAGCACACTATGTGATGTCAGCATCCGTGTTTCCGCATCCGTGTTTCCGTTTCCGTGTTTCCGTAAAAAAATAGAACATGTCCTATTCTTGTCCGCAATTGCGAACAAGAAAAGGCATTCTTTCTATAGTGCCAGCAATGTGCGGACCGCAAAATGCGGAATGCACATTGCAGCCGTCCGTGTTTTGCGGATCCGTGTTTCCGTGTTTTGCGGATCCGTGTTTCCGTGTTTCCGCAAAACACACTACGGATGTGTGAATAAGGCCTAAAGCTGACACTCGCTGCTGATGGTGGCAGCTCAGGAACAGAGCCGCCGCCATCAGATACAGCAGGGGCCTGCACAAGGGGGCACAGATGAGGGATGACGAGGGGACACATATGGCAGGGGACATGGATGGGGGCAGAGGCCATGGATGGGGGCAGGAGGGCTCAGTTGACGGCACAAACACAGTGCCGTCAACGGCCGGCAAAGCTGGAGGCAGGGTGCACAGAATGGGGCACAGATCAGGGCAGGGGGCTCACATATTGGGGGCACAGAGCATATGGTACCTGATTTCAGGCTCTGATCTGCAGAGTGCAGATCAGAGCCTGAAACCGGCACTTTTACACTGTGACGATCCGATTGGTTAGTCTGCACAGAATAACAAATCGGAGCGATCGCCGGCAAGGGACCACTCTAATTGGAGAGGATTTTTAAACCAGAGTATGTGATAACACAATGTGGTCATAATTATGACATACAGTCGAAACGCGTAGGCCTTGCCTGTCTGGTCAGCCTATGAATTTTATAATGAAGAAATAAAGAAATTGGATTTTATCCTGAGCCTGCTGCTGGATGATTTTTTCTACTGTTTTGACATTATATATTAAAATAATACAGAGGTGCCATTATGTACTTTAATAATACAGAGGGCATTATACATATGGGCACTACAGAGGGTCATTTTAGCTACATAGGGCACTGCAGTGGGTCTTTATAAATACTTGGACCACTATAGGAGGCATTATAACTACTGCAGACACTATAGGGGACTTTATTAATACTGCATGCTCTTATATGGGTATCTTATAGAGGGGCCTTGTTACTGCTGGGTGCATTATTATTGAGCACATATTAATGGGGATGCTATTGGAGGTACTGTAGGGCAGTGTTCCTCAACTCCAGTCCCCACCTACCGGTCATGATTTGAGAATATCACACAGAATGAATACCTGTGGTAAGTCCTGATGCACTGACACTAATCATATCATCTGCTCAATACTAAGGAAATCCTGAAAACATGACCGGCAGGTGGGCCCTGAGGACTGTTAAGGAACCCTGCTGTAGGGAACACTATTACCATTGAGGACAGTTTGGGGGCATGTTATTATGGGGGACTATCTGTATGGTACTAGCTCACAGTGGCGTTGCGAGGGGGGTGTGGTCCGCACCGGGTGACACCAGTCTGATGGGGTGTCACCAGGGGCGGACTGACCATTGGCAGACGCGGCGGCGGCAGGCAACATCAGGACGGAGATGAGCACTTGCATTGCGCTCATCTCCGTGCGGAGCAGCAGCAGAGGAGGGAGAGGCGTATCCTCTCTCTCCCTGTTCCTCTGATAGGCTGCCAGCACTAGGCCGGCAGCCTATTAGAGGCCGGTGCAGGCGGCGCGATGACGGCGCCGGAGCCGTATAGCTCGAGACACAGGCCGGAAGAGGCCTGCATCGCATCGCTGAAGGTAAGTATGTGTTCTTTTTTTTTTTTTCTTGGGGCTACTGGCACTAAAGGGGGCTACTGGCACTAAAGGGGGCTACTGGCACATAAAGGGGGCTACTGGCACATAAAGGGGGCTACTGGCACTAAAGGGGACTACTGACACATAAAGGGGACGGCTACTGGCACATAAAGGGGACGGCTACTGGCACATAAAGGGGACGGCTACTGGCACATAAAGGGGACGGCTACTGGCACATAAAGGGACGGCTACTGGCACATAAAGGGGCGGCTACTGGCACATAAAGGGACGGCTACTGGCACATAAAGGGACGGCTACTGGCACATGAGGGGGACTAATAACACATAAGGGGAACGGCTACTGGCACATAAGGGGAACGGCTACTGGCACATAAGGGGGACTAATGGCACATGAGGGGGCCTAATGGCACATGAGGGGGCCTAATGGCACATAAGGGGAGACGGCTACTGGCACATAAGGGGAGGGGCTACTGGCACATATGGGGGGGGCTACTGGCACATAATAAGGGGGGGGGGCTACTGGCACATGGGGGAAAGTACAAGAGAGGCACTTATTACTAGCACATGTGGTGGCATGGAGAGGCACGTGTTACTGGCACATTATTATGGGGCACTATGTGCGCCTCAATCCTGGGGGTTAGAAAAGACAATGATGAAGAAAGGGACAATGTTGGAATCTGTGCCATGGGGGGTGACATCAGAGGGGGTCTGTACCCCCCTCTGATGGTACAGACTCCAACATTTCCCCCATTGGGGATCATGAATGATCGGAGCTGATGGCTGACATGGGGGGCTGACGGTTGACATGGGGGGCTGACAGCTGACATGGGGGGCATGATGGATGGGGGCTGACGCGGGGGGCTGACGGCTGGCATGATGGCTGACATGAGGGCATGATGGCTGACATGGGGGGGCATGATGGATGGGGGCTGACGGCTGACATGGGGGGCTGATGGCTAGCATGATGACTGACATGGGGGGGCATGATGGATGGGGGCTGACGGCTGACACAGGGGCTGATCTGAGGTGTGATTAACATTGGGGGTCTGATTGGTGGTCTGACCTGAGGTATAGTGGAAAATATTGTTTCTTATTATACTCCTCTAAAACCTATGTGTGTGTTATAGTCTTATAGGGCGAAAAGTACAGTCTTCAAGCGATTGAAGCATAGCGAAGATACCAGGACCACACAGAGGAGAAGCCAGCTGCTGCACACAGGACCAGGACCAGGTGAGCTGCGGGCGGGGGGTCGCCAAGATGTAGCTTCGCTTGAGCTTGCACCAGCCCAGACTTGTTGCTGATGTTAATGGATGCTATAACATTGCACCATCCTTCTGAACATACACATCTGTCATCCGCCTTACCTCATGATCCTGGAGCTGCGCTGTACAGTGGCCGCCGAGCTCTACAGCACAGCTCCAGGATCATGAGGTAAGGCGGATGACAGATGTGTATGTTCAGATGGATGGTGCAATGTTATAGCATCCATTAACATAACAGCAGCAATTCCTCTTTAGTTATATGTGAAGACACTTCGTACACACCGGACTGTAAGTGAATTAATAACTAAGGCCCCTTTCACACTACCGTTGTGAGGATCCGCGTGCACTTCCGTCGCGAAATGCCCACGGATCCGTCACAACGCAACACACCTGAAAAATTTGAAGACTGATCAGTCTTCAAAATGCTTTCAGTGTTACCATGGCAGCCAGGACGCTACTAAAGTCCCGGCTGCCATGAAAAGTAGTGGGAGCCAGGGAGAAGCTACTTACCTTCCGTGTGGTTCCTGGGGCGCTCCACAATGACGTCACAGCGCCCCTACGTCGCATGATCACATTATCCATGTGATGTAGGGGCGCTGTACCATCATTGTGGAGCACCCTGGGAGCCACACGGACAGTAAGTAGCTCCTCCCCTGGCTCCCCACTACTTTTCCATGGAAGCCGGGACTTTAGTAGTGTCCTAGCTGCCATGGTTACCATTCAGAAAGGTAAACGTCAGATCCGGCGATGCGCCGAAACAACATTTAGCTTAAAGTCGGATCCGGATTAATGCTTTTCAATGGGCATTAATTCCAGATCCGTCCTTGCGGCATGCCTTCAATTTTTTTGGCCCAAGGAAAATCCGCAGCATGCTGTGGATTTTTCAACGGCAAAAAAACGTTTGAATACTGAACTGAAGACATCCTGATGCATCCTGAACGGATTTCTCTCCATTCAAGATGCACTGGGACAATCCTGATCAGTATCTTTCCGTCTTAGAGCCCCGAGGACGGATCTCTAGCACGGAAAGGAAAAACGCAAGTGTGAAAGAGGCCTAAGCACTAGTGAGTATCTGTTATTTTTGGTTATATGACTAAAACATTATTGCTTCGGGGGGGTCTGGGGTGACACCATTTTCTACCGCACCGGGTGACACCAGCCCTAGCAACGCCACTGCTAGCTCAGTATTGGGGGTAGCAGCAGGATGACAGTGTTGAGGCACCAGGAGGGAAAGGACGATAATAAAGTGAGGAATCTAAAAAAAAACTCTGTAGAGACAAGACACGACCGAAAGAAGGTATAATGGTGGTCTAATCTCCGAATGAAGACATTTAGGAAAGTCTACATCACAGGAGATGTCACTGGATGTAAAAGGTATGTGGTGCTGTATTCTACTGAATTCTATATTCCGTAGCAATGTATGTAATGTCCATCCAAATATCTGTTTCATGGTAGTGTGGGGTGGGGGGTGGATATAGAATTTGGTCCACACTGCCGCAGCCTGGCCTCAGACTGAATCTATTACATTATCTGTACTCAGATAGTTATCACTGTGTTATCTGTGGTGTTACATATGACTGCTAGTGACATCTACTACATTGTCTGAAAAAAATGGGCGTGGCCACAGGCTTGGGGTGGGCGCAATACTTGACTTGCCCTGGGTGCTGGCAACCCACACTACGCCACTGCCTGAGTGCAACTGAGTCTCATTGCGAATGAGCCTAGGCTGCAATACCAAGCATAGTCACTATACAATATATTACGCTCTGCTTGGTATGCTGTGAGGAGGCCACAGTGCTCATCCAAGTGCTCTGTCACTTTCAAACAGCTGATCACTAGGAGTCCTGGGAATCAGACCCCCACCGATTTGATACTGATGAACTATCCTGAGGATAGTTAATCAATGTTGGACTAGAGTTCCTTTGACCCACCAGAGAAAATTATTCTCGGGGCCCAACTCCCTTATCATCAATAAAGTCATAGGTTTTGATTAAAAGAAATAGACCCTAGGGCAGTTTATTGTCTCCAAAGGCAGTTCCAAATATGTTTTTTCTCGGGACCTTTGGGGCCCACTATAGTATCAGAACCTGGGTCCACCGGAGGATCCTCTGACGCTCTGGTGGGCCAGTCCAACGCTGGTTGTATTCCCTGAAATCCCCTTCAACTGTGTTGCGAAACTACGCTTATCTTTGATAATATTTCTGTACAAATATTTTCCATAGTTAATTGATTTTAGAAATAAAATTGTTAATACTAATAGCTTATATACAGTAGTATTGGTGGGTTCAACTAGAAACATTTTTTGAAAAAGGGAGACAATTAGATCATGTAGAAAAAGGGCTCATTGTAAGAAATGTTTATTTTTGATCAGCAAAACTAGCATTACTAGACACTTGTTGTTCGACCACATCTTCATCTACAGAAGTAGCTGCTGGTAGGCTGGCTCTCATTAAGAAAACAAAAGGTCTGCAGAAGGCAGATGGAACCAAAGGTTAGACAGCTGAAAAAACAAGCCTTTATTTATGCTGCAACACAGGTGATCCAGAGGAGGAAGTACTAAATCCAAGAATTCAAATGCTTGCACTGAAGGTGGAGGAGGATATGGAGGAGGAATGTGCTGGGGGAGAAGGACAGCTGGCTTTGGAATCATCAACTTATTCTTAAGGGATTTTTCTCAAAGAATCTCAGAGGCCTTTTAGTGATCATTGAACTTCCTACTACAAATCTTTCCGTGCTTGTTGGTATTCCAGACATGCCTTACCCTTTCACCCCATGGTGATCTTTTAATCCCTTATGTGTATGGAGAGTTTTTCCTGCACTTAAAGTGTTAATTAAGCTTCCATATGTACTCAGTTGTTAAAAGCAACAAAAGCACTGGGTGCCTCACTTTACTGCTCGTGGTAGCATGAAAGAATATTATTTCAGGCCTTAAGAACATGTGGCAATGAAATTTGGATACGTTTACAGATTTAGAAAGTGTAGAACCGTTAGAAATAATACAAAAATGTCACATATAGGATATATATGAAAACTCGGAAAGCAATATTCTTATATAAGGTGAGTTGTGATATTACCTGGAAATTTTCCTTATGCCATCAACCAGGAAGATTACCAGGCGACTGTAAATATACACTGGTACTAAGGCAATGATCAGGGTTGGACTGACTGACCAAAGGATCTTCTTGTAGGTTTAGGATCGGACACAAAAATAAGCCCTTAATACAACAAGATCATAAAAGTCAGTATTAGACCTTATTCATTTTCCGTTTGTGGAAAAGTGGTCAGTTTTCCATCTGTGACATGTTCTGTGTTGAATCTGTTTCTGTTTCGTGTGTCAGTATTTTTGACCTCTGTGTGTGTCCTCATGCATGGAATAAAAATGGAAGGTGGCTCTTTCTGCACTGAACTGTATCCTGCTGTGCATTACTAGGCAAGACCGCACCCGATGGAATCGGGTGCCGTTCATGGTTTTCATGGACCCGTAGACTTGAATCGAAAATGGCCATCGGATGGCGTAATTAGCCTTGAGCGAGTCAAGCTTCGGATCATAGATCTGAAGTTGATTTGTTTAAACACTTCGATTTCAATGCTGTCTCCGTACGGCATTAAAATGTATGGGCTTCGTGGAGGCAAAATTCGTTATCGCCCAAAGTCGCGTGTCACTTCTGTGAATTCATTTGGTATTCCTATTTGCGCCTTTAAAAGCATTTTAATATAGGAATCCAAAGTCGGGTTTGGTGCCAGCTAATACCTCGGTACCAAACCCGACTTCAGGTTTCTATTTTAAGATGTTTTAAAGATGCAGATAGGAATACCAAATTAATTCCCCAAGATCTTGCGTGATTTTGGCCCATATACGAATTTTGTCTTTGCGCAGCCCATACATTTTAATGCTGTATGGACAAAATCGAAGTTTTTGAACGAATCAACTTTGGATCTATGATTAGAAGCCCGTTTCACACAAGACTAATTTCAATGGATCCGTTCACTGTCAATGAAGAACATCGATTCTGTTGTACAAAATGCAGAAGTATTTTGGCCTGTTTTTTGTTTTGCTTTTTTGTGCCAAAATCTACCAGAACCTCCACTGCAGGTGTAATCCTAGCCTTTTAAGTCTTGGGAATTATATGCATGTTCAGTTGAACTGAGTGTGTATGTGTAAAGGCCCCTTTACACAGGCCAAATATCTGAGCAATGATCAGAAAGGCGTGTTTCTAGGAACGGTTGCTCCTGATAACTGACCTGTGTCAAGGTGCCACCGCTGAACTGATAAATGAGCAAACACCCATTCATCAGGTGAAAGCATCGTTGGTGCAAACACCTAAATAATTATTTCTGCTGCCCAGTATTAGTATGCAGATAAGCAATCACTCTAGCATTCACTCATCACCATACAAGGAATGTGACTGCTGCATGTAAATGCAGCTCTCACCCCCTCTGATGGGCAAGCAATTATCGGAAGGAATAATTGCCTGCTGTGTCAGGCCATGTAAAAGAGCCTGTATCCATTATTGACATGTCTGTTTTGGCAACTACTTGCATCTCCCATATCCCATGTGTTAATTATGCAGCATGTATCCTTATGAATCTGTGCTGTACCATTTCTTTATCATTCCTAGGAGTTATGAATAAATTACTAGCAGTTTGAATTGAAGCTCCAGATGGGTGTTTCCAGTGCGGGTGTGTCCCTGCACAGTCTGGGATTATTTTTGAGATTATTCAACCAGTGCTGCCAGTGTCAGACTGTGCAGGAACTTACCCCCAACTGGTGACATCCAGCAGGACCTTCAGTGGAAACTGCTAATCATTCCTAAGTTCTAGCAGGAACAATAAAGGAATGGCACATCATAGAGTCATAAGAACAAATGCTCCAGAATTGTTATTACAAGGGGGGGTCCAAGTAGTTGCTAACACAAACATGCCAGGGGAGGTGACAGGTCCTCTTTAAGCTGGACAAATGAATGCAATACACAGAGAGACAACATCTAAAGCAATAGACACTAGAAGAAAAGCAAAATCAGAGTCAGGCAATGAGGGAAGGTCACACAGCAGGCCTCAATCCCATAACTATGGCAAGATGGTCAACAGGAAGCAACTGCAAACTAACAAAAGTAACCAGCTTAACTGGTAATGGGTAGCAAATAGATGCTGTGTCTAGGATTGCGTACCAAGTGTGCAGTGTACATTGGTGCAATCTAATATATAAAGCTGAGTGTATGTGTGTGTATGTATGTCCGCTAAAGGAATCCGCACAGTCGCATTTAAAATCACGAAATTTGGCCAACAGGTACATCAGGTGTCCGGGAAGGTTTTAGACTAGGTCTCAGCTCTCTAGGACATATTGTTGCTGAGATGTTCCAAACAAATGCATTAGCTAATAGAAGCCTGGTCACATGACCCTTATCAGCCAATAGAAGCTTGCAGGCCCTTAGTCTCCATATACACACTGTTTTACACCAGGTTTTCATAACAACCCAGTCATTTTTCTTCATGGCTGTAGGTCAGCTTTAAAGGGAATCTGTCATCAACTTTATGCTGACCTCACTGAGGGCAGCATAAAATAGTGACAGAAATGCTGATTTCAGCGGTGTGTCACTCAAAGTGGTTGCTGAGAACCAGCATCATAATAATTGCAGCCCAGGCCTTAAAAAGAGTCAAATCTACCTGAGAAGAGTCATGGTTATTCCTAATCTCCTGCTCTCCCATCCATCTGCTGATGATTTGCAGTTGTCTGCTAGATAGAAAGGGAGAAAACTAGGTAGAAGACTGTCTGTCATCAGCAGGTGGGCAGGAGAGCAGGAATTTATGAATAACCATGACTCTTCTCAGGTGGCCGTGACTCTTTTCCAGGCCCAGTCTGCAATGATTGTGATGTTGGTTCTCGGCAACCAACATACTTTTAACTTAAAAATGACAGACCGCTGAAATCAACTTACCTGTCCCTACTTTATTCTGCCATTAGTATGGCAGCATAAAGTTGATGATAGGTTTCCTTTAAAGGGGCAAAGCGCTGTGGATGACACTTTTATGTGAGCCGAGTGCTATGGAGGTCACAGTTCAGGGGCAGGTAGGGTGGCCATTCAGGACACCCTCAAAAGAGGGACTTAAAAACCCCACCCCCAGGCTATGCTAAGCCACGCCTGTGACTCGGTTGGGCCACACCCGCTCCCACTCCACAGCCAACGGGGATTTAAAAATTGAAGGTATAAATCAACTTCTGTCAGCTGCAGGAGTGGGAGGGGGGTGACTATCTCCCTGCAGCTCACACTCAGATAACACAGTGCTGCTGTCTGAGAGTGAGCTGTACAAAAGGACATCCCGGTGTCCATCCAGGCCCTGCGCCGGATGGAGGACAGGGAGTCTGAAAGCTGGGCTGTCCAGCCTAATACCGGACCTCTGGCTACCCTAGGGGCAGGCTGCTGTGGAGGTTACAGTTAAGGGGACGGTCCGCTTTGGAGGTCAGTGTTAAGGGGCAGATTGCTGTAGAAGCCACTGTTAAGGGGACAGGGTATTGTGAAAATCACTGTTAAGGAGATGGGGTACTGTGGAGGTCACTAATAAAGGGGTGGGCTGCTGTGGAGATCACTGTTAAGAGGGCGGGATGCTGTGGAGGTCACTGTTAAAGGGGCAGGCACTGTGGAGGTCTCTGTTAAGGGGACAGAGAACTGTGGAGGTAACAGTTAAGGGGATGGTCCGCTATGAAGGTCAGTGTTAAGGAGCGGGTTGCTGTAGAGATCACTCTTAAGGGGGCGAGGTGTTGTAGAGGTCACATTTTAACGGAATGGAGATCTGTGAAGGTCATTGTTACAGGGGCGGTTATTGTGGAAATTACTATTAACGAGACGGGGTACTGTGGAGGTCACTAATAAAGGGGCAGGCCGCTGTGGAGGTCACTGTTAAAGGGGCGGGGTACTGTAGATGTCACTGTTATAGTGGATACTGTCGATATCTTTTAACGACACACACAAACATTAAATGAAATAGATTGAATATACCCGTGCAAAGCCGGGTCCTTCTGCTAGTACTGTATATTATGGAAAAATCAATGCACACAATGGACATGAAATCCTAAAAGGATCCTAGAAGGAGACTGAAAAACAAGTGCATTTCTTGTGCACTAAATACTATGTGGATTGGTCACGATCTTTCTAGATGGACAAGGACAAACAGCCGATTTTGCCTTTCAATTAGAAGTGACATTGTCATTGTCTAATTGGAGTATGGAAAAGTGATAGGCCATATTGTATCTTGGAAAACCTTGGCATGAATAGACATGTATTATAGCAAAATATTCTAAACTTTAAATGACCCTGTACACATGCTGCCAAATACACTCTAACTGTGATATGATTGATGAAGGATAGCAGTCACTGGTCCACACCCATAGGCCCTTGATGCAATGGGAGCAGTGAACACAGGTGATGTAGAGTACTATAATTTACCATAATGCTAATTATATAGACTTGATCATTCTGTACAAAGTTACCTCGCTAAATTACTACTTTGTTTTATACTACTGTATATAGATTCTATCTCATGTAATATAATTACTATGGAACATGAAAGGCCTCAACACCAGGGATGCCCAAACTGCAGCCCTCCAGCTGTTGCAAAACTACAACTCTCAGCATGCCCAGACAGCCTACAGCTGGAGGGCCATAGGTTGGGCATCCCTGCTCTACACCATAAGCTGTGTGTGTTTACTTAATTTAAACATAAATGGCCAGTATCTCCCTAATAAAAAGAGAATGCTTGAACATTAAGAAACCGGGGTGGACTGGCCATAGACACTACAGGGAAATTTCTTGGTGGGCCGATGCCAAGGGGCCACCTGAGCCCTCCTCATGGCCACCAGCCAGGTACGTAACGATCTGATGCTCTCAGAATGAATTAAATAATGTAGCAGCATCAGGAGGTCAAGCACCTGCCTGGCAGCCGCAGGTGCTCTCTTGAAATCAACCGTATTGCCCTCCTCAGGAAGGTAATATAGTTGAATCCTGTGTCTCAGCAGTATTTTGTGCTGCACTGTGGTATTTGATTCTGCGGTGGTATTTTGGTAAGGTACTACTGTATATTTGTTGTCTCTGCCTACTTGTGTTGCCCAGCCTTCTGTCAATCTGGATCTGCCCATAACATGGGGCCACTTTTCCCAGTCCACTCAACCTTTATGCATGCCATTACAGCTCCCACAAAAGTTTCTTAGACCTCTGAACTACAAATCTGCCTAGTTAGGCAGTGAACAGAGGATGTAAAGTATAACTAGGCATACCTGTTATTAAAAGGGTTGCCCATTACAATTTATCTTCCATCCATAGGATAGGGGTTAAGTTTCCAATAGGCAGGGATCCAACTACTGGAGCTTCCACAAGACCAGGAAACATGTTCCCATGTCCCCTGTTTGAATGGAGCGGTAGACATGCATGCCTGTCCACCACTCTATTCAGCTATCTCTGGCAGTCCAATAGAGTTAAATGGAGTGACATGCTTCATTCAAGCCAGGAAACATGATTGGCCTAGCCTCCAGCAGTTGGATTCCCGACTATCAGACATTTAGGGGGAGATTTATTAAAGTGGTGTAAAATAGAACTGGATTAGTTGCCCATAGCAACCACCAATTCCAGCTAAAATCTGATTGGGTGCTGTGGGCAAATAAGCCAGTTCTACTCTACACCAGTTTGATAAATCTCCCCCCTTATTCTGTATCCTGTGGATAGGTGTCACGAACCAGCGGCAGTGAACCCACTGTGCCACGTGCCCTACCTCCTCTAAGGGCGTTGTCTAAGTGATCGCCTAGATCTTCACAGTACCCCTGATGGTGGGGATAGACTTTCCCGATAGGAACACCAGGTCGCTACTTCTTGAGGAAGATTGGCACATGAGGTACCAGAGGTACAGACGTAGTCAGCAGGCCGAGACCTAACCAGGAGCAGCAGTGCAGGACCGAAGGATGAGGCAAAGGAGAACGCAAACAAGCAATAGGTCTGGGCAGGCGGCACAGGTACAGGTCAGCCAATCCGGGTCGGCAACAGGAGAGTCAAGGCAAGCAGGCAGGTATCAAACAGGTAGCAGAGTCTAGAAACACAAGCACGAGTCAGGTACACAGGAACACAAGCAAAGATAACAGCAACCTTAGCAGGAAACAAGGACCTTGACGCTGGGGCATCTGGGAAGGGGGCTGAGCCACTTATATATGTGCAGGAGGGCTAGAATTGGTCAGCGAGGTCACATGATTTAACCCATAAAGCACAGGAAGTGATGAAGAGAACAAGCAGCAAGCATACTGTGGCCAGGGCTGAAAGGAAACTGTGGAGGGGATCCCAGAACCACAGTGCCTACATGGACAGAGCCCAGGACTGCAGCAGTGAATGGGGATGCACTGGCAGCACATCACCAATGAACACAGCGCCTGGGACCGAGGCGGTAAGCAGGGGAACAGCATGCAGGGTAAGCAGGGCGCACAGCAGCCGCTGTTACATTAGGAAATAACTTGTTGAAATGGGACTACCCTTTTAAGGAACGCCAGATATATAAATAACGATCCTATGGAAGCTGTAACTGTGATCATATTTTTTATCAAGTACTGTAGCTTTTCCACAACCAGGACAATGTAACTTAAGTTCCCCATACACATTAGTGTATTGTCGGCTCAACCCACCAAGAATGAGAATGGCGGGCTTGGCCAAAATTCGGAAGAGTGTAGGGAGCTCCCGACTGTCCGCCAAGAGATTATCTAAGTAATCTACAATCCTGTCAGCAGGAGCGGGACTTTGTGCTAAAGCCCTGCTCTAGCTTCTGATCTTGTGGAAACACTCTTAGCACCTGCAAGATCGGCATGATAAAAATGTAAGCTGCAGAGTGGGAACTAGTCCAGCACCTGAACATAATGTACACTTTCATCATATGTCGGGGTGGAGTTATGGAGAGAAACCCATGTATGAAATCTTTGCTAATTTATTGAAAAGGAAAAACTAAAATACTGCATTGACATAAGTATTCAGACCCTTGAACTCAGTACTTACCGTATTTTTCGCCATATAAGACGCACTTTTTTTCCCCCAAAAGTGGGGGGAAAATGGCAGTGCGTCTTATATGGCGAATACTACCATTTTCCAATTGCTGAAGCCGATACATCGCACAGCCTGCGATGTATCAGCATGGAAGGAGGAGGGGGCGGAGCCTGGCAACACGCGGGCGGCTCCGCCAGCTCATAGCGTGACTTGCTTGTATAACATTTAAGATCTTTAATTATGTCCTCATTTCCTAAAAGCCCAGGACAGTAGCGCTCTGCTAACCTGCTATGACGATCCTCTCAGCAGGCAGAGCGGTGGGCGGCTGAGCTGGTGTGACGTCCTCACTGACGTCATCTGCCTGCTCCTCCTGCTTCATTCATAAAGTGAAAGGAGCAGGCAGATGACGTCAGTGAGGACGTTACACACCAGCTCTGCCGCCAGCACCGCTCTGCCTGCTAGAGGATCGTTATAGCAGGTTAGCAGAGCGCTACTGTCCTAGGCTTTTAGGAAATAAGGGGACATAATTAAAGATTTTAAATGTTATACAAGCAGTCACGCTGTTAGCGGCGGGCCGCCCGCCATGTGCTGCCAGGCTCCGCCTAGCAGCCATGGGCCAGATGTTTTTAGAAAAGGGGCACCTGTGGATGACACTGTAGTTGGGTGATCTGTGGATGACACATATAGCATAAGATGCTATATATGTGTCATCCACAGATCCAATCCATTACAGTGTCATTCATCAATGCCCCCATCACAGTGCTATCCACAGATCCCCCCATCACAGTGCTATCCACAGATCCCCCATCACAGTGCTATCCACAGATCCCCCCATCACAGTGCTATCCACAGATCCCCCCATCACAGTGCTATCCACAGATCCCCCATCACAGTGCCATCCACATCTCCCCCACATAACAGTGCCATCCACAGATCCCCCATAATACTGTCATGCACAGACCACCATTACTTCAAAAGCACACCTTTTGGTTAAAAATATTTTTTTTCTTATTTTTCTCCTCAAAAACCCAGGTGCGTCTTATAGGCCGGTGCGTCTTATAGGGCGAAAAATACGGTAGTTAAAGCACCTTTGGCAAAGATTACAGCCTCTAGTTTTCTAAGGTATGATCCCACAAGGTTTGTTCACCTGGATTTGGGGATTTTCTGCCATTCTTCTCTGCAGATCCTCTCAAGCACTATCAGGTTGGATGGGGACCATCGGTGGAGGAGTCCTGGTTGTTCTAAATGTCTTCCATTTAAGAATTATGGAGGCCACTGTGGCCTTGAGAGCTTTCAGTGGAGCTGAAATTCTTTGTACCCTTCTCAGATCTGTATCTGTAAAATCGTGAATTTTAATTGCGAATATCGCCACTTCGAGAATTTGCGAATATTTAGAATATAGTGTTATATATTCATATTTGCAAATAGAGTTGATCGCGAATATTCGAATGGCGAATTTATCGCGAATTTATCGCTAATATCGGCACTTAGCGACATCCCTAGAAACCAATAGGAAAGTTGCCTACCCCTTAGTGTAGATTGTAAATATTCTAATCGCGAATTTATATCGCGACTATATTACATTTTCACAATTAAGTAAATAATAACTGTAGATCACGAATTCTGGAATTTGTGAATTTATGGTGAATATTCGGCCAAAAATTCGCAAAATATCGCGATTTTGAATATTGCCTATGCCGCTCATCACTAATCTCCACACAATCCTGTCTCTGAGCTCTACAGGCAGTTATTTCCCCCTTCATGGCTTGGTTTTATCTTGGATATGCATTGTAAGATGTAAGACCTTATATAGACAAGGCTGTGACTTTCCAAATCATGTCCAATCAACTGAATTTACCACAAGTGGACACCGATCAAGGTGTAGAAACATCTCAAAGAGGAACAAGAGAAATGGGAGGCCCCCAGAAACATAGCAAAGGGTCTGAATATGTATGTCTATGCAAAAGTTTTAATTTTTCCTTTTTAATAAATTAGGAAAAATTTCTAAAATTCCCTGTTTACTTTTTAATCATGAGGTATTAAGTGCAGATTGATGGGAAAAACTAGATTTTTTTTTATTTTAGCAGAAGGCCGCATCATAGCAAAATGTGAAAAAAGTGAAAGGGTCTAATGACTTTCCAAATGCAAATGAATTGTAACCCTTTACAAAATTCCTATCAGTGCATATGCGTGTCATAGAGGAAGGCTCCCTTTTCGGAATCTCCTCTATGAACCTAAGTGAAGAGCTGCTAGGTAGGATATATGGCTAATATGTAAGATTTATGGTGAATTAACCTTCCCATAAGGATAGCAGCTGATTTTAGAGAAGGGTTGGTATTTTAAGAACAGTATCAGAAACACAAGCCTACAGTTGCCCCACAACAGCAAGTGTTTCGAGCATATACCAGTCCTATATTGCCCAATTAGCACCCCTGAGAGGAGGCACCTCTAATAAGGATCCAAATATGTATGGAGGGGAATTAGCTTAGCAATAGAAGTGGGGAGTAAATATATAGTAAGAGATAAGTGGATTCAGATTTTTCCCCACTGTCCTGTTAATCATGTCTGTAGACAATAAATCATGCTATACCCTTACAAGAGCTTTTCTTTGTATTACTTACTTGATTCATAAGATGGTGGCACATACATAACTAATTGGTTGAGTATTTTCTGTATGTGGAATACAAAGTTTAATAATAAAAAGCCACATCTGTGTCTTAGTTATTTAGTATTCAGTGCAATGTAAAGGTCAGAAACAATGAATTCATATCTTCGGCTTTCACCATTAAATTACTTTGGCACAGCTACTTTACTTCTTTTATAGTAAGAGCCGTTTCATGGCTGGAGCTACACAGTGGTCTAATTATTTTGGTCAAAGGAAGATTGAAAGCATTCAGTGATGGCCCTTCTCTTCTGTACATGATTTGGAAACATCAAGCTCTAAAGCAGGCGAAGATGATGCAAGGACAGGAAATGATGATTAGCGATGGGAGCCTTTTGGAGAGTTTAGAGTTTGTATTGGATAATTAGAGAAAAGTCAGGAAATAATCAGCTAATAGAACCTCAATTAAGACTGTAACAAAATCCAGCCTATAGCTAACTGGTGCATTTCTTACAATCTTTTTCCACTGCTGGGATTTCAGAATAATCAAGGAGATAGTTGAATGGCATTAGGAGCAGGTAAATGGTTAAAGAAAAAGGATTTTTTTTCCAACAAAGCTCTCCAATCAGTATTTCTTTGTTCTGAGATGACATTGTGGAAACGCAGGCATTCTTCTAGACTAAATAATGTCCTGATGAAGCTCGAAATCAGAGTTGTTTGCACAGAAACAAGGCGATATGTAATACAGTAGTGGAGGAATGCTCTGCATGTGGGTCTAGAGTAAAGATTCCACTTGAGTAATTTTGTCTAATGGACTAATCATGAAAGAACAAGCATGTTTTCAGACTTTCATTTGGATAATGTTTTTTGGTGCTAGTAAGTTTTATTTATGAATGCCAAGTTATTTTGTTTTACAGATCTGTGCACCTTTTGGCAAATGTAAATTAATTGATGCATAGAGAATTTAGGGCTCATGCACAGTAGAATATTACAGCTCTCTAAGGGTACTTTTACACTAGCGTTTTTCTTTTCCGGCATAGAGTTCTGTCGTCGGGGCTCTATGCCGGAAAAAAAATGATCAGTATTATCCCCATGCATTCTGAATGGAGAGAAATCCGTTCAGTATGCATCAGGATGTCTTCAGTTCAGTATGTAATGCATGCTGTGGCCTTATCTCCGTCTAAAATTCCGGAACACATGACAGAATGCCGGATTCAGCATTAATTCCTATTGACTTGTATTAGTGCCGAATCCGGCATTACAAATACCGCAACGACGGACCTTTAAAACTGTGAAAATAAATCAAGACGGATCTGTCTCTCCGTCTGAAAACGGAGAGAGGGATCTGCACTTGCATCCGGATCCGTCTCCAAATGCTTTCAATTGTCATGCGGTATGACAGATCCGGCGGGTAGTTCCGGTGATGGAATTACCTGCCGGATCCTCACACCGCAAGTGTGAAAGTAGCCTAAGTTGTAGCTGTAATAAGGCCCCCATAGCAATCTGTGGGGTCCTATTGTACCTCCAGGATGTGACAGAAAACAACTACAGCTTGCTTCATCAAATATCATATTACAGAGGTATTATGCCCTAGTGGTATTGTTTTTAAGGAAGAATACCTATGTACTACTTTTGTCATAAAATGGTACTATATGGCTGCATGCTAAGTTGTGTCCACCTGGCCTAAGAAACAAGGTGGCAGCTTCTGCTTGAGATTAGGCACACCTATATGATTTCATAGCCAACTACATGCAAACACATGATTTCTTCATATACACTATAAGCCTTATATCCTGCATTTCCAGCAGTTCCCCTTCTATAGTTTTTTTTTAGTTGTCAGAGGTACCTGATATAAGTTCTAGAATTGGCAAAAGCTAGCTACTATAATGTCTTCTATACACAGCACACAGAGAAGAGCAGACCTTGCTCCCCTATATCTCTGTAGCACACTCTCAGAAACAGCAGTATGGAGGATATTATACATTATTAATGAATAGCGTTGCTGTGAATCCAGCACAAGGATGAGACAGAACACTTATTAGAACATGCAGTATTTGTGTTTCCATGCCTCTCTCTCTTTCACTGCAGCTGCTCCATCTTCCCCTCTCCATAGCCTTTTATACAGTAGCTGTAACCTGATCTCTCTATAACTTGAAAATGCTGAAAATGAATTTTTCTATAATCTACACACATATATATATATACATACATATATATATATATATATATATATATATATACTCCTGCATGCCTTAATGTATCTCAACCAAACTTGGTACCTATAGGCCCCTTTCACACGGGCGTGATTTCCGCGCGGGTGCAATGCGTGAGGTGGACGCATTGCACCCGCACTGAATCTGGACCCATTCATTTCTATGGGGCTGTGCACATGAGTGGTGATTTTCACGCATCACTTCTGCATTGCGTGAAAATCACAGCATGCTCTATACTTTGCGTTTTTCGCAAACGTTTGACGCCCGGATCGGATGCGGATGCATTGCGGGAAAATGCGCGATTTTTCACACGCATTTTCCCGCAACGCACCCGCATACTATCAGGGCGTCAAACGTGGCGCCCGTGTGAAAGAGGCTATACTCTTTATGATCCAATTTAAAATACCGGTGGGTTGTCATGTCCATCCGACAAGGTTCTGGAAGGGTCTAAATGAATCTGATTTTGATGCAGCGTGCATTAAAATGTATACACTAATGTAACTGTAACTGCTGAGACATTACTTCCCACTGCCTCTCAGCTCCCATGCATTCAGTCTGCCTCTAAACAACAAATTTTCTGACGACACGCAGCAAGAGGCAGACTTAGAACTGTTTTAGAGGAAAGCTTAAATTTGAGCTTTGATTGGCTGCTATGGGCAAAAATAAAAGCTTTGTAAGATTGTTTACTATGGGGAAAAACTGTTTGTCTTTTAGACATCACATGCAGGGAGATGAGAAGCAGACTGAAATGCAGAGGAGATATAAGATCCAACAGACTCTATGCAAAGCGGCACTCCCAATACAGGTGCAAAGATGTTTTTTACATCAATGAGCACCTGGGGCAGTGCCAGGTTTTGCAAAGTGCGTAGGCATGACCAAAGTCTTAGGGCAGCCACACACATTTAACAGCTGTTGGCCAAATGATCAGTTAACTCTCTCAACTCATTACCAGCCCCCCTCCCCCACACACATACATATTCAGCTTAGCAGAACATGTATGTGTATTAAATGGGTATAGAGGAGAACATCACTGCCAGATACTTTTTGCTATAGCTTTATCTCCCAGGACTCTCTCACCTCATTCTTTATTCTGGGCAGCACGGTGGCCCAGTGGTTAGCACTCGTGCCTTGCAGCGTTGAGGTCCTACGTTTGAATCTGACCAAGGACAACATCTGCATGGAGTTTGTATGTTCTCCCCGTGTTTGTGTGGGTTTCCTCTGGGTACTCCGGTTTCCTCCCACACTCTAAAGACATATTGATAGGGAACTTAGATTGTGACGATGATGGCAACTCATCCCACAAAAAAATAAATCCTCACACAGCTACTTTGAGAGAGAATTTTTTTTTAGAACATCACTGTTGTGGTAACTCAGAGGCTGATCAAAAACAACATGGCGCCTGTAAACCAATCCATCAAAATCTGCGCTGCAGAAGCCAAGAAGAGGTATTTTCCTTCTTAACCCTGCAGCGTACCCAGCAGCATGCCCAAAGAGCCGTTTATGTCTACATTTATGGCTTTTCTGTAACCCAGTAGAACCTGCCTTACAATTTAAAAGGCCTGGTGTGTCTTAAATCGCACGAGGTGGGCAGAGCATATTGGGCAATGAAACAGGGCCGGGCCGACACAGAGGCTGAGGAGGCTCCAGCCTCAGGGCGCTCAAGCCTCAGGGCGCAGGCGAAGGCCACTCTCACCAAGTCCCTGCTGCTGCCGTGTAGCTGTATTAGCAGCAGAGCATCCATTTCTACACTCTGCTGCTGTAACAGCCGGTCCTGCGCCCCCTAGTGGTGTTCTTCCTCCCTCCCTCAGTCTAGTGCATTGTGCTGCAGCTCCATACCTTCCCCAGCCCCTGACTTCCTGCCTATGTGTGCACCAGAGATTCACAACCCCCTTCCCCAGCACAGAGAGAAGAGCAGCGTCGGGACAGAGAAGGAGGAAGAGGAGGAATACTCTGCATCCTGCCTCTCCCTCCAAGTCACCAGAGACTGTATGTGCAGAAAATGTAAGGGGTTAAAGGGAATGGAATGGCAGTAATGTAATGTGCATATTGTGTGTTTTTATGTATGTGTGTCATATGTATGTCTGTATATATGTATGTGTGTCATATGTATGTCAGTATATGTGTGTGTGTGTCATATGTATGTCAGTATGTATGTGTGTGTCATATGTATGTCTGTATATATGTGTGTGTCATATGTATGTCAGTATATATGTGTCTGTGCCATATGTATGTCAATATATATGTGTGTGTCATATGTATGTCAGTATATATGTGTGTGTCATATGTATGTCTGTATATATGTATGTGTGTCATATGTATGTCAGTATGTGTGTGTGTGTCATATGTATGTCAGTATATATGTGTGTGTGTCATATGTATGTCTGTATATATGTATGTGTGTCATATGTATGTCAGTATGTGTGTGTGTGTGTCATATGTATGTCTGTATATATGTGTGTGTCATATGTATGTCAGTATGTATGTGTGTGTCACATGTATGTCACTATGTATGTGTGTGTCATATGTATGTCTGTATATATGTGTGCGTCATATGTATATATGTGTGTCATTTGTATGTCAGTATATATGTGTGTGTCATATGTATGTCTGTATATATGTGTGTGTCATATGTATGTCTGTATATATGTGTGTGTCATATGTATGTCTGTATATATGTGTGTGTCATATGTATGTCAGTATATATGTGTGTGTCATATGTATGTCAGTATATATGTGTCTGTGTCATATGTATGTCAGTATATATGTGTGTGTCATATGTATGTCAGTATATATGTGTGTGTCATATGTATGTCAGTATATATGTGTGTGTCATATGTATGTCAGTATATATGTGTGTGTCATATGTATGTCAGTATATATGTGTGTGTCATATGTATGTCAGTATATATGTATGTGTCATATGTATGTCTGTATATATGTGTGTGTCATATGTATGTCTGTATATATGTGTGTGTCATTTGTATGTCAGTATGTATGTGTGTGTCATATGTATGTCTGTATATATGTGTGTGTCATATGTATGTCTGTATATATGTGTGTGTCATATGTATGTCTGTATATATGTGTGTGTCAAATGTATGTCAGTATGTATGTGTGTGTCATATGTATGTCAGTATGTATGTGTGTCATATGTATGTCAGTATGTATGTGTGTGTCATATGTATGTCAGTATATATGTGTGTGTCATATGTATGTCAGTATGTATGTGTGTCATATGTATGTCAGTATGTATGTGTGTGTCATATGTATGTCAGTATGTATGTGTGTGTCATATGTATGTCTGTATATATGTGTGTGTCATATGTATGTCTGTATATATGTGTGTGTCATATGTATGTCTGTATATATGTGTGTGTCATATGTATGTCTGTATATATGTGTGTGTCATATGTATGTCTGTATATATGTGTGTGTCATATGTATGTCAATATATATGTGTGTGTCATATGTATGTCAGTATATATGTGTGTGTGTCATATGTATGTCAGTATATATGTGTGTGTCAAATGTATGTCAGTATATATGTGTGTGTCATATGTATGTCAGTATGTATGTGTGTGTCATATGTATGTCAGTATGTATGTGTGTGTCATATGTATGTCAGTATAGATTATCTAACCCAGTCCCCCTTCCCCCATCAGCCCTTGTCCTACCCCCATCTACCCCATTAGACATTTAGATGTTATTTATTCCTGCTATTCTAATGCTCTGATCAGTAGATGGCTCAAGTCAAGCCCTCACCCCCCCAGCCATTTAGATATGTATGTTATCAATCATCCCCCACCCCCGCCTTCCTTGTAATTTCCATTGTGAGTCACAATCCATAACAGTGCCATCCACAGATCCCCCATAACAATGCGTCATCCACAGATCCCCCATAACAGTGTGTCATCCACAGATCCCCCATAACAGTGTGTCATCCACAGATCCCCCATAACAGTGCCATCCACAGATCCCCCATAACAGAATCATCCACAGATCCCTCATAACAGTGTCATCCACAGATCCTCCATAACAGTGTGTCATCCACAGATCCCCCATAGCACTGTCATCCACAGATCCCCCATAACAGTGGGTCATCCACAGATCTCCCATAACAGTGTGTCATCCACAGATCCCCCATAGCACTGTCATCCACAGATCCCCCATAACAGTGGGTCATCCACAGATCTCCCATAACAGTGTGTCATCCACAGATCCCCCATAACAGTGTGTCATCCACAGATCCCCCATAACAGTGTGTCATCCACAGATCCCCATAACAGTGCGTTATCCACAGATTACCCCATAACAGTGTCATCCACAGATCCCCCATAACAGTGTGTCATCCACAGATCCTTCATAACAGTGTCATCCACAGATCCCCCATAACAGTGTCATCCACAGATTACCCCATAACAGTGTCATCCATAGATCCCCCCCATAACAGTTTCATCCATAGATCCGCCCCATAACAGTGTCAACCATAGATCCCCCATAACAATGTCATCCACAGATCCCCCATAACATTGTACTATCCACAGATCCTCCATAACAATGTCATCCACAGATCCCCCCATAACAGTGTCATCCATAGATCCCCCCATAACAGTGTCATCCATAGATCCCCCCATAACACTGTCATCCATAGATCCCCCATAACACTGTCATCCATAGATCTCCCATAACAGTGTCGTCCACAGATCCCCCATAAGTGTGTCATCCACAGATCCCCATAGCATTGTCATCCACAGATCCTTCATAACAGTGTCATCCACAGATCCCCGATAACAGTGTCATCCACAGATTACCCCATAACAGTGTCATCCATAGATCCCCCCCATAACAGTTTCATCCATAGATCCGGCCCATAACAGTGTCATCCACAGATGCCCCATAACAGTGTCA
This sequence comes from Bufotes viridis, assembly GCA_033119425.1. Classification (NCBI taxonomy): domain Eukaryota; kingdom Metazoa; phylum Chordata; class Amphibia; order Anura; family Bufonidae; genus Bufotes; species Bufotes viridis. Next base: position 445,681,874 of record CM065589.1, on the reverse strand, counting down.
ACCATAGATCCCCCCCATAACAATGTCATCCACAGATCCTCCATAACAGTGCGTCATTAATTGATACATTAAACTGTGCATATTTATGTGTGATTACAACAGTATTTAGTAAAGACTCCACAAGTTGGGGGGGGGGGGGGCGCACTTGGGCAGCTCAGCCTCTGTTGGTGGTGGACCTTGTCCCAGCCCTGCAATGAAATGCCCTATCTGTGGAAAACGTGTAATTTTCATTTTGCATAGTCGCCTGTGAAATCATTTTGCAAAATACCTGTGGCATCAAAATGCTCACTCCACCCCTCAATACCTTGATTTGCGCGGTTTCCATTTATTATTCCCGTGCAGAAAAACCGCACTTTTACATTTTTTCCATTTTTTCCATGGCTTTTTGTGGTCATTTTTAGAGCTGTGTAAAGGAAAAACACTGGGTAAAAGCATACCCAGAACATTCTGCCGCTTAACAAAAGTGCGATATAAAAAAGTTGCCACGAATAGCTTTCCATTGTATGGAGCGTGCGCAATGGCAGAGAACGGTGATCGCGCTGCTCTGTCTTTTAACCCTTTAGATACAACGTTCAATGCTGATTGTGGCATCTGTGGCGTCATCTCCGTTGACGTCACCGAGCACCCAGCGTAATCACGTGGTGACATCATCACGCTCACCGCAGGTCCTTTGGAGTGTTTTTCTTCAATTAAGAAGAGAGTGGATGGCCTCTCCACAAGCAAGTGGATGAGGTAAGTATAATTTTTTTATTTTCAGCCAACATTTTAGGAAAAATTGATTCCTTACCACAAAGCGTGAGGAAATTCGGCTTCATGGCAAATCCAATTATTTCTGAAATTCAGATCGAAGTCCACTTCGGATACTTCAATTTGCTCAACACTAATCTTTACCTTGGAGAGCCTGGTACAGTATGCAGAGATTTATAGGCTTTTTATTAGCTGTTTTATATCTCTGGACTTGTTAGAATAATTAATTTATATAATTACTTAAAAAAATTTTTGTTGCGCTCAACATGACATCTAATGGCTCTGAACAGTCACAAACATCTTATGAGCATCTGGTCCACTTATGTGCACATACAGAATGCAATATGCATAGGCAATTAATCCTAACTGCGGATATTTGCATGGCTCTATGAAAGACTGGCTGATTTATTGGTTAAAGTGCTGGAATTGAAAAACAAAAAATATCTGAGCTCCTGAAGAGGTGGGTATATCTAATTGTAGTTGTATCATGTTGCTGACAGTGACTGTGTACAGAGGAGTTTTATGCCACTGGGTGTGAACACTTTGGGGAGACTTCAAGATACACAATCACCTTTGGCAAGGCACAAAATTGCAGCAATTACGGTGCATGCATTATGCTTTTTAGAAGCTGAAGGTTTTCCAAGCCTGTGGCATTTCGTAATTGTAATCACAAAGTAACATAACTAAGGTTAATAAGTTACTTCTAGAGGAAGCTAGTTCACATAATGGCAGCAATTTCTCTGCACTAAATGCCAGTCTTGAGCTTTGAATATGATGAAAAGGAAATGGTAGCATTTGGCAAGTAGAGCTGTGTTGCTTAGTAGCTGAGCCATGGAAGATTGGTGGGGGTGTTCTTCCCTGAGGGCCCGCTCTACAAATGGTACCTATTTCTTCAGCAAGCAGTAAGCCACTGAATTGCATCATTGTATAGGAAATTTGAACCGACCGCTATTAAAACCAATGATGATTTCACTAAATCGGACAGAAATAGAGTCAATGATTTCAATAGAAAAGAATGCAATTAAGGAATTCGGTAACAGTTATTGGAATGATGGATGATGTCCAAGGCTCTGGTACCCACAAAGCTCGTACAGACCTTGTAAAGAAATATGAAATGTGATATTTCATTAGGCCCTTATAGTTTGAAGCCATGGATGATAATCAGAACCACTGTGACATGCCTCAAGGTCTTGAGAAAATCGATAACACCCCTTGTGGGCATACTGACCACTGTCTTTAATTGTTGCCCTTTGGAATCCTGAATCTGCTAGCTCGAAATAAGTACATATGAATCATTGGTTAACTTGACACTCGCAGTGCATTCAGTAACCAGTTGAAGTATATGTCATCTTGAATTTCAATGGCATTTGTTCAGTAATGTGTCAATTTAACCCCTTCAAGACCAAGCCCTTTTACACCTTCGTGACCAAGCCTAATTTAGAAAATCTGACATGTGTTGCTTAATGTAATAATTAGAGATGAGCGAATCGAAGTTGACGAAGTGGAATTCAATCTGAATTTCAGGAAAAATTAGATTCGCACCGAATCCGAATTTCCTCACGCTTCGTGGTAACGAATCGCATTTTTTCCTGAAATGGCTGCTGTACGTGTGAGGACATGGAGCAAGGAACTCTGGGAATGGGGAATCACCCATAATGCCATGCATACAGCCAATCAGCAGCCAGCCAGCCCTGTGATGTCACAGCCCTATAAATAGCCTCAGCCATCTTGGATTCTGCCATTTTCCAGTGTACTTAGTGCAGGGAAAGACATCAGCAGGCGCTAGGAACAGTACTAGGAAAGACTTTATTGTGCTATAAAAACGATTTACAAGTTCAGGGAAAGATTATTCAAGGTGTAGGGTAACGATAGGGATGAATCATTCGGCAGCATTTATGTTGAACAGGGTTCAGTAGGGGGAGGTTACAGCCTGGGTAATAGGAACAATTCTATTACACCTTGCAGCACTGACCGGGGATCCAAATTTCCATAATACAGCTCTGTAATTCCAGCAAACCGTTCATGTTATTGGGGTACAAGTGCTGTTTGATACAGCAATTAACAGGGTTTATTACAAGGAAATATTTCTACGTCTTATATGCTCTTGTGCGGTGCAGTTATATGTTCTAAAGCATTAGTGGGAAAAACAGGGCTTATTAGCTGTTGTGTGGTGAAGTGTGAAAATTACAGCCCTTTTTGGAGTGTATTAGTGGCACAAAATTTTTTTTATTTGCCGTTCAGTGGTACAGTTATATGTTCTAAAGCCCTTTTTGTCGCGTATAAGTGACAAAAGAAAAATATATTTGCCGTTCAGCAGTGCAGTTATATGTTCTAAAGCCTTTTGTGTCGTGTATAAGTTGAAAAAATAAAAATATATTTGCCGTTCAGCGGTGCAGTTATATGTTCTAAAGCACTTTTTGTCATGTATTAGTGCAAAAGAAAAATATAATTGCTGTTCAGCGTTGCAGTTATATGTTCTAAAGTCTTTTGTGGAGAGTATAAGTGGAAAAAAGAAATATATATTTGCTGTTCAGCGGTACAGTTATATGTTCTTAAGTCCTTTTGTGGAGTGTATAAGTGGAAAAAATATATATATATTTGCCGTTCAGCTGTGCAGTTATTTGTTATAAAGCCTTTTGCGTAGTGTATAAGTGAAAAAAATTTAAATATTTGCCGTCAGCGGTGAAGTTATATGTTCTAAAGCCTTTTGTGTCGTGTATAAGTGGAAAAAAATAAGGGCCTGTTTGCCGTTCAGCGGTGCAGTTATATGTTCTAAAGCCCGTCTTGTCATGTATTAGTGGCAAAAGAAAAATATTTGCCTTTCAGTGGTCCAGTTACATGTTCTAAAGCCCTTTCGTGGAGTGTATAAGTGGAAAAAAGAAATATATATTTGCCGTTCAGCGGTGCAGTTATATGTTCTAAAGCCTTTTGTGTCATGCATAAGTGGAAAAAAATAAGGGCCTATTTGCCGTTCAGCAGTGCAGTTATATGTTGTAAAGCCCTTTTTGTCATGTAATAGTGGCAAAAGAAAAATATATTGCCATTCAGCGGTGCAGTTTTATGTTCTAAAGCCCTTTAGTCATGTAATAGTGGCAAAAGAAAAATATATTTGCTGTTCAGCGGTGCAGTTAAAAAGAGTTAAAAAAGTATTTGCCATTGTGTGATGAAGTGAGAAAATTACAGCCCTTTTTGGCGTATATTAGTGGGGAAAAAAGGGTTTTTAGCCGTTGTGTGGTGAAGTGAGAAATGTACAGACATTTTTGGGGTGTTTTAATTTCCTTTTTATTTATTTATTTGATCTAACAGTATGTAAGAGAGAGAAGTGCCAGGCTCTGCACAGGGGAGTGGCAGAGGCCCAAATGTTTCTGGAGCAGGAACGGGTTGCAGAACAGTAAGGGGGCATGGCAGCAGGAGTTGCAGCAAGAGGCCTAAGCTCCTGGTGTCATCTAGCAGTCGTGTCTTGACCAGCAACCCAGGTGTTTTTGAATGGTTGACTGGGTCATCCACTTCGTCCCAAGTGACATCAGACACCCCCAGCCAAGAGTCGGTGGATTTGTCAGACACAACCCTTAGTTGGCATGGCCCGGGAGCTGGCCCTGTGCCCTCACCTGTCCTTAACCTGCCTCTATCCTTTTCTGTTCCCTCAGCCCCACTATACAGCGAGGACGAGCTATTAGAGGACAGTCTGCAGCTACTGGCCAGCCAAGATGTGGAGGAGACATCCGCCGCATGCTCCTCCAGGTGGGTAAGTAGTGATGAGGAGAGTGGCGTGGGAACCGGTGTTGCGAGCGGTGAGGCTCCTGACCCAGAGACCATTGAGGAGGACATCAGTGACGTGCAGACAGTACTCGATGATGATGATGTAGCTGATCGTACTTGGGCTCCAGGTGAAAATCGGGGCTTCATCATCATCGGGAGAAGAGGGTGGCAGCTTCGCAGGAGCCTACCTGCCAGGAAAATAATGGTGCACAGGTTCACGGAAGCAGTGGCATTAGCACAGAGTCACACAGGGAAGGAACTGCTCCGTGTCCTTCATTAAGAAATCGAATCCTGGCCTTCTCCACGACAACTCAAAATCAGAACCATAACGACTGACAACTGGCACAACATGGTGTCGGCGCTGCGTCAAGGAGGATTGAGCCATGCACCCTGCATGGCACACGTGTTCAATATGGTTGTCAAGCGGTTCCTGAAATTTTCCATCTATCTGCAAGACATCCTAAAAATGGCCAAAAAACTTTGCATTCACTTTAGCCACTTGTACACAGCAAAGGACACCCTCCTTGAGCTGTAGTGGCAGAACGGCATCCCCCAACATAGGCTGATATGCGACGTTTCCACCCCTTGGAATTACGGATGAGCGAATCGACTTCGAATGAAACATCTGAAGTCGATTCGCATAAAACTATATTTCAATACTGTATGGAGCGAGTGCTCCGTGCAGTATTAGAATGTATTGGTCCGAGCTCGGAAAATGTTTTTTTACAGTCTAAATCAATTTCTGAAGTTATTATGCGAAGTGTCGCAAGGCCTTCCGAAGTAAAAACTTCTGCTCATCGGAGCCAATACATTCTAATATTGTACGGAGTGCTCACACCGTACAGTATTGAAACTAAGTTTTATGCGAATCGACTTTGGACGTTTCATCCGAAGTCGATTCGCTCATTCCTAGTTGGAGTTCCACCCTCCATATGTTGGACCGACTATGCAAACAGAGAAAGGCCATAAACGATTTCTTGATGATCCACCCGGACAGGAGTACTTCTGTGTAAAAATTCGATGTCAGCCAGTGGCTGCTCATGCGTGACACCTGCCATTTGCTCATGCCCTTTGAGGAGGCCACGTTATTTGTCAGTCGCCAGGACTACAGGATGAACAACATCATTCCACTGTTTTATGTCCTGGAACAGATGCTGGTAAATCTGGCTGGTCAGGGGACTGGAGACGTGGCGCCTAGATCTCACAGCCACATGAGCCCTGTAGGGGCTGAACTGGAGGAGGAGGAGAAAGAGGACATTGGAGCACAAGCAATGTGTAGTGAAATGGGTGGTTTTTCTACACAGGTGACAGGAGAGGAGGAGCAGGAGTAGCCAGAGAAGCTACAGGGCGATGATGAAGACGAGGCAGAGGACCCGGACACACCGTGGCAGTATGCAGAGGAGATGGAGGCAGGGAGTCCCTCCGAGTAACTTACACAAATGGCCCGATGCATGCGCACTTGCTTGCGTAGTGACAGCCGAATTGTCACCATTTGAAAGAGGGATGACTTCTGGCCATCCACCTTGTTGGACCCTTGCTACTGGTCCAAAATGGGGGTATATAGAGACATCTTATGTAGTCAGTTGGCCACTGCCTATCTGCGCCATCGTTTATCCTCTCGCAGGTCTGACCGGGAGGGCCCTCTGCACTCATGTTCCTCTGCCATGGATGCTGTGGAAGGGTGGGGGGTAGGAGCACTTCCAGCTCCATCAGTAGCAACTTGAGTCTAGAGTCGCTGATGAGCAGCTTTATTCACCCGCCTAGTGAGAAACTACTCACCAGCAGCAGCAGCTAGACTTAGAGCAGGACCTGAACCAGAAGGTGGTGGCATACTTGGACAGTACCCTGCCAGCCCACATTGAAGATCCGCTGGACTACTGGGCAGCTAAACTGGATTTGTGGCCGCAACTAGCAAAAAGCTTGCCCGGCCAGTAGTGTGGCATCAGAGCGGGTGTTTAGTGCAGTGGGTGCCATAGTTACCCCAAGAAGAATTCGCCTGTCCACCCAAAATGTGGAGAGACTGACATTTTCAAGATGAATCAGGCATGGATCAGCCAGGATTTCCACCCACCAATGCCTGATGCATCAGACTAGATCATCCATGGTGCCACACCAACACTTTGACAAAAGAGACCGTTTTTTTTCTGATTACCCGCCTTAGCTACTATTCTGATGCTGACACCCTCTCCACTCTGTCAGGGGGCTCTACTTGTATAAGCGTTTAATAGAACAGGTTCTGTAGACATCTATGTGGAAGCTGACGACGGTGTAAAAGAGTGCGCTTCTTCTTGGCGCTAACATCGACCTGTAAGGCTAAGTTCATACTTAAGTTATTTGGTCAGATTTTCCCCGTGACTGCCCAAATAAGTGAAGTTTGCAGTGTTTGTAAGTGTTACGCCTGTCATCTGCATGTCATACTGACTCACAGTATTATTTTACTACCACAGCAGACTCCCTATGCGTGTTACTGCAAGGCACAGTGTTCTACACCACTATAAAGGCTCTCTGCAGACAGGAAATAGCCGTTTTTTACGCGATTCGCCGTGAATAATTTTTGATCGAACCTAATTTTTTTGAAAAATTTGGCGACCGGACGAATCAAATTTTTTTTAAATTCGCTCATCTCTAGTAGTGATAACTCTGGAAAGCTTTTACTAATCCAAGTATTTCTGAGATTGTTTTTTTCATGGCACATTGTACTTCATGTTAATAGTAAATTTGAGTTGACATGTTTTACCTTTATTTTATCGAAAAGTCCACTGAACTGAAAATTTGGAAAAAAAATGCTATTTCTAAATTTGAATTTCTCACCATAAGTCTACTTTATGTTGGCATCATATTATAAATGTCATTTTATTTTTAGGAAAGGTTTAGAATTTTAGAAGCATTTTTTTTATTTTCTATATAATTTTAAAAACCACCTTTTTCTAGGGGTCAATTAAACAATTAGGTGTCCTCTATTAGCCCACATATACAGTGGATATAAAAAGTCTACACACCCCTGTTAAAATGTCAGGTTTCTGTGCTGTAAATGAGACAAAGATAAATCATTTCCACCTTTACCGTGACCTATAAACTGAACAACTTGATTGAAAAACAAACTGAAATCTTTTAGGTAGAGGGAAGAAAAAATATTAAAATAAAATAATATGGTTGCATAAGTGTGCACACCCTTAAACTGATACTTTGTTGAAGCACCTTTTGATTTTATTACAGCACTCAGTCTTTTTGGGTATGAGTCTATCAGCATGGCACATTTTGACTTGGCAAGATTTGCCCACTCTTCTTTGCAAAAACGCTCCAAATCTGTCAGATTGTGAGGGCATCTCCTGTGCACAGCTTTTTTCAGATCACTCCACAGATTTTCTAATCGGATTTAGGTCTGGTCTTTGGCTGGGTCATTCCAAAACTTTAATCTTCTTCTGGTGAAGCCATTCCTTTGTTGATTTGGATGTATGCTTTGGGTCGTTGTCATGCTGAAAAATGAAGTTCCTCTTCATGTGCAGCTTTCTATCAGAAGCCTGAAGGTTTTGTGCCAATATTGACTGGTATTTGGAACTATTCATAATTCCCTCTATCTTAACTAAGGCCCAAGTTCCAGTTGAAGAAAAACAGCCCCGCAGCCTGATGCTGCCACTACCATGCTTCACTGTGGGGATGGTGTTCTGTTGGTGATGTGCAGTGTTGTTTTTGTGCCAAACATATCTTTTGGAATTATGGCCAAAAAGTTCAACCTTGGTTTCATCAGACCATAACACCTTTTCCCACATGCTTTTGGGAGACTTCAGATGTGTTTTTGAAAAATGTAGCCTGGCTTGGATGTTTTTCTTTGTAAGAAAAGGCTTTCCTCTTGCCACTCTACACCATAGCCCAGACATATGAAGAATATGGGAGATTGTTGTCACATGTACCACACAACCAGTACTTGCCAGATATTCCTGTAGCTTCTTTAATGTTGCTGTAGGCCTCTTGGTAGCCTCCTAGACCAGTTTTCTTCTCGTCTCTTCATCAATTTTGGAGGGACGTCCAGTTCTTGGTAATGTCACTGTTGTGCCATATTTTCTCCACTTGATGATGACTGTCTTCACTGTGTTCCATGGTATATTTAATGCCTTGGAAATTCTTTTGTACCCTTCTCCTGACTGATACCTTATAACAATGAGATCCCTCTGATGCTTTGGAAGCACTCTGTGGACCATGGCTTTTGCTGTGGGATGCGACTAAGAAAATTTCAGGAAAGACCAACTAGAGCAGCTGAACTTTATTTGGGGTTAATCAGAGGCATTTTAAATGATGGCAGTTGTATGCTGACTCCTATTTAACATGATTTTGAATGTAATTGCTTAATTCGGAACACAGCCACATCCCCAGTTATAAGAGGATGTGCACACTTATGCAACCACATTATTTAATTATTTTTTTTTGTTTTCTTGCCTCCACCTAAAAGATTTCAGTTTGTTTTTCAATTGAGTGGTACAGTTTATAGGTCGCATTAAAGGTGGAAAAAGTTCTGAAATGATTTATATTTGTTTCATTTTTTTACAGCACAGAACCCTGACATGTAGTATTGCACAGGGTGCTGTTAAGGCAGCACTAGTATGCTCTGCCCTAACAGCAGGCTTACAGCACAGATAGCCCTGGGGTCCTTCATAGGTCCTCAGGGCTCACCGTGCATTGCTTCCCCAGCTACAATCAAGTCACTGGGAAACCTGATGACCCGATTGCAGGAGTTCTTTTGATCGTGCTGATATATGGATCATGGCATGATCAAAGTGTTAACTGCCAGGATCAGAGCTTTGTCCAATCCTGGCCAGCACTAAGAACAGAGGCTGTTAGGAACATTCAGTGCTCCAGCAGCCATTTAACCCCCCTCATCTGCAGTGAAGCCAAAAGACATTGCTGCAGACTGAGGACAAGCACCACCCACCGTCAGAAGACAGGGAAAGGTCGTTAAGGGATTGAAGAATGAATATAGGATGATGATAGATGCCCAGTGACGACTAGGATTCCTCATAGCTATATTTCTCTGGGTCATGAAGGGTTCCACATGATTGTTGGCACTAGCTGGACCAAAAAAAATAAAGCTTTTTGTATGTGGGCTGGGGGTCACATAGCAGAGAACTTATTCTTTACAGTCTTGTTCAACACAGCAAACCAAGTTGGGGTACCTTTAAATGGCCCTATAGGAGGTCATAATGAGCACAGATCGACAATAAAACCTGTGGTTCTGCTTTCTTTTAAAGAGGTTTCACACCAACTTATAAAACTGCAAGGACGACTTAAAGTCACTACTATGATCATTCATCCCCATACACTTTACACTATACCGGCAGCACACCCCCTTTTACACGGGGAGATGTGCTGCCGACGAGAAAGCCTATTTATGGCCGCATAAATCATGTAAAAGGTTCTATAGCGTTTAGGCTATAAGACAAAGTGTTACTGCTGGAGGGACCTTGTGATCTGCTTATTTTTAAGATAACCTTTGAACAGAAAAGGAATGGCCAAAGCAGACAGCCCCTTTAACATCCATCTAGAAAGTCTATGTGAATACAAAGTGGTCGTTTTTATTTCTACAACAGTTCCAACATGCAAGATCCAGTAAAACCGTAAATGGTAGAGGTTATCAATTTCTTCCCCCACATGGCAATGAGATCTCCAGACGTAGGTTATTCTGTGCATCACAGTCCACAATTCTGGGGCCATGAACACTTCTTTTGTGGGTGTTCAGAAATAAATGACTACGAGTGCTGCTGATCGTATCCGGTGTATATTTGCATTCTGGGTATATAGTAGCTTTGTAAAATCTCAGTGTATTGAACTACTTACAGCTATTCTGCAAATTATGACTATGTTTCACTGCCTTCATTTTCTGTTGAATTACTCTAATTGCCAGTTCAAAACTTTACCAGTAGTCAGGGTTCAGTGGTCTCCATCAAGCCTCTGGCACTACATGGAGAATGTCCTTGGCACCAACTACTTTTACGGAAATCCTATTCATACTTATGAATATTAATGTTTTACATAATTAGTGCTTGGCTAGTTGGCTGAGGTGCACAGCCCAAAATGACCCGTAACCACGCTCAAATGCATGAAAACAATGGCTTGATTCAGGGTCTACACAGTTATCTGTATAAATTGTCTCTGTTCCATTATTGCACTATATATTATATATTCATACAGAAAACACAGGTAACATTTCTTAGCTTCCCTACAGTCAATTTATTATTATTTTTTTATATTGAATTCAACAGCTAATGGTAATTTGTAGAAATTTATAAAAGAAATAAAGAACCCTAATAAATGTACAGATGTTGCAATCGCTTCCAGTTGCTGGTGTTCAAGGAAGCCCAAAGGCTAAGATATTGCATGATTTGTGGGGAACACCTTTGGAAATGCCTTTGGATCCAGCATAAGAAACTAAAATCCTTAGTTTTGATGCAAAATACTTAGCTGCTCTGCCTGCCAGCATTATAGTTACAATTATTACTGGGTCCAACAGCAACAACTTTGCTCAGTTGGTGGTCACTATGAATGGTGTGATGAGAACATTAAAAACTAATGTTTTGCTATGGAAACCTAGACTTACATGTTCCAAACCCTCTGTGTGCACCATTCCTGTGCTGTGACACCGCTTCTTAATTCCATTACTGTGTCATCATTGTATACATTTTACCCGCATGGTTGCATCACTATGTGCTATGTGTATGATGTTACCACGTGAATAGTAAAATTTTAGTGTATTTTATCTGTAGTCTTTGTACTGAGAGCACTATTGTTGTGCAATGACTTTCCTGAGTATATTGTCCTTGCACTGTAACACCACTGTGTACATTATTCCTGTATTGTGACATTACTGTTTGTATAATTCCAGAGCTGTAACTTTACAGAGTAGATTATCAATGCACTTTTGACATCACTGAATTATTTCTCCTCTGTGATATTACTTTGTGCCTCATCTCTGTACTGTGACATCATTTTGCACACTGTCCGTTTACTATGACATCACTGTGTGAATGATTCTCTGTAAAATAATTCTCCTTTTATTGTGACATTATCTGACATGGCACATATTTGAGATGAAGAAAAATCATTAGCTTTCATGTTCTTAACTTGCTGGTGAAGGTGGTCATAGTGGAGTGTGGCCCTGCGGTTACCTTTTACACATTTAATGCGACTACACAATGAAACCTTAAAAGCCCATTAAAAAGGGCTTACTGGACTAGTAATATTGATGACCTAGCCTCAGGATAGTACAACTACAAAAGAAAAGGGGGTCAGTCAGCACATCCCAATGTGCAGGTGCATGCTGCCATGGCTAGAAACATAAAGAAAAAAACACAATGCAACAGCACTCCGCAAACACAAATAAAGTACAATAATGCCATAATTATAGAAAACATTCTGGTGCTAATGCTCTGCTTATTTTGTAAATTTGAGATTCTTGGCAAATACATCTTGTACAAAATTATTTGGGCCTGTCTGCAAATGTCAAGGCGATCTCTATAAGACGGGAACCTAACACTAAATACTACCTGTTATGTGCCATACTGGCCATCATAAAATTCAGGGAGTGCAAGTTCCACATGTATGCTGGGCTCACTCTGCCCAAATAATTTTGTACAAAATGTATTTGCCAAGAGTCTCAAATTTACTAAATAAGCGTAGCATTAGCACCAGAATATTTTCTATAACTATGGCATTATTGTACGTTATTTGTGATTGCATAGTTGAATTTGTACTGAGCTGGAGGTGTGGCTGACTCCAGTTATTCTTGTGCCCCTGACTAGCCTGTCCGCCCCGACTAACCAGCTCTCCCAACCTAAACGCCCCAAAAAAGGCAATGAAAAAGCGAGTCGAAACAAACGCAGTTCCCATGCAGAACTACACACGCTTTCCAACTGTTCCCCTAACCCCAACAGCAATGAGAAAGACACTGGCAGCCTGCCATCCACCCCTGCCTTTAACCTACGCCAACCAATTAATGCCCTAACAACCAAAAATGACTTTGTAAAATCTGTCATTTTCCTCAACCTGAAACCAAAACTCAAACCCGCAACATAACTGTTCATTTTTGCAACTGACCAGCCCTCATCTCTACAATGGCCTACAAACAACAACAACAGCACTTCTAAATCTTCTCCCTCCAACGCCCAACCTAGCACACCACTCTTCCCAACACTGCCAAGCTTTTAAATATGTTGCCCACGTACTGGGACCAATGATGACCGAATAAGTCCCGCTACGGTGCCTCCAGAAGATCCCATAGACAACTCGGGCACTCTAGCCCAACCTTCTCTGCTTCTGGGGCCAGCTGCCGAAAACACTGCCACTGTGAATGAGAGGAGCATCAGCAATACAGTTATCGACCCACCACCACCCATGTATTGAGCGACAAACACTCCAATACTGGCCGCACTACTAAAGGTGACGAGGCCGACAACCCATCAATTGCCTGAACCACACCTAAGTTGTCACAGTGAAAACAAAACTTTTTATTTTGAAAAACTTCCCCCCACAGAATAACCGCCGCCACAATGGGGAAAAGTTCCAACAGAGCTAAATTCCTAACCCAGCTCCTTGTCACCCAACTATCTGGCCATCCTCCATCCTCCCGTACACCATTGCCGCCCAGTAAACGCCATAGCAACCTCCCCCTGCCGCATCGGAAAAAAGCTCAAAATCAAACACATCCACAACTTCCCCCATAAATAACGAACGACCGTTGTAATTTTCCAAAAATGCTAATCCAAATCCAAACTTGCAAATCCACCCTCAATTCCCGACCCAACCGAATGTAATGGTGTGGTGCCACTAATCCCGCCGTCGCCCAGCTAACCTTCTGCTAAAAACACTCCCCATGGGCATAATCCGACACACCAAATTAAGCTTACCCAGGAGTGAAGCTCATGCAACTTAATCTTCTGCAACCGCTGCGCCCTCGCAACTTCCCCCTTTAAATCCTCCAGCTTATCTATGGGCAACCTACATTCCATCCGTACTGTATCAATCACTATCCCCATAAAACTCAATTCCATAAGCGGCCCCATCGTCTTTTCTGTTGCCAGGGGAACGCCAAATGTCCCAAACAACTGCACTCAATGTGTGCAGCAACAACGAATAAATGCGCGAACCGGGGTGACCAATGCAAAGGAAATCATCCAAGTAGTGAATGATAGATTCACAACCAGACGAATCCGCCACCACCCATTCCAGAAACGAACTGAACGTCTCAAAGCACGCGCATGACAGGGAACAGCCCTTTGGCGAACAACGATCCACGAAAAAATCCCTCATCCCAAAAACACCCCAACAGATGCAAATTGTCCGGATGCACTGACAATAACCTAAACGTTGCTTCAATATATGTCTTTGCTAGCAACTCCCCTTTACAGAATTTTCCAACCCATGCAACTGCCACATCAAATGAGGTATAGACTACCGAACATAAAGATGAATCAATACCATCATTGACCGACGATCCCTTCGGAAAAGACAGATGATGAATAAGGCAAAACTTATTTAACTCCTTTTTTTTAACCACCCCCAACGGCAACCAACGCAAATTTTTTTGTGGCAGTTCCGAAAACGGGCCAGCCATCCTACCTAACTTGACCTCTTTTTTTAATTTTTCTGTCACTACCTCCGGATGTTCCATAGCCGACCGCAAATTCCTTTTAACTAACACCGCGCCTGACGGAACAAGCTGAATCCGATAAACCAACGAAAACCCCTCCCACAACAAATTTGCGGCCATCTTATCCGGGTATCTATCGAGAAACACTTCCATCTTTTCCAGGCGAATTGGCGCCTTCCCCTTTGCTACTGGACTCGACCCCTCTTTGTCTGTTTCCCTTAAAGCAACACGAAGCTCCGTGGGACCCACAAGTGAAGCACTCGTTCTTGAACTTACACTTAGCTCCAAATTTGCCCCCCCCCCCTCATTAAATAGAAAGCACAATCCCCTTGCGGACGATGCCGCAACACCGGATTGTCCCCTGCCCCCCAATTCCCCCCGAAAAGACTGCCCAGACCTAACTGGCGCCGTCACCCACAAAGCAATATCTTTGTGATCCCATCTCATGTCCGGGCGCACCGCTTTTTGCTGTCTGAACTGTTCATCATAACGCAGCCATGCTTGTCTCCCACACACCTGATGGGCTTTGTCGATAACATCCAAATAGCAAAAAAGCGCCGAACAACATTCAGACGATTTTTTTCTCCGATCACACTCGCTAATATCGCGAACACCTGCAACCAGTTTGGAAACGTACGCGGTATCAATCGATATCTTCACTTCTCTTCATCATCCTTCTTGCTCTCATCCTAACTTGTTGTATCCAAGTTAAACTTTTCCAAAGGGAGCAGTGAAAATAATTCCACATACTCCCCTTTCTAAATTCGCTCCCTCACCTCTTTCAAATGCGCCCCCAAGGGCCTTCAAAACAGACATAAACTTCCCTTCTTGCCTTATCGTCCTACCTCACCGCTTTTTCCTCCGCCGAACCACCTGCGTTTGGACCGACGCTGTGTTACCCTGCATGCCCAACGTGGCCCCACCTGCACCCCCGGATCACTAGGGCCTCCTGTAACTCCCCGCGCCAGCAACAGGGACGCCCCCCCATACTCCAACTTGATAACAAGCCCACTAGACTGCCCAATAACTGCCCTAAACCCCTTCCTAAATCCGTTGGAGGGTCTCCAACCCCCCCATTCCCCAAACTCGCCACTAACTGTGCTAAAGGTCCCCACGTCATCTCACCTGGCTGCCTGGGTGCTGCAACCCCATCAGCCGAAGGTCCTGACTCCTGCTGACTGGTCCTCTGCACTGACCTTGACGATCCTGGAGAAGGGAATTTCAGACGCTGTGCCCGGCTGGGATCAAGCTGGGGACGTTGAAACTGGCCTCCACACTTGATGTGTCAGCTGGGGTGAAGCCATCCTCTCGCTGCTGGACTGAATATCAGGGCCTGCTACACCCTGCCACATGACTTGCAGCAGCCCTGTTCTGGATGCCATAATGCTCCCACTGAAGGGCCTCTTCGCCTCCTGGATTTAGGAGAGAGCCCACCATACCAGGTCTGGACTCCACGCTGCTCCCTGCCTCTGGCTGAGGGGACCTGCCCCAGCCCCCTCGTGAGCTCCGCCTACCATTAGGATTCCTTCCACGGGCTTGCAGGAGGAAACTTTCTCCGCTGCCTGCAGGTGTGAATGGTCCCCAGAAGAGCTCCTGATCCCTGAGGGGTTACTGGTCTGGGCTGAGTGAAGAAGGCAAATACTGCTGGATCTGCTCCTGCACACCCGGTACCGTGAACTGCCGCCGCTGCCCTCAGCTTGCTAATGACCTCCTCAAGCTGCTCCATCTTGCCGGGCAAGTTGCTGCTGCAGTTTTTCACCCAAAATGGCCCCCTTCTTCTCCCTGCCTACATATTTAACCACTAATTTACTGCCCTTAAAATTAAACTACCCAATCCCTAACTCTCCCAGGGTCTTCCTGAACCAACCCCCCATCATGTCTGTCTCCCCTAAAGGCTCCGCCCCCCGGTCCGGCTATTTCTCATGCAGAGCTCAAAATAAATATTATTCATGTATATCAGAAATCATCAAAAAGCATTGAAATATTGTTGATAATATTTCTGCAAGAAGATGTTTCTGAGCAGCAGGCAGTAAAGTGGTTGAGCGTGTACATTATACATACATTACCAATGTCTGCTGTACTTAATCTAAGAACAGTAATTTATGGAAACTATACTTAACTGCATGTCATGAAAGGGTCTTGTGATGCTAGGATTACATTATTTACAGAAAATAAGCTGTGGTATAATTATGTAGCACAATAATTACTTCTGTCTCCTTGCATTTATATACATTTGAAATATATGCATGTAAGTGCAGATGGCTTTAGGCTCCTGTCCCCTACCATTTTTTTTTCTGTATTTTAAGAAATAAAAAAAGGGAGAAATTGATGCATTTAACATAGTAGGTAAAATATAAAGCCGAAATGCGTATGCTTGTGTCAGGTGGCAGACAGAAAAGGTAGGCCCCATGTGTAAAACGACGTAATAGGACCCTACTGGTCTTCCTTGTACATGTACCACCGGAATTAAAAAGTGCTGAAGAATGTTGGCGTTATATAAAGATTATTATTATATTATTCTGTACCTGATGGAGCATCAACTAAATCCCATGGCATGTTAAAGTATTTGATGTCCTAAGGGTAACTGCATCTGTAACCTATACAAATGCAGCACTGCGGAATTTGTAATCAGTTTCATATGTATATTCATAGACTGTAAGCTCTTGCCAATAGGAGAATCATATTGTCTGAATTGTTAATAAGTTGTTTATGTCTTATTTTATTTCTACATGTGCATTCATATTGTAATATGCTGCAGAATATGTTGGCATTATATAAACATTATTATTAATATGATTATTTTTATTATTATTAGTTGAGATAAAATTCTGTAGCTTTGCCTCTAAACTGGGCCAGATTTATTGAGACTGGTTTTTCATGTATGATTTAAAAAATAATAAAATAAAATCATTGTAGTAAATTGCACATGCCTTTGGCACATTCAGAACTGTCCTACAGTTAAAAAAAAATAATCATAGAAAGCGTAGATCTGCACCAAAATTGGAATTTTTCAGGTTTAGTATTGGTAAACCTGTTTAAAAGTGTCATACCATGTCTTGTGAATCACAACCAAGGTTTCTGGCAAGAAGGGAGCAAAAAATCTAATTCTGAACAATTTGCAACTTTTTGGGAGTTCCGTTTATGCAAACAACTGGTGAAAAATGATTAATAAATGCGGACCATTGTTTTCAATATAAAAGCATAGTCTTGCAGTTAAAATTTAGTATATTAGCCGTTGCGTTCTTCTTACCTTTGCTGAAATGGTAAAGTATCAAGACTTCACAGGAAGCCTCCATCGTTATTCTGTCTTCCTAAACCATTCAGAATTGTTTGTGACTGAAAGCTATCAAGATTTATTTTACAATGTGAAAATAGGTTAAATGCAGTTGCCCAGACAATACCTTGCAGAGGGATTCCTTCCATCCTAATGCATGTTCTGCTTGGCTAACCAAATTAAAAGGCCCTAACTTTCCTGTTGTGGCAAATAGGCTTGACCAGTGTTAAAACCAACAAATGTTTCTGGTGGCCGCTCTCGAAACGCTAGACACTGAATCAACAAGTAAAGAAATTGAAATGCAAATTAAGCCATTGTACTCAGCAACACCTTACTAGCTATGCTTTATCTTGAGCCACTGGAAACCCTAGCTGATGCACTGACAGTAGATATTTGTGAACAATATATAGTTTAGTCCTACAGCCTCTGTTGCACTATTTACGTAACAGGAATTCGGAAATAAAATTAAAAGTCAATCACGCAACTATTTTCAGCATTTGCTTAGAATAAAGTACCTTGTGCACAAAAACAATGTTTTCCATGATCAACAAGATCTCTTCAGATACCTGGGTCTGTTGTCGGGTTAAGTGCCCCTCACAGAGTGATGTCCTCACACAGTATGATGTCCCCTTATGTGGCCCCCATGCAAAGTGATGCCCTTTAAAAGGCATCTGTCAGCAGATTTGTGCCTATGACACTGGCTGACCTGTTACATGTGCGCTTGACAGCTGAAGGCATCTGTTTTGGTCTCATGTACATATGTGCCCGCATTGCTGAGAAAAATTATGTTTTACATATGCAAATGGACCTCTAGGAGCAATGGGGGCGTTACCATTACACCTAGAGACTCAGCTCTCTCTGCAACTGCCACACACTATCTATTATCATTGACAGGGCTAGGCAGTTTAAACATGATCATGCCCGGCCCTGACTTCTCCTAAAGTGCAGAACGTGTGGCAATTAAAGAAAGAGCTGACCCTCTAGGTGTAACGGCAATGCCCCTGTTGCTCCTAGAGGCTCAGCAACGTGGGCACATATGAACATAGGACCAATACAGATGCCTTCAGCTGCCAAGCGCACATGTAACAGGTCAACCAGTATCATAGGTACAAATCTGCATGTTAATGAGATCAGGAGGACACTGAACAATAATGGTGTGTATAGCAGGATTGCAAGGAGAAAGCTGTCCAAAAAAAAACATTGCTGCCTATGTGCAGTTTGCTAAAGGTCACCTAGACAAACCAGTTGCCATTAAAACAATGTTTTGTGGATGGATGAGAGCAAAATAGAACATTTTGGTTTAAATGAAACGTATTATGTTTGGAGAAAAGAAAACAATGCATTCCAGCATAAAAACCTCATCCCATTAGAGAAACACAGCGGTGGGAGTATCATGGTTTGGGCCTGTTTTGCTGCATCTGGGCCTGGACAATTTGCCATCATTGAGGAAACAATAAATTTTGAATTATGTCAGCAAATTCTAAAGGAAAATCTGTCCGTGAGCTAAATCTCAAGAAAACACGGGTCATGCAGCAAGACAACGACCCTAACCACACACGTTCTAGCAAAGAACGGTTATAGTTGAATAACATTAATGTTTTGGAATAAGTCCTTACCTTAATCCAAAAGAAATATTATGGAAGGACCTGAAGTGAGCACCAAAAGAAAGAAAAATAACACATGAAATTGTGTATATATTCAATATAGTCCCCATTTGGCCCCATGTTGGTATAGGGAAAATAAGCTCTTTATTCTTATTTCTTAATTATGTTAGATTAATCCCCATAGATGGCCTCCATTACTGTATAAGGACTGTAGGAGCACCTAAGGCCATATACCTAACATGTAATTTTGGATCTTGTTCTAATATATTATTCTCATATTAATAATGAAAGGCTACTAAACATCATCCTCTTTCCTAAATAACAGTAATATCCCTGTATCCCAATATCCTTCTAGTCTATATTTATCTTCCCACACATAAGTATATCTCCCTTAAGGGTAAGGATACTATCAGTCAGTTTACCAGAGGAAAAGAAAGAAGATGAGAGGTTTACTAATCACAAGTCTTCGAAGAGGGAGGAGGTAGGTTGCTGTAACGGATAATCACTACAATTCCTATGTAAATAATCATCATCCTACAATGACAAGGTGAAGAAAATACCAGGGTTAGAGACAAGAGACTGAACAGGAAAGATTGCATCCAACTCTCCTAGAATAATGCATATTTTAAGACACACTACAAAAACTGAATATATTGACATTTACTGGATCTTTTTAAAGAGATTTTTATAGAGAACCATTGTTGGACTGGTGTTCCCACCAGGGGAAATTTAAGTGGTATTCCCATCTCAGACAATGGGGGCATATCGCTAGGATATGCCCCTATTGTCTGATAGGTGCGGGTCCCATCGCTAGGACCCGGACCTACAATAAGAACGGAGCGGGGAAATGAACTGAGGACTCCCTGCGCTTGCGCAGCCGCCCTCCAAATATTAAATAGACCCTTGTGGCAGATGATTGACTCCAACATTAGCTCCAAATGAGGTAGTCTATGGCTGAAACGTTGTGGATGTTATGCACTGGGTGTGGAACCACTTTGTCAATCAAACAGATTTGACTTGGGGCTACTCTATTCTGGCAGTCCCCTGGTTTTCATCCTTTAATCCCTACATGGGAAGACTGGGAACTTAAAGTGGCTCTGGGAAAAAAAAACTAAAAGTGACCCAACGTTGTAGGAAAAGGAAGGGGGGAACACAAGTAGGTGGGGTCAGTGATACCATAGCGCAAAATACCATCCCATCAGAACCATATAACACAGTGCAGCAGAATATACTGCCCCATAAGCTGTCCCTCTATGCCGGTCATCAAGAGATGGCATTTTCTGTCCTCCTCCTCTGTTTGTCTCTGATTAAGATATGGAGCAGGGGGCTTAGGAGGTGAGATGTGGGCCACAGCACTTGAATTCAGGAAAGCATGTGCAGTAGCTGGGTGGGTACATGAGTACCTAATTCTCAAAGCGTTAATTACTGCTGAGAGCTCATTATATACCCAGCCAGCGGCAGTGAGGAGGGCTTGGAGAGCCCCCTGGGCATCGGCCAACTGGGAAATTTCCTTGTAAGGCTTATGACCAATCTGCACCTGAATCCTTTGGATCTGTACTTCACTGCAGGGGAACCACTAGGCCGCTACCTCTGAAGTAGTCTTTGTGTGGTTAACAGCTGACTCACGAGGGTTAGAGACCTGGTCAGGGAAAACCGTAGTGGGTTCAGGCTAAGGTCAATTTTTATTTTCATTTTTCTGTCACTATCTTTATTTTCAAATTATGTATATGATCCTGCAAATTTCACACTGGCTTTAGGTCCAATTATAGGTCATGATTTCCAGTTCTCTACAAGTAACACCTCTATATAGATAACATGGGATTCACCATTCACAATAGGTGATATCATAGCTTATCTACTCCCTCCTGACCTCTGCAAGGAGCATGCTTAGAGAACTCTCCCATGTCAGTCAATGGGAGCCCCTTCTGTCTATTGTGTCCATGTGCCTACTCTCAAAAGACAGGAAGTCTTAAAATATTTTAGGCCTAGTGGCCAGTGTAAAAATTGTAGGATTGCCCTATTTTTTGCTTTATAAAATGCACTTTATAAAATGCATCTTATAAAGTGAATCTGCCGAGAAACATGGGCAGCACTGATATCCAGGCGTACATTCCAGCATAAAGAACTGAGGCAGCGCCTTCTAGGAGGAACTGTGGGGTGGGCAGCGGCTATTGAAGCTGTTGCTTTGCAGCCAGCGTCCTCCTGCAGTCACCTGACTGGCCGCTCAACCACGCTGTAACATAAGAAGAAGAAGGAGGAGTACTGCTATTCCCTGGCACTGCTGGACTGTCTCCACCTGAGATTCCTGGGAAAGTGACAGTCAGGATATCAAGAAGGGGAGCTCAGGGGCCAACCTATGTATAAAATATGACTATAACCCCCTCATTCATAGGAATGCACCCATGTACTGCACATATTTTAGCACACCTTTTGGTTCAAAATATTTTTTTTCCTATTTTCCTCCTCTAAAACCTTGGTGTGGCAAGGAGTGGCTTATTACCTTTTGATCAAAACGTACACTAATGTCCTCTTACAGCTTCTATCTTGGGCAGAGTTCTGGTTGCAGAGTGCTGTTGCATTTTTTTGTTTGTATGTATAATTGCCATAGCTACGTGCACCTGCATACAGGGAGTGCTGACTGACCCCCCCTTGTGTTTCTGTTTAGTATGTGTTGGAGGTGTGGCAACCTCCTTTTCAGTCGTGCACACCTGACTAGTTTGTCTGCCATAGAGGCTGGTTTTAATCAAAGTGAGTATAAAGCTGAATGTGCATTCACAGTACCTGCTAGTAGCCATCTGGCTCCAGTAGGAGTGCACAGTGGGCTCAGCATGCATGTTGGTACCTGCATCCCTGGATCTAATGGAGGCTGTTACAGCACCAGAAAGGGTTAATAAGTATGGTTTATCCCAGCATGCATACTGGGCCCACACTCCCTGGATTTTATGTGGCTGTCATGGCCCATAACAGGTAAGATTCAGCGTTAGGAGGATTTTATGTGGCTGTCATGGGCCATAACAGGTCAGATTTAGCGTTAGGACCACTCACGGGACAGCCTCGGCGTGGCGAGTGGCTTATTACCTTTTGATCAAAACGTGCACTAATGTCCTCTTATAGCTTCTATCTTGGGCAGAGTTCTGGTTGCAGAGTGCTGTTGCATTTTTTTGTTTGTATGTATAATTGCCATAGCTACGTGCACCTGCATACAGGGACGTGCTGACTGACCCCCCCTTGTGTTTCTGTTTAGTATGTGTTGGAGGTGTGGCAACCTCCTTTTCAGTCGTGCACACCTGACTAGTTTGTCTGCCCTAGAGGCTGGTTTTAATCAGAGTGAGTATAAAGCTGAATGTGCATTCACAGTACCTGCTAGTAGCCATCTGGCTCCAGGAGGAGTGCACAGTGGGCTCAGCATGCATGTTGGTACCTGCATCCCTGGATCTAATGGAGGCTGTTACAGCACCAGAAAGGGTTAATAAGTATGGTTTATCCCAGCATGCATGCTGGGCCCACACTCCCTGGATTTTATGTGGCTGTCATGGCCCATAACAGGTAAGATTCAGCGTTAGGAGGATTTTATGTGGCTGTCATGGCCCATAACAGGTCAGATTTAGCGTTAGGACCACTCACGGGACAGCCTTGGCGTGGCGAGTGGCTTATTACCTTTGATCAAAACGTACACTAATGTCCTCTTATAGCTTCTATCTTGGGCAGAGTTCTGGTTGCAGAGTGCTGTTGCATTTTTTTGTTTGTATGTATAATTGCCATAGCTACGTGCACCTGCATACAGGGACGTGCTGACTGACCCCCTTGTGTTTCTGTTTAGTATGTGTTGGAGGTGTGGCAACCTCCTTTTCAGTCGTGCACACCTGACTAGTTTGTCTGCCCTAGAGGCTGGTTTTAATCAGAGTGAGTATAAAGCTGAATGTGCATTCACAGTACCTGCTAGTAGCCATCTGGCTCCAGGAGGAGTGCACAGTGGGCTCAGCATGCATGTTGGTACCTGCATCCCTGGATCTAATGGAGACTGTTACAGCACCAGAAAGGGTTAATAAGTATGGTTTATCCCAGCATGCATGCTGGGCCCACACTCCCTGGATTTTATGTGGCTGTCATGGCCCATAACAGGTAAGATTCAGCGTTAGGAGGATTTTATGTGGCTGTCATGGGCCATAACAGGTCAGATTTAGCGTTAGGACCACTCACGGGACAGCCTCGGCGTGGCGAGTGGCTTATTACCTTTTGATCAAAACGTGCACTAATGTCCTCTTATAGCTTCTATCTTGGGCAGAGTTCTGGTTGCAGAGTGCTGTTGCATTTTTTTGTTTGTATGTATAATTGCCATAGCTACGTGCACCTGCATACAGGGACGTGCTGACTGACCCCCCCTTGTGTTTCTGTTTAGTATGTGTTGGAGGTGTGGCAACCTCCTTTTCAGTCGTGCACACCTGACTAGTTTGTCTGCCATAGAGGCTGGTTTTAATCAGAGTGAGTATAAAGCTGAATGTGCATTCACAGTACCTGCTAGTAGCCATCTGGCTCCAGGAGGAGTGCACAGTGGGCTTAGCATGCATGTTGGTACCTGCATCCCTGGATCTAATGAAGACTGTTACAGCACCAGAAAGGGTTAATAAGTATGGTTTATCCCAGCATGCATACTGGGCCCACACTCCCTGGATTTTATGTGGCTGTCATGGCCCATAACAGGTAAGATTCAGCGTTAGGAGGATTTTATGTGGCTGTCATGGGCCATAACAGGTCAGATTTAGCGTTAGGACCACTCACGGGACAGCCTCGGCGTGGCGAGTGGCTTATTACCTTTTGATCAAAATGTACACTAATGTCCTCTTATAGCTTCTATCTTGGTCTGAGTGCTGTTACATTTTTTTGTTTGTATCTAAAACCTTGGTGTGTCTTATAATGCAAAAAATACATTATATACTTTTTTCAAACATAGATGGTGACATAACTATTTTTATTAAAAATAACTAAAAATTCTAAAAATAATATATTTAACATAAAAACGTCATTTAAACAATAGGTCATTTTCTGATGACATTCCCTTTGATTACATTAGCAAACATGGGTATCAAAGAATAAATCATAAAAAACATTGGCATAATATATTTAATACATATTTATAGTTTACAATTAACAACATGATAAAACGTGTTTCAAACATGAGAAAGAGCAAGATAACGTGGCAGCATCAAGAAAATCACAGTGAGCTCACTCTCTAGTCTTTCCAGAATGCATATATGGTGTACCTGATATCCATCACATCCTTTGCAGCTCAGTTCTCCTGCTCCACCCTGGGAAAGATGGGAAATCCTCACTGGAGCGCTATTGGGAGCAGTACTACTACTGCTGAATATATATATATATTGTGGGGAGTCGCTCTGGTAGACAGCGGTGCGGGTGCAGTTTAGAGGCAAAACAAGGAGTCCAGATTGTGCATCAAACAGTGTTTTATTCACACTTGCACACCAGAAATGAAAACAGTCTCTTGGTGACAGTTCACACACAACAGAAATCATGTGGCAAAACCAAAAACAGGCCAACACAGGGTCCAGTCACCTTGGGTGGTTTAAGTGCGGGTTCACACCTAGCAGTCGGTTCAGCCGCAGGCGATTTCTCCTTCAGGTTGCAGGGAAACACCACCTTGCTGAGCTCCGTCCTCCAGCACAGAGAACTCCTCAGCCCTGTTAGCAGGCTCCAGGATAATCACCTCAGACACAGCTGATGGCTGTGTTTTATACCCAGCCCTAAACTCGGACTGGACCGTGGGGAGCAGCCACCCACCCTACTCTTTAGCTGCTCCCAGTAAGAGCCGGCCCGGATCGGCTTTGCAGCCATGCTATTTAAAAGAGTCAAAACAGCACTAGCTGCTGCAGACAAAAACCCGGCTCTTACCTCACCGAGGCCAGCAACCTCGGTGACACGTACCTGCCATCGCATATGACACCTTGCACCTTACCACAATATATATATATATATATATATATATACATACTTACACACACACATACACTTCATCCACCCCCCCCCCCACCCCCCCCTGGTTCTCCCACTGCATGCCAACAATCTGGCACTGTAATACACTGCCAGGATTTCTGAGTGTGCTCTCATAACAGAGAGGACTCGAGTATAAGTCCTCTCAATCAATGAATAACACTGTGGTTTAGGGGTGCACATCAGGGGAACGGGGGAGAGTTTACAGATAAAAATTAGGAGCCATACTATTAATGTACTACTGCTCCTAATAGCGCTCAGGGAGGGGACAGTTTCATTTAAAGCTAAACAAAGCCTTGTTCTGTGGACTGTGACCAATCTGCTTTGACCACATGTTGCTTTTTAATTCAAGGCAAATTCTCCCTTCTCCCAATTTTTCTGGACATGATGCTTTAAAAAATAATTTTTAACACTGATTAGGGCTTGTGTGCATGACTTATTATAGCTACATACAACCTTCCAGTTTCAAGGCACCATAATAAGGGTTCACGAGCGTGTGTGTGCCCCGTGCCCGTGCTGTGGTCTGCAATGCACGGGTACTGGCCTAGTGCACGCCGTTTGCGGATGCAGACCTATTCACTTGAATGGGTCCGTAATCCGCCAAATAAGCTCTGCACCGCAAAAAATAGGGCATGTTCTACTTTTTTGCAGTGCGGAGGCATGGACTGAAATCCAATGGAAGCCCTTTGTAGTGCTTCCGTGGGCTTCCAATCCGTGCCCCTGCTCCGCACTGCTCCGTATCTTGAGGATTGTGAAGTATAGGAGTGAAGTATATGGGTTCTACAATTCCTCTGCATGCCCCTTATTTCACGCAGTAGCATATAGCCATTAAAATATCCAACATAAGAGGTACCACACCATGGCACAGAGAGTTCCTAGAGCTCCAGCATAAGACCACCTGTACACGAGCGCAGGTGAACACACATAAGATCTGCACAAATTTCCTTGTGGATTTATGTGCGTTTCTGCAGTATATCTACACCAAAATCCGCAATTTCCAACAGCAGTGTTTGGTGTGATTTTGATGCGGTTTTGCCGCAGATCTCACCCTTCATTGGAAAAGGGTGTAATCCACAGCTAAAACCACAAACATAATTGACATGATGCTGGAGATTTACAAATGCGCACGGCAGGTCAAGTTCCATGGAGAAAAAATCAGAATGGAACTTATCAGCATAAGTGTACGATATTTCAGTAATCCCATAGACTTTGCTAGTACTGTAATATGCTGCGTTTTTTCTGCAGAGGAATACGCACAGAAAAACTGCACATATTTCGCAATGTGTGCAGGTGGACCAAAGGTTCCTTGCAAAAAGTTTTGTCATATACATTTGCCTCAGGAAAGTATTGCATTTTTTATTTTTAGAAATAAATATCCTTTTCCTAAAAAAAATCCTGCGGAAAACCTGCGATACAGTGCAAAATCAAGCCCCACCATACAGAGACAAATGGAGTGCCTATTGCTCCCGAGTATGAAGCCACACAGACTTTCACTGCAGGCCCTTTAGTATTAGATGCATACCGCTGCTTTGGTTGGATGTAGGAGAGGTTTGTTTGTAATTTCAATGTCATGTCATTGTATTTCTTTTCATGCAATATAATAACCACATTGCCCAAATAATACTGGCTAAGGCATAGCTTTAGGTGGTGCACAGGCAGGGAGAAACTGGCCGTAGACCCTACAGGGACATTTCCTGGTGGGCCGATGCACAGGGAGTTAGCCAAGCCCTCCTCACGTCCTCTGGGAAAATAATAACTTGATACTTCCAGCATTAATTAATGCTAGGAGCTTCAGATACCTATGCACCTGACCAATGGCTGCATGTGTCCTCCAGAATTCAACTGTAGCACAGTCCTCAGAATGGTAATAGGGCAGTATTTTATGCTGCACTGTGATATTTGGTTCTGCTGGGGCGGTATTTTGTGCTGCACTATGGTGTTGATGGTCCCTCCTACTTCTGTTGTCCATGCCTACTCGTGTTGTCCTGTTTTCTGTCCATTTGGACCCACCTTGTTTCTTTTTCCAGGGTCACTTTAAGTTCCCAGTCCTCCCCTGTGCACAGGTACAAGTCGCACCCAGGTCCTGGTCCTGGATGGAGGGCTAAGATCGACCTCTGCCACATAAGAAGACACCAGTATGTCCCTTTATATCATGGTAGGTGAAGGGGCATGAATACAAACTTTACATTGGGACCCATAAGTTTCAAAGTGCACATCTGTGCAACCCCAAAGAGTTAAAACTTTATGGCGTCTGCATTACGATTAGTAGTGGAGCCTAGAAGCCTTCATAGGTAACCCAGGACAGCTAGATGTTCTGACACTAATGATATGCCTTACTGGGATATCGAAAAGCAGATTTTACGGTTAGGTTTTGTCTTTCCAAGGCCAATTTGATGGCATGTAGTGGAGCACAACCAAATTATCTCAGCCTATACTAATTTAAGAAGAAGTCTCACTTAGGGGTCAGAGATCGGCTTGATGAAAGTTGGAAAGTTCTGAGCTTCAAATGGAAACAAGAGGGAAAAAAACACTAAAAAGCGCAGGACACATGATAAAATGCCTCTACCTCTCTGGCTCCCATTTAAATAGCGTCTCCGGTGTTGCGGGGTCCCTTCTGGCATAAAAGTGATCGCAATTAAGTAATTAAATGGATTAAACAAAAGCTTTTTATTGCGCAGCACGTTGCAAGCTATTAAAGTGAAGAAGTAACAGAGCCATTCACAAACAGATGGTTTGAGTTTCCTGTGATATCCTGTACACATTTGTTTTCAATTTGTCTAAAAATAATGGAAGAAAACAGAGCGCAGGGGCCCAGTGTGAGTTTTAAGGAAGGTTTGGCTTTTTATTCCAGATCTGATAAGTTTATAACCACATATGTTTGAAATCACTCCCTTTCTAGAACACAAAAAGGAAGAGTTTGGAAAAACTGTCAAGCTTTGCATGTTTATTTTATGTAATACCCCGCACTGTTTTCTCAAACACTACGGACCCTATTCGTCCAGGTAAATATTTGGCTACAAGGGTTCTCAGGCGTCCACGATTTATCATCAAATCACTGAAGTTGCCCATAGCTCAAGAGCTTTAACTGTATCCTTTCCACACAACAAATGTAAGGAATATGCCAGATTGCTTTCAGTTTTTTGCTAAATGTATTGGAAATAACATTGTTGCTACTAGGAATACTTAGCAACCTATCAAGGGTACGCACACCATAGGAGCAGCTGATACGGTGCCCATGTGGAGGTATAATATACTTATCTTTAGGCAGCGTGCGTTTTGTCCATGCAGATTTTTGCGAGGAAAGGCCACAGTGTAATGCAATACCCGTAAAGTGAATGAGATTTGACAAATCCCACATACCCTTTCCTTTTATTCCGTGTGGAAATTGACCTGCCGCGTGGATATCAATTGTTATTTCAAAACAGAAAATCTGCACTACAAACTACAAAAACATACTAAAACCGCAATAAATAGTGTGGATTTCTGTGTGTTTTTTTTACCGTTTTTGGTGCTGATTTCTAGCAGATTTTCTGCATATACGGTAAATCGGCAACGCGGAAAGGTATCTTTAGGGTAGCTTTAGACATGGCAGAAAACCCTGCCAGAAAATATGCAGGCGTGGATTTTTACAAAGGGGAGGATTTTGTTGCAGATTTCGGTGCGGATTACATCCCCATTGAGATGAATGGAAACATCATTAACCCCTTAGTGACCAGCCTGTTTTGGGCCTTACTGACCAAGCGTTTGACTTCATTAATTTTTTTTTTTTCATCTCCTTCCAAGTGCTATAACTTTTGTAATTTTTCGTCTATGTAGCTGTATGAGGGTTTGTTTTTTTACGGGACAAGTTGTAGTTTTTAATGGTGTCATTTTGGGGTACACATAACTTTCTGATTGACTTTTATTAACTCTTTCGGAGAAGGAGATTGGGAAAAACAGCAATTCTGCCACAGAGTTTTTACATTATAAATTTTACGACATTCATTGTTCGGTATAAATAACATAATAACTTTATTCTCTGGGTCAGTACAATTATGGCAATACCAAATACATATAGTTTTTTGCGTTGTACTACTTTTGTGCAATAAAATCCCCTTTTTTAAAAAAAGGAAGAAAACATTTTTGCATCGCCACTTCCCAAGAGCCGTAACTTTTTTATTTTTCTTAGGCGGCAGCCCAGCTTAAAGCCCCTTAGTGACCGCCGTGAAAAGGTGTATTGGTAGGCACTAAGGGGTTAATAAGTCCGCAGCCTAATATAAGGCAGATCAAGTCTTTCTGCTGCAGATTATCTGGCGGATTTTTCTATCATGTGTGAAGGCACCCTTATTGTTTTTCAATATATTACAAACTGTTCAAAAAGACAGTAATCTGATTCATTGCCTTAAGATTAAAGCATTATTGTAATTTTGATTCTTCCGATGTTTGTCAACCTTTCTATAAACATTCAGATACATTAATAAACTGGTTCATACATACATACACATATCAAAACTGTATTAACAAAAGAAATGTTGTTATTGTCTATAGCAAGAGCTAAAATCAAGAGCTAAACTTTGGTTACTGTTGGCAACAAAAACCATTATATGTGAGTTTTGAAGCCTAGTTGGTCTATTCATTGGTCATTGCAGACAAACCTTATGTAGACCAGGTGTTAACAGAATGTTAAAAAGATGACTCATCCCCACATAATATCCCTGTTTACAGTCAAAAATATTAAAGGGACACTACCATCAAAAAGTTTAACAGCCTATATGTGTATGTTCTATTTTTTATTAAATTTTTTTACAAAAAACTGGTGGATTGTATCCTGAATAGATTTTTTTTTAAATGTCAGCAGATTTGTACCTATGAAACTGGCTGACCTGTTACCCGTGCACTTGGCAGCTGAAGACATCTGTGTTGGTCCCATGTTCATACGTGCCGCATTGCTGAGAAAAATGTTTTAATATAAGCAACTGAGACTTAAGGAGCAATGGGGGCGTTGCCGTTACCCCTAGAGGCTCTGTTCTCTCTGCAACTGCTGTGCCCTCTGCATTTTGATTGACAGGGTAAGGTAGTATAAATGTGATCACAACTGGCCCTGTCAATCAAAGTGCAGAAGGGGCAGCAGTTGCAGAGAGAGCTGAGCCTCTAGAAGTAACGTTGTTGCCCCTATTGCTCCTAGAGGCTCAGTTGCATGTATTAAAACTTCATTTTTCTCAGCAATATGGGGACAGATTAATACAACGCTCTTCTGTTTCTGTGGGCATCTTTATTTAGGTCTATCAAAGAGAACAACAGAGCTGTCATACTGTTATCCCAATTATACACCAACTATTATCAAGAGGAGTAACCTTCAGATAATATCTTCCCCTCACAGCAGCTGTAAGCTGACATAGGATTATCTACCTCTACAGGAGGTCTTATCATTTGTTTTGACTGCTACAGGACAATATTTAGTATTTAATTTTCAATGAGATAGTACTGGCAACGTGAAAAAGAAAATCAACAAAATACTACAAAAATGTTTTCTATGAAAACAGAGTTAAAAAAACCCTTTCTGATGGAATTCTCAGTTTAAAGGGGTTGTCCGGGTGCATCAACATTAGAGATAAGTGAATCGATTCTAATGAATCAATTTATCTCATCAGCAGGGCATCCTAACCTGCTGGAGGGATGTCCCCACAGATGAAGAAGCGCCCACCTGTCACAAGATTGACAGGGCTGATTAACAAAGCAAGGGCACGGTATCTGCTTCGTCTGGACGTTGGAGCAGCAGTGAAGGCAGGAAAATGCCAGAGTCGGGCTAAATGTCCTGCCCTGTCAATCTTGTAGCAGGTGAGCGCCCTGTTAACCTGTCGGTACAACCGCTCACAGGTAAAGAAGCCCCACTGATGAGACAAATCAATTCACTGGAATTGATTGGCTTATCTCTAATCAACATCCTATAAAATAATCATTTATGAAGGTGGCTGTAATTTCGTAATGCATTTCTTCTTCCTTTTATCTTCTGTTCTGGGCTGTGATCAGCTGAGTATTAGCTCTTTCTTATTACCTGCAATATTACGTCCATACGGGGCAGCGATAGGGGGTGTCTATGTAACTAGCTGGCTAGGAGTTTCTTTACACTAGGGTGGCGGTGATGGTGCTGAGGCAGAGAAAGGAACATCATGGGTTTGGTTGGATACAGCAACTGGAAGTGCTACATACAGGATGTAATCCAGCCAAAGTGCTTTGCTTACACAGTGAAAACGGGTCAGGAAAGTCCATATTGAATAAAATAAAATAAAGCATGAGGAAAGGATACACGAGGTAAGCAGGTATATGAGCC
The DNA here is from genome assembly GCA_033119425.1 of Bufotes viridis. Classification (NCBI taxonomy): domain Eukaryota; kingdom Metazoa; phylum Chordata; class Amphibia; order Anura; family Bufonidae; genus Bufotes; species Bufotes viridis. The sequence continues at coordinate 445,650,537 of CM065589.1, read as the reverse complement.
TATCTGTTAAAAACCATAATAATCCCAGAAAACCCCTTTAAGTCCAATAGGGGTGCACCACCAATGAGGTGATCGCCTCAGGCAGCAAGGCCAGGTACTTGAGGGCAATGATGGGGACACTGACGCGAAGCCGTGCCTATTGAGGCATCAAATGGATGGATGGAGGAAAACTTTTGCTCCTATAGCTGGGTTCAAGGTATACAAATATGTACCAAATGCAAATCCCTATACTATTCATATACAAAGGAAAAAAGTGACGCAGACCATTTTGAGAATTTAAAAACTTAAAGAATACCTGCTTTTAACTAAATGATCAAAAAGTAATTCCAGGGTAAGAGTACAGTAAAACACTGTATATAGCCCCTATTTCTCCTGGCTAGCAGTAAGTACGGTATAAAATATGACCTCTATGTCTATGTTATGTCTTAGATATTTGTATATGATAACTATACTATAGAGGGCCAAGAGCTTTTGATTATATATTTGTACACAGTGATGTATTCACATGTGTTTTCTATTAGCATAGTGAAAAATAAATGCTATCAGCTGACATTTACCTAAAAACTATTGGCATTTTTTTAAACATCCCCAACAGCGTAACTTTCCAGTTACTACCCAAATGCTTCCTGTAATAAGGAACTGTCAACATTCCCATTGATTGGCAACGCAGATTTATTTTAGCATTGTCTTTCAGTGGCAATAAGCATGTGGATTTCCTGCCATTTGCACCTATTTAAATTGTCCATATTCATTTGCTACAGTGAATAACTTGCAGGCCACTAGGAACAGGAAGGTGTACACAAGTAATTACTACGTTTCTGTATCCCCTTTCTTGTAAGCCACTCAGCAACATAAAACTTAATAGTCACACTAAGCAAGGACATCATTAGTGAGTGTGGGGCGATTGGTAGAGATTATTTTATTTGGCTGAAGGTGGGGGAACACATTGGGTCATAAAACATCTCTTTTCCTGTATGCATTGTTTCATTTGTTTCATCATTTGCTTATTTGTTGAGGTTTTTTCCCCTATTTGTCTATAGGGCTTTCTCAAGCAGAGTTCAGGCTGCGGTCACTCACCGAATGTCAGTCAGGGTTAGTTAGGAAAATTAGCTATACATCTACACTAAAAACATAAAAAAGCAATAAGAAATGTGCTTGTATTGTCTAACGTGTAGAAGACAAGTAAAACCTGTTTATCTGGCAGGCACACTGAGCATGGGGGGTTGTATTTTGTATATATGCTCTTTTTTTGTGAATATTTATGTTGTTTGCAAGAGAAAGTGAACAGCTAAAAATAAAAAAACTTTTTTCTCTCATCAAAACAGCTCCTTTTTAAAATGAATGCAAGGGGAGCCATATATATCACCTGCAGCCGGCCAACTAATAAGTGATGTGTCACCCTTCCTCGTCATGCCTATATGTTCTTATGGGACATAAGACAAACGTTAAATGCCTTTGCCCTACGCGATTTAGGCCTCTTTCACACGGGCGTCATGTTTGATGCCCGGATAAGAGGCGGGTGCGTTGCAGGAATATGCGCGATTTTTCCGCGCGGGTGCAAACGTTGGTAAGATGGACCATGTGATTGGACCATGTGATGTGACGTCATCACAGGTCCTTTAGTTGTTAGCTGATGCTGGAAAAGAGAAGACAGATCGCAACTACGCGATCAAGTGGCTAAGGTAAGTTAATTTTTATTATTTTTAACCCCTTCATCTTCATTTTACTAAGCATTCTTTATTAAGAATGCTATTATTTCCCCTTATAACCATGTTATAAGGGAAAATAATAAAGATCTGGTCCCGTTGCTAAGCAACCATGCAGGAAAATCGCACTGCATCCGCACTTGCTTGCGGATGCTTGCGATTTTCCCGCAGCCCCATTCACTTCTATGGGGCCAGCGTTGTGTGAAAAACGCACAATATAGAGCATGCTGTGATTTTCACGCAACGCAGAAGTGATGCGTGAAAATCACCGCTCATGTGCACAGCCCCATAGAAGTGAATGGGTCCGGATTCAGTGCGGGTGCAATGCGTCCTCCTCACGCATTGCACCCGCGCTGAAAACTCGCCCGTGTGAAAGGGGTCTTAGCGCAGGGCAAAAAAAATCGCATATGGACAAGTCTGGGAAACATGGTGGCCACAACATCTTGCTCACCGTTCGCTCCTCCATAAACAGTTCATGAACCCGTACCAGTCAGTTCTGTGAGGTGTGGCATGTTGCCCCATCTTGTTGGAAAAAGCAGGACATTTTTCCTTCTGATGTTAGGGTACTTTCACACTCGCGTTGTTTGATTTCAGCAGGCATTTTCGTTGCCTGAACTGCCTGATCAGGCAAACTGTATGCAAACGCATGTCATTTTTTCTGACTGATCAGGCATTTTTCAGGCTGATCAGGTCTGAAAAATGCCTGATCAGTCAGAAAAATGCATTGCAATACCGGAACCGTTTTTCCGGTGTCATCCGGCAAAATGGATCCGGTATTTATTTTTTTCACATTTTTAATGGTCTGCGCATGCGCAGACCGGAATGCCGGATCCATCATTGCGGTATTTTCAATGCCGGATCCGGTACTAATGCATTGCAATGGAAATTAATGCCAGATCCGGCATTCCGGTATGTGTTCTGGAATTTTGTATGGAAATAATACCGCAGCATGCTGCGCTATAAACCCCAACCAAAACATCGTTCCGGTCCTGAACTGAAGACATCCTGATGCATCCTGAACGGATTTCTCTCCATTCAGAATGCATTAGGATATAACTGAAGCGTTTTTTTTTCCGGTATTGAGCCCCTAAGATGGAACTCAATGCCGGAAAAGTTTAACGCTAGTGTGAAAGTACCCTTAGTTGGTTGTAAAACAGTTCAAAGATGTAAATTGTGGTATTCACATTTGATTTAAAGAAAATTGGGCCCACTATTCATGTTCCTGACACTGCTCAACAAACTCCAATCTTCTGGTCATGAAGTGGTGTTTCGTCAGTCAAATGGGGATTTTCAGCGGACCAGTACCTCATATTTTGGGAATTTATGTGACCTGATAAATGAAACCAAGCTTCATCCGTCATGAAGTACAGCAATGGGTCCAGATGTCTGTCAGCAATCATAGTCAGCAACCAAGTCCAGTCATTTACGCACTTAGCTTTGTCAGACGCTTCCAGTTCCTGCGCACACATTATTTGGTACAGTTTCAGGTTCAGAGATTTCAGCACTGGCTGACACGTCGTTCATGATACACCAACTTGCTGAGACAGTCTTCTGATATCATTTCCGAACCAGACTCTGACTACAACGTTTAGCTGGTGATTTTTTTCCTGGGTACTTGTCGGCAAAGGTCTCTTGCGTTTCCTTAATCGATCTGCTTCGCACATAGCCTTCAACAATCACTATTCACTGTTCCAGGGAGAACACCATCTTTTTGACACAATAGGCCACTTTTATCAAACTGAATAATGAATCAGTCTTAGTTGCCCATAGATTTACTGTTAGGCAGTTTGATTTAAAGTTATTGGAGGCGGGCTACTTTTTTATGGGGCACCCTGTATAAGCAATGAGAAATGATACAGATAGAGCAGCGAGGAAATCAAAATTCCAAAACCGACCCTTTAAGTAAAGGTACCCGTACACATACAATAGCTGTCAGCTCACAGCTATTCTTCCTAACTCCCTTATACACATGCACACTTGAATGAGCATGCATGTATTTTCAATAGGAAGAGGAGAGTAAACTGCTGTCAGACACCTTTGGCAGTGGCTTATCTCCCGTCACAACAAAAAAATTGGTTGTTTAAATTCATCATTCCTTAAAGGGGTTCTACGAAAATTAACCTCTACACAACTGCCTAATGCACGGATGCGTCCGGCGGGCGGTCGTGTTGTTCTGGCCGGATGCATCCGTGAGTCATCTCGCGAGACGCGAGATTTGCTGTGAACGCGCGTGCGCGCACGCGTTCACAGCAACGCGCAGCTCTGCAGTTACACTGCAGCCTGCCAGCGATGATCAATCGCTGGCAGGCTGTAGAAGTAAAATAAATGAAATCACACAGGTATATCAGACGCTGTTTTGTTAACAGCGTCTGATATACCTGCTACCTGGTCCTCTGGTGCAATTGCGGACAAGAATAGGACATGTTCTATATTTTTGCGGAACGGAAGTGCAGACCCGGAAGTGCGGATCTGCAATTCCGGATCCGAGCGGGACAAAGTCTGTCCCCAAAGAAATTAATGGGTCCGCAATTCCATTCTGCAAACAGAATTGAGGACGTGTGAATGGGGCCTAAGGGTCCCTTATCACTGCCAGTTAGTTAGCTACTTGTTAGGTAGTTAGCGCCCAGCCCACCGCACTGCAGTCACTGATTTTGGCAGAGATATTTTCATCCACATTGATCAATGCGAATGAAGAAATCTGTGCCGTTCATTTTTTCTTTCAGCCCAGAGGCTTAACGGGAAAAAAACCTCATTACCCGTTGTGGTAAGGTGCAGGGTGCCGTCGTGGATGGCAGGTATGTGTCACCGAGGTTCATAGCCTCGGTGAGGTAAGAGCCCGTTTTTGTTGATGTCAGCAGCAGCTAGTGCTACTGACAGAGTTTAAATAGCATGGCTGCAAAGCCGATCCGGGCCGGCTCTTACCGGGAGCAGCTAAAGTGTAGGGTGGGTGGCTGCTCCCCACGACCCAGTCCTGGTTTTGGGCTGGGTTTAAAAGCTCAGCCAGCTCAGCAGCTGGAGGCTGTGATTATCCTGGAGCTGCTAACAGGGCTGAGGAGTTCTCTGTCCTGGAGGAAAGAGCTCAGCAAGGAGGTGTTTTGTTCCTGGCTACCTGAAGCTGGATTCTCCTGCGGCTGGGCCGACAGCGTGGTGCGAACCTGCACCTACACCTCCCAGGTGACTGAACCTGTGTTGGCCTGTTTTTGTTTTGCCACGTTATTTCCGTTGTGTGTGAACTGTCACCAAAGAGACTGTTTTTCATTTGTGGTGTGCAAGTGTGAATAAAACACTGTTTGTTGCACAATCTGGACTCCTTGTTTTGCCTCTAAACTGCACCCGCACCGCTGTCTACCAGAGCGACTCCCCACATTTGGTGTCGGATGCGGGCATGCGCAGTGAGGCTGGCGTGAACGCCGAAGTTTTGTTTTCTAAAGTGCATGGAATATATTAAGCCAGCAAAGCTGCAAGCAGGAGTTTCTGGCAACATGGAGGCTGCTGTGAAGGCTCTCATAGAGGCTAACGTGCAGCAGCGGGAGACCAACCAACTACTGCTACAACATGTGATGGCGTTACAGGCGGCAGGAGCGTCCCACCACGTCCATGATGCCCGGAAGCGGTCCGTGCGGCGATCCCAAAAATGACCCCCGCAGAGCGGCGTTGAGGCGTACCTGGCGGTTTTTGAGAAGGTCGCCGTGAGGAAAAAGTTACCCGTGACCAGTGGGCCGAGGTGGTTGCTCCGTTCCTGGCATCCGGACCCCAGCAAGTTTTTTTGATTTGGCAGACGACCAGGCTGCTGACTATTCCACGGTGAAGGGGAGATCCTGGCCAGACTGGGGGTAAACGTGTTGGTCCGGGCTCAGCGGGTCCACCAGTGGGACTTCAAAGTGGCTGAACCCGCCAGGCCGCAGTACTATGAGTTGCTGCACAGGTTGCAAAAATGGCTGCAGCCTGAGGTTCTAAGTCCGACTGCTATGCTGGACCGGCTGCTGGCTGACATGTTTTGGAGGGCCTTGCCTTACCCCTTCAACACTGGATCGGCCAGGTATCCCCCACCAATGCCCTTGAGATGGTCGACCTGGTGGAGCGATATGAGGCCACCAGAAACCTGCAGGGGGTTCTTTTGGGAGGGGGCCAGTCAAACCCGGAAATCTCCACCCCAGTCCCGGCGGCCGGCCAAACCCGCCCGGGATGTACCTCTTGCAGATCCGTCCCCAGTGGTCTGCTGGCAGTGTCGGGAGCCTGGACACATAAGGGCCAACTGTCCACAGTGGGGGAACCCATGGAGACTAATTATGGGTACCGGGCTTCCATGTATGCCCGGAGACTGTGTGCGACCGGCATCCCGGGACAATAGACAATCGTCATCTGTGCCAGGTGCAAGTCGGGGATAACCTGGCAGTGGCGCTGTTGGACTCAGGAGCCTGGTAACCCTGGTAAGCACTGCAGCAGCTCCACCCAGTATACGAGCCGACAGAGGAGGTGCGCATGCCAAAACCGACCCTTTATTAAAGGTACCCGTATCACATACAATAGCTGTCATGCTCACAGCTGTTCTACCTAGCGTCCCTTATGCACCTGCACTTGTGAAGTGAGCGATCGCCACGAAGCGGTTCACTAGGAACAGGAGGAGAGATCTCCCTGGCTGTCCGACACCTGTGGCCGTGAGCTTATCGCCCGTCACTAACAAAAAACTTGGTAGATAAGTGTCATTTCCTTAGCAGAGGTTCTACGAAAATTAACCCCTGCAAGGCGGTGGGTCCTGGGATGCACGGATCGTCCGGCAGGGCCAGCGTGTAAGACCACTGGCTTGCATGCGTCCGTGGGGACACAACCCGCTGGAGGCGTAGATTGGCTGTGAGACAGCGGAGGACTTGCCGCCGGACCTGAGCTGCAGACTCAACTGTCTCCGGGGCAGTTGCACTGCAGCCTGCCAGCGATGATCAATCAGCTGGCAGGCTGTGCCAAGTGGAAATAAATGAAATCACCAGGTATATCAGACGCTGTTTTGTTAACAGCGTCTGATATACTCTACCTGAGTCTCTGGTGCAATTGGGCGGACAAAGAATAGGACATGTTCTATATTTTGCGGAGCGGACGTGCAGACCCGGAGTGCGGATCTGCACATTCCCGGATCCAGCGAGACAAAAGTCTGTCCCCAAAGAAATTAATGGGTCCGCAATTCCATTCTGCAAGCAGAATTGAGGGCGTGTGACTGGCAGGGCTAAGGGTCCCTTATCATTGCCAGTTAGTTAGCTACTTGTTAGGTAGTTAGCGCCCAGCCCACGCACTGCAGTCACTGATTTTGGCAGAGATATTTTCATCCACATTGATCAATGCGAATGAAGAGAATCTGTGCAGTTCATTTTTCTTTCAGCCCAGAGGCTCAACGGAAAAGAACCTCATTACCACGTTGTGGTAGGGTGCAGGGTGCCGTCGTGGATGGCAGGTATGTGTCACCGAGGTTCATAGCCTCGGTGAGGTAAAAGCCCGTTTTGTTGATGTCAGCAGCAGCTAGTGCTACTGACAGAGTTTAAATAGCATGGCTGCAAAGCCGATCCGGGCCGGCTCTTACCGGGAGCAGCTAAAGTGTAGGGTGGGTGGCTGCTCCCACGACCCAGTCCTGGTTTTGGGCTGGGTTTAAAAGCTCAGCCAGCTCAGCAGCTGGAGGCTGTGATTATCCTGGAGCTGCTAACAGGGCTGAGGAGTTCTCTGTCCTGGAGGAAAGAGCTCAGCAAGGAGGTGTTTTGTTCCTGGCTACCTGAAGCTGGATTCTCCTGCGGCTGGGCCGACAGCGTGGTGCGAACCTGCACCTACACCTCCCAGGTGACTGAACCTGTGTTGGCCTGTTTTTGTTTTGCCACGTTATTTCCGTTGTGTGTGAACTGTCACCAAAGAGACTGTTTTTCATTTATGGTGTGCAAGTGTGAATAAAACACTGTTTGTTGCACAATCTGGACTCCTTGTTTTGCCTCTAAACTGCACCCGCACCGCTGTCTACCAGAGCGACTCCCCACATTTGGTGTCGGATGCGGGCATGCGCAGTGAGGCTGGCGTGAACGCCCGAAGTTTTGTTTTTCTAAAGTGCATGGAATATATTAAGCCAGCAAAGCTGCAAGCAGGAGTTTCTGGCAACATGGAGGCTGCTGTGAAGGCTCTCATAGAGGCTAACGTGCAGCAGCGGGAGACCAACCAACTACTGCTACAACATGTGATGGCGTTACAGGCGGCAGGAGCGTCCCACCACGTCCATGATGCCCGGAAGCGGTCCGTGCGGCGATCCCAAAAATGACCCCCGCAGGCGGCGTTGAGGCGTGCCTGGCGGTTTTTGAGAAGGTCGCCGTGAGGAAAAGTTACCCGTGACCAGTGGGCCGAGGTGGTTGCTCCGTTCCTGGCATCCGGACCCCAGCAAGTTTTTTGATTTGGCAGACGACCAGGCTGCTGACTATTCCACGGTGAAGGGGAGATCCTGGCCAGACTGGGGGTAAGCGTGTTGGTCCGGGCTCAGCGGGTCCACCAGTGGGACTTCAAAGTGGCTGAACCCGCCAGGCCGCAGTACTATGAGTTGCTGCACAGGTTGCAAAAATGGCTGCAGCCTGAGGTTCTAGAGTCCGACTGCTATGCTGGACCGGCTGCTGGCTGACATGTTTTGGAGGGCCTTGCCTTACCCCTTCAACACTGGATCGGCCAGGTATCCCCCACCAATGCCCTTGAGATGGTCGACCTGGTGGAGCGATATGAGGCCACCAGAAACCTGCAGGGGGTTCTTTTGGGAGGGCCAGTCAAACCCGGAAATCTCCACCCCAGTCCGGCGGCCGGCCAAACCCGCCCGGGATGTACCTCTTGCAGATCCGTCCCCAGTGGTCTGCTGGCAGTGTCGGGAGCCTGGACACATAAGGGCCAACTGTCCACAGTGGGGGAACCCATGGAGACTAATTATGGGTACCGGGCTTCCATGTATGCCCGGAGACTGTGTGCGACCGGCATCCCGGGACAATAGACAATCGTCATCTGTGCCAGGTGCAAGTCGGGGATAACCTGGCAGTGGCGCTGTTGGACTCAGGGAGCCTGGTAACCCTGGTAAGTGCTGCCCTGGTACAGCCCACCCAGTATACGGGCCGGACAGTGGGTGTGGTGTGCATACACGGAGACTTAAAGGACTATCCCACTGCTGTAATGTCTCTGTCCACGGCGGTCGGCACCTGGACTTGTGAAGTGGCGATCTCCACAAAGCTGCCCTATGAACTAATAATTGGGAGAGACTTCCCTGGTTTTCCGTCACTGTGGCCTGAGATGAAAGTGACTAATAGCCCTGAGACAGGGGTAACCCTAGCAGAGTGGCCTGATACCCCTGGAAGGCCAGAACCCTGGGAGCCCGAGTCTGAAGGGCCAGCGGTAGGGGTGACCACTGCTGCAGCGGTAGTGGGGAGACAACCCCACTGAGTGTAATGGTGGGAGACACGGAGGACTTGCCACCGGGACCTGAGTTGGCAGACCTCAATGTCTCCGGGGAAAATTTTGGGACCGCACAACACCGGGACCAAACCTAACCAGGGCCTGGGAGAATGTGCTGGAAATTGATGGTAAACCCCAGAAACCAGGGGCTGAATTAATGTTCCCACGATTTATTGTTCTGCAGGATATGTTGTATCGGGTGAACCAAATCCGAGGTGAACCTGTTGAACAGTTGGTGGTGCCCACAGCGTATCGCAAGCTTGTCATGGAGCTTGCCCACCAACATGTTCTTGGGGGACACCTGGGGTGGCAGAAAACCCAGGACCGCATACTGCAGCGGTTTTATTGGCCCAGTGTGTTCAAGGAAGTAGAAAATTATTGTAAGTCCTGTCCAACCTGTCAGGTAACTAGCCCCCAGCCACATTTCCGTAGTCCTCTGGTACCTCTGCCAATTATTGAAGTACCGTTTGAGCGAATTGCTATGGATTTAGTTGGGCCTGTACCAAAGTCTGCTAGGGGCCACCAACACATTCTGGTAGTTCTCGACTATGCCACTCGGTATCCGGAGGCGGTGCCTCTGCGACATACCTCAGCTAAGCTCATTGCCAAAGAGTTAATGGAGATGTTTTCCCGTGTGGGCCTGCCAAAAGAGGTTCTGACAGACCAAGGGACCCCTTTTATGTCCAAAGTAATGAAGGAACTGTGTAAATTGTTGCGTATAAAGCAGTTACGGACGTCCGTTTACCATCCGCAAACAGACGGTCTTGTTGAGAGGTTTAACCAAACTCTAAAGAATATGTTAAAAAGGGTGGTGTCTAGAGATGGGAAGGACTGGGACCTGCTTCTGCCCTATCTCATGTTCGCAGTGCGAGAGGTACCCCAGGCCTCTACTGGGTTCTCGCCCTTCGAACTGCTTTATAGCAGACACCCTCGGGGCCTGTTGGATATCGCCAAGGAAGCATGGGAACAACAGCCTGTCCCCCACAAAAGTGTCATTGAGTATGTCACCCAGATGCAGGAACGGATAGAAAGGGTGTTGCCGTTGGTCCGGGAGCATATGGAGGCAGCGCAACAAGCCCAGAGTAGGGTGTATAATCGTCAGGCTCGGGTGCGGGGCTTCAATCCGGGGAGATCGAGTGTTGGTTCTGGTACCCACCCTTGACAGCAAATTCCTAGCTAGGTGGCAGGGCCCCTATGAGGTGGTCGAGAAGGTAGGGAAGTAAATTACAAAGTACACCAGCCAGGGCGGCGCAAGCCGGAGCAGGTGTACCATGTGAATTTGCTAAAGCCGTGGAAAGATAGGGACACGGCCGGCGACCACAGCCCCCGGCCAGGGCTTCTAGGTGAAAGGGTCCAGCCCCACAGTTCGAGGCCTGTGAAGCCGTAACCACGGTAAAAATTGCAGACAGCCTGTCTTCCACACAAGTTCAGGAAGTCAGGGAGTTCCTCAGTCGGAACACGGATGTGTTCTCGGACCTCCTGGCCGCACGTCTCTCATCCGACATGACATCGTCACTGAGCCTCAGGCCAAGGTCGGTTAAAACCATACCGGGTACCCGAGGCTCGGCGGCGGGCCATCGCGGAGGAAGTGCAGTTAATGTTGAAGCTCGATGTCATTGAGGAGTCGAAAAGTGAGTGGGCCAGTCCCATAGTCCTAATACCCAAGCCGGATGGGACGTTGCGGTTCTGCAACGACTTTACGCAAGATTAAATGAAGTATCCAAGTTTGGCGGCGTATCCCATGCCCGAGTAGACGAGCTTGTTGAAAATTTAGGACAAGCCCGTTATTTTTCTGTGCTGGACCTCACTAAAGGGTACTGGCAGGTACCCTTAACGGAGCGGCTAAGGAAAAAACCGCGTTTGTTACCCCGCAGGGCCTGTATCACTACAAGGTGTTACCCTTTGGCCTGCATGGCGCCCCCGCCACTTTCAGAGGTTAATGGACATAGTGCTGCGACCACATCGTCGGTGCGCCTCGGCCTACTTAGATGATGTAGTCATCCACAGCACCCGACTGGGAAAGCCATTTACCCAAGGTGCAGGCGGTAGTGGATGCCCTGAGGAAAGCTGGACTAACCGCCAATCCAAAAAGTGTGCGATTGGGTTGGAAGAGACCAAATATCTGGGATATGTAATTGGGCGGGAGTCATCAAACCTCAGGTAACTAAGGTAGAGGCCATTCGTAGCTGGCCCCGACCGGTCACCACCAGGCAGGTAAAGTCGTTCCTGGGGATTGTAGGATACTACATGAGGTTTGTGCCCCACTTTGCCACAATAGCAGCGCCATTGACAGACCTGTTGAAGGGACGAAAGTCTGGGAGGGTTAGCTGGAGTGAGAAGGCGGAGGAGGCTTTCTCCGCGTTGAAGTCGGCCCTGTGTGGGTCCCGGTTTTGGTGACACCCGACTTCAACAAGGAGTTTGTCGTACAGACCGACGCCTCGGAGGTAGGCCTCGGTGCGGTACTGTCGCAGGAGGTCAACGGGGAAGAACATCCCGTTGTCTTCCTGAGCCGTAAGCTCAGTCCCGCCGAGTCCAGATATAGTATAGTGGAGAGGGAGTGCCTGGCTATCAAGTGGGCACTCGAATCTCTCCGCTACTACCTGTTAGGGAGGAGGTTCCGTCTGGTGACCGACCATTCCCCCTCAAATGGATGAGTCAGGCCAAGGAGAGGAATGCTCGGGTCACCAGGTGGTTCCTATCCCTTCAAAATTTCAAGTTCTCCGTGGAACATAGGGCAGGTCGCTTGCAGGGAAATGCAGATGCCCTTTCCGCGTCCACTGCCTCACATGTGTCCACCCCCTCAGGGTTGAACAAAGGGGGGTGTGTGGTAAGGTGCAGGGTGCCGTCGTGGATGGCAGGTATGTGTCACCGAGGTTCATAGCCTCGGTGAGGTAAGAACCCGTTTTGTTGATGTCAGCAGCAGCTAGTGCTACTGACAGAGTTTAAATAGCATGGCTGCAAAGCCGATCCGGGCCGGCTCTTACCGGGAGCAGCTAAAGTGTAGGGTGGGTGGCTGCTCCCCACGACCCAGTCCTGGTTTTGGGCTGGGTTTAAAAGCTCAGCCAGCTCAGCAGCTGGAGGCTGTGATTATCCTGGAGCTGCTAACAGGGCTGAGGAGTTCTCTGTCCTGGAGGAAAGAGCTCAGCAAGGAGGTGTTTTGTTCCTGGCTACCTGAAGCTGGATTCTCCTGCGGCTGGGCCGACAGCGTGGTGCGAACCTGCACCTACACCTCCCAGGTGACTGAACCTGTGTTGGCCTGTTTTTGTTTTGCCACGTTATTTCCGTTGTGTGTGAACTGTCACCAAAGAGACTGTTTTTCATTTGTGGTGTGCAAGTGTGAATAAAACACTGTTTGTTGCACAATCTGGACTCCTTGTTTTGCCTCTAAACTGCACCCGCACCGCTGTCTACCAGAGCGACTCCCCACACCGTATGCTCAATATAAGGAGAATCGCAGAAACTCCTAATGCTGGCCATACGTGTAATGATTGCGGAGACCCTCAAATGCAAGGACAGTACAAACACCCCACAAGTGACCCCATTTTGGAAAGAAAACACCCCAAGGTATTCCGTGAGGGGTATGGTGAGTTCATGTAAAATTTTATTTTTTGTCACAAGTTAGTGGAATATGAGACTTTGTAAAAATAAATATATATATATATATATCAATTTCCGCTGACTTGTGGCAGAAATTTTTTTTTCTGTGAACTTGCCATGCCCCTCACGGAATACCTTGGTGTCTTCTTTCCACAATGGGGTCACATGTGGGGTATTTATACTGCCCTGGCATTTTAGGTGCCTAAAGCATGAGAGATCCAAATGCGTAAAAATGCTCCTGTGAAATCCTAAAGGCATACTCATTGGAATTTGGGTCCTTATGCATCTTGGCTGCAAAAAGGTAAACATGTGGTATCGCCGACTCAGGAGTAGGGCAATAGTTTGGGGTGTATTTTACATATACCCATACTTTGTGTGAGAAATATCGCTGTAAACGACAACTTTTTAAATTTGTTTATACAAAGTTGTCAATTTACAGAGATATTTCTCTTACCCAGCATGGGTATATGTAAAAATACACCCCAAAACACATTGCTCTACTTCTCCTGAGTACGGCGGTACCACATGTGTGACACTTTTTTGCAGCCTAGGTGCGCAAAGGGGCGTAAAGTCCAATGAGTACCTTTAGGTTTTACAGGGTTCCTCACAATTTAGCCCCGCCCAAAATGCCAGAACAGTAAACACACCCCACAAATGACCCCATTTCGGAAAGAAGACACCCCAAGGTCTTCACTGAGGGGCATAGTCAGTCCGTGGGAGATTTTTTTTTCAAAAAAAATGAAATGATACATGAACTCACCATGCCCCTCCGCGAATACTTTGGGGTGTCTTTTTTCTAAAATGGTGTCATTTGGGGGGTATTTATACTATCCTGGCATTCTAGCACCTGAAGAAACATGACAGGTGCTCAGAAAGTCAGAGCTGCTTCCAAATGCGGAAATTCACATTTTTGCACCATAGATTGTAAACGCTTTAACTTTTACCCAAACTAATAAATATACACTTATTGGATTTTTTTTATCAAAGACATGTAGAACAATAAATTTATAGAAAAATTTATATAAAAATGTAGTTTTTTAAAAATAAAAATGACAACAGAAAGTGAAAAATTTCATTTTTTTGCAAAAATTTCGGTCATTTTTGATTAATATTAAAAAAAGTAAAAATGTCAGCCAGCAACAATGAAATACCACCAAATGAAAGCTCTATTAGTGAGAAGAAAAGGAGGTAAAATTCATTTGGGTGGTAAGTTGTATGACGGAGCAATAAACGGTGAAAGTAGTGTAGTGCAGAATTGTAAAAAGTGGTCTGGTCATTATGGGTGTTTAAGCTATGGGGGCTGAGGTGGTTAATGAAAAATACTTAAATATTACTTTATTATAAATACATTCATTCATTTATTATAAATACCTTTCATTAGTTATAATGGCTCGTTTTGTTTAGGGAACAATCATTAGGAGAAATAAAATGGCCACTATCCTTTTAGTACACACAAAGCCTGTCCTAATCACACAGGAGGACAAGTTCCTTCAGAACACTGAGCTAAAGAGCTGCCTCATACCCCTCTATGTTCTCCTTGTCAGGGATTATGATCTTGAATACAGATGATAAGCTCTTCAGCTGAATCTCTGTGGGAATGGAGTTCATGAAGGAGACATGAAGTACAGAGAGAACCAGTGGCGTTGCGAGGGGGGTGCGGTGGGTGCGGGCCGCACCGGGTGACACCACTGATGGGGTGACACCCACCAGTGTCGGCAGAAGATAATTTATTCACTGCACTTGCCTGAAGCCGAGATGCTGTACAGGGAATCCCAGCTCTGACTCCATATATGGTTGTGTCCATATATGGAGTCAGTGCTATGAACATGAAGGGGGTGGCAACCTTTCAGAAATAGAGGCTAAATGAGATGTGCCCAAGCATACTGACACCCAATGTATTTTAATCTAATTTAGCCTCTATTTCTGAAAGGTTGCCACTAGGATTCGAACTCACAACCCTTTGCATGAGAGGCAAGAACACTAACCACTGAGCTATGAGCTCAATGGTAAACTACGCTGGAAAAACCTCATAGTAGTCTAGCAAGTATTAGGTATTCCCATACAGCAGAAGTATAATTTAATTTATTTTTTCAGTTTTGTAAAAAAACATGACACAAAATAAATGTGTAATTACTATATAGTAATTACACATTTATTTTTTTATTTAATGATACTTCTGCTGTATAGAAATACCTAATACCTGATACACTACTATAAGGTTTTTCCAGCATAGTTTAGCATTAAGCTCCATAGCTCAGTGGTTAGAGCTCTCGCCTCTGATGTGAAAGGTTGGGAGTTCTAGTCCTAGTGAAAACCTTTTAGAAATAGAGGCTAAATTATGCATTCATGTATATCAGAAGTATGATAATATATATTTATACTTCTGATATATATATATATATATATATATATATATATATATATATATAAAGTATTATATATGGGAAACTATTACTGAGGTTTTTAGCCATAATATTAGTACAGCAGGTTAATATGAAGCTCTGATGGGGTGTGTGTGGAGGACACTGATGGGGGATGTGTGCAGGACACTGATGGGGGGAATGTGTGCAGGATACTGATGGGGGTGTGCTAAGCAGACAGAAGACAGACCGCCCGAGGGTTGGGGTGGGTGGCCTGCTGGGGTGCTATAATTTGAACCCAAGCGATAACATGGATGGGGGTTTGGAGAGTAAACAGACAGCTGACGTGGGGGCGGGCTAAGCAGACAGATCGCCGCCGGGGGGGGGGGTGACACCATTTTCTACCGCACCGGGTGACACTAGCCCTAGCAACGCCACTGGAGAGAACAAATAGGACAAACTGTGGTAATGTGGGGCTGTGGTAATGCAGCCGACTGCATACAAGTGCTGCTGCTCATTATCCACATCCCCACCTCCTCTCTGTACTTCATGTCTCCTCATGAACTCCATTCCTACGGAGATTCAGATGAAGATTTTATCAGCTGTATTCAGCATCATAATGTAACACCCCAGAATGGTGTTACCACTACTGCACCCTGCTACTATCTCTAATGGGCTAATATAAACGTCATCTTATGTATTTTTTTCAGGTCCTCCACACTGTGCATTCCTATTTTGTTAAGTAAATGTTATGTTCACATGTAATGTGCCTGGTTCACCAGCAGGTGGCAGCAAATATGGCAGAGCTACAGTTAGATAGAATGGAACCATCCATTCCATTATAACCCTCTCTCTGTGGAGAAGTGGGCTAGTCCCACTTCCTGCAGGAAGGGTGGGACAAGTTCTACTCAGTCTAGCTTACCCCAGCTAGGGGAAGGGTGTACCGGGGCACCTCTCTGCTGGACGAGCCCAAGCCAGCCAGAGCACCCTCAGCTCTGCTGGCCTTGGAGGCCAAAGCTTAGAGCCTCAGGAGCCAGGAGGAAAGTTCCCTGGCCTAATCTTAAGACAGACCATGCAAAAAGAAGTGAAGCATACAAAAATAAGCAAAGTCATACAGTCAGCCTGTCAGTACAGCAGAGTCAGAGAGCATCAGATGTAGCAGAGTCGAGTTTGCCTGCCAGTTTTGATGCTGTAGCCTGCTTGGACCAAGACAAAGTCTGTAAACCGTTTTGGAGAATGTTTATGCAAAGTAAAGCTGCCATTCAACTGCATACAATGTTTGGACTCAATCTTTCTTTCAAATCCCTCAATTACTCCCCCTATTTATTGCTTCTGAGCCAAACGCTGGTGTCCAGCCATACCCAGGTAGGAGCAGCGTGAGACACATAAAGGGACATTTTAGGCAGCATTACACCACTCTGCATACCTACACCTGGGATGCGCGTTCTATATATAGAGGGCCCTAGGGAGAGGCGCCCGTTGCAATAATCCCTGACAAGTAGAGCAGAGAGGAGGATGAGGCAGCTCTATAGCTTCTGAAGTAACTTGTCCTCCTGTGTGTTTAGGACAGGTTGTGTGCGTACTAATAGGACAGCGGCCATTTTATTTCCCCTGATGATGCTCCCTAAACAAAACAAGCCATAATAACTAATCAAAGGTATTTAGGAATTTGTTTACAATAAAAGTAATAGTTAAATGTTTTTCAGTTATTTTATTAATTTTTGGCCGGTTTGACCAACTTGACTATTATGTGTATGGGAACCTGTTGTCAAGGCTTCAGTTCACACCAGCCTGTATTCTGCATATATTGTGCATCACAAATATCCTGTCTTAATTTGGTTGTAGAAAAGACATGTGGAATTTTACTCTTGTTCTATTATGATCTCTGGGAACTGAGCCGCAATACCAGACACAGCACATGGACAAGGCTGGTGGTGTTTCTGTAAAAAAGGGAAAATACTGTAACAATATGACACATAATACAATCACCTTATACAGTAGTATAAAATAACCAGGAATCCATCATTTCCAGTCTAGTAGCTCTAATCTGCTTTCAGTGATTAGCTTAAACCGTACTCTAGAAAAAAGAACAGCAAAGAATCACACCTCTGGCAGCAAGAGGGCTAAATGGGTTAAAGTAACGGGTCTGAAGAGCATGGTAGCTGTAATTGTTCCGAGCCAAAGAGCACTGACCTTCTGTAGGAGAATAAAAGGGAAAGGAAGGTTTGAAATGTCACTAGTGATTCAGACAAAGGGAGGTCAATCCTGACATCTCCAAAGGAAATGCTAATGTGGGGAGAATGGTCCTTTGGACAGAGCATTTCCCATGACGTCTCTGGATGACTAAGAATCGCTTCGTTCCATGCTGAGTTCTATTGCGGTTAATAATGCGTTGATTTATGTATCTGAAGAAATAATTCATGTTTTTTTTCTTAAAACTGGCCATACATAAAGAATAATGAATGATAATGAGTAACCTTAGACACTCGCGGAATCCGTTCTAATTGTGCCAAACTGTTTTTGTTGAATTTAGGGTCGAATCTTGATTTATTAGTCGTTCATATTTTCATGTGGTGGAGCATAAATATAAAAGTTTTATCAAACCGAAAATATGCAATTAAGTGTCCATTTAAACGTCCGTAGAATGGGTCCGCATCCGGGTGCGGACTCATTCATTCTCAATGGGGACGGAAAGGATGTGGATTTCCGGTCCGAGACTCCGTACTTCCGGTCTGCGGCTCCCGAAAAAAATAGAAAATGTCCTATTATTGTCCGCAATAGTGGACAAGAATAGGGGTGCCGGCCCGGTGTATTGCGGATCCGCAATACACTACGGACATGTGAATGGACCCTACAGACTCTCCCTCCACAGCAAAAGTCAGAAGAGATCAGGCAGTTGGATGTGAACTGCCTATACTTTTCTTCTCAGATAGATAACCAGCCGCCAGAGGATTCATGAGTAAGGGGGGGGGGGGGTTCAGGAGATATGGTTGTATTGTTGAGATATCGGTCAAACAAGAGCCTGACATTTATCTAATGTATATGGCCGGCCTGACTTGTCTTGTCCAATGTATTAAATACCTTACTATTGAGGCATTCATACCTTCTCCCTGATGCTCGCTTTTGGCTCTGTGGGTCCAGCGCTGTCTTCCCTGCACTTCATTCCCAACATGTAAACTTCTGACATGGACAGGGCCCACATGCACATGCACTGCTGCAGCCAATTACTGGCCACAGTATTGAAGGGTTCCTAAGTGACAGCTTGTGGTCATGATGGAAATTCACAAGCGGGGAACAAAGCTCAATGAAGACAGCGGTGGACCCAAAGAACCGCGACTGAGCATCAGGATCAAGTAAGTATGCTTCCCTCAACAGGCCCCGCTGGCTGAGGAAGTATTTAAAAAACAATATGATGTTAGACAAACCCTTTAAGTTGTTAAAAGTTGAGTGCTTGTTTTCAGGCCAGAAAAATGACATGTCAATATGACATAATATTCACTGGATGAGACAGTAAGTACAGTGGCTTAATTAGAAATGACTGGGCCCCACAGCAAATTTTTGAATAGCCCCCACCCCACCTCCAACAACTTTGCAAAACCCTCTCCTGTGGCTAGCCAAGATCACTCTTCCAGATCAGGCCTGGAAGCCGTTCCATCTGATTCCTACATGTATGTTCTGCATATGCTGTCACTATATACAACGTTGTTGTATAATACTGTTGAGGAGGCCCTGATAATGAAATCTTCCAATCCTCCTCCTGGGTGGGCCCCTTCTGAGTCTGGGCCTTGTTGCTTTGAACAATGAATATTCCTCCCAATCCACGTCATCTACACACACAACAAATGAAACTAAATCTACACTACAGTATCAAATGTACTATCTGTTCTTATTGATTCCTGGTGGACAGAGCCCTGCCAGGATGTAGAACAGACAACCACACAGCATCTCTAGGGTGTACGGCTTGGGCCATTAGTGTCCTATGCTAGGTGACCAAGGGCTCTGCTGGATCTGAGCTAGGGGCTGAGATGTTTGAAAGCTCGAGGTGCAGAAGTGCCCCAGGAGTGGTGACCCTGGGGTGCCTGAACTCACAAGGGGTTGGAGTCCACTGACTGATTTGCACGCACTTCACTTTCTTACATTTTGAGCGCACACACCTCTATTCTTTGCCCGGCTGTCAGGCCTGGCGTAAGGAGGAAGAATTTTTATAATTCCAGCAGGATGTCCGGGTTGAGTCTCAGCACACATTCACTATTTATTTAAGTTTTTTTTGTTCACTGTGTGTTTACTTTCCACGTTTGTTTGTCACAAGAATTTCTTGGGTTGCAGTGTCCTTACGGGTACCCACCTAGAGGTCTGGGGAGGGGGTGTGTGGCCATCCTGGTTCCGCACCCCCCTGCAAAACCCCTTGGTCTCTCCCTTCGGGGAAACACCAGACCTAGTAGTCGAAGCTCTGTGCCGACACCCTGGGAGGCAGCCTAGTTGAAGGCTGGGGCACAGATTTGGCGTACTCCCGGAGGAGCCTTCTGGCCCGGAGGGACTGGGAAAGGTTTATGGGAGGCACTTCTCTTATGGACCGTAACCTTGTGCACGTTTTTGTGTGGCACACTGCACAATTTTGTTGCATGGATGTTGACAGCACGTCAGAATCTGTAAGAAGAAAAAATATAAAGGGGTGTAATAACATACACATCTACCAGTAAAGTAGATTATTAACTGAGATCACTGACTTGTGACAGATGATCTTTACTCAGTGCTGAAGCTTTCAGTAACATGGTCTCAAATACACGCAGCTAAGGCCTCGTTCACATTTCTGTGGCCGTTAGACGTGTGTGGAACATCCGTTCATAAAGAATTCATATTTGGTTTGTGTGTCCATTTTTTGCCCTCCGTGTGTCATCTGTATTTCAAAGACATCTCCTACTAATGTTCTGTGAAAAAACAATGACACCACACGGAAGCCATGTGGTTTTTACTGACCCATAGACTGGGGCGTAGCTAAAGGCTCATGGGCCCTGGTGCAAGAGTTCAGCTTGGGCCCCCGTCCCTCAGTGCTTTGTGTGTCTTCTTATGCGGCACAAGAGTCTTTGGGCCCCTTCAGGCTCCTGGGCCCGGTAGCGACTGCTACCTCTGCACCCCCTATAGCTACGCCCCTGCCCATAGACTTCAATGGGTGCGTTTTGTCTGTATCACAGACCAAACTAGCGCATGCTCCAGTGATGTGTGAACAGACACAATAAAATCAATGGGTACGTGTGCTGTCCATGGAGAATGAATGAGGCTTAAAGGTGCTCTACAGTTTTACTAAGGCCCAAGGGTGTTGCTAGAGTCTTAAAATATCAGGGGCACGAGCCCAAGGCATATGTCTACCATCCACACCCCCCACCCCAACCCCCCTGAAAACTGAGCACCTCCACTCAAAGTCTATATGCACACCAACCCCACGACAGTCTATATGCACAGCTACTCAACCCACAGTCTATAGGCACCGCTCCTCCACCCACAGTCTATAGGCACCACTCCTCCACCCACAGTCTATAGGCACCGCTCCTCCGCCCACAGTCTATAGGCACCGCTCCTCCACCCACAGTCTATAGGCACAGCTCCTCCGCCCACAGTCTTTAGGCACCACTCCTCCACCCACAGTCTATAGGCACAGCTCCTCCACCCACAGTCTATAGGCACCGCTCCTCCGCCCACAGTCTATAGGCACCGCTCCTCCGCCCACAGTCTATAGGCAACGCTCCACCGCCCACAGTCTATAGGCACAGCTCCTCCACCCACAGTCTATAGGCACAGCTCCTCCACCCACAGTCTATAGGCACCGCTCCTCCACCCACAGTCTATAGGCACCGCTCCACCGCCCACAGTCTATAGGCACCGCTCCTCCGCCCACAGTCAATAGGCACAGCTCCTCCGCCCACAGTCTATAGGCACAGCTCCTCCACCCACTGTCTATAGGCACCGCTCCTCCACCCGCAGTCTATAGGCACCGCTCCACCGCCCACAGTCTATAGGCACAGCTCCTCCAACTACAGTCTATAGGCACAGCTCCTCCACCCACAGTCTATAGGCACAGCTCCTCCACCCACAGTCTATAGGCACCGCTCCTCCACCCACAGTCTATAGGCACCGCTCCACCGCCCACAGTCTATAGGCACCGCTCCTCCGCCCACAGTCAATAGGCACAGCTCCTCCGCCCACAGTCTATAGGCACAGCTCCTCCACCCACTGTCTATAGGCACCGCTCCTCCACCCGCAGTCTATAGGCACCGCTCCACCGCCCACGGGCTATAGGCACCGGTCCTCCGCCCACAGTCAATAGGCACAGCTCCTCCGCCCACAGTCTATAGGCACAGCTCCTCCGCCCACAGTCTATAGGCACCGCTCCACCGCCCACAGTCTATAGGCAACGCTCCACCTCCCACAGTCTATAGGCACAGCTCCTCCGCCCAGTCTATAGGCACAGCTCCTCCGCCTAGTCTATAGGCACAGCTCTTCCGCCCACAGTCTATAAGCACAGCTCCTCCGCCCACAGTCTATAGGCCCACCCACAGTACAGAGTATATATGCACAGCTTCTCCACCCACAGTATACAGAATATATGCACAGCTCCTCCACCCACAGTATACAGTATATGCACAGCTTCTCCACCCACAGTCCATATGCACAGCTCCTAAACCCACAGTCAATATGCACCACTCCTGCACCAACAGTCTATATGCACCACTCCTGCACCCAGTCTAGAGACACAGCTCCTCCGCTCACAGTCTATATGCACAGCTCCTCCACCCACAGTCTATATGCAAAGCTCCTCCACCCAGTCTATATGCACAGCTCGTCCACCCACCGTCTATAGGCACAGCTCCTCCACCCACAGTCTATAGGCACAGCTCCTCCACCCACCATCTATAGGCACAGCTCCTCCACTCATCATCCATAGGCATAGCTCCTCCGCCCACAATCTATAGGCAAAGCTCCTTCACCCACAGTCTTTATGCACCGCCCCTCCACCCACAGTCTATATGCACAGCTCCTCCACCCAGTCTATATGAACAGCTCCTCCACCCACCGTCTATATGCACAGCTCCTCAACCCACAGTGTATAGGCACAGCACCTCCGCCCACAGTGTATATGAACACCTCATCCACCCACCATCTATATGCACAGCTCCTCCACCCACAGTATATATGCACCGCTCCTGCACCCAGTCTATATGCACAGCTTCTGCACCCACAGTATATATGCGCCGCTCCTCCACCCACAGTACACAGTATATATGCACAGCTCCTCGACCCACAGTATACAGAATATATGCACAGCTCCTCCACCCACAGTATACAGTATATGCACAGCCCCTCCACCCACAGTCTATATGCACAGCTCCACCACCCACAGTCTATATGCACCACTCTTGCACCCACAGTCTATATGTACCACTCCTGCACCCATAGTCTATATGCACCACTCCTGCACCCACAGTCTATATGCACCACTCCTGCACCCACAGTATATATGCACCACTCCTGCACCCACAGTATATATGCACCGCTCCTGCACCCACAGTATATATGCACCGCTCCTCCACCCGCAGGATACAGTATATATGCACAGCTCCTCCACCCACAGTATACAGTATATGCACAGCTCCTCCCCCCACAGTATACAGTATATGCACAGCTCCTCCACCCACAGTATACAGTATATGCACAGCTCCTCCACCCGCAGTATACAGTCTATATGCACAGCTCCTCCACCCACAGTACAGGCACAGCTCCTCCACCCACAGTACAGGCACAGCTCCTCCACCCACAGTATACAGGCACAGCTCCTCCACCCACAGTCTATAGGCACAGCTCCTCTGCCCACAGTCTATATGCACAGCTCCTCCACCCACCGTCTATATGCACCGCTCCTGCACCCACATTATATATGCGCTACTCCTCCACCCACAGTACACAGTATATATGCACAGCTTCTCCACCAACAGTATACATAATATATGCACAGCTCCTCCACCCACAGTATACAGTATATGCACAGCTCCTCCACACACAGTCTATATGCACAGCTCCTCCCCCCACAGTATACAGTATATGCACAGCTCCTTCACCCACAGTATACAGGCACAGCTCCTCCATGCACAGTCTATAGGCACAGCTCCTCCACCCACCTTCTATATGCACCGCTTCGGCACCCACATTATATATGCGCCACTCCTCCACCCACAGTACACAGTATATATGCACAGCTTCTCCACCCACAGTATACAGAATATATGCACAGCTCCTCCACCCACAGTATACAGTATATGCACAGCTTCTCCACCCACAGTCCATATGCACAGCTCCTAAACCCACAGTCTATATGCACTACTCCTGCACCCACAGTCTATATGCACCACTCCTGCACCCAGTCTATAGACACAGCTCCTCCGCTCACAGTCTATATGCACAGCTCCTCCACCCAGTCTATATGCACAGCTCCTCCACCCACAGTCTATATGCAAAGCTCCTCCACCCAGTCTATATGCACAGCTCCTCCACCCACCGTCTATAGGCACAGCTCCTCCACCCACAGTCTATAGGCACAGCTCCTCCACCCACAGTCTATAGCACAGCTCCTCCGCCCACAATCTATAGGCACAGCTCCTCAACACACAGTCTATATACACAGCTCCTCCACCCACAGTCTATATGCACCACTCCTGCACCCACAGTCTATATGCACCACTCCTGCACCCACAGTCTATATGCACCACTCCTGCACCAACAGTCTATATGCACCACTCCTGCACCAACAGTCTATATGCACCACTCCTGCACCCACAGTACATATGCACCGCTCCTCCACCCACAGTATACAGTATATATGCACAGTTCCTCCACCCACAGTATACAGTATATGCACAGCTCCTCCACCCACAGTATACAGATTATATGCACAGCTCCTCCACCCACAGTATATATGCACAGCTCCTCCACCCATAGTATATATGCTCAGCTCCTACACCCACAGTATACAGTATATATGCACAGCTCCTCCACCCATAGTACATATGCACAGCTCCTCCACCCACACTATACGGTATATGCACAGCTCCTCCACCCACAGTATATATGCACAGCTTCTCCACCCACAGTATACAATATATGCACAGCTCCTCCACCCACAGTATATATGCACAGCTCCTGCACCCACAGTCTATATGCATCACTCCTGCTACCACAGTCTATATGCACTACTCCTGCACCCACAGTCTATATGCACAGCTCCTCCACCCACAGTATACAGTATATATGCACAGCTCCTCCACCCACAGTATACAGAATATATGCACAGCTTCTCAACCCACAGTATACAGTATATGCACAGCTCCTCCACCCATAGTATATATGCACAGCTCCTCCACCCACAGTATACAGTATAGGCACAGATCCTACACCCACAGTATACAGTATATTCACAGCTCCTCCATCCACAGTATATATGCACAGCTCCTCCACCCACAGTATACAGTATATGCACAGCTCCTCTACCTACAGTATACGCACAACTTCCCCACCCACAGTATACAGTATATGCACAGCTCCTCCACCCACAGTCTATATGCATCACTCCTGCACCCAGTCTATATGTTCCACTCCTGCACCCACAGTATATATGCACCGCTCCTCCACCCACAGTATACAGTATATATGCATAGCTCCTCCACCCACAGTATTCAGATTATATGCACAGCTCCTCCATCCACAGTATACAGTATATGCACAACTCCTCCCCCCACAGTATACAGTATATGCACAGCTCCTCCACCCACAGTACAGGCACAGCTCCTCCACGCACAGTCTATAGGCACAGCTCCTCCGCCCACAGTCTATATGCACAGCTCCTCCACCCACAGTCTATATGCACAGCTCCTCCACCCACAGTCTATATGCACAGCTCCTCCGCCCACAGTCTATATGCACAGCTCCTCCACCCACCATCTATATGCACAGCTCCTCCGCCCACAGTCAATATGCACAGCTCCTCCGCCCACAGTCTTTATGCACAGCTCCTCTACCCACAGTCTATATGCACAGCTCCTCCACCCACAGTCTATATGCACCACTCCTCCACCCCCAGTATAAAGTATATATGCATAGCTCCTCCACCCACAGTATACAGATTATATGTGCAGCTCCTCCACCCACAGTATACAGTATATGCACAACTCCTCCCCCCACAGTATACAGTATATGCACAGCTCCTCCACCCACAGTACAGGCACAGCTCCTCCACGCACAGTCTATAGGCACAGCTCCTCCGCCCACAGTCTATATGCACAGCTCCTCCACCCACAGTCTATATGCACAGCTCCTCCGCCCACAGTCTATATGCACAGCTCCTCCACCCACAGTCTATAGGCACAGCTCCTCCGCCCACAGTCTATATGCACAGCTCCTCCACCCACAGTCTATATGCACAGCTCCCCTGCCCACAGTCTATATGCACAGCTCCTCCACCCACAGTCTATAGGCACAGCTCCTCCGCCCACAGTCTATATGCACAGCTCCTCCGCCCACAGTCTATATGCACCACTCCTCCACCCACAGTCTATATGTACCACTCCTGCACCCACAGTATATATGCACCGCTCCTCCACCCACAGTATACAGTATATGCACAGCTCCTCCACCCACAGTATACAGTATATGCACAGCTCCTCCGCCCACAGTCAATATGCACAGCTCCTCCGCCCACAGTCAATATGCACAGCTCCTCCGCCCACAGTCTATATGCACAGCTCCTCTACCCACAGTCTATATGCACAGCTCCTCTACCCACAGTCTATATGCACAGCTCCTCTACCCACAGTCTATATGCACCACTCCTGCACCCAGTCTATATGCAAAGCTCCTCCACCCACAGTCTATATGCACAGCTCCTCCACCCACAGTCTATAAGCACGACTCCTGCACCCACAGTATATATGCACAGCTCCTCCGCCCACAGTCTATATGCACCACTCCTCCGCCCACAGTCTATATGCACCACTCCTGCACCCACAGTCTATATGCACTACTACTGCACCCACAGTCTATATGCACGACTCCTGCACCCACAGTATATATGCACAGCTCCTCCGCCCACAGTCTATATGCACAGCTCCTCCACCCACAGTCTATAAGCACGACTCCTGCACCCACAGTATATATGCACAGCTCCTCCGCCCACAGTCTATATGCACCACTCCTCCGCCCACAGTCTATATGCACCACTCCTGCACCCACAGTCTATATGCACTACTACTGCACCCACAGTCTATATGCACGACTCCTGCACCCACAGTATATATGCACAGCTCCTCCGCCCACAGTCTATATGCACCACTCCTCCACCCACAGTCTATATGCACCACTCCTCCACCCACAGTCTATATGCACCACTCCTCCACCCACAGTCTATATGCACCACTCCTCCACCCACAGTCTATATGCACTACTACTGGACCCACAGTCTATATTCACTGCTCCTCCACACACAGTATACAGTATATATGCACAGCTCCTCCACCCACAATATATGGAATATATGCACAGCTCCTCCACCTACAGTATATATGCACAGCTCCTCCACCCACAATATATGGAATATATACACAGCTCCTCCACCCACAGTCTATATGCACAGCTTCTCTACCCACAGTCTATATGCACAGCTCCTCCACCCACAGTCTATAGGCACCGCTCCTCCACCCACAGTCTATATGCACAGCTCCTCCACCCACAGTTTATATGCACCGCTCCTCCATCCACAGTATACAGTTTATATGCACAGCTCCTCCACCCACAATATACAGAATATATGCACAGCTCCTCCACCCACAGTATACAGAATATGCACAGCTCCTGCACCCACAGTATACAGTATATATGCACAGTTCCTAGAAGCAGTTAATGGGCCCATAGTGTAACACATTGATGGGCCCATTAACAGACATGGATGAAAGTGGACGTATATGTAGCTTCCCTGCATTGCTTGCACTTCTCTGTGCTCCTTCACACTGGTACTGGTTGCTGCTGGGGAGGAAGAGACAATTTACATATCCCTTTTACTGGTACCAGCACTGGTGAGGACAGGACACAGCAGCTCTGTAATCTGCTTGACCTGTCTGGGATGCGGTGCTCAGCTGCTAGGCCTGCTTAAGGGCCCAGGAAAACTACTGGAGATTCTTAGGCTATTTTGACACTAGCGGCAGGGGAGTCCGTCAGGCTATTTTGGCGGTTGAACAGCCTGTCGGATCCCTCCTGCCGCCAGTTCACGTGAGCCCCTGGACTGCTGCTCCGTCCCCATTGACTATAATGGGGGCGGAGTTCCGGTGGCAGCGCACGCCGCATGTCGTACTTTTAGTCCAGCGGCCTCTCGCCATGCTAGCGCCTGAACTTCGCCCCCGCCCCTATTATAGTCTATAGGGACGGAGCGGCAGTCCGGGGGCACATGTGAACTAGCGGCAGGACGGATCCAACAGGCTGTTCACCCGCTGCACCAGCCTGACGGACTCCCCTGCGCTAATGTGAAAGCACCCTTAATAGACTCATACTGAGCCACCAGTGCGGGGCTGCTGGCTCATTTACCTACACTTTAGACTGGCATTAAATGGAGCTGCTAATTATATGTTTAGTGTGTCTCTGGGTAAACTCATACAGAGCTGCCCAGCAGCTCCACACTGGTGGCTCAGTGCAGAGCAATGGAGAAAGTGCTGGCCAGAGGTTCGGGGCCAAATGCTTTGTTCGGATCCGGCAGGCAGTTCCGGCAACAGAAAGCTGTTTTTTCCGGATACTGATCCGTTACACTTATTCATTGAAACACCGGATCCATCTTTCCAGTATCATCCGGAATTAACGGTTCCGGTATTTAACTTTTTCAAAGCTAGAAAGAACTGCGCATGCGCAGACCGGAAAAAACAGATGTGGCAATGCGGCAATTTCCGGAACACTTGGTACCGGATCCGGCATTAATACATTTCAATAGAAATTAAAATGCCGGATCCGGCAAGTGCGGTAGTGTTCCGGAATTTTGCAAGCCGCGGTATTTTGTCTGGACAAATACTGTACAAGGGATGGAACGGAAGACATCCTGATGCATACTGAACGGATTGCTTTCCATTCAGGATGCATTGGGACAAAACGGAAGCGTTTTTTTTCCCGGTATTAAGACCCTTTACCGGATTTTAATACCGGAAAAGAATAATGCTAGTGTGAAAGTTCCCTTAGGTCACCTGAGCAATACGGATTGTGTCAGGATCTGTTGAGGGAAAACTGATGATTTTTCATGCAAGGTCAATCAGTTTTGTCTGCGATTTTGTTTATTGTTTCAGTTTTTTGAGTCGGGATTGCATCCATTTTGCATCCGTTTTTCATGTATAAGAAGAACAACTGAAGAATAAAATTTAACATCTCCTAGCAACCCTCAGTGAAAAACACAATGCATTGATGCCCTACATTTTTTCGTGCCGCCCCTTTTATGTGTTAAAAACCCACAATATAAAATATGCTGTGATTTTCCCTGAATGCAAAGAGGGTCAGTGCAAAACAATGCGCATGTGCAAATACCAATTGAAATGAGTAGGTCAGGATTCAGTCCGGTCCATTTGCAAAACGGAGCTCAACCGTACAGAAAACTCACTCGAGTGTAATTAGTCTGAGTAGCCACTATAAAATATGGTCCCCACCTGAAATTTCAGGGATTGTGGCTGCATAGATGTGCTCATGACGGTCTATATAGAATGCCTGTGCGCCCACTACATGCATAGCTACTAATCAGTATATAAATACATTGTACTACTTCTCTTGTACAGATTCTGAGTTACAGTCCAGTCCGTATTATAGTCCATGGATGAGAGCTGTAATTAGCAGTTTTGAAGGTTGCAATTAGTCATGAGCGAAGTTACGGTAAACTTAGATTCGGCTGCTTCGCCGTATTTCCCACAGAAATTTGATTTGTGACGAAGCATATTCATTTGTATATAGTAGGTACAATAATGGGGAATGGCGCCCCCCCACCCTTAATTGAACCCCTCAGATGCCAAGTTCATTGCTGATCGCAGTGCCTGAGATTAAGGCCTCATGCACACGAACGTATTTTCTTTCCGTGTCCATTCTGTTTTTTTTGAGGACCATATGCGGAACGATTCATTTCAATGGGTCCGCAAAAAAAAATGGAAGGCACTCCGTGTGCATTCCGTTTCCGTATGTCCGTTTTTTCGTTCCACAAAAAAATAGAGCATGTCCTATTTTTTTCTAGTTTGCGGACAAGGATAGGCATTATTACAATGGATCCGCAAAAATAACGGATCCGCAAAAAAAAACAGATGCCATACGGGATGTCATGTTTTTTTTGCGGACCGCAAAACACATACAGTCGTGTGCATGAGGCCTAAAATTAAGGCATTTCAGGGGTTAATCCAGTTTAAAAAAAAAATAATACATACTCACTTTATCCATTTGGTTGCGGAGAGGCCATCGCGGCCATCTTGATTGAAGAAATCTCACAAAATCTTGCGCAGTGATGACTTCACACTGGACTGGTGCGGTGATGTCATCAATCAATCATCTTCAAGATGGCTGCAATGGCTTCTCCGCAAACTAATGGATGAGGTGAATATGTTTTTGTTTTGTTTTTTTGCTGCCCTTTCAGGAAAAAAAAAAGTTGTTTTCCTAAAATATGGATCAAAGTCAATTTGTTTGACTTTAATTCGCTCAACACTAGTTGTCATTATAAATAATCGACAAGCATCAGATCCATCACTTTTTAGCTAAGTCCTATAATAAAGTGGGATAGGTTGTTGTTTTTTCGCATCAGATGACAGCACTGAGAATCAGGCCGATGCAAAGTGAATGGGAGAGGAAAAATTGCTGCCGCAGTCGTTTCTCCCTCATTCAGTTCTATTGATTTTCGGAAGCACATCTCGGATTTACAGGAAGATGTGCTGGCGATTGTCGTACACCTTTCATCCTGATAAAAGACACAAATCAGCCGACAAATGAGCATTTGCTTCTCAGTGGCACGATTATAAAGGAGGATGGCTACTAACTCTCCTTCTCAATAATTGGCCTGAAAATTGTTTGGTCTAATAGGACACTAAAGCCACCGGCACACGAGTGCGGGTGAATGCACACAAGATCCGCACAATCTTCGCATTTCTGTGACGATTTCTGTGTGTTTCTAGTGTGTTTTGGTGCGGATATGATGCGGTTTTGCCACAGATCTAAAACCACAAACATAATTGACACTCTATTTAATTTGAAAACCGCAATGCAGGTCATTTTTCGCGCGGAAAAAATCCGCATC
This sequence comes from Bufotes viridis, assembly GCA_033119425.1. Lineage (NCBI taxonomy): Eukaryota > Metazoa > Chordata > Amphibia > Anura > Bufonidae > Bufotes > Bufotes viridis. The sequence continues at coordinate 445,620,091 of CM065589.1, read as the reverse complement.
CGCAAGTGTACATGAGATTAGTGTTATCATATACAGTTTGCTGGTACTGTAATAAGCTGCGGTTTTTCTACATGGGAATCCGCACGAAGAAAACGCACGTATTTCACAACATATTCAGGTGGCCTAAGGGTGCCAGATTTTGCTGCAGAAAAATCTGCGACTGAATATCAGTTCCATTCAACTGAAAAGGGATGTTTTGGCGGGAAGCACATGGATTTCTGCAATCCTCAGGGCTTCTATGCTTTATTTTTTACCTTTGCTATGGAATGGATTTTATACTGCCTCGTGAAAATAATATAAAATCCCCTTAATCCTTCATTCACAAAAAACAAAACATTTTTTTTTATGCGGGCCTAAGGCCTCTTTCACACTAGCGTTTTAGCTTTCCGTCCTAGAGATCCGTCCTCGGAAAGCTACTGATCAGGATTGTCCCCATGCATCCTGAATGGAGAGAAATGCATCAGGATGTCCTCAGTTCAGTACTAACGTTTTTTGGCCGCAGCAAAATCCGCAGCATGCTGCGCTTTTTGCTCCGGCCAAAAATCCTGAAAGCATGCCGGAAGGACGGATCCGGAATTAATGCCCATTGAAAGGCATTAGTCCGGATCCGACCTTTAGCTAAACGTCTAGCTTTTTGTCAATGGTTACTATGGCAGCCAGGATGCGAAAGTTGCCATAGTAAAGAATAGGGGGAGCGGGGGAGCAGCATACTTACATTCCGTGCGGCTCCTGGGACGCTCCAGGATGATGTCAGGGCACCCCAGTGCATAGATCACGTGATCGCATGGATCACGTGATCCATGTGCGAGGGGCGCTCTGGCGTCATTCAGGAGCGCCCCGGGAGCCGCACGGAATGTAAATATGCCGCTCCCCCGCTCCCCACTGCTACTATGGCAACCAGTACGCTAGTAGCGTTCTGGCTGCCATAGTAACACTGAAAGCATTTTGAAGACTGATCAGTCTTCAAATGCTTTCAGTTCACTTGCGTTGTTTCGGATCCGGCGTGCATTCCGGCGATGGAAGTGCACGCCGGATCTTCACAACGCAAGTGTGAAAGAGGCCTAAAAATGCTCACATTGTAAAGAGGAATTTTACTGCTGACAGTATGTAAACTGAATGGGGATGAAAGATCGTACTAAGGTACGCAAAACACAGATGCAGCCCGTGTGCCTTCCACAATTTGCGGAACCGAAGGCCCTTTATAGAAATGTCTATTCTTGCCTGCAAAACGTCCAAGAATAGGACGTGACTCATAACTTTTGCGGGGCCACGGAACGGAGCAACGGAAGAGGACAGCACACGGAGTCCCCATTGAAGTGAATGGGTTTGCACCCGAGCCACTAAAAATGTGGGACCTTATAGCTGTACACCATGACAAACGACTGCCAAATTGTCGGATTTAACCATCTCATGTGTGCATGCAGCCAGTAAGGGGGATGAGAAGCATTTCAAGGTCAAACTTTACTGATACAAATCTGGGAGTCTGGAATCTGACATTAGGAAGTATCGGGTGTCCATTGTGGTTAATTCCAGGAACGTAAAAAACAGAATTCCGCAGAAGGTTACTTTTCAGTCTGCTTGCTGTGTGCAGTGAAATTAGAGGTTTTAACCCTTCATTGATCATGTGCAAAGCTCTTGACACAAAGGCAAGCAAAATAAACATGAATAATTTAGATAGACTTCTGTTACGGGGAATCTGACACCAGTTTGATGCTTCCTTATCTGAGACCCTGATTAAGACTCTGGGTCACATTCTTACTTACTTAAAAATGAGCATCTCCAGCAAGGGCTGAGAACTGGAGTCTACTCAGTGCAGTGCACCAGAGAGTCCTCATATTTATGAGCTTCTGGCTTCCCCCACCCACCCAGCATTGATTGACAGTTCTCCTCCTAGAGCAACCAGAGGCAGGGGGCAAGAAGAGCCAGGAGCTTATGAATATGAGGACTCCTGAGCATGTGCTCTGTATTAAGTGGACTCTCGGCTCTTGCTGGAAGTGTTCAAAACGACTGGCTCTATTCAAAAAGTGAACCAGCATTTTACTCAGGGTCTCTGTCAAGGATTCAAGCTGCCCTCAGATACAGCAGCATATAACTGGTGACAGATTCCCACAACCGTACTACAGATTCATGTTGTACATATCTATAATATGAGTTGCTAGCTCAGCCGACAGCTGTTCCTTCCAATTTCTTCATAAGCATGCATTTTTTATTCAAGAGGGGGGGGGGGATAATATAGAGGGCTCTGGCTGCCTCTGGCCAGAAGTGTTGAATTCCAACACATCCAGTCCTTCTTTCTTACAACATCTGTCATCAGGATAGATTGTTGACCAATCCTGCTGAATTGGAGAGTTTGATTGACATTTATCTAATGTGTGTTGGCACTTTAAGGGTATATTCACATGTGGCAGATTTATTGCAGACATTTCTGCAACTGTACTGTTCATCTGAATGAGGCTTGCTGACATCCATGTACCTGCTTCAAAACCAACCCCAACCCTATACACCTTCAATAGATGTCAATGATCATTCAACCAACAGCTATCTCTCTACATGTATCTGTACAGCGCCACCTCCTGTTTGTTCCTCTTCTTATCTCTTTGTCCGGCTCACTGAGATGGCCGCACATGCTCAGTATCATCCTTCAACTGCTTCCTGAGCTGTGATAGGGAGAGCTGAGACACGCCCCCTGAGCTGTGATAGGGAGAGCTGAGACACGCCCCCTGAGCTGCGGCAGAAAAGACACTCCCCTGAGCTGTCAGCTTGATATAAATCTAGCAGAGCAATGAATGGGGAGATCTCTGGATCCATGTGAGGTACAGGGCTGGTTCTAGCTTTGTTAGAAAGAGATTGTTATGTACTATATAATGTCTGATTTTCATTTTTTACATTATTCATGGGATAACCCCTTTAATTAAATAATCTGGAGGGAAATTTTCATAACTGAAGTTGTATCCTTTGCCTCTCATTCTGCCCAGTTTTGAAAAAGTCTACAAGCCAAAACCAACACGAGGTCCAACCCTCAGAAGAGGCACAGATATTTCCATTATACTTTTTCTCTATAGGTCCCACAAGTGGTTTTGGCCTACAAATACTGACTAAATACTGATGCAAAATACTGACCAAACACTGACCTATGAAAGTGGCCTAATTGATGACCTGTAAGAATTTTGACACGTTATGCATCAAAGGGGTTTGTCAAGATTTTCATATTTATGATGGTTATCAATGTCAGATGGAAACCTCCCCAGTGCCCTTAAATGCATTTATATAATATAAGAACATATACTCACGACTTAACTTAATCCCTCGCCATGCCCAACGCTGCCACTTCGGTCCTCACCTTGATGTAGCCATATACAGCTCATGACTGCTGCAGTCAATCACTGGCCTCAGCGGTATACGGCATAAAACTGCTAAGGTCAATGATTGGCTGCAGTGGTCATGTGCTGTATATGGCTATGTCACTGCTGCAGCCTGTAAACATAGACAGGAGGTGCAGACCGGAGCAACAATGCTGGAAACGGCAAAAGACTAAAGCTGCCCATACATATTAAAGGGAGTCTGTCACCAGGTTTTCATGTTTTAAACTGCTAATATAGCATTATTGCGCACATACACATGGCTAAAAGAGTACCTTTGATGTATTTGTCCCATGTAGACAAGCGGCAAAAACTATGGGATTGAGGTGAGAGGATTAGGCTGGCCACTCCATTACTTCAATCCTGTTTGTCTATATTCAAGAAGATATTTGCTTACTGGTGTGTTTTGGGTCATGTTGAAACACCCATTTATTCTTTGACATAGAAAAACATGATCTCCTCAAGTATTTTGATATATACATACGGATCCATGATCCCTCATATATAATAAATGGCATGAGAAACATCCCCATATCATGATTTTTGTACCCTGCTTTACTGCCTTCATAGTGTACTCTGGCTTGAATTCAGTCACTCGGGGGTTGTCTGACATGCTGTCTGCCATCAATACACCCAAAAAGAACAATTTTGCTTTTACCAGTCCACAAAATGTTGCACCATTTTTCTTTGGGCCAGTCAATGTGTTGCTTGGCAGATTTGAACCTATTCAGGGCATATCTGTTTTTCAACAACTGGACTTTGCTGGAGTTCTTGCTGGTAGCTTGGTTTCACTTAATCATCTTCTGATTGTAGCAGTATTCACTGGTAACTTTTTGGAGGTGATCATTGGCTGAGCCATTTTGGCTATTCTTCGATACAGTAGTCCCCTGCTTCCTTCTGCGTCTTTCAGGTTTTGGTTGCCACTTTAAGGCATTTGAGATCATTTTAGCTGAGAAGCTTATAATTTGCTGTACTTCTCTATATGTTTTTCCCCCTTTTTAATCAAAGTATCAGAGCAATATCTGGAACAACCCATTTTCCCCAGTATTTCAGAAGGAAATGCACTATAACCAACTTGTGCAACATTTGCCACCCACCCTACTTTAAATAAGGGCAAAAATTGACACCTGTTTTTCCACAGATTGAATGACTTCATCAATTTTACTCCTCACTGCTATTATTTTGAGAATGCCCCTTTGAATTATTGATTCAATTAGTCAGAATGAGCGGCAGGCATGTCCTGATTCCTGGGTTGTTTTTTTTCTATTACTCTACTACACTTACATGTAAATTATTTGCTATATAGAAATATCGCTTTTTACCAAAAACTGTGATTTATCAGGTTAATGACATTGGTTGGACTGCTATTCTTTTGAACGCTACTGTAAAAGTAACATATTGTCTGCAGAAAGTGAAAACTATTTAGATAATTAGAATATGGTTAACAATAACTTGGAAGAATCACATGACACAGTCAAGAACACACTGTGCACTTGGTGCTACACCCACTCTTACTAGTGCCACAGCCGTCAGCGAGTAGTACGGCATCTGTAAAATGCTTTAAGTTCTGAAAATCTGAAAAAATCCCCAATGTGTGTTAAAATAACAGCTGCACACTATACAAAATGAAAACGACATTACACAAAGAGAAGCAGTTTACAGATGGCTGAATTTAAAAAAAAAATGCATATTTGGCATCATTGAGAAATCTTCTTCCAATATTTAACCAGTTTAAGAGCTGAGAAGGAAAAGGGGGGAAGAGCAGCAAGCCTTATATAACAGATTCTCCCAGCCCCCTGCTATCCCAAAGGAGGCCTTTGCTGTACTAAATTTTTGCAAAGCCTTGCATTGTTCTGACACCGGATCAGCAAACACATAAAAAGCAACTGCCAGCTCAAAAGCAATCCAGTGATAGAGCCTGGTGCTATCTAATCAAGGCCAAAAGGTCACTTCCGAACAACTGGGCAATAAAAGATTATGTCTAACCTCAGAACAGAAAGGTCCAGAGGAGCCTAGATGGGGAGGGGAATGGAGGGCAAAAGAACCCCCACACCCCTCCCCTCTGTGGGAGGAAGTGCATTGAAGAAAGCCAGCAGACAGGAACCATCTGGCTCTGTGAGTGGTCTGCTCTTAAGAAGAGAGAAAAAGCCTTCACACTGAGCTACAAACTCTCAGCAATGATTCCAGCTCTTCCAAGCAGTCTCCTCTGTTCTGACAGCAAGGGGGAGAGACACAAAAGCATGCAAAAAAAAAAAACTAGCTCTACTATTCAGTTCACATGCCGATTTAATGAGACTTTAACTACACATATAACATCATAGTATAAACCAATATATCAAATAGCCCCAAAAAAAGCTATGAAAGGGGTTTTCTGATTAAGAAAACACAAGGTAGGGGATAAGTGTCTGATCGGCAGGTGTCTGCTGGGGCTTCCGCCAATTGCGAGAACAGGGGCCCGTGTTCCTGCGTTCGAATGGAACGGTGGTCGTTGCCACTCCATTCTGATGTCCCATAGAGTTGGGTAGAATAGCGGCCACGCATGCACCATTAAAACATAGTGCACAGGTCCTCGTTCGTGTGATCGGTGGAGGCCCCAGTGATCAGACCCCCACAAATCAGATTGGCTTGTGGATGGGGATAAGTTGTTTTTTTGCAGTGTTCATTTTTTCTGTGGCTCTTTTGGTCACATATTCTTGAATAATTTTTTTTTGGGGGGGGGAGAAATCTATGGGAAAACACTTGAAAAAGACAGCATCCCTAGACTATGCTGCATTTTGGTAAAAAAGAAAACAGGATGTACCCAGAAAATGCACAAAAAGTGAGAAAAGCATAAAAAGCATGATGGGGACATTAAGGCCCCTTTCACACGGGCGAGAATTCCGTGCAGGTGCAATGCTTGACGTGAACGCATTGCACCCGCACTGAATCCGGACCCATTCACTTCATTTGGGCTGTGTACATGAGCGGTGATTTCCACACATCACTTGTGGGTCGCGTGAAATTCGCAGTATGTTCTATATTCTGCGTTTTTCACGCAACACAGGCCCCATAGAAATGAATGGGGCTGTGTGAAAATCGCATAGCATCCGCAAGGAAGTGCGGATGCAATGCGATTTTCACCCATGGTTGCTAGAAGATGTAAGTAAATTGATAAAAGTCAATTTACTGTATTATTTTCCCTTATAACATGGATATAAAGGAAAATAATAGCATTCTTCATACAGAATGCTTACTTAAATGTGGCTTAAGAGCTTAAAAAAATAATAAAATTAACTCACCCTATCCAATTGATCGAGCAGCCAGGCATCAACTTCTTTCTTCTTCTTTGAGGACCTCCAAAAGGACCTTTATTTAAGCTCTTAAGCCACATTTTAGTAAGCATTCTGTATTTAGAATGCTATTATTTTCCTTTATAACCACGTTATAAGGGAAAATAATAACGATCTCCATCAACGATCGTATCCCAAACCCGAACTTGCATTGAAGAAGTTGCGGATGACTGGATATTCGCATCCCATTCAGTTCTATGGGGTCTCACACACGTGCAAAACGCATTGCACTCTCGTGGACAAGAACTGAACTGCGTGAAAATCATCGCATGTCAAAACCTGACTGAAATGAATGCGTCCGTACTCAGTGTGGGTGCTCTCCTCACGCATTGCACCCCTATCTAATCTGGCCCGTGCAAGGGCCCGAGACGCCCGTGTTGAATAGGTTATGTGCCGTCAGTTCAGAAATAAGGGCTATACCTAGCTGTCAGAACAACTAAATGACGGGATGTAATAAAGACCAATTGAAAAACTATTATTTTTAGTCCAAAATGAGTAAAAGGCAATCATAAAAGTTACCCCTAAAGGTATTAATAGCCTTTAAGTTTTCCCTTAACCCAAACAAAGGGGCCTATGCCAACCCCCTGAAAAACAGCCTCATGGCATTAGCTCTCCTCCACCAAACTTTACAGTTAGCACAATGCAGTCAGGTAGGTAACTCGGACTCATCCATCAGACTGCCATACAGAGAAGCGTGATTTGTCACTCCTCACATTTTTCACTGCTCCAGCGCCATGCTTTACACCACTCCATGTTCCACATGGCATTGTACTTGGTGTACCATGGAAACCCAGGCCATAAAGCCTCTGGTGCACTGATATTGATGCCAGAGGGGGTTTGGAGCTCTGCAGTTACTGGGCCAGCACGGCGTATTATGCACTATGGAGGAGATTTATCAACCTGGTGTAAAAGAAAACTGTCTTAGGTGCCCATAGCAACAATCAAAACCCACCTGAAGCCTTGAAAAATAAAAGGAGAAATCTGATTAGTTGCTATGGGCAACTAAGCCAGTTTTCTTTACACCAGTTTTAATAAATGTCCCTCTTTGTCTGCACTCGGCGAACCAGTTCTGTAACTTTATGTGGTCTGCCATTTCATGGCTGAGTTGATGTGGTCTGCCATTTCATGGCTGAGTTGACTTTTTGCCGTTTTCCGACACTTTCACAATTTTACCAATAGTGGGCGGGGCATGGGAGGGAGGTGGCGGGCCACAGGCGGGACCTCCACAGCCTGACACATTGAACAATGTGCGCATTACTCTTGAAATCTATGTCAGCTCCTTTCTGGTGTAGATGTAATTTTCTGGCCTGTTTACCAGTAGGGGGCACATCTGCCTCCTACCAAAAGCACAGCATGAGGAGAGGGCAAGTACGCCATAGGGACATAGCATGTACCACAAACTGATAATCTAGGTTCCAAACAAAATCTGTGTCTGAACATCTCAGAGTGCCTAAGGCTCTAAAGTGCAAGACACAGGTGCTCCACGTGCTGCCATACACTGCCTATGTATGCCACTGTATCGTAGAGGTATATGCATTGCTTCTAGGGGAGAATACATCCATCATATTGCAGCAGATGAAACATAGTACATTTTTTCCACATGAAATGAGAGGCATAAAGAGGTATAGTATGGGCCTATATACTTCCATGGGTACCACGTCTAAGCTCAGAGCAGTGGCAAAAGTAGAAATGACTGGGCCCCACAGGAAATTTTTGAACTGACACTCCACCCCCGGCACTTCTTCGCAACCCTCTCTTCCGAAGCATCTCCCACGTCTGTGGCTAGTCAAGATCGCTCTCTCAGATGAGGCCCGACAGCCGCACCAGGCATTTCCTACAGTGTTTCTGTATATAATGTCTCATTTTATAATACCGTTGAGGGAGCCGAAAGCAGATGCTTTCCCCCTGGCTCGTAGTTTGTATAAAGCCATAATACAACTATATGCATGGCTCCTTTACTTGTATGGTTTTTATATAACTGAGGGATTAATATTAGTCCAAGGTTCTGATGAAACGTATTCCATGAGAATGTGTCCATGTGCAAAACATAAAAAAATGAACCTGTTATGCTTGGCACACAGCAGATGATGACATACCCTGATTCATATTGTCTATCAATGTGTTTTAAGTAATTAGCATGTGGTTGATATGACACACGATTATCCTGTACGCCATCATGGCTAAATACATTGCAGGGCATGTCACTGTTAAAGGGTGTTCTGAACTGTATAATTGAGATTAATCAAGTGGGCGAGATGTTGTCATCCTATATTCTTATGGAGCAATTAACCATGTCAAATAAACGTTACAAAACCTTCTGAAATCTCCGAAAAGCTGTATATTACACAACCAGGTACAAATACAAAGAAATCTTGGTCGAGTGAATGGTTATATAATCTGTTATCGCTGCAAGGATGTCAGTGAGGAAAATATAAGATAAGGTGCAGATCAATGGGGAAACATAAAGCTGGATGAATAGTAGACGTGCAAACTAACTGGTTAAAGGGGTTGGCTACTTTTTGGCTACTATTGACAGATGTGTAGTAATATGACACGTACTAATAAAGCCTTTCTTGAAATTCTGTCTTTTTCTGTATTTCATAAGGTATGCCCCATTGTTTGGCAAGTCTTTTGTGCTGTCCACACAGAGGTCTTGTCCATAAGATGGCCACTCTCCAGAGTGTGAGTGCAGGTGCAGAGTTTTTGAAATGGACAAGATGTCCCATGATCGGAGGTGATCTGCCTGGTCACATGACCCTCCATCAGCAGCCATTTTATGGACAGGACCTCCCTGTGGATAGCACAAAAGACTTGGCAAAAAAGGCAGCATACATGATGAAATATAGAAAACGGCACAGAATTTCAAAAAAGCTATAGTAGTGCCATATGCCATATGACAATCTTACAAACACGTAGATTGTAAGCCCTTGTGGGCAGGACCCTCTCTCCTTCTGTACCAGTTTGTAACTCGTGACCAGTTTGTAACTCGTCTGGTTCATGCTTAGTGCAATTGTCTGTATTATGTATGTATACACCTTGTACAGTGTCATGGAACGAATAGTGCTTTAATAATAAAAAATAATCCGAATAATAAAAACACATTGGTCAACACAAAGCGTCCAACCCCTTTAAGGCACATTTGTGCTTCATGTTCTATATAACAGTATGTATATGTGGTCACAAGACACAAGCTGTTTGAACACTTTTATTCTGTAGCAATTCATTTATATGAAAGTTTCTAGATGACAACTCTGGTAGTGGCTTATCTAAGCCCTCCATACATCATACCTCCCAAGTCCCAACATTTAAAGAATGTGAAGAGAGCCAAACGAGCATGCCCCGCCAAGCACCTAACCTTTCTCCAAAGCAGTTCTTTAATTGTCAGGGCATGCTGGTAGTTGTAGTTTCCCAAAACATTATTACATGGAGGACTACAGATATCTATGTCTCTAGACACACAGCTAATGTACAACTGAGTACCACTGCTCTGTGTTGGTGAGGATTGTTCAGTACTGTGTCTGTGGTAGTGCGGATTGCTCACCGACAAAGAGAAGTGGTACTGATCAATACTCATCAATATCGAGAGTGATACTGAGCATGAGCAATCCTCCCCAGCACCATGCACGTCGTCTGCATCCACCACACTCCTGTCTCACACTGGACAGTACTCTTATAACTGGATGAATTTGCTAGGTTAGGGCATGCTGTGCATCGGCCAGATGTGTACCTTTCAGAACTCTTTTCATCCTGTGACCCAGGCTTTGTCTTCTGTACCCTGCGAACCCAGGAACAGGGCCAAAACACATGGGCTGGACAATAATGGAGGGGCAGGGCTACACAAATCCTACTTCTGCCATGATGCGAGATGAGAATCTCGCCCCAAGCTGCAGCCAACCTGACTCTCAGGGGGGCAGTAGTTTGCCACTGAAGCCTATAAGGCAGTAGAACTGTGCAGGCAGTAGAGATGACATCATTGTGACCTTGTGCACCGGTTCAGGGGCGGCACGATAACATAGGCACGTGACCCGGTGCAGGAGCTTGAAGTGATGTCATCGCAACCACTTACCCAGGAAGCGGCAAATCAGGCCCTGTGGCCTGAAAAAGAAGAAACCTACGGCACTCCCACTGCATTAGCTATATTCTAGCCTTGACCTTTTCCATAAGTATAGGCCTCTTGTGCCATATGGAAAATCTGGCACAACCCCTACTAGACATACCATCATGTGCGTATGGAGAAGTCTGTTTCTGTGTGTGTGTGCTTGTTAGACTCTACTAATACTAATATACTAATACTAATGGTGAAGTGTTAGTATTTAACATCAATGCTCATTATTGTTACATTGGTGGCTACCGCCGCCATCCCGCTCTTCCAGCTGGGCATGGGCAATGTCTAACTCACCTATCATACAAACACAGAAATGAAACAGCACTCTGCAACCAGCACTCTGCCCTGCCTTTATGCTAGAAGTTAACAGAGGCGTCAGTGTGCATTTTGATCAAAAAGTAATAAGCCACTCGCTGCGTCAAGGCCGCCTCTATGGGTGGTCCTAATGCAAAATCCTACCTGTTATGAACCATGCCAGCCACATAAAATCCAGGGAGTGCAGGCCAAGCATGCATGCTGGATCCACCCTGCTTTTTAACCCTTTTTGGTGCCATAATAGCCTCCATTAGATCCAGGGATGCAGGTACCAATATGCATGCTGAGCTCACTATGTACTCCTCCTGGAGCCAAATGGCTACTAGTAGGTACTATGAATGCAAATTCAGTTTTATACTTACTTTGATTAAAACTCACCTATCATGTCCGGTGGCCCAAACCGAGTGGCTTTGCTGCAGTGGGCCTGGCAGCTAGGTTCCTCTGCAGCCCCACCCGGCTAGGCGTCTATATTCGGCCATAGAGAATGTGCACATGCTCCTCCGCTCTAAAAGGGCCAACGTGTACAATCTAATTCTTTCTAGCCAATCACTGCTTACATCAGGGTACTTAAGGTACCCTTCCCTGTGAGAAGGTACTTGAGCAATAGGTTATCCAGCTTGCTAGTTTCCTGCAAAGGTGTTTTGTATCCATTTGTCTACCCGTATACTGACTTTTGCCTGACTCCTGAATTCTGACCCTCTTCTGCCTGCCCTGACCCATGTCTGACCTCAGTATCAACCCTTTGCTGCTTGCCCTGGCTTCTGACCCCTGCCTGCCCTGACCTTGGCCTGTCCCTGACCACGATTTTGCCTGACCCCTCAGTGCTCCACACCAGTGTCTCTCACCCCAAGGGATCATCTGTCAACCACACAGAGGCTACTTTAAGAGGTATCAGCCTGGTGGCTCCCCTGCAGCAAAGTATAGATCCTTTTATAGTGGTTAAGGGTGAATACCAGGGAAATGCCAGGATAACACCCTTAGTTTTAGCCCAAAGCCAAATGTTGGTTGACTCAGTGGTTCCACAACAATTATCTTGAGGCTATGAGAATATTTATAGACATATTGACTAATACAGGACTTCTACAACCCCTACCATCATTACCTATCATCAGTCATCTTTCTCTAATTGTTTAAATGTACCCTGAATATGACCAATTGACATATACTGAATTTCTCATCTGGTACTGAGACTATTACATGAACATTTTTTCCCAGATGTGGGGAAAACCTTTTTAAATGGTTGATAATATCATATGAACCAAAAGATGAGACATTTCTGCTGCTTTCTGTAAATGTTCTCTTTGTTCAGTAAATATTTCCTCTCGTTCTGTTTTGAAGTGGATACGAGAGTTCTGCTGGTATTTTATCTGCCTTCCTCTCCAAGTGATTTCACTAAAATAACTATGTGAAATAGAAATATCTAGCAGGAAACTATGACGTCAGAAGCTTCATGTCAGAAAGTGCGTTGTCTGAATGTCACTCACGCTTTCCTTTTCTTCCTTCATTTCCTTTCTCTTACCACCTCTATTTTTAGAGACACGGACGTAAGAAGAACTGGTATGGCACTGGAATCATTCATAAATATGTTTTTCTGGTTCTGTTATGTCATAACTTTGAGTCGGAGTTATTACCAAGATGAGAGATGATTTTATGCTACGCTACAAAACAAAATAGGGGAAATATATTCATCCTTCCCATTACAAAGTTGTCAACACTGAAATAAAATCTACGTACGTCACTCTTAAATACGTGCATTTTAGCATGCTGCAAGGAAACGGGTGTCTACAATTCAACTTAAAGATATACTACTATACTAATTATGAAAGATTCAATGGGTCCTCTGACTCAGAAAACCCTAGTAGAGAATTCAGAGTTAACAAAGGGGCCCATCTTAGTTGAGAACTCTATAAATTAGCCAAAGTACATAACAGCTACAAAGAGCATCTCTCCTTTTGGAGGACTCCGCACACCTTGTCTTACACATAGGGTCAGAATGGAACGTAAAGTGGCCCTGGAAAAACTGTAAACGTGGCCCCATGTTGTAGGTGGATACAGATTGACAGAAGGCCGGGGCAACACAAGTAGGGAGGAACAATAGAAGTTGGTGTGCGCCAGCAGTACCTTAATGCAGATCAAAATACTGCCCCAGCAGAACTAAATACCACAGTGCAGCATAAAATATTACAACCCATGTCGCAGTATTCAACTTTATCACCATCCTGAAGATGGTGATACAATAGAATTCAGGAGGGCACCTGTGGATGCCTGCCAGAACCGTAAGCACCTGATGCTCCAAGCATAAATGAATACTAAGAGCATCAGATCATTATGTACCCAGCCGGAGGTCATAAGGAGAGCTATCTGGGCATCGGCCCACCGGGAAATTTACCTGAAGAATCTATGGCCAGTTGACCCCTGCTTAAACAACCAAACAATACGTTTCAATGAGTAGTAGACATATTGCATGTTTGTATGTGTGTAGCACTTGCGCTAAATTCTCATGGCTCCATTTGAGAATATGGTGAACATACCTATAAAATTTGCTCCATTTTTAGAACGTATACTCTTGATGGATGTTTTTTCTTTTTGGAACTTACTATGTAACTATGCATTTTATCGCTGACTATGATAGGCAACTTAGCTCTCTTCCAAGAAAGAAAAGAACGCTCTGCCTGTGATGTCACCAGTTTTAAGGCAGCGATCCTATAGGTGTAAGTTTGTTTATGTGTCACTGTGATCAATAACTAAACATTACATGTAATATATTCGGTATGAAGTATGTTTGACCACCAGGCCACAAATGTTACACAGATGGCTAAAAAATAACAGCTAACAAGACTTTTAACCCTTTCCCAACAGTGGCTGAACATTTACGGCAGAAGTCAGGACTTTAAACATGGTGCCCCCTAAGAAGCTGAGCGGGTGCCATAGATGCCAGATTTCTGATGTTTTAAACAGCAGACACCCAGAGGCAAAGTCCATGGTTGGCAATAACAGATATTTAACCTCTCAGTTAAGACCTCCGTTGCTGTGGTCAAGTTTGACCACGGTATCTTAGCGGTGAAACCCAGGGAGCACTGCACTTCCAGGGTCCAAACGGCTCCCTCGTGCTGAGATTGAGGGAGTCGCTTAGTTCATGTGACATCCTCGGACCATCGGAAGAATCCGAGGCCTGCCACAGCGATGTTCCTATTGAGCCTTGCCTGTAGTAGGACTCCATAACAACATAGCGAATATCCCATAGACTGCAATGGTAAATCCAATTTCTGTTAACCCCCATCCTCTACTGACCTTATGTAGGATAAGCAATTAAAATGATTCCTATTTTCCCTCTCTAAGTACTATGGGGGACATTTATCATCCCCTGTACTCCAGAAAAATGAGTTTAAAACGTTGCAATGTTTGGTGCACGGGCCACTTGAGTCAAATTTTGCAACTTTTTGGGGCTATAAAGTCCAGCTTGTTACATACTCTACAAATACTGTTATCATGAGGATTGTTTTGCAGATAAGGCTACCTTCACACTATGTTTTTACTGGATCCGGCGGGGTTCAGCAAAAACGCTTCCTTTACTGATAATACAACTATCTGTTATAAACGGATCTGGTTGCCAAGACGGATCCATCATGAACCCCATTGAAAGTCAATGGAGGATGGATTTGTTTTCTATTGTGGCAGATTGTGGCAGAGAAAACAAATCCGTCCCCATTGACTTGCATTGGGGTCATGCCGGATGCGTCTTGCTCCGCATCCCAGGACGGAAAGCAAACTACAACATGTTGCGGTTTGTTCTCTGGTACGGGAACAAAACCAAACGAAACGGAATGCATTTTGGAGCACTCCATTCTGTTCAGTTCAGTTTTGTCCGGGACAAAACTGAAGCGTTTCTTTACGGTATTGAGCCCCTATGACAGATCTCAATACCGTAAAACTAAAACGCTAGTGTGAAAGTAGCTGAAGATCTTCCTCTAACAGCAGCAGTAAACTGACAATGGATTACCTATCTATAGAGGAGATCTTGACTTCTTTGTTGACTGCTACAGGATAATATTTTGGCTTTATTTTAAATATTAAAACACAAGAAAAACTATATAAGCGAGGTATTGCTGTGATCGTACTGATCTGGAGAATGAAGGGAACAAGTAAGTTTTACCGCATAGGGAATGCCGTAAAAACAAAACACATAAAACTATGATATATTTGCATTTTTTTTCCAATTCCATCCCATTTGGAGGTTTTTTTTCCAGCTTCCCCATACATTGTATGCAATATTAAAGTACAACTTGTCCTGCCAAAAACAAGCATGTGAAGGGAAAAATAAAAAAGTCATAGCTCTAGGGAAGCAGG
The DNA here is from genome assembly GCA_033119425.1 of Bufotes viridis. Taxonomy (NCBI): domain Eukaryota; kingdom Metazoa; phylum Chordata; class Amphibia; order Anura; family Bufonidae; genus Bufotes; species Bufotes viridis. Next base: position 445,604,636 of record CM065589.1, on the reverse strand, counting down.
GATTGAAAAACGAAAACGCAAAAATGAAAAATCACTTGGTCAGGACGGAGTTAAAAAATGACATGGTTATTGTACCAGTTATAACTCTAATTTTATCAGAAGATGAATATTATATACAAATATATTTGTCTTCACATATTTATCTTCAGGGTAAACAACCCGCGCATACTAATGAGCTAGATGCAATAGTACATCCTGTGCTTCAAGAGATGTGAATGACAGATCTGTATAATAGATAGCCTTTTCTGTCCATCATGCAGTAAATAAAGTCACTACACAAGCTAAATTCATACTTAACTTAGGAACTTTATTACTTAAGAAAGCGGCATATAAAGTGGAGGGCCTAAGGGATTTCTTTACCAAAGCATAATTTTCTAGATGTGAAGGGGCCAATTCCTGGTAACCCCCCCATCTACTCACCTTATGTAGGATAAGCAATTAGGATGATTCCTATTTTCCTTCCCTAAATACTATAGGGCATTTATCATCCCCTGTACTCCAGAAAACTGAGATCAAAAAGTTGCAATGTTTGGTGCACGCACCACTTGCGTCAAATTTTGCAACTTTTTGGGGTATAAAGCCCAGCTTGTTACATATTCTACAAATACTGTTATCATGAGGATTGTTTTGCAGATAAGATCTTCCAATAACAGCAGCAGTAAACTGACAATGGATTATCTATCTATAGAGGAGATCTTAACTTTTTTGTTGTCTGCTACAGAAGGATAATATTTTGTATTTAAAGAGGACCTTTCACTGGTCCACAGTTTATTAGGCAAAGGTATGTACATGGAGAGCGGCACCCAGGGATGTCCCTGCACTTACTTGTATCCCTGGGTGCCACTCCGTTCGCCTGCTGTAGCCCCCGGTACCGGCGCTCGTGCTTCTCCAATTTTGCCTGGGGCGGAGACATCTTCTTTTGCCCTGGGCGTCTCCTTCTCCCAGGGCTGGAGCGCTGGCCAATCGCAGCGCTCAGCATATGAGCTGAGCGCTGCGATTGGCCAGCGCTCCAGCCCTGGGAGAAGGCCCCAGGCAAAATTGGAGAAGCACGAGCGCCGGTACCAGGGGCTACAGCAGGCGAACGGAGCGGCACCCAGGGATACAAGTAAGTGCAGGGTCATCCCTGGGTGCCGCTCTCCATGTACATACCTTTGCCTAATAAACTGTGAACCAGTGAAAGGTCCTCTTTAAAGGAGTTGTGGCACTTCAGCAAATGGCATTTATCATGTACAGAAAGATAATACAAGGCACTTACTAATGTATTGTGAATGTCCATACTGCTTCCTTTGCTGGCTGGATTCATTTTTCCATCACATTATACACTGCTTGTAACCAAGGGTTATGGCCATCCTGCAATCCAGTAGCGGTGGCTGTGCTTGCACACTATTGCAAAAAGCGCTGACTTATGCAGAATCCCATCCAACAAAGAGAGACACAAAGTCCCAGCCAACAGAGAGAGACACATAATAGGAAACTAATTATAATAATTTATTTTGGTGCTAGTATGCATATTTAAAGAATAAGAAGCTATAGTTTGAAAAAAAAAAAACTTTTTAAAAATGCTTTGTACAGTTTCCCACAAAAAACTAAAAAAAAATAAATTATAGAAATTATAAATATAATTATAAAGCCCTATGTGTCAAATAAAAAACTGTTGCAAAAATGATTTTGGTAGTCTAAAAAATCAAAAAATTACAATCATTTGAACCACCAGAAAAATCACAAAAAAGTGTCTGGTCACTAAGGCCTTTTCAGGCCTAGTCACTGACGCTGGGTTCACACCTGAGCGTTTCTGAGACGCGCGTTTTCCACGCGTTTTTGGCAATAGTAAACGCGCGTTTTATGCGCGTTTGTGTGATTGACTGCCTGGGGTTTGGCCTTAGGCCTCTTTCACACTAGCGTTGTTTCTTTCCGTCCTAGAGTTCCGTCGTCGGGGCTCTAGGACGGAAAGAAACTGATCAGGATAATCCTTATGCATCCTGAATGGAGAGAAATCCGTTCAGGATGCATCAGGATGTCATCCGTTCAGTATGTCCACGTTTTTTGGACGTTGACAAAACCGTCCAAAAAGCCGGAAGACATGCCGCAATGCCGGATCCGGAATGAATGCCCATTGAAGAGCATTATTCCGGATCCGGCATTAAGCTAAACGTCGATTCGGCGCATTGCCGGATCCGACGTTTAGCGCTGCGCCTGCGCAGCAGCCGTTCCGATCGGGGCCCCAGTGTAAGCTGGGGCTCCGATCGGTTACCATGGCAGCCAGGACGCTACTGGAGTCCTGGCTGCCATGGTAAATACAACCCAGCAGTGTACTTACCTGCGCTGCGGCGCGGGCGCTCCATTATGACATCACAGGTCCGGCCGGCGCATTGATCTATGCGCCGCCCGGACCTGTGACGTCATTAGGAGCGCCCGCCGCCGCAGCGCAGGTAAGTACACTGCTGCTGAGTACCATGGCAGCCACGACTCCAGTAGCGTCCTGGCTGCCATGGTAACAGTGAAAGCATGTTGAAGACTGATCAGGAAACTGATCAGTCTTCAAATGCTCTCTGGCCACTTGCGTTCTGACGGATCCGGCGGGACGGAAGTGCCCGCCGGATCCTCAGAACGCAAGTGTGAAAGAGCCCTTACCAGCATGTTGCAAATTCATAAACGCGCGTTCGAACGCGCGTTTTCAGTGTCAAAAACGCGCAAAATACAAGCGTTGCGTGTTCCCATTGAAGTCTATGGGCCAAAACGCGCGACAACGCCCCAAAAAAAGTACTTGTTTATGCGTCTGGCGTTTTTTAGCGCGTTCGAACGCGCTGTAAAACGCGAAAATGTGAACCAATCCCCTAGGGAAGCATTAGTTTGCATCGGTTATGCGTTTTACAGCGCGTTCGAACCCGCTGTAAAATGCGCAAGTGTGAACTGAGGGTAAAGTGTTGAGTGCTCTCCCTGCTATTAAGGTAAAGTGCTTACTGGTTATTGCATGGCGCCTGTAACTGGATTGGCAGGAGGTGGTAATAACCAGTGAGCACCATTCTCTGCAGTGAAGGAAAATGCTGAATTATAAATAGGAGGCAGGATGGAAGGACATGTCGCCACTTTTCCAATAAAAATTATTTTTTCCTGCAGCATGGCCCCTGTAATAGAAGATTTATTCTCACCTGCTCCCCTCCACTCTAGTCCTTCGCACTGCGCCCGCTGCCACCATTTCTGGTCCTTGCATTGTTTACATCTGGCGGTGCATGGGCATAGTCACAAACACGACTCCAGTCAATGATTGGCTTCGGCCTTGACATGCTGCTTGTAGCCACATCACCGCTGACACCAGTCATTGGGTAGAGAGGTGCATGTCACTATGCCCATGCACTGCCAGGTGTAAACAGCGCAAAAACCGTAAGATGGAGGCACCAGATCGGTGGGGAGCATAACATAGTAACATAGTTTACATAGTAACCTAGTTTATAAGGCTGAAAAAAGACATCTGTCCGTCCAGTTCAGCCTGTTATTCTGCAAGTTGATCCAGAGGAAGGCAAAAAAAAAAAAAACTGTGAGGTAGAAGCCAATTTTGCTCACTTTAGGGGAAAAAAATTCCTTCCCGACTCCAATCAGGCAATGATAATAACTCCCTGGATCAACGACCCCTCTCTAGTAGCTATAGCTTGTAAAATTATTACACTCCATAAATACATCCAGGCCATGAAAGATGTACAATTATCGTCAGCACATCTCCCTGTGTAATCAGGGATGGGCTACCAATAATCAATATAATTAAATGAAGGAGTAATGACTGCGGTAGTGATCATTCCTCCCCACTCACTTTGCATTGGCTCGTGTAATAGGCTGATGCAAATGAGCGCCGACTGACATTTATTTATTTGCGGCCCCTTGAAATAGAGCGATGTGACAATGCAGCCCTTAGAGCAAAAAGGTTTTGCACCCCTGGTCTACATGAAAAATGCAATTTTCTGAAGTGAGACAACCCCTTTAATTTTCAGTGATGTAGTACTACGAAATGAAAAGCAAAAACAGCCAAAAAACTGCAAAAAGTGAGTTTTCGATGATTGTGGAGTTTAAAATTGTTGTTGATAGGCCTAGATAAAGATGTCGACAGAAGAATATTGCACTTATCAGTGTAATCTTTGATGATCTAATTGAGTCACTCATCTCCTTTCCCTCTCTGGTTAGCAGCTCAACAACACCCATCCTATTAGGCGAAGCCCCCACGGCACTGAGCCCCACTAGCCCACCGGCGCAGTATCACAGCAGCAACCATGCAGGACCGTACAATGTTAACAGAATTGTCATTTAATAGGCTTCTCCATGACTTTAACATCCTTAGAATAGGCCGCCAATGTTTGATTATGGTAATCCGACTTTTGGACAAGAAATGCTCTTCATTGTTTACGTGGGCGCAGTGACCCATCCATACGATTCCATATAATTACTTTATTATTGTATATAATTTGTACCAACAATTATATATGATATGCATCTGTAGCAGGATACAATAACAATGTGACAGCCGCTGGTTCCATTCTGTGTCAGAGTCTCCTGTGCATGAATATTTCTTGAGAAAATTATCTCCATCTACTAGAACATCTCTCCGAAATACAATTTCCACACTGTGACTCAATACTGGAAAGTATTTATAGCAGTTGTTAAGTAGTAGACATCTGTTGTTAGAAAGTTAAACATGTCAGCCAGGCAGAAAAAATGGATTTTCAGCCTTATCAATCCATATTTTGTTGTATGTGGACAACCTAAGGGCTCCTTTAAACCCCACTATGCAACTTTGACCTGAACAGATGAAAGCCTCTTTGTACATTCTCGATATGCAACTCGCCCTTAATAGTCATGCAGAACTATGTGTAATGGTTAACATTTTATGACACAAAGAAAAGTTGATCATTTGAGATAAATTCTGAATGAACAGGTGGTTTCTGGCGCTCGATACACGCAGTCTAAAAAAATATTTAACTGTCTTGTATAAATGTCAACAAACTGTAAAAGCAGGAACATAATGTGAGAGTTCATAAAATAATTTGGAATTGTATGCAGTAGACCTACTAAGAAAGTAATCATATCACTGTGATGAGAAAACATGAAGCGTTTATAAAGTATATAGCGTTAAGAAAGATTAATATTTGTCTATAACATACGGAACATATGAATAGAAAATGTTCATTTTATGTTACTGCCAACTGTCATTTGTTAATTTTATGACAAGGTCATCGTTATGTTGAAAACAGAAAATATATGGCATGGAAACCAAAAAATTCCCATGCTGAGTTCCTATACCTTGGACCTCCTACAATCACAGGACAGAAGAATGTAAAGAACATTTACTGCACCAAGACAATAACAAAATCAAAATTTGGCATTGCCAATTCTTGAGAAATCCTCTGCAACTAGCTCAACAAGAGGGATTAGAGGAAAAGGTGAGGGGCTTAACCGGAAAGGGGCATGGACATTTAGTGCCAAAACTTATGCTGTTTCCAGGGCAGAGTGGAAGCTGTGGAGCAGAATCCTCTGAAGCAATAACACCTACAGAAACAAAGCCCAGGACAGCAGCGGTGAAATGGGAGCACCAGCCACAGGACACCGCTGAACGCGGACCCTGGGACCGTGGCGATAAGCGGGGGAACAGTGACATATTACAGGTGGTATATACACTCCTCAACATTGAAATTGCAACACTAAGGCCCCTTTCACATCTGCGTTTTTGCTTTCTGTCCTAGAGTTCCGTCCCCGGGGCTCTAAGACGGAAAGATACTGATCAGGATTATCCTAATGCATTCTGAATGGAGAGAAATCCGTCCAGGATGCATCAGGATGTCTTCCGTTCAGTATGTGAACGTTTTTTGGACGTTGACAAAACCGCAGCATGCTGCGGATTTGTCTCCATCCAAAAATCCGGAAGACATGCCGTAAAGCCGTATCCGGAATTAATTCCCATTGAAGTGCATTATTTCGAAACCGGAAATAAGCTAAACGTCGTTTCGGCGCATCGCCGGATCCGACGTTTAGCTCTGCGCATGCGCAGCAGCAGCTCCGTTCAGGGCCCCAGTGTAAGTCCTGGCTGCCATGGTAAGTACTCCGCAGCAGTGTACTTACCTGCGCTGCGGCCTCTGGGCGCCCCTTCATGACATCACGGGTCCGGGCGGCGTATTGATGCGCCACGGGGACCTGTGACATCATAAAGGAGAGGCCGCACTCGCAGGTAAGTACACTGCTGCGGAGTACCATGGCAGCCAGGACTGTAGCGTCCTGTAGCGTCCTGGCTGCCATGGTAACCTGAAAGCATTTCGAAGACTGATCAGGATCCTGATCAGTCTTTAAATGCTTTCAGGCGACTTGCGTTCTGACGGGTCCGGCGGGACGGAGGTGCCCGCCGGATCCTCAGAACGCAAGTGTGAAAGAGCCCTAAGAAGGAAAAGTCATGGAATAATGGAAATCACAGGACCAATAGACATGTTAATGATAAAAAAATAGAAACAAAATATCTAAAACATCTTGATTTATTTAGTATTGAGTATGAGTGCCATATGCAGAATGCAAATCCTTACACACCTCGGCATGCTATCAATGAGGTTAATAATGGGTGTCTGAGGAATTTTTCTGCCACACTGAATGGACTTAGGCACGCAAATCATCAAGATTCACTGCTGACAGTTCTCTTTGCAAATGCCGACTAACGCGATGTCCCAGTTGTGCTCGATGGGAGACAAGTCGGGAAATGCTGAAAGTAATGGCAGCATGTTTAGGCCAAGCAGGCTGAGCATCGTAGCATGAGCAACACCCAGCCTGAGCAACACACAGCCTGGCATTGTCGTGTTGAAAAACAGCTCCTTGGACACTATGGAGAAATGGCCGTACCACTGGTTCCACAACTAAGTCAATATAACACTGATCTATTTGTGTACCTAAAATGAAGACCAGCGGGGTCCAACTACCATACTTTATGCCACCCCACACCCTAATCCTGGGAGTAGAACCAGTGTGACATTCCTTTGTGAAGGCCTCTTCATGGAGTTGCCATTGCCGACCCCGATCACTGCAGTTACAGGAAAATAGCTACAGCATAAAGGACAAACCTTCTGAGGAAAGACACACAACCTGAGCTGCAGGCCTTAAAAAAAATCTAGCAGAACTTGGAGCAATAAATGGGGAGAACTTGGTTCCAAGTGAGGTACAGTACAGGGCTGGTTCTAGCTTTGTTAGAAAGAGGTTGTCATGTACTATACGATGTCTGATTTTCATTTTTTACATCAATCATGGCATAACCCCTTTAAGGGCAAGAATGTACGCCACAAATCAGCAAGAAGAGAAAATAACTCAAGCTCAACATATGAAGTCATTTACCACTACACCAGAGAATCTCTGTCTAATGTTCTCATCTTGCACTATGCCAGGGATGGCAAAGACAATTTGATTGCACACGACATATGTACTTAAACTTTTTTTAATTAAATTATTTCATCAGTATTTGTTTAGTATTATACATGCTTTATAACAAGGTAAAGCAGGATGATAGATTGGTATAGCTGGTGGGAAATATATGACCACAAAGTGCCAGCATGAGTGGAGGGGGAAAAGCCACTCTGTTTTGGCCATGTTATTTAGCTAGAGAGCTAGGGTGCCAAAACTGATTCTTCCCCAAGATTTTAGCTTTTGTTATGTGCTGAAAACTGTTTCTCTATGTACAGTGCCCTGAAATTAATGGAGCTTTAAAATTTGCCTTCTGTGAAAGATAGCCTAAGGCCACTCAAAAGCTGAATATGTAACTGTGTGTATTGAACACCAATCTCTCACTTTTTTCCACTTCACCATGTCCTACTTACAGTGGTTCTAATTGAAGAGAACCCAATAGCCATAGTTGAGTAGACTCTCTTGTCTCCATGTTTCAGAGCTACCTTCAGTGGCCCTGTGAAAGAAAAATCGAATTCCTTGTAGTTCCATATAGCATAGAGGCAAAGGAAAAGCTAAGGCAAGTCTACAACACAAGGACACCACCAAACAGCAACGAAAGTCTCAGCTTCCAAGACCACCTTTTATTGTAATATAGGCAGGGGTCGCAGAAAGTTTTAGGTGTAGTTTTTAAGAAGTTTATACACTAGCTAAAGTGGGTAGGTGCATGAGATAACCCCGTCTGAGCTTCTCTTGTCAATCAAACACCTACTAATGTGATGTAACATTGTACTTAATTATCATGTACACTTGGGCTAATTTAGGTTGATAATTAAAAAATAACTGAATCAGGAAATGTGGGATGTGAGCTCTGTGATTGTAGTTAAGCAGAAGGCTGGAGAGGATGAGTCACCATCACATACATGGCTCAGATGAGATACAACAGTCTTTACCAAGAAACACAAGGATATGGGTATGGCATGGAGTTATATAAACTCTTCTCAAATGAGAAATACAGTACTTGAATTTGACTTATTACAAATCACAAGCAATGGTTTTCCTTCCATGCTCCATTGTCTGTAAATGTTCCCTGATATAAGGGAAAAAAGGGATGTAAATGAGCTCTTAACAAGCTCTGCCTCTAATGCCACCAGATGTAAGGCAGCTATCCTATAAGTCAATGTTCAGCTCTTTAATTAGGCCTTGAGACACAACTCAGATATTAAATAAGCCAATAGCTCAACTGAAGAAAGCTGTTTCAGGGTGATTGCCCTTCATCAGTGCAGAGTAGAGAGTACTAGCTTAACTGGGTGAGAGATCTAGGTCAGGATTTGGGGGGTACTATCTCTCCTTGGGGAGAGTGCCTTAGTCGACGTGAGGAAACTTATAAGTCATACATGCTCCTCTGGAATTCTGGAAGAAAGGGATGCAAATGAGCTCTTAACATGCTCTGCCTCTAATACCACTAGATGTAAGGAAGCTATCCTATGGGTGTACTCTTGACATAATTGATACATCCTCTACACAGGTCTGCCACTTAGTCATGGGTCTTACATGCAGTCTCATAGTACTGTTTGTGGGGAGGTTCCATCCTCTATCCACTGCTCAGACTCTCTCAATGCCTACGCTAGTTTGATTGACAGCTGACCTGGGGGGGGTCAAGAAACATTGCTGCAGAGCACTGGGGGAATCAGGCAAAACCGCAATTAGTGAAAGAACAAGGTGAGGGCAGGCAGAGTATGTGCAATCCGATAAACAGTCCAAGGTCAGGGTGGGCAGCTCAGGGTCAGTATGGAGATCAGGCAGAGGTAGGTACATGGGCAACAGACAGAACTATGGTGCACCTTTGCAGAGAACTAGCAAATTAGGCAACTTATTGCTTAGGTGCCCTTCGATAGAGTATGGAGCCATAAATACTTAAAATTGGCCAGTGATTGGCTGGTGTGAATTAGGGTGCACTTGCTGGCCCCTTAAGAGCCGGAGGGAGCACAGGTGTGCGTCCTAAAGGCACACGAGGAGGGTTCCTGGTGGCCTGCATGGAAGAACTGAGCTAATCTGGTGGCTAGGACCGCCAGAAAGAGGAGGAGAGTGGAAGGAAAGTCTGTGCCACTAAAAACGGGAACAGATGGGAAGGTGAGCTGAGCAGTGACTTCTCTATCGCCATCTAAGATTGGGCATGGGGCCATCTACCACTTCCAGGTCAGCCACCAAAACAAGAATTGTATGGTTATGGACAGTTATATTAATATTAAGACAATAGCAGGTGCTTGCTTGAGTCAAACCTGGGCGAGATGTGAAAAACTGGTCAGACACCATTCAAATCTGGCAGAGACACATTAAAACACAGTCTGCTGTAACTAAATAAACAGGTAGCAATAGTCCCAAACATGGCTGAGGGGGTCACTCTACCACCTTACTTGACTACTACCATTCAAAATGAATTGATACATGGCTATGGATAACATAGTTTCAAATCTTGTTCTAAACGATTTCTCTAATAGGCAGTCATCTTTATGGAAAAGGTTATTAATATTAGTAGAGTTAAAGGGACTGACTATCCAGTAAGCATTTTTTGAAACAGGGTCAGAATGTCTTAAAACAATAAAATACACATAAAGCGTGTGTTTCTCTCTTGCAAAAATATTTTAAAAAAGTGATCAAAAGTTTAACGTAGCCCCAAAATGATGCCAGTAAAAACTACAGCTCGCCCCACCAAAAACAAGCCATCAAACAGCTCTGTAGGGAGAAATATAAAAGTGTCATAGGAATTTTTTTTCAAAGGTCTTTATTGTTAAATAGAACATAATAAAACTATAAAAATTTGATATCGATGTAATCATACTGACCCGCAGTAAAAGGTCATGTCATTTTTAGTTCACAGTGAGTCCATAAAATCAAAACCCAAAAAATGATGCATTTTTTATTTTATTTTCACCCAACTAAGAATGTAATTTCCATTTTTCACTACATGTTGCGGAAAATTAAATGGTTGCATTAAAAAAACACGACTTGTCCTGCAAAAAAAAGCCTTCATCCAGCTATGTGAACAGAAAAGTAAAAAAGTGACTAGGTCCTTAAAGGGGTTGTGCCATAAACTCCTTTTCACGTTTATTTTCAACAAGTACTGTAGCTCTCATTACTGGATTGCTTTTCTTTTTTTTTCTTTTTTTTAACTTTACCTCTTTACCTGTGGGTCCACTTGCGGGATAACAGGCTGAACTGGATAGATGGATGTCTTTTTTTGGCCTACCAAACTATGTTACTTCATTTGCAGTTTTCTTTTATCCCCCATGCTTGAATCCTACTTCCTGGTTTGTCATGTGACTGCTGTCACATCATGCTGTAGGACAGTGAGATGTGTCCGGACATCAGCAGATCATGTGACACAACTTTATAACAGGCACAATTTGCTAATGTCCATCATTTGCTAGAGCAAAATTCGTCATTATGTTTATCTGTCTATTATTTATCTACCTGTCTGTCTGTCTATCCATCCATAACTGAGATGTAACTGACACTGCACATAAGGAGTGGTTATTGAAAGAAAGGAAAAAAAGCGCTGTGAGCATGTGCGTCCTGTATTACAAGGCTCCACCCCAGGACATAATCAACAGCAACTGAAATCACTACATTTGCCACAGGGCTCAGTGCTAGGATAATAACTTTAGAATAAGGCAGTTTTGATAAATGGTGGTATTTGGGGATAGTGATATACCAGTGATATCTGTTGGGCTGGATACATTTATATTAGTGGCACAGCCCTTTTAAGGAGTAAAAGTATACCTATCATTAAGTAGTTTTTCCATGTCCATATGTCCAACTTGTTTTGTAAATGTTTCTAATGCTGAGCTCTAAATCATCTGCTTCCTTTCAAACAGAGTTAAATTATAAAATTCTTAATGACTGAAGCCGCCACTAGGGGTAACTAAGGAGCTTACGGCATACAGTTTTATTATTTGAATTGGTGGGGGCTCTATAAAACTAAACTCCATCAATGAAATCCATCACTAAATGTTCTTTATGCTAGCAAACGTAGTGCCAGATAGCCTTAGCCCACCTGATTCCAACTGTACCACTCTTATAGTGATCTGTGGCTCCCTTGCAGATAATATCGGCCTCATTGAAATATGCAGATGATGCCTTTAGTGCAATGAGGGCAGCATCAGACTGACCAGAGGGTTCTCCAGTGGGCCCAGACTCTCATGCTATAGTGGACCTCAAAATGTCCAGGAGAAAAGAAAACATTTGGACATTCCTTTAAAGTTAATCACTTGCCATTGAGGTTTATTTCCGAATCAAAAACTATTCGATTTTATTGATGATATGCGGGTTGGACCATGAGAATTATATCCTCTAGTGGGCCCAAGGAACCCCAGTCCGACACTAGTGCTGTTGCTCTCTCTGCACAGAAGCTCCACACTGTTCACTTACCAGTCCCCCTCTAGGACAGTCGATTAACAGGGCCAGGCAGTAGGTATGTAATCTCGCCTGGTCCTGTCAATTGATGGTCCAAGGGAGGGACTGGGCAGAGAATGAACAGCGCTTCTGTGCAGAGAGAGCAACAACGCTGCCTTTATTGCACTAAAGGCATCATTACTCATTAGTATAAACATGCATTGCAAGAAACACGATTTTATCTGCAAGGGAGCCACAGACTGCAATAGGAATGGCACCAAATGTATTAAAAATTGCATGGCTCTTAACAAATTTGATGAACTTTGGACTGTCCCTAAGTTAACCATACCCACTTTTTAAACTTTTGGCAAGCACAGGCAAAGTAAAAATTTTGGCCCAAATTGTGACTCTTTTTTTTTTTACCACAAAGCTGTTGATAAATATACCTTTCCCAAATGTTGTTTCTACAACAAATCATCACGATATGTATTGTATATACACTAAATATTGGGTAGAAATGCACCAGTGGTATAAAATATAACTATAGAACCACATCGTTGTAGAACCACTGGTTCCTTAATGAAAAAAACAGTGAGACATTATGCACTAGGATCTCCCTGGATAAGTCTCACCAGGGGCCTAGAATGGGGTGGCTCTCTTAGAAGGGTCAGCCAAGAGCTCCTAGGAAGGTGCGTATCATGATGGCAAGACCCCTCTGATATAGTTGGAAGAACATCCATATGGACACTTCTGCCCATTAATCTTAGGGACAAAAGACATCTGGAATCATATAAATTCCTTATCTTAAACCCTTCTCAGAAGAAAATAGAAGTGAGTCTATGCAAAAGTGTGAAACAGAAAGTTCACATGCAAATAGCGATACTTGACCCATAAATGAGGTCACTATTCCCGAATTATTTTCATTTCTCACACTGGGTCAAGACAACATGGTCACTTCATACCCTATGCTTTTAAGCAAACCAATCTCCTCCTAATAAGATGAATCTGTACCTGCAGAATGACAGTGCAGATGTTTTGGCATAACTGAAGAGTCCACTTTCATAGTGGCCACTTCCCAATATGATAGCCAGAAAATGATCACTTATGGACACCTACTGCATGTGATTGCACAACACTCAGATTGCGATTCTCACAAAAATCAGTCAGATTTCTCATATTTATTTCCAAAGGAGATTTAAAATGATTGATATCCTATGTATAGCTGCTAATTGTCCATTGTGAAAAAACTTAAATATGCCATATCCCACTAAGGATGGTTATATAGCTTAACAGACTTTCCATTCTGTAAAGCTGGGTGACAATCTCTGTTATAGTGGTTCTCAACTGGTGGTTATCCACTGCCGACCCAGGGATATACCAGGATGGAAAAAAAAACACATGAATACTGCTCTAGCATCCAGCATCATAGGTCATCGAAGGGAAAGCTTATGAGCTTACAAGGTCAGAATTAAAGTTGAATCATCCCAGAAAGCCTGTTCTCCTCCATGATGTGCCTGTCCTGCCTCTTCTTTGCCTGTCCCACAGCCACCTGTGGTGTGCATCTCCCCTCTGCTGCCGCCTCCAGTATTAGCATCATCGTGATTCTCTTCGGGTCAAATACATTGTTATGGGCGTCTGTAACTGGGGAGGATGGTTCTGATCTGGTGTTCTGAGTGGGTCCATATATATATATTGAGGGCAGGGGCGTAACTACCGGGGAAGCAGGGGAAGCGGCTGCTTCGGGGCCCGGGCTGACAAGGGGCCCGGCGCCCGGCAGCACGTGTCCACTCTCCTCTGCTTCCCTGCCCCCGGTAATCAGCTGTTTGGGCGCTGAGACTGTGCGCTGCGCCTGCGCTCCGTAATAGACTGTCCCGACTCGTCACTGTGCCAGAGGGGGCCCCCCGCCCCCGCCCCCGCCCCCGCCCCCTTTCAGTACAGTTTGGCCGGGCCCCCCCCTTTCACAGTTCCCCCTTCCCTCCCCTCCCCTCCCCTCTCCTCCCCTCTCACAGTTTGGCCCGGGCTGTCACAGGAGGCGGTGCTGTTGAACGGCCTGCTGCAGAGGCTGGCGGCGCGATGACGCCATTGCGCAGGCGGCGCGATGACGCCATTGCGCCGCCGAGCTGCACAAGCCGTCAGAACAGCGGACGTGGTGGACGTGGACCGTTCGGTGTAAGAGCTGCACAGTGTCAGTCACAGTGAGTGTTTGTCTGTGAATCTGTGACCCCACATAATTTTTTGGTTGGCACCGGGGAAATTGATTCATAATTTGGCACCGGGGAAATTGGATTCATAATTTGGCACCGGGGGGGAGGGGGGAAATTGGATTCATAATTTGGCACCGGGGAAATTGGATTCATAATTTGGCACCGGGGAGGGGGAAATTGGATTCATAATTTGGCACCGGGGGGGGAAATTGGATTCATAATTTGGCACCGGGGGAAATTGGATTCATAATTTGGCACCGGGAGGGGGGAAATTGGATTCATAATTTGGCACCGGGGAGGGGAAATTGGATTCATAATTTGGCACCGGGGGAAATTGATTCATAATTTGGCACCGGGAGGGGGAAATTGGATTCATAATTTGGCACCGGGGGAAATTGATTCATAATTTGGCACCGGGAGGGGGGAAATTGGATTCATAATTTAGCACCGGGGGGGGGGAGGGGGGGGAAATTGGATTCATAATTTGGCACCGGGAAATTGGATTCATAATTTGGCACCGGAGGCCCCATAACAAAATTTGCTGTGGGGCCCAGTCATTTCTAGCTACGCCCCTGATTGAGGGGTAGACTGATCTGGGGTCTGTCATTTTCAGGGGATCTGATATGTGGTCTCAGGGGCGTAACTATAGGGGAAGCAGGGTAAGTGGCTGCTTTGGGGCCCTGACCCAGAAGGGGCCCATCCAAGAGGAGGAGAAGTACTAAAAGATTTTGTCAGGGCTCTTCAACATTATTACACAATGAAATTATATACAGTGGCAGTATAGACGCATGGAACAGCTGTCAGGCATGGTCTGAGAGAGCAATCTTTACTAGCCACAGGAAAGGGGGCGGCATGAAAGGAAGGGGTTGTGAAAAAATTACTGGGGGAGGGGGCCCCATTCAAAAATTTGCTGTGGGGCCCAGTCATTTCTAGTTACGCCACTGTGTGGTCTGTAACTTTTAGGACATCTGTATACATACAGGGTCTGTACTATTTGTGATTTCAATGGCATTGGTTGGGTGCATCTCCTATATTGAAACGTGATGCACTGGTGAAAAAAATTGTTGTTTTTTTACTGTGTGTCTGTACTGAAGCCATAACTCGATGCTGGGTCAGAAAAAGGGGGTCAGTAAGCACATCCCTATGTACAGGTGTACGCTGCCGTGGCTTGAAACATACAGGAAAAAAAAGGGGGGTTATGCAGCAGCACTCTGCAAACACAAGTAATACAACAATAGTACAACAATGCCATAGAAAACATTCTGGTGCTAATGATACACTAGTTTTGCAAATGAGATGCTTGCCAAATTATTTTGTACAAAATTATTTGAGCCCATCTGCCAAACGTCAAGGCACTCTCGATTAGACGGGTTCCTAACACTAAATCCTACCTGTTATGCGACATGACGGCCACATAAAATCCAGGGAACGCAGGTTCCACATGCATGCTGGGTCCACTCTGCTTTTAACCACCGTCTAAGGGTCCTTTCACACTTGCGTTCTGAGGATCCGGCAGGCACTTCCGTCCCGCCGGATCCGTCAGAACGCAAGTTGCCTGGAGCATTAGAAGACTGATCAGGATCCTGATCAGTCTTCGAAATGTTTTCAGGTTACTATGGCAGCCAGGACACTATTAAAGTCCTGGTTGCCATAGTAGGAGCGGGGAGCGGGGGAGCGGTATACTTACAGTCCGTGCGGCTCCCAGGGCGCTGCTGAATGACGTCAGAGCGCCCCATGCCCATGGATCACGTGATCCATGAGATCACGTGATCCATGCGTGTAGGGCGCCCTGATGTCACTCTGGAGCGCCCCGGGAGCCGCACGGATGGTAAGTATACTGCTCCCCGCTCCCCACTACATTTACCATGGCAACCAGGACTTTAGCGTCCTGGCTGCCATGGTAACCATTGAGAAAAAGCTAAACGTCGGATCCGGCGATGCGCCGAAACGACGTTTAGCTTAAGGCCGGATGCAGATTAATGCCTTTCAATGGGCATTAATTCCGGATCCGGCCTTGCGGCAAGTGTTCCGGATTTTTGGACGGAACAAAAAGCGCAGCATGCTGCGGTATTTTCTCCGGCCAAAAAACGTTCCGGTCCTGAACTGAAGACATCCTGATGCATCCTGAACGGATTTCTCTCCATTCAGAATGCATGGGGATGATCCTGATCAGGATTTTTCCGGCATAGAGCGCCGAGGATGGAACTCTATGCCGGAAAACAAAAACGCCAGTGTGAAAGGACCCTAATCGAGATCGTCTTGACGTTTGGCAGACCGGCTCAAATAATTTTGCACAAAATAATTTGCCAAGCATCTCATTTGCAAAACTAGTGGCATTGTTGTACATTATTTGTGTTTGCAAAGTGCTGCTGCATAACTCCCCTTTTTTTTCCTCGATGCTGGGTCAATCACCATCAACTCACAGCATTGTTAGAATGACCTTATCTTATTAATATTTCTAACTGATCGCATCCTTGGGAGAACCTCGTCTTGTCACTAGTGGGTACTTGGTTTCAATAGGTTGAGAAACACTATTGACGCTGTAATGGTCAGCATACTGTTTTTTAGGCCTCATGCACACGACTGTATTTTTGGTCCACGTCCGAAACACATTTTTTGCAGTTCAGACATGAACCCATTCATTTCAATGTACAATATTATTTGTATGCTGTCCGCATCAGAGCGGCTATTCCACAGATTATATAGCATGTCCTACTCTCGTTTTTTTTGCAGACAGGGATAGGCATTTCTATAACAGGGACCAAGGAAACTGTGGGATGCACATGGCCTGTATCCATATTTTGTGGATCCGTGATTTGCGGACTGCAAAATACATCCAGTCATGTGCATGAGGTCCAATTGTAGGTGGAAAATGTTCTTGAGGTGGAAAAAAATTCAAAAAGTCAAACAGGTCTATCAAGCTGAAACATCAGAGTCAAAAGGTAATGGATGGGAAACTAAATATTTGACAATTCGTCCAAAATGAGGACATTGCAAAGTACACGGGCATGTCGTTTTTTTTTTTGTTTTGTTTTATTGCTTAAAAGGGGATAAACTCCTAATTATCATGCTGGGTCAATTATAGTGAGTGACCTTACGATGTCCAGCTGTTTCTGTCTAGCCAGAAATATACATTTCATTATGACTGAAGAAACAAAGTAAAATAAAATAAAAAAAGCTTTTAAAGCTTTTAAAGAACTACTTGTCTGAGAAACCTAAACTAAATGTGAAGGAAAGAGTTGTGAATGTGCGATTTGTGGTTCCAAGTATGTCTGGCTTTAACAATGCTATGCAGGCCCTAGGGGCAGCTACAAGGTGAAGTAACCATTTGTAACATTGTGGGATTAGTTATCACACAGACATACTTGTCCCAGATATTCAATGCTACTTGCAAATGCTAATACAGTTATTGTATCCATAAAGTCACAGTATCTGCAGCAGTGGCAGTATATGTAGTGCTACCTTTTATCAGATCTGGAAAAAATGCAGAGCAAACATTATCTATTGTTAATTAGCTGTAAAGTAGGGCTTTAGCCACTTCCACTGTTTCTAAAGAGCTCTGGAGTGAAACCTGAATGAAGTTAGCCATTGTTTTCAATTGTGCAAGAGCTAGGAGCAAATGGGGCTCAAATAGCAGCTCTGAAAGGCAACAGGAAATTGGCATACTGCTAATCTGCAGTGAACTATTCATAGTAACAAAGGCTACATTCCTGCTAAAATATTCACCATTGGAAATCCTAGGCAGATCTGTCTTAGCAAGTAGGACAGAACAAATCCGCAAGAGGAGAAGGCCTTTAATTAGAGGGTCCCAGGAAATCGCTCTTTACGTCCTTGGCATGTGACTTGCTGGAGCTAGAAATACTCCTAGGAGTTATTGTAATGAAAGGAGAGTTGATTCTATGTAACCGTTTGGAGGTTTCTTGCTTACATACACATGAATACATATAATGAGCCTGTGACACTGAGGATAGAACACTGCGACATGCTGCCATGTAACAGACATGCTGCCATGTAACAGAGGATTAGAAACCAAAAAGAAATGACAAGAAAAATGGTGAAAAAATGAAAAGGGGAAAAGGCATGGGTAAAACTAACAGTAAAAGAATTCCCACTTCAAATTCTAAAATTGCAAAAGTGCTAATTCATGCCCCACGTGTTTTGGACAGTCACTTGCCATCCTTAGTTATGTCAAGTGATTGTCCGAAATGCGTAGGAAATTAATTTGTACCATAATTTTAATATGACCCAATAAACTTTTGAGAATTTTAGGACGTGATGCTGGGATGGGTTTACTGTTTGGATTAACCAGTTTTGCAACCGAAGTGTATCAACTAATTGCATCGTCCTGTGTATGGAGACAGATGAACAACAGAAAAAGGGTTGATGGACTGAACCAACTTTTTGTGACAAGGCATGGTCTTAGTATATGCTAGGCTAAACCAGACATGTACTACTAAGGCAGGCTACATTCACACTTGCGTTGCTGGATCGGGCAATCTGTAAGCAAACGGATACCATTTGTAGACATATCCGGATCGGTCTCACAAATACATTGCAATACCAGATCCGTCTCTCCGGTTGTCATCCGGAAAATACCGGATCCAGTATTTATCTTTTTCACATTTTTAAAGGTCTGCGCATCCACAGACCGGATCCGTCAATGCGGTAATTCTAATGCCCGGCACTAATACATTTCAATGGAAATTATTTCCGGACCTGGCATTCCGGCAAGTGTTTCGGAATTTTTTGTCCGGCCAAAAAACGTAAAAGGGACTGAACTGATGCATCCTGATGCATCCTGAACTGAATGCTCTCCATTTAGAATGCATTAGGACAAAACTGATCAGTCTTTTTCCGATATTGAGCCCCTAGGACGGAACTCAATATCGGAAAAGAATAACGCTAGTGTGAAAGTACCCTTACACATTTTTTCCAAGGTCCTCATAGCAGAGATTCTTTTCTAGACTCTGTATGTTTACAGTACATATAAAACATCTATACAACCTTACTGAACATTCAGATTTTTGGGATGTGCAGCCTGAAATTGAGATATATCATTACAGATTTTTTTCCATCTGTAATGTAACCTTGCAATCAACAGAATAAAACTACTTAATTAACCGCTTCAGGACCGCCGTACGCAGGATTGCGTCCTGCGGGCGGTCCTGTTCTTCTGATCGGACGCGCCGGGGCGTCATCTCGCGAGACGCGAGACTTCCTGTGAACGCGCGGGCGCGCGCGCGTTCACAGCGTCTGGCGTCTGAAGAGTTGTACTACAGCCTGCCAGCGATGATCAATCGCTGGCAGGCTGTAGATGCGATATAAATCGCATCAAACAGCTATATCAGACGCTGTTTTATGAACAGCGTCTGATATAGCTGCTACCTGGTCCTCTGGTGGTCCCATTTTCTGGGATCGACCACCAGAGGACCAGGTAACACAGTAAAGTTGCACCAAACACTACACTAACCCCCCACCCCCTCACCTATTAACCCCTTGATCACCCCATCTAGACCCCCTGATCACCCCCTGTCATTGATCACACCCCTTGTAAGGCTCCATTCAGACGCCCATATGTGTTTTGCGGATCCGTGGATTCACAGATCCGTGGATTCACGGATCCGCGGATCCGATCCGCGGATCCGATCCGCGGATCCGATCCGCAGATCCTCAAAACACGGACACCGGCAATGTGCTTTCCGCATTTTGCAGATCCGCACATTGCCAGAACTATATAGAAAATGCTTTTCTTGTCCGCAATTGCGGACAAGAATAGGACATGTTCTATATTTTTGCGGAACGGAAGTGCAGACTCGGAAGCGCGGATCCGTAATTCCGGATCCGAGCGGGACAAAGTCTGTCCCCATAGAAATGAATGGGTCCGCAATTCCGTTCCGCAAACAAAATTGCGGACGTGTGAATGGGGCATAAGGGTCCCCTATCACCACCAGTTAGTTAGCTACTTGTTAGGTAGCTAGCGCCCAGCCCACCGCACCGCAGTCACTGATTTTGGCAGAGATTTATCATTGATCGATGCGAATGAAGAAATCTGTGCCGTTCATTTTTTTTTTTTTCAGCGCAGAGGCTGAACGGAAAAAATCTCATTACCCGTATGCTCAATATACGGAGAATCGCAGAAACTCCTAATGCTGGCCATACGTGTAATGATTACGTGAGACCCTCAAATGCCAGAGCAGTACAAAAACCCCACATGTGACCCCATTTTAGAAAGAAGACACCCCAAGGTATTCCGTGAGGGGTATGGTGAGTTCATGCAAAATTTTATTTTTGTCACAAGTTAGTGGAATATGAGACTGTAAAAAAAAAAAAAAACAATTTCCGCTAACTTGTGCCAAATTTTTTTTTCTGTGAACTCGCCATGCCCCTCACGGAATACCTTGGGGTGTCTTCTTTCCACAATGGGGTCACATGTGGGGTATTTATACTGCCCTGGCATTTTAGGGGTGCTAAAGCGTGAGAATCCAAATGCGTAAAAATGGCCTGTAAAATCCTAAAGGTACTCATTGGTTTTAGGGCCCCTTTGCGCATCTTGGCTGCAAAAAAGTGTCACTCATGTGGTATCGCCGTACTCAGGAGAAGTAGGGCAACGTGTTTTGGGGTGTATTTTTACATATACCCATGCTGGGTGTGAGAAATATCTCTGTAAACGACAACTTTTTACATTTTTTTATTCAAAGTTGTCAATATACAGAGATATTTCTCTCACCCAGCATGGGTATATGTAAAAATACACCCCAAAACACATCGCCCTACTTCTCCTGAGTACGGCGATACCACATGAGTGACACTTTTGCAGCCAAGATGCGCAAAGGGCCCAAATTCAACGAGTACCTTTTAGGAGGGTATTTTTACGCATTTTCTTCTCACGCTTTAGGGCCCCTAAAATGCCAGGGCAGTATAAATACCCCACATGTCACCCCATTTTGGAAAGAAGACACCCCAAGGTATTCGCTGAGGGGCATAATGAGTTCATGAAAAATTAAACTTTTTGTCAAAAGTTAGCGGAAAGGGAGACTTTGTGAGAAAAACAATAAAAATCAATTTCCACTAACTTGTGCCAAAAAAAAATATTCTATGAACTCGCCATGCCCCTCATGGAATACCTTGGGGTGTCTTCTTCCAAAATGGGGTCACATGTGGGGTATTTATACTGCCCTGGCATTTTAGGGGCCCTAAAGCGTGAGAAGAAAAATGCGTAAAAATGCCCTCCTAAAAGGTACTCATTGGAATTTGGGCCTTTGCGCATCTTGGCTGCAAAAAGTGTCACACATGTGGTATCGCCGTACTCAGGAGAAGTAGGGCAATGTGTTTTGGGTGTATTTTTACATATACCCATGCTGGGTGAGAGAAATATCTCTGTAAACTGACAACTTTGAATAAAAAATGTAAAAAGTTGTCGTTTACAGCGATATTTCTCACACGCAGCATGGGTATATGTAAAAATACACCCTAAAACACATTGCCCTACTTCTCCTGAGTACGGCAATACCACATGAGTGACACTTTTTGCAGCCAAGATGCGCAAAGGGGCCCTAAAACCAATGAGTACCTTTAGGATTTCACAGGGCATTTTTATGCATTTGGATTCTCACACTTTAGGGGCCCCTAAAATGCCAGGTGAGTATAAATACCCCACATGTGACCCCATTTTGGAAAGAAGACACCCCAAGGTATTCCGTGAGGGGCATGGTGAGTCCACAGAATTTTTATTTTTGCCACAAGTCAGCGGAAATAGTTTTTTTATTTTTTTTTATTTTGTTTTTACAAAGTCTCATATTCCACTAACTTGTGACAAAAATAAAATTTTACATGAACTCACCATACCCCTCACAGAATACCTTGGGGTGTCTTCTTTCCAAAATGGGGTCACATGTGGGGTATTTATACTGTCCTGGCATTTTAGGGGCCCCTAAAGCGTGAGAAGAAGTCTGGAATCCAAATGCGTAAAAATGCCCTGTGAAATCCTAAAGGTACTCATTGGTTTTAGGGCCTTTGCGCACCCAGGCTGCAAAAGTGGCACACATGTGGTATCGCCGTACTCAGGAGAAGTAGGGCAATGTGTTTTGGGGTGTATTTTATATATACCTATACTGTGTGTGAAAATATCTCTGTAAACGACAACTTTTAAAAAATTTTATACAAAGTTGTCAGTTTACAGAGATATTTCTCTCACCCAACATGGGTATATGTAAAAATACACCCTAAAACACATTGCCCTACTTCTCCTGAGTACGGCGATACCACATGTGTGACACTTTTTGCAGCCTGAGTGCAAAGGGCCCAAATTCCAACGAGTACCTTTAGATTTTACATGGCGGCTCACAATTTAGCCCCGCCCAAAATGCCAGAACAGTAAACACACCCCACAAATGACCCCTTTCGGAAAGTAGACACCCCGAGGTATTCACTGAGGGGCATAGTGAGTCCGTCTGAGATTTCTTTTTTTTGCCAGAAGTTAGCAGAAATTGAAACTTTTTTATTTATTTTTTTTCTCAGAAAGTGTCATTTTCCGCTAACTTGTGAAAAAAATGAAATGATACATGAACTCACCATGCCCCCGCGAATACTTTGGGGTGTCTTCTTTCTAAAATGGTGTGATTTGGGGGTATTTATACCATCCTGACATTCTAGCACCTGAAGAAACATGACAGGCGCTCAGAAAGTCAGAGCTGCTTCAAAATGCCGAAATTCACTTTTTGCACCATAGTTTGTAAACGCTATAACTTTTACCCAAACCAATAAATATACACTTATTGGACTTTTTTTATCAAAGACATGTAGAACAATAAATTTAGAGAAAAATTTATATAGAAATGTAGTTTTTTTTTAAAAATTTTACAACAGAAAGTGAAAAATGTCATTTTTTTGTAAAAATTTCAGTAATTTTTGATTAATAGCAAAAAAAGTAAAAATGTCAGCAGCAATGAAATACCACCAAATGAAAGCTCTATTAGTGAGAAGAAAAGGAGGTAAAATTCATTTGGGTGGTAAGTTGCATGACGGAGCAATAAACGGGTAAAGTAGTGTAGTGCGGAATTGTAAAAAGTGGCCTGGTCTTTAAGGGTGTTTAAGCTAGGGGGGCTGAAGTGGTTAAAAACTCTGCATATGCCCTTTTAAAGTTGGATTGTATTGCTGTTCAGTGTGAATCACATACAGAAATCATATTTACTAATCAAAGATCAGCCCAGATTACTTTTGATTTCTCCTTAAAGTTTCCATGGTTGCATTTTACTAGGATGAAGAGCTTATGAACAAAGCATTATTGTGCTACTGAAAAGAAGTGATGAGGAAATAATTAAAAAAAAAAAAGAGGCAAGGTCCACCACTGAACTCAACTGGCACCCCAAAGACAGAGGGAGGCTATCAAGATGCCAATACCATGCAAAATTAATTCTGCCAGAACCTCTAACATTCTGCTCATCTGCAGGCTACAGTGAGGTAAAGCAAAACATAATGTCATGAAAGGGTAGGGAACAGTGCAGCCCTGTACTCCACCACCACCACTGTCCCTACCTACTTGCACGATCTGTCTTAAGTGACGGCCCAAAATTGCACAAAAATCTCTTGTTAGCTAAGTTCAGGGTACTAAAACAAAACGGGAAGTGTAGTCAGACAGAAAGAGGAAAAAAAAACAGGAAATCAAAACCAGGACCGGATCAGAATTCAAAATCTGATACAAATACACACCAAAGAGAAACCAGGAGAAAAGCATCAGAGACAAAGTCAGCAGGCAAAGGCAAGGTCACAAACTAGCAGAGTTAAAAACCAGCAAGTCATGTCAAAGGCAAAATCAGTAATCAGAGGCAATGTAAAAAAAAACAGGCAAAAGTCAGTGATCCCAAGTAGCAAAGAAACAACTAACTAATCACAGGCTGCTGTGGCCAGCAGCTACCTGTTTAAATAGCCCGCCCTCAGTGACCATGTGTCGTAAGCAGAGAGCCTGATTGGTCCAGTGTCCTGGCTCCCGAATAGGTTGTGGAGCCCCACTGTCAGTAGGGCTGGTTGTCAAAGCAACAGAGCGACACCAGTGCTGCCAAAATTGTAAAGTTGGACTCGTTGCAAGAGTGCAGACAGGTAAGTGTGTCACACATATATTCAATTACTACAAATTTTGATCTTGATGAAGGTTGAGCATATAGCTAATAATAATAGATATAGTATTTTCAGTCTAACTATCTTCCGCTGGGACAAGGGCTCTAGTTAGGACAGAGGTGATAACCATGACATTCTAACTGTCCAAAAAATTTCAATTATAGTGCAAATTCACACCCCATAATCATAAGGTCCAAGTTAGCTGGGGAACATTTCAGGAAAGGAAGGTCAAAGTCTTAAAGAGGCCTAGTCAAACCTGAACCTTGAACACATAAATATCTGTGGAATGATCTGAGGATGGCTATGGCAAGGAGATCAATGTTGCAACATGATGATCTTGAACTTTTTGTTGTATGGAAACAAATTGTCTTCCTATGAAATCTGCCTGTGTTTGTGTGCACCTGAGATAGGGAAATAAGTCTATGACTCATTGTGTTATATTTTATACAATGCATTTAGAAAGTCTTCAGACCCTTTCACTTTTTATCTTGCAGCCTTGTGCTAAAATATTTACATTTTCCCCCATCAATCTGCATTCAATCCTCCTTAGGGCTCATGCACACGACCATATTTTTTGTCCATTCCGTTTATTTTATTTTTTTTGCGGCCCATATGGAGAACCATTCACTTCAGTGGGGACGGAAAAAAATGGAAATGACTCAGTGTGCATTCCATGTCCATATGTCCACATGTCCATTTTGCAAAAAAATAAAACATGTCCTATTTTTGTCCACATTAATAAGGATAGGACTGTTCAATTAGGAACGCCCGTTCCATTCCACAAAATGCGGAATGCACACGGCCGGTATCCAGAATTTTAGAAATGTTTGCAAATGTATTAAAAAGGAAAAAATAAAATTTTGAATGGACATAAGTATTCAGACCCTTTGCTATGGCACTGGCGGAAATATAGCTCTAGGGGCCTCACAATTCTCTTGATCATCTTTGAGATGTTTCTACACCTTGATTGGAGTCCACTTTGGTAAATTAACTGTTGGACATGATTTGTAAAGACACACCCCTTTCTATATAAGGTCTCACAGCTGAATGTCATGGAAAGGAAAGAACTGTTTGTAGACCCCAGAAACCTGATTGTGAGGAGGCACAGGTCTGGAGAAGAGTACAAAAAAAATAGCACAGTGGCCTCCATAATTCTTAAATGGAAGAAGTTTGGAACAACCAGGACTCTTCCTAGAGCTGGTCCACCCACCAAACTAAGTAATTGGGAGAAGCATGCCTTGGTAAAAGAGGTGACCAAAAACGCAATGGTGACTCTGACTGAGCTTCAAATATCCTGTGTGCAGATGGGATAAACTTTCAGAAGATCAACCATCACTTCCACATGTCATCAATATGGTATTTATGGCAGAGTTGCGACAAAGAAGCCTTTCATCAGTAAAAGGCACATAAAGGTTTGCAAAAAAATTACTTTAATGACTCTCAGACTGTTAAAAAAAAAGACTTTCTGGTCTGAGGAAACCAAGATTAAACTTTTTGGCCTCAATTTGGGGACTGCCCAAATCCATTCCTACAGTGAAGCATGGTAGTGGCATGATCATGCTGTGGGGGTGTTTTTCAGCAGCTGGGACAGGGAGACAGGCCCTCTGAGGGAAAGCTGAATGGAGCAAAGTATATAGATATTCTTAAAGGGGTTGTGCAAGAACAGGGGGGATTGGCAAACCTTCTCTCCTGGCCGGCCCTGAAAAGACATACTATTTACCTGTTTTCTGGCTCCCAACTCCTTCTCCTCCAAGCCTGAAATGCTCTGCTGGTCTTCCATAATGCCCACATCCAGTTTGACATTGCTGCATCCAATCACTGGTCGCAGCAGGGACCAGCTCCACTTATGTTACATGACGCAAGGGGATCCTTGCACACTTTGAAGCTTGAGAAGATCTGCAGAGATGAATGGAAGAAAATCACCAAATCCAGCTGTGCGCACCTTGTGGCATCATACCCAAGAAGACTGGAGGCTGTAATCACTGCCAAAAGTGTTTCAACTACGTCTTGAGTAAAGGGTCTGAATACTTATGTCAATGCAATATTTCAGTTTTTCCTTTTCAATAGATTAGCAAATATTTCTAACAAGCAGTAAGGGTATGCAAATAGAGGATGTATCAGATGTTGGTAAGATCTGTAAATGTTCAAATTTTCAAGCACCTAGCGCCAAACTGTGGCATGTGGGGCAGGAATAAAAGCCAGACTGAAAGCAAATTTTTAGCAACATGAAAACCTCCAAAATCGGATCAAGTCATGTGGATGAATGTGCACTGCCTCCTTTTTGTCAATGTGCCAGTTACCCCCACTTGTCATAAACCGAGAGGTACAGAATCCTTGCACAGAGAGACCTTAGCAGATCGCTACGTGCCAAGGCCAAAATGTCAGCACTGTCGACATTGTGTGTCCCCGTGGTTGGGAGTATAATGACAAATTGGAATGACAGGAAGAGGTGCACAGAGGCAATCCTCTGCACAGACAGATCACCTGATTAGAAGAATGTTACATAGTGATCCATTCTGTACTGAAAGTGAAATTGAACATTGCATCCCAATCCTAGGGCGATAAACAGTGGCTACATAGACCATGAGAAACGTTTGCACGACACTGGGCTATGAGTTTTATGTGCCACCGCTATCAAAGGCTATTATGGTCCACATTAAAACAGAAATGGAGGGTAAAATGGAGGTCTGTCCTCTTCAGCATTGAATCTTTTGTCTTGGATGCAATGCTAGCCAGAGATTGAACTGGAAACTATGTGGGCAAGGTCATGAAGAGGCCTTTACAGGTGAACGTCACACTGGTCCTAATCCTGGGATTATGGGGTGAGATGGCATAATGTATGGTAGCCAGACCGCTCTAGTCTTAATTTAAGGTACACAAACAGCTCAGCATTACATTGATTTGGTCATGAAACGAGTGGTACGGCCATTTCTCCAAAGTATCCCAGCCATTTAATCAAGGGAACAATACCAGGTCAATGCCTGCTTGGCCTAAACGTGCTGCTATGGCCTTAAGGATCTCCAGACTTGTCTCCTATCAAGCTCATCTGGGACAACATTGGTAGAAAGGAGCTGCCAGCAGTGGTTTTTAACAATTTCAGCGTGGCAGAAGATTCCTCAGACAGCCATTAATAACCTCATTGATAGCATGCCAAGGCATCTAAGTGCATGTGTTTCTTCATGTGGCTCTCATACTCAATACTGAATAAATTGAGATGCTTTAATCATTTTGCTTCAATTTTTTATCATTTGGATATCATTAACATGTCTAGAGATCCAATGATTTTATATAATTCCATGACTTTTCCTTCTTGATGTTGCACTTTCAATGTTGTGACCACTTCCTTTCGACGTCGGCAATGCGTAGCTCATGAAGAAAAGGAAGACATGTCGTGAGCAGACTTAGCAGGTATATAAGGTATGCGATAGGCTGTCTGCACACATATCCCTCATTGCTGTTATGGGTGAAAGGGGTGCTTTATCAGAGTTGCAAAAAGGGATGATTATTTTTCTTTGGGCCAAGGGTGGCAGTGTTTCTGAAACTGCACAGTTTGTGAACTGTTCGTTTACTGTTGTGGTGAAAGTATATAGTGAGTGGACAAATGGCACCATTGCAAATAAGTGATATGGAAACTGCAGAGCACCACATGCTGCTGATGTGAGAGATGAACATCAACTATGAAGGTGTGTGAGGATGGGCCGACATGCGACAGTGGAGCAGCTCACAGCCAAAATGAACCAGGGGGCTACCAGATGTGTGTCTAAAACAACAGTTCAGCGAACCCTCCTGCGTATGGGATTACGAAGCAGACGAATGGTCACTGCACCTCTGTTAACAAAGTTGCATTGGCAGAAAAGGCTTTCATTTTTTTGGCAGAATCAGAATTGGACCTCTGCCAATTGGCAAGGGTTGCCTTCTTCAATAAGTCATGTTTTCTGCTTCCTCGAACAGATGGACGTTGGTGTGTCAGGCAAGAAACATCAGAGAACAACTACCCTGCAACCATTGCTTTAAAAACACAGGTTGGTGGTGGCAGCATTATGGTCTGGAGAATGTTTTTGTGTCATTCACTGGGCCCACCCATCCATGTGGAAGACACTCTCAATGGATTTGTGTATGAATCTATCCTTCCAGATCACGTACACCCATACATGCTGATTGTCTTCCATGGGGTGAATCGATGGGATCATCCAGCAAGACCATGTGACATGTCACTCAGCAAGAAATGTCTGACCTTGCTTGGAAGAGCATGATCAAGACTTCCAAGTACTACTTAAGCCCCCTTAATTCCCCATACTTGAACCTAATTGAGCATCTGTGGGACCACCTCGATCATCACATTCGCTCAATGGATCCTCCCCCACGTACCCTCCAGCAGCTGTGGGATGCACTGCAGTCAGCATGGCTCCAGATATCTGTGACAACCAACCAGGACTTTATTGAGTCCCTTCCAGCCCTTCTAGCTGCTCTCAATGCTGCACATTTATGCATTTATACATACACACACATACACACAGACCTATGTTAGCCTTTTCTAAGTCATCTGCCAGATGCTGGATTTCTAAAGGTGTCACTCTTTAATGGCAGCCATTACAGTCATTACAGTGACCACAGGGGGTGTCACAGAGTTTTCCACAGATCCTAAAAGGCATATAAGTCTACATTGTTATGCAAAGTTACCTTCCTCCACCTCATTATTGTTGCTCTACCTTTGGTCATAGCAGTAGTGGCATTCGATTGATGAACCAGAAAGCTCAAGATGAACAGTGGTAAAGGTCATTCCCAGTTAAAAGAGTCATTCAGGGTAGGGAATTATGGAACTATGAGTGGACCAAGAAGTAAATGTATCTTGTGGTATGTAAATATTAATATAAATTAGGTACAGTAATCATTTTCATTATATAACTGACATCAGGCCTACCAGAATAACGACCTTGACCTAGCTGCAGTAGTCAACAACCTGTGCACACTTTAACAAGAGATTAAGTAATGTGTGTTGGAGCAGCTTTACAAGGTTATTCGCAACTTGGAAAGTGAGGACATACACTACTCACAAAAAGTTAGGGACATTTGGCTTGAGGATGAAATTTCAGGATGAACCTAAAATGCACTCTAACCTTTACAGGTGAACTTAATGTGACCTTCTCTAAACTTTTGAATGCACATGTCCAACTGTTCAATGTTTCAGTACTTTTTGCAAAACTTGCTGTTCTCTAACAAGGAGCTTAACGCCAAAACTCACAACAGGTGTTTGATTCATGAATCTCCCAATAAATTTCCTGGTTCAATTAGAATTAGTATTTTTACATCATAAGACCAAGACGACACCAAACAGTTGATCAATAGTACCTCTCTATTGCGAGGCTTCAAGCAGGATGTTCTCAGATGGAAGTGGCCATTGAGCTTAGAGTGTCACAGGGTGTCATAAGCATATTGCAACAGAGATACAGGGAGACTGGAAGAGTCACAGAAAGGCATAGAAGTGGATGTCCTTTGGCCACATCCCACACTGATGAACGCTTCATTGTGAACAATGCCCTGTGGAACCGGATGATGAATGTCACACAACTCCAGGCACATTTAAGGGAGGTGAGAGGCACCCAAGTCTCACATCAGACCATTTGAAACCATTTACATCAGCGTGGTCTGCATGCTTGATGACCTGCAAGGGTACCTGACCACACTACCAGGCACAGGCGTCATCATCTTGCATGGGCTAGGGAGTATCTACGCTGGGCGAGGGACCAGTCGGACTCAGTTCTGTACACTGATGAAAGTCGATTCATGCTGAGCAGAAATTATGGCCGCCAACGATGTTGGAGATGTCAAGGGGAGCGCTATGCATCAGCCACCATTGTCACCAGACAAGCCGATGATGGTGGTGATGTGGGCAGGTGTGTCTAGTCAATACAGAACTGCCTTACTACTTGAATAACATCATTAATCCAGTCATTGTGCCTCTGCATGAACAACACAGGCCTAATTTCATCTTTGTGAACAACAATGCGCCAGCTCATCAAGGTCGCACCATTTGGGAGCGGCTGCTGGAGACTGTGGTACCTCAAATAGAGTGGCCTGCACTTTCTCCAGACCTGAATCCCATTGAAAACTCATGGGATCAGCTGAGTCACCGTCTAGAGGCTCGTAACTCTGTACACCAGAACATCAATTACCTGAGGGCCACCTTTCAAGATCAGTGGGATGCCATGCCTCAGCAGGCAATAAGTCGACTTGTGAACAGCATGAGACAGCGTTGTCAAGCTGTAGTTGATGCTCAAGGCCACATGACAAGTTACTGAGATATTGACATTTTTTGTGGTGGTATACCCACCACTGTTGTTCGCTTTTGTTTCCCAAAAAAATTTTCAAATGAGGAAATCACTATTGCATGCCCTACTTTCATAATATAATATCACTGTAGCATGAACTTTTTACATTTTCCATAAATTTCACCCGAAAGCCAAATATCCCTAACTTTTTGTGAGTAGTGTATATCTACAATATTCCATTACATTAGGATCAGTGACGGTCCAGCTTCTGGGACCAACTAGTGATCAGAGTTCTGATTTAGCTACAGCCTCTTCTCTGCACAATGGAGCTCCCTGCCACACAGCTCCACTGGACTAAAGCACAGCTCCATTCATTAAAATTTTAAATGAATCAATGAGCACTGTGGACCCTTAATTCTCAGGATCGGTGAGGACCTTAGAGGACAATCATAAAGTGACAGCATATCCCGACTTTATAACATGGGAATACTTCTTTAAAGTTATTCCAAAAATAAATACAATCATCAATCATTTTTATTACAATTATATGTTGTATAACACAACATGCATATGGCAAAGGTATGGGAATGGTACCAGAATTGTAGACACTAGAGTCCCTAGTGCTGCATGCTATAAATGCCATTCCATAGTGGCCACCATAGAGCACCATATTATGGAGATATTTCCACCTGCTAAAATGCATATTCAATTGGTATCTAACAGATAAAATAAATCCTCTGTATTCAATTGCATGAAAATGTTGGCATATTGAGGTGCAGCAGGGCCCTATAGACTGCTACGGGTGCCGTATTACAGCTGCAAAAACTCAGAGGCTGTATGGAGCAAAAATGTGCCCGTGTGCCTAAAAGAGG
This sequence comes from Bufotes viridis, assembly GCA_033119425.1. Lineage (NCBI taxonomy): Eukaryota > Metazoa > Chordata > Amphibia > Anura > Bufonidae > Bufotes > Bufotes viridis. Next base: position 445,573,388 of record CM065589.1, on the reverse strand, counting down.
TTGGCCAATTGGTAAAATGAATGTAAAAATATTTTCGTGTGACATACCATCTGTATGTCGTACCATAACGTACCACAGACACTCAGCAGATGGGCCACAGGTCCCCATTAGTGGGTTGTGTACACTGCTACAATCGTTGCAAGCAGCATCCATCTGGACAGATACTTCTGCTAACCCTAAATGAATCCTCTTCTGTGCATACGCTAAACTTGTTTATTTATTGTTCAGCATATGAAGAGGATTCCTCCAAGGACAACATAGAAAATGGTGACGTGGGTGAATCACATCACTGCTGCCATTTTGTGCCTATGGATGCAGTGGCTGAACATTGCAGCAGTTTACAAAGCCCACTGATGGTGGGACATAAAGATGTATATCGCAACTTATTTCTGATATTTGCAGACTCTATACTGACAGGGAATGTTCCACAGGATTGGCGCATAGCAAATGTGGTGCCAATATTCAAAAAGGGTCCAAAAACAGAGCCCGGAAACTATAGGCCGGTAAGTTTAACATCTGTTGTGGGGAAACTGTTTGAAAGTTTTCTGAGAGATGCTATCTTAGAGGATCAACAGAAATAAGCAAATAACGCCATATCAGCATGGATTCATGAGTGATCGGTCATGCCAAATGAATTTGATCAGTTTCTATGAGGAGAATCAATGGATGTCGTATATCTGGACTACGCCTAAGCATTTGACACTGTACCACATAAAAGGTTAGTATATAAAATGAGGATGCTCGGACTGGGAAAAAATGTCTGTAAGTGGGTAAGTAACTGGCTGAGTGACAGAAAACAGAGGGTGGTTATTAACGGTAGATACTCAGATTGGGTCACTGTCACTAGTGGGGTACCTCAGGGGTCAGTATTGGGCCCTATTCTCTTCAATATATTTATTAATGATCTTGTAGAAGGCTTGCACAGTAAAATATTTATTTTTGGAGATGACACTAAACTGTGTAAAGTAATTAACACTGAAGAGGACAGTTTTCTGCTACAGATGGATCTGGATAGATTGGAGGCTTGGGCAGATAAGTGGCAGATGAGGTTTAAAACTAACAAATGTAAAGTTATGCACATGGGAAGGAATAATGCAAGTCACCTGTACATACTAAATGGTAAAACACTAGGTAACACTGACATGGAAAAGGATCTAGGAATTTTAATAAACAGCAAACTAAGCTGTAGAAACCAGTGTCAGGCAGCTACAGCCAAGGCCAATAAGATAATGGGTTGCATCAAAAGGGGCATAGACGCCCGTGATGAGAACATAGTCCTACCACTTTATAAATCACTAGTCAGACCACACATGGAGTACTGTGTACAGTTCTGGGCTCCTGTGAACAAGGCAGACATAGCAGAGCTGGAGAGGGTTCAGAGGAGGGCAACTAAAGTAATAACTGGAATGGGTGAACTACAGTACCCTGAAAGGTTATCAAAATTAGGGTTATTCACTTTAGAAAAAAGACGACTGAGGAGAGATCTAATAACTATGTATAAATATATCAGGGGTCAGTACAGAGATCTCTCCTATCATCTATTTATCCCCAGGACTGTCACTGTGACGAGGGGACATCCTCTGCGTCTGGAGGAAAGAAGTTTTGTATACAAACATAGAAAAGGATTCTTCACTGTAAGAGCAGTGACACTATAGAACTCTCTGCCTGAGGAGGTGGTGATGGTGAGTACAATAAAGGAATTCAAGAGGGGACTGGATGTATTTCTGGAGTGTAATAATATTACAGGTTATAGCTACTAGAGAGGGGTCGTTGATCCAGGGAGTTATTCTGATTGCCTGATTGGAGTCAGGAAGGAATTTTTTATTCCCCTTAAGTGGGGAAAATCGGCTTCTACCTCAGAGTTGTTTTTTTGCCTTCCTCTGGATCAACTTGTAGGATGACAGGCCGAACTGGATGGACAAATGTCTTTTTTCGGCCTTATGTACTATGTTACTAAAAAGATTAGGGGCTATTGCAAAATTGTTTTACAAATTGGCCAACTCCTTTAAAGGGGTTGTCTCACTTTAGCAAACAGCATTTATTATGTAGATAAAGTTAATACAAGGCACTTACTAAACTGCAGCGCTCACCTGTGTTTTTCCTTGGGAGGCACGGAAAAAGGCCTGGACACAACCGTGCAAGAACTTCAAACAAATTGTAAAATCCAGCTCCCTATAAAAGATGATCTTTATTTACTTGAGGTAAAATCCAGATATCCAATACATGTACAGTATACGCGTTTCGGACCTCTGTATTAATGGTCCTTCATCATGGTATTGGATATTTGGATTTTACCGCAAGTAAAGAAAGATCATCTTTAATAGGAAGCTAGATTTTACAATTTGTTTAAAGGCACTTACTAATTTATTGTGATTGTCCATATTGCTTCCTTTGCTGGCTGGATTAATTTTTAATCACATTATACACTGCTCGTTTCCATGGTTATGACCACCCTGCAATCCAGCAGCAGTGGCCGTGCTTGCACACTATAGGAAAAAGCACCAGCCTATGTACAGTCTCATGGTCCCGACCACCAGAGAGGATGCCATTTTTTCCTACAGTGTACAAGCATGACCACCACTGATGGATTGCAGGGTGGTTGTAACCATGGAAATGAGCAGTGTATAATGTGATGAAAAAATCAATCAAACCATTAAAGGAAGCAATATGGATAATAACAATACATTAGTAAGTGCTTTGTATTAACTTTCTCTACATGATAAATGCGATTTGCTGAAGTGTGACAGCCCCTTTAAGGCTCCTGGTCTTTGATAAAAGTTGGCCATGTCCATATACAAACTATGCTTGTTGTGCATGTTTAGTGCAGATACTCTCGGCACATGCACTGAATGGGTCCATAGACCGGCATAACAATGATGGCAGCTATATGTCATTATACCATTATTTAAAACGGTGCTTTTGTATATAGTTGGCCACCAGAAAAAAAATGTTTATCTCGCAGTATACATTTATATTTTAACATAGCAGCTCATGCATGATACATGCAATTGGAAGTTTCAAGCCTCTTAGAGTGTGCGCCAAACATAAACTATAAACACAAATAGGGAGATCTATTAAAAGGGTTGGTCACTCCCGGCCTTTCGGACAGACCGCCTAACGTGGCAGGACCTGTGGAGGGAATCATACCTGTCACTGGGATCCTGCTCCTTTGCGCCCCTGCTGCCGCCCCCTGTATCAACATCCGGTTTAACACGGGACTCAGCCACATAACGCATGGCCAGTCATTGCCTGCAGAGGTCACTTGACCTGCATTAAACTGGATGTTGATGTGGGGAGCCCAGAGAGCTTCAGCGGCAGTGGCGGAGAAAAGGGGCTGGAAGCAAGGATAAGGTAAATATGATTCCGTCCGCGAGTCCACAGGTCCAGCCACATTGGGGGTCTGGCCAAAAGACAATTTAAGATAAATGCACCAGAACTGGAAAGAAAAAAAACTAGTGTAATAGTTTGTACCACATTTATGTGTTTTCGATACTATTTTAAACCAAATTTTGGACCAAAGTAATAGGTGATGTAAAGTTAGATTAAATTTTGCCAAAGTTTGTCTTCACACATGGCAGATTTTGTTGCAGAAATTTTAATGACTGAAAATCAGACTGAAAAAAAAGTTCCCCTGTATGAGGCTTTCAGAAATCCATGTGCTTACAGCCAACACAGTCCCGTTCAGTAAAATGGAATTGATTTCAGTTGCCAAATTCAATGCGCAGCTGCAGGCACAGTGCCTCACAGATCCGAAGAAAGGGACCGTCACTTCATTACTAAAATACAAGATGTGTCTGAGTACAATACAGTAAGTGAGTGCATTTACATGAGCCAATAATCGTCTAGATTATCAGGACCGACTATTCCTGCGGACAGTCATTCCCGTCAATCTGCCCCTGTAAATGTGCCGCCAATCACCTGATGAATGAGTGAAACACTTGTTCATCGGGTGATCCTGTCATTCATGCAGGCACCACTGGTCATGGCCTCTGCTCAAAAACAATGATTCTGTGTAAGGACGAGGGATCACAATAGCGATCATACAGTGAAGGAGATCGCTGCATGTAAATGTGCGGTCTCCTTCACTGACTGAGCAACCCTCTGTCGGGAAGGAACACTTCCTTCCTGACAATCGGCTGCAGAATTGTCCAGTCTAAATCCACCTTAAGGCCTGCATTAAGCTGGCCGAGGGTTTGGCCAGATCCTCACTAACAAGCGTTTGTAGGAACGTTCATTAGGGATGATGTAAAAGCCGTCAATTAACCGATGAAGGAGGAATTGCATCTTCACTGCAGGCTAAAAAATCGTTGTTTGCCGGCTGCAGATCATGCCGTCTAATCACACTCTGCTGACGGCAAAAAATGATTTTGTATATGGTGACAAGCGATGACATTAGCTACTCCCAATGGTGTAAATAGAGAAGTAAGGGCCGCATAGCAAGGATCAAACCAGGCCCCCACACAGGACAGAAGGGTTTCTGCCTAAACCCCTTTCAATGACCCTTGGTCAAAGTTGTTCCTTTAGGGCAGGAGTGCACAACCTTTTTAAGTCTGGGGGCCGCATTGTCACATCACACTATTTCAAGGGGTCTAAAAAAAAAAGTTAATCAGCGCTTGTTTGCCTATTGCACAGGCAAATGCAGAGCGACTGGGGAGGAATCACTACCACAGTCATTCCTCCCTCATTCACTTCTATCGATTATCGGCAGCACATTCCTGATTACACGGGGAGATGTGCTGACGATAATAGTCATCTTTGCATATCCAAACAGGCCAACAAACAAGTGATTCCTTGTTTATCGGCTGATCAGCGGCACGATTATACCAGCCAGATATCAGGAATGAGCGTTCCTATGAATACTTGTTCCCAGTAATTGTCCTTAATATCGTGCCGTGTAACAGGGGCTCAGAGATTTCCTGGTAAAAAAATATTTTTAATACATTCCTGCAGCATGGGCCTGAAACAGAAGATTCATACTTTCCTGCTCCCGTGGTCTCCATCTTCTAGTTCCGGCGCTGTTTACACCTGGTTGGCTATGGAAATAGTCACCTGTACCTCTCCAGCCAATGAATGGCTTCAGTGGTGATGTGCCCACAAAAAGCGTGTCACCACTAAAGTCAATAATTTGCTGGAGAGGTGCTCCGGGACAGGAAGATGGAGATAGCGAAGTCAGCACGGAGCAGGAAAGTAGGAATCTTCTGTATCATGGCCATGCTGCAGGAACTGGTTAAAAATCATTTAAACTCAGAAACTCCTTTAAGTGGCGGCATTTCCTTCCTGCCTCCTATTCACAAATGAGCGCTTTCCTTCACTGCGTTCACTGGTTAATACAACCTACTGCACCCCCAGATAAACTGTAGGTGCCTTGCAATAGCCAGTAAGCACTTTCCCTGAAGGCTCACGCACACGGCCATTGTTTTAGTCAGCATCTGAGCCATATTTTTTTGTGGATTGGATGTGGAACCATTCATTTCAATGGGGCCGCAAAAGATGCAGACAGCACCCTTAATCCGTTCTGCAAAATGCAGAACACACATGGCTGGTGTCCTGCGGACCAAAAGAAAAGGTACGGTCGTGTGTATGAGGCCCTACTAGCCAGGAAAGCACTTGTTGGTTAACCCTTTAATGATCAGGCCTGAAAAGGCCTTAATGATCAGTCACTTTTTTGTGATTTAGCACACATGGTTCGAACATTTGTAACTTTTTTATTTGTTGGACTACCAAAATAACTTTTGCAACTTTTTATTACATAACACAGGGCTTTTTAATATATATATTTTTTTTTTTATTAGGGGGAAACTGTACAATTTTTTTTTTAAGTAATTTTTTTCAAACTATAGCTCATTATTTTAATATGCAAATTATTATAATTAGTTCCCTATATGTGTTGGATCATTTTATTATACAATATGTATAGTTTTACCTGAATGGGGTGATAATTGTAATGGTTTTGGTTGGTGTGGATGTTTTTTTCTTTTATGGATTTTACTATTTTTTCTTTTTTTAACTAATTTTTTAAATATATTTCTGCTATAAAAAGACCTTTAGGGACACTGACTTTTTATTTTGCACACTTTCCTTTTATTTGTATTTTATTTATTTTGTATCTTTTAATTTTTTAATTAATTTTTTATCATCACTTTATTATTTATTTTTAAAATATATTTTTGCCACATAATATGACAGTAAACAATTTTATTTTGCACTTTTTCCTTTTTATAGTTTTATTTTACTTGCATTTTATTTATTTATTTATTTTACCTCTTTTTGCTAAAATTTTCTTTTCTTTTTAATATATTTTTGTAGCACTGGGGGACCTCTGGGGGACACTGACTAGTTTTATTTTTTATTTCACACTTTTTTTCCCTTTTATTTGTATTTTTTTTATTGTGTTTTCAATGTTTTTGTTTTTTTACTTTTAATATATATATTTGCCACTTAAGTTGTCCCCAAAAAGTCCATCAAAGACCTTTGGGGACACAGACTTTTTTTTGCAATATTTCCACTGTAACTGGAGCATCCAAAGGAGCCCCAGTTACAGGGAAAACCAGCGTGCTGAGGAGGGCTTTGTACAGGGCAGAGCTGGTGAGGCTCTGCAGTCTACTGCCCCTGACACCCGGCGATCACGTGATCGCCAGGTCTAAACTGCTCAGCGTGCCGATTACCTGTATGAGGAGAAGGCAGAAGCACTGATACACTGCTTCTGCCTTCTCCTCGGGTCTCGTGCTGTCTCTGACAGCCGGTGACCTCTTTTGCTCCTGCTACAGTGCAGGTGCAGGAGCTGTAATCCTGCAATTGTACGGCGCTCCGGGCAGAAACACAGCTGATCACATGATCTGGTCTATGGGGACCTAATTTTTTCTCCCTAAGATTTAGCCGTCGCACGAGTCGAATGAGCTTTTGTAGGCTTAGGTACCTCAAGAACCTTCTACTCATAACAAAAGTGATAGCCTCCTTATCCATTTGGACAAGGAGGCTTTTGTCAGCTTTTCCCCTTTTTGTTTTTCCTGAATAAGAAACAAACAGGTGGTCCGTCTTCCTGAACACATTTGTTCTTTGGACATATATCTCTAAGGCTCTGCCCACGTCCAGTGAGTGAAGTCTACTTTCTTCCTCTGAAGACAGATCCGGGGAAAAAAAAAAAGTGGTAACTCAATATGCTGATTTAGATTAACAAAAGATGGAACCTTAGACTGAAAAGCTGGCAAAGTCCTTTGTAAGACCTTGTCTTGAAGAAAAATTAAGTAAGTTTCGGCACATGCTAGGGCCTGTATCTCACTCACCCGTTTGGCCTAAGTGATTGCTACTAAGCAACAGACTTTCATGGACACAAACTTTAAACCTGACACCTGCAGTGGTTCAAAAGGAACATTGCATAGTTGATCCAGAACCAAACAAAGGTCGGAATCGGGTCGATGACCTGAGGTCTGATTCTTCGAACTGCTTTAACAAATCTTTGTATTAGCGAGCCGCTAATAATTGTTTGCCTAACGAAGCCGATAAGGCTGATATATGTACCTAATCGTACCCGGCTTTAGGCCTTTGTCAAACCCTTGCTGCAGGAAGTTCAGGATATCGTAAATTGTAGAAGAATGGGAAGATACTCCATTTCTTCCACACCAAAGATCGAACCTTCTTGACTCTGAGGTACACTCTATTTGTTGTGTGTGCTCTGGATTGTAATAGGGTTCTTATTACCGTATCTGATAAGCCCTGTCCTGTTAAAAGGGGGCAGTCAACATCCAGGCCGTCAATTGCAGTTGGTATAGATCTGGACAACATCTGCCGTCCTGAGTTACCAGGTGTGGAATCTGTGGGAGTCTCCAGAAGGTGTTCCTGCTCATCAGCATTAGCGGGGTAAACCATGCCCTTTTGGGCCAGTACGGACATATTAGGATCATCGAGACCTGGTCCTCTTTGATCTCCTGTAAGACCTTTGGGATCATAGGAATGGGTGGAAATATGTAGGCCAGCCTGAAGTCCCAAGGGACTGAAAGGGCATCTAGGGCCCAAGGGTTGTCTTCCCTGAACAAGGAGCAGCACAGGGGCACTTTTGCATTGGCTTGGGTAGCCATTAAATCTACCTGAGGGTCGACCCCACCGCATTGTGAGTTGAAGGAGATTCTCCAGGTCCAATGACCATTCCCCTGGGAGGGGTAAGTCGCGGCTTAGACTGTCTGTGACAGCATTCCTTCTTCCTGTGATGTGTATAGCTGACAGTTGTTGAATATTGGCTTCCACCCATACAAAGATCCGCTCCACCTCTTTGAGGAGGGATAAGGATCTGGTATCCCCCTGGCGATTTAAATATGCAACGGTGGTCATGTTGTTCAAATTTCCCCTTTGGCTCGTACCTGGACCAAGGGATGGAACTGTGTTAGGACATTGTATACTGCTCTCATCTCTCTAAGATTTGAGGATAATAATCTTTCCATTGGGGACCAGGTTCCTTTCGCTCTCTAGCCCCTCATGTGGGTACCCCATCCTGTAGCCGAAGCATCGGTAGCGACCTCGGTCCATCTGGGAAGGGCAAACTTCCTGCCATTGTTTAGAGCCATCCACCTCCTCAGGGAGTCTCTCGTCTCTTTGGAGACTACTGTCATACAATCTAGAAAATTGAGGTCTCGATCCCACTTCTGCAGAATTTCCCATTGTAAGCATCTTGTGTGCCAATTCGCCCACGGAATTGCCTGGCCGGCAGCAGTCATAGGACCCAGTGTCTTCATCATCTGACGAAGGGATACAGGTCCGACCTGCCTCAGGAGCTGTACATTCTGGACACCAAACAGATGACATCTTTGCTGGAAGGGAGACAGTCAACTCTTTGGTGTCCAAAAATGAATCCCAGGAACTACTTCTGCTATGATTAGATAATACTGGATTTCTGTCTGTTGACTATCCAGCCTAAAGCCTGAAACCATCACTGCCACCACCTTTGGGAATGTTAATGGGGCTGATGAAATCCCGTATGGGAGTGCCGTGAATTGCAGATGATACAGCTGTTTCTGCAGACAAACTGCTATGCGCAGGAACGTCCGATGTTTTTTGTAAATTGGAATGTGTAGATAAACATTTTTTAAATCCATTGTAGCGAGGTAATCTCCTGGTTCCAGCAGATTTAGAACTGACTGAACCGTTTCCATACGGACCCTTTTCTTTCATATGAACCTGTTTAGATACCTCAGATCCACAATAATCCTCCACCTCACCTGAGATTTTGGGACTAGGAATACCCTTGAATATACACCCTGAAAGATCTCTCCTTCTGACGATACCGCCTCTTGCCGCAGATGTCTCTCCTATCTCTGATCTTCTGCGCTCCGTGCCTCTATTAGATGAACGAAAGAAAGAATACCACCTCTTTTTAGCACCATAAGGAAGGGACTTCCCTTTTTTATCTGACAGATTCTCCATGAACGAGTCCAGCTCTGGTCAGAAGAACCTATTCGGACGAAATTCCATTGCACAGAGTGTATTCTTTGAGTGGACATCTGCCCCCCAAGGTTTTATCTAGAAAGATCTTCTACCCGCCATAGATAACGCCACGGACAGGGCTGCAAATCTGGCCTGCTGCACTGAGACATCACAGAGGAAATTCAAAGCCAGAGCGACCTTCTTAAAAGATAATAATATATCATCTCTTGGTACACATTTATCTATGTCTTCCTCCATCTGGAGAAGCCATGCACGGAGGTTTTTAGAAACCGTATAAGAAGATAGAGCTGCCTTCGCCTGGCCTGAGGCTGAAAGGTAACTTCTGCGCAAAGCATTATCCAACCTTCTATCCATCGGATCTGCAAAATTAGACCCATCCTCACTAGGACCAAAGTGTGTCTAAATAATTTTGATGTGGCAACATCTACTTTAGGGGGTTCTCCCCACTGTTTTTCCTCTTCTTGCTCCGTCCTACACATGGTTTTTAAACCTCTTATTAAATATTGGTCCCTTATCTGGCGTCTTTAACTTATTGACCATAAGCCTCTTCACCATAGGGTCTACTTTAAAGGCTCTGGACTTTTTAGAGAAACCGTCGTCCCCCATTATCTCAGCCTGTAATACGGCCCCGGGCTCCAAAGATTTAAATAACCTTGACATTTTCTGCAATGCAGCAATTAATGGCACATGGAGAGATAAAAGGCGCTCATAGGGTGATATCGTCAGAGCTGGTTAGATAAGTTAAATGTGTGGTGTTGCTCACCTATTCGGGTTGTGTTAATTGGACACAACCCCAGTGCAGGTGTACAGTGAGGATGACCAGAATGCGATTGTTGGTGCAGCCTAGGCTTTGTCCGGGGCCTTGTGGCGGTGGCCAGTCCACCAGTTTGGCTCGAAAAGGAGTTGAGGAAAGCGTAAGAGCTAGCAGATCAGACGCAGGACTGCCAGGGGCGCACTCAAACAATCAGATGATGTAGTTCAGGTTGACTTTATTAATTAGACGACGCGTTTCGGGGTAACATACCCCTTTCTCAAGTCTTAAAATTTGTTTCGTTCTTACACCACGGTCTGGGGATTGTAGGGCCTTTGTTCGATCTTTGAGAACGGGTCAGCAAGTGCTGACACGGCAGCTCAATGTTCAAGCACGTGGAGAAGACGCCAGGAGTCGGCGTCTTCTCCATGTGCTGAACATTGAGCGGCCGTGTCGGCACTGCTGACCGTTCTCAAAGATCGAACAGGCTACATCCCAGACCGTGGTGTAAGAACGAAACAAATTTTAAGACTTGAGAAAGGGGTATGTTACCCCGAAACGCGTCGTCTAATTAATAAAGTCAACCTGAACTACATCATCTGATTTTCTGCAATGGAGATAGATTCAGTTCCTAATCACTATCTTCCGATTCAGAAGTCTATCTCATCTATGACCTTGTCATGTCAGATTCCCTGGGGGATGAATATATATTCTTTCAGAAATAGCCCAAACGCCAGTGGCAAGGGATCGTCTACCCGCCGAGCCATTGGGATCTTGGAACATCTTTTTTTTTTTATTAAACTTAAACTACACACACGTCCCATCCGTATTGCTGAGCACTGACAGGGCGGGCATAGGGAGGACTCGAACCCAGCCGTCAGCTCAGCCCAAATGCCAATGGCAAGCGGCTTCATTATCTTTAGCTGGTGATTGTTTGAATTGTTTAAATGCATCATGGACAAAGTCCTTCATCCACAACAATACATCCTTATTGGATAAGGGCTGATTCTCCACAGGAAAGTCGTTTGCTCTGCAGTCTGAGCCGAAATAGAACTCTCTGCTATCCGGCAAGAGGGTGTTACATGATCTGCAGGACATGTGTTTCCGTTTCCCAACAGACTTCCATGTGGAGGAGCTTCTGTCTTCAGAACCCTGAGACATCTATAAAAGAGCAGAGTAAAGCATGGAGTTTGTATTTTTTTTTTAGAACCAAGGTTTCACAGTCACACTCCAAAGCTGGTACTTGCCAGTCCCTAAGCTGTGCATCCCCTGCGATCTGACGAGTCACAGGTACATTCAGCCCAGAATAACAGTCTATCCTGCTTTATTGTACTAGAGACTTAACGGATAACCCCACAAGTGAGAGATCTGACTAACAACCTCCACCTATAGAAGGAGCACCTACAGTCTAAACCTCACTGTGCCCATTCATTTATTTTTTGTTTGTTTTTGAGAAGCTTCTAAGGAATAAACATAAGAAAACTACAAATGGAACAGAGAAAGATTGCCTTTCTCTCTATTCCCTCTCCTTCTTACCCAGGAGAGCGCAACATACTGGCAGGTGTAATTTGAGAAGATTACATAGAATCCAGCACCTGCAATATCCACTAGAAACCAAAAGAGGACATAGATATTAAATACGCAGGAAGCCTAACACCTCTAGGATGCAGAAGCGTCTCTTACCTTCCCGGGAGTTCAGGAGCGCACTGCAGAGCGACGTGGAAGATGGGCGCCACCATGTTTTTATCCCTCCCTGCGTAGTGGCGCATGCGTGGAGACCCACGCATGCAGCACCAGCCGAGAGGAGGTGGAACCTCCAGAGGGAAGCGCCACTACCACCACCGGAGGTAAAGAAAATGAACCCTACTGCCACAGGAAGGCAGCAACGAAACTAGCTTCATAGGCATCACAATAGCATTTGGTAAATTTTAAAGCAAAGAATGACAATCACAATGCACAGCACTATGACTAATATAGTAGCTGAACCCCAGCCCTTAACTCTGAGGCAATAGCTATAAAGGGCACAGACCTAGGGAGTAAATATGAAGTTAATAATCAAAAAAATATACTTCCAAACACCTCCGCCTTCTTCATAGAAGGAGGCTATCCAGGAAGGACAGAAAAAAACACAGTGGGAGGTTCTAAGCTAGGGAGTAATATAGGATCTGCTATTAATGGATTAATTGATATCTCCTGTCCTATGTTTCAGGAGGATTTGAAATCCCCATGGGTGCTGCTGCTGAAGGACGACGAGGAATGGTGTGACTGCCACTTAATAACAATAATAAAAAACCAGTAACATATTGCGAGAGCCCTTAGCAGTACCCTGTCTGGTTTGTCTCCTGGACCTGATTCTGTGGGTTACATCTTAGTATTGTATTTAATATTAACATAAAACCATATGATAAATTTTATGAATTTAGGAATAAACACTAATACATTAAAAAACAGAGACAGGGCCAGTAACATTTCAGTACTTTGCATCTTCAATATCCTTAGCATATAAGGTATATTCTGCATATTCAGCCTCTCAACTATTTCTGATTTTTGGTGAGCCATCCAATATTGCGCAAAAGGTTTTGGCAGGTATGGGAAAAATGCTGCAAATTAAGGATGCTTTCAAAAATAGAAGTGTTAATAGTTTATTTTATCAATTAACAAATGTGGAGTGAATGATCATGAAAGAAATTTAAATCTATTTAATATCACCCTTCAAAGCAGCATTAACTTTTCTATTATTATTATTATTTACTTGAAAGCGCCATTAATTCTATGGTGCTTTACTTTAAGAGAAGGTTACACATACATAATATAAAATATGCAAATATGATAAACATGAAGCTATTAACAAACTGGTACAGAGGGTGAGAGGACCCTGCCAGCGAGAACTTGCAGTCTACAAGGTACACGGTATCTTCTACGTATACTTGCACACAGTTTTTGAAGGAACTCATCAGGGAGGTTGTTCCAAACATCTTGGAGAACTAACCACTGATTTTCTGTGGATGTAGACTTGCTCAAATCAATCTGTCTCTTCATTGTATCCCAGACAGACTTGATGATGTTGAGATCAGGGCTCTGTGGGGGCCATGTCATCACTTCCAGGACTCCTTCTTCTGCTTTACACTGAAGATAGTTCTTAACAATTCTGGAGCATTTATTCTTATGTCTGTATTAATAGTATTATTTATTATTAGAGCGCCATTCATTCCATAGCGCTGTACATATAATAAGCGGTGCACATACATAATACAGGCAATTGCATTAATTAATAAAGGAATGGCACAACAAAGAGTCATAAGACTAGATGCTCCAGAATTGTTATTACATGGGGAATGCATAAAGATATTAAAACAGGCATGCCAGGAGAGGTGACAGGTCCTCTTTAATAAAACGCCGTTGTCCTGCTATAAATTTGAATTAAACTGCACTTCAGTTTTTGAAAGCATTCTTACTTTTCTTACTTTGCCGCATTTTCCCACACTTGTCTATAACTTTTGCACAGCACAATATTTATATATATATATAACTACATTGTGAGCCCTACTGTAGAGAGGGCTTGTGAGTGACTACAATCTGTAATCAGTAGTGCGGTATAAGTTGGTACTACATAAGGGCAGTCATCAGCAAGGCTACCTTGTTAGTACGGGTTACTACTTTGCAGTTCAGATAGCATGTGTTCTCGTGTAGAGCTCTCCGTTGAGCAGTGCCAGTTTCATTCCTATTATCGGCACGTCCAAACAAGACTGTTCTAGGGCTCGTATTCATTTTGCTTTACAGCTGCTGTTCCGTGTCACATAAGCCTCGAATAAACTCAGTGACAGGAAGGCAGGCCCTTGACATAAAAGAGACACTTTCTCTGCACCTGAGCGGATCATGTCCATGCTTCTTTACTCTCAATCACTCAGCATTCATGATAAACCAAGTATATAAAAAATATAATTATTAATACATTTTTAATATATATTTCATTTCCTTTTGGCTTAAATGAGCAACAAAGACACTTTTTTCGTATATGTTACGGAGTATAAATTAGAGGATTATTTGCACACAGTTAAGTAATCTCTTTAAAGGAAATCTGTCACCAGCAACCTCTTTGTCAAACTGTTTGCATAGACACATAGCTGGAGTTAACCTTATTAAAACACAGTTTTTCTTGTGTTGATCTGAGGCTCGGTACCCGAGTTATGATACTTTTTCTTAATATGCAAATGAGGCCTTTGGTGCAAAGAGGGCATGATGTTGCACGCAAGCGCCACTCCTTTCTGTGGTCAGCCCTTCCCTTAATGCTTTGCTACTGCCTGTCCTTGTCAAACAAAGCAACCAAGTAGGGGTTGGCCACAGATAGGGCAGAGCTTGTGTGTAACATTACACCCTCATTGCACCAAAGGACTATTTTGCATATTAAGAAAAACTATCATAACTTGGGTACTGAGCCTTAGAGCAACAAAATAAAAACTGAGTTTTAACCCCTTAAGGACCCTGCCATATTTCACCTTAAGGACCAGTCCATTTTTAGCAAATCTGACCAGTGTCACTTTATGTGGTGATAATTTTAAAACGCTTTTACTTATCCAGGCCATTTTGAGACTGTTTGGCAGGGCACAGAAGGAAAGGAACGCCATATGGTTTTCGGAGGACAGATTTTACCGGGATAATTTTAAGCTGCCATGTCACATTTGAAGACCCCCTGATGCACCCCTAAAGTAGAAACTCCAAAATAGTGACCCCATTTTGGAAACTACAGGATAAGGTGGCAGTTTTGTTGGTACTATTTTAGGGTACATATGATCTTTGGTTGTTCTACACTTTTTGTGAGGCAAGGTAAGAAAAAATAGCTGTTTTGGCACCGTTTTTATTTTTTGTTATTTACAATATTCCTCTGACAGGTTAGATCATGTATCCAAAAAAGAAAGAGATGGAGACAGCACTTCCAACCTTGGTGGTTTATTCCGGATGCAACGTTTTGGCTTAACAGCAGCCTTTCTCAAGCCTTTTTTTTTTTTCAACCTTGGTGGTTTATTCCGGATGCAACGTTTCGGCTTAACAGCAGCCTTTCTCAAGCATACATATAACCTATTTAACATATTTATACTGTGAGTGAGGTGTGTTACACCTTAGTGACCACTTCCTGTGAGACCCCTCCCCCAAGAAGTGGGGAGCAGTATACAAAAATCGTTATAGTAACAAGCAATTACATCATATGTTCAATAAATGCAGATAAGTACCTTACAAGATGTGCCAAGTGTCCCCTGAAAATGAAAAGCATTAAGTAGTGTACGCATCTAGTTTGGAACGCATGTGCGTTCCACCTGTATACTTCCGCCTATTGAGGCGCCTTAATTTACCGCATGTATGTGGAACGCAGTATGCGGTCCACTATCGGCTACCGATGCGTCACTTCCGGCGTGTGGAATACAATGCGGTCCACCGCTGGTTGTGCTAAGTGACACTTCTGGTTCAGCCTGCGCTACACAGCAGCGCTTCACTGGGTCATATGTCGGACTGGCATATGGTGATGATAAGTAAAAAGATGTGATTCGCATTAAAGGGGAAAAAAAGGACATAACCAAGTATGTAATACAACCTAGAGGGGGCTGTGTATGATTGAATAACAAAGTCTATCTACAATCTGCAGTGTAGACAAACTGTTTCATTATAAAGCCTACCCTATAGATAGGTTATGGCACATTGTACAGTCTGTTACATGAACAAAACATATAATTTCTTACCCAACCCATATAGCCCTGAAAAGAAGGGGGTGCTTAAGGATTGTGAAAAAGAGTCTGTGTGGTCCCTGAATGTAACCTAGAAATAAGAACATAAAAACAAGTTATTGCACAGAGAATGTTACTTGATAGTATTTCAATTAAGGCCAGACCTATAAGAAAGGGGTTAGTGCATAATCAATATTCAGTCCCTTCGGAGCCAATGTATCTAGTTCATGGATCCATTGTAGTTCACGACGTTTCAAAAGGCGTTCCCTATCTCCTCCTCTTCTTGGTTTAGGTATATGGTCAATGATTCTGAATTTCATTTGGCTGATATTGTGTTTAAACTCAATGAAGTGTTTAGGTACAGGCTGTTCAATGTTCATTTTTGGATCCTGGACTTGTGTGTATTCAGCCTTTCTCTGCACTCCATGGTGGTCTCCCCCACATAAAGGAGACCACATGGACATTGTAGAGTGTAGACCACAAAGGTAGATTGACACGTGAGAAAGTGTTTAATCTCATATCGTTTACCCGTGCGTGGGTGAGAAAAATTGGCTCCCTTGAGCATAGCATTGCAATTGCTGCAATTAAGGCAAGGATAACACCCCATCTTACGAGGTGCGAAATAAGTCTGAGTAGGTTTTTTGGTGTCCGAGCCTATATCTGACCTGATAAGATGGTCTCTTAAGTTCTTTTGTCTCTTGTACGCCATCATGGGTGGTTCCTTAAAGATTTCTACCTTGGGGTGTCCTCTCTGTATGATATCCCAGTTGCTCCGGATAATGTTTCCTATCTCTTTGCTGAAATTGTTGAACGTGTTAACAAAAGGAATTCTGGTGGTGGCCTTGCTGGGTTTTTTCTTTAGTAAGTCACCTCTTGGTATCTTTTTAATCTTATCTGCTTGTTCATGCAGAATAGAGGTTGGGTAGCCTCTTTTTGAGAATTTCGCCTCCATTTCCCTTGTCCTTTGCTCACATAGGCTTTCACCCTCGACTATCCTCCTCACTCTCAACAACTGTGATCTGGGAAGTGTCTCAATCATTTTGTCAAATTTCAATAGGTTGTTCCTATCCGTGGATTTAACGAATAGATCCGTGCTCAAAGTGTTCTCGTTGGTCTTCATGACCAGTACATCCAGGAATTGAAGTTCTGTTTTTGAATGAACCATAGTGAATTGTAAATCCGAATTGGCACTATTTATGATTCCATTGCCCTCCCAAGTGGTAAACACATCATCGATATATCTAAACCAACAGCCTGTGTGTGTAAAAAGGCTGTCTGGATAAATGTTTTTTTCTTCAAAATCGTTCATGTATATATTTGCATACGTCGGTGCGACGTTCGAACCCATCGCGGTTCCCCGTCGCTGCATATAGTATTTGTCACCACATAGAAAGTAATTTTTGGTGAGAACAATTTCTAGAAGTTGTAGTAGAAAGTTGATGAGGTTTGGTGGATATGTCGAGTGGTCTAATGCATTCTTGACAGCTTGTATGCCTTTTTGGTGTGAGATCGATGTGTATAGACTTACAACGTCAAAGGAGACTAGAGTGGTTGTCTCAGTAATTCTCAAATTTTGTAGTTTATTTAGAAAGTCTGTTGTATCTTGTACATAGGATTTGGTGTTTGTGGCGAATTCTCTAAGCATTTTGTCCAGAAATATTGCCAAGGGAGATAAAAGGGAGTCATTTGCTGATATTATGGGGCGCCCTGGGGGGTCTTGTAACCGTTTATGGATCTTGGGTAAGCAATATATCACTGGGGTTACTGGATGCTTTATTGTGAGGAATTCAAACAAATCCTGATCTATTGTCTCATTATCAAGTGCATCCTGTAGTACTTTTTGGATTTCTTTTTTAATTGTAAATTTCGGGTCATTTTGTAGAGGGTCATAGACTTCCCTGTCCTGTAGTTGTCGATTTAATTCATTGAGGTAGTCCCTGGTGTTTTGGATAACTACCGCTCCTCCCTTATCCGCTGTTTTAATTGTGATGTCCTTATTTTGTTTTAAGTTTAGGAGTGCCTTTCTTTCCTCCCTAGATATGTTCATATCCTTGATCCTCTTCTGTTGTTTGAATGACGTCTCTTGTTTTAATTTGTCAATCTGTTCTGTCACAATTTTTATGTAAGCCTCTATACTATGGTCCAATGTGGGTGGATTAAAGATGCTTCTTTTCTTAAGGCCACAATCTTTAAGTCTGATTAATTGTGTTTCAGTATTGTCATTTGTTATCTTTGAATCTGGTAATGTCTTTTTTTCAAAGAAGGTTTTTATTCTTAGTGTGCGAAAAAAAAAATTGAGTTCAATGTCCAGATTAAACCAATTCATTTGTGCATAAGGAACAAATGACATACCTTTATTCAGTAGGGACATCTCAGCAGCGGATAATGTCTGTGAGGAGATGTTAACCACTAGGTTCTCCTTTTCTCCCTCGCTGGGTATCGACGATGTGGTGGTTTCTTCTGATTGACTGTTGAGGTGCTTGCGATGTTTCCGGCCCCCTCTTCTCCATGGACAGTGTCTCCTGTGGCTGTCGTCTTTACTTCTGGTCCTAAAAAAGACATTGTGTCCGAAGAGTCCGAATCTCCTGTTGCTGACCCTCTTCTTTTTGGTCCTTTCCTGAATGGGCGTCTTCTGTATTGTTGCTCTTTCTGTTGTTGCCAGCGATATATATTGCTCTTTGTATAATCTTCTGAGTCCCGGTACCATTTTTGCCTCTTTGTTTCCTCCGTCTCTATACGGTGTTTGGTGAGATGAGGTTGTACTTTGTCTTTCAATCCCTGAAAGTCAACAGATGAAATGCTGCTAGTGAGTTGAGTGAGTCTCCAATTCATGGATTTTTGAGATACAATTTTGTATCTCCTTCTGTAGGAATTCGATATTTAGTAGTATCAAGTCAAAGGAGTATTTATTGGAGATTTGCTCAAAGCGGGTGCAGAACTCCGCGTTTTCTGGAAACAGAGTCGGACGTAGCCGTGACCTTAGGCCCCTTGGGATACGCTGGGTTTTGTGGTATTCAATCAAAGTGTCCTTATGTAGTTGTAGAGATATTAGGTGCTTGGATTCAGCCTCCCATTTTCTTTCCAAAAATTCTTTGGACGGACTAGATAAAAAGGTAATGTTATTTTCATCTGTACCTATTATCCTCTGTGCATCTTCGGCTGTATATGCAAATGTTCCGGATGTGGATTTGTTATTCATTTCAATTGGAGTGAATAGTCCTAGGGTGCCCGTATATTTTCCACCGCTGTATGAAAATTCTTACCGGTATACTACACACCTATAGTTAAATTCCATGTGGGTGCACGCTCTCCCGGGATGGTGGATAACTCCCAAAAAATAGATGAATCCAAAAAAGAAAGAGATGGTTAAGCTGAAACGTTGCATCCGGAATAAACCACCAAGGTTGGAAGTGCTGTCTCCATCTCTTTCTTTTTTGGATTCATCTATTTTTGGGAGTTATCCACCATCCCGGGAGAACGTGCACCCACATGGAATTAAACTATAGGTGTGCTGTATACCGGTAAGAATTTTCAGGTTAGATCATGTGATATTTTTATAGAGCAGGTTGTTACGGACGTGACAATACCAAATATGTATACTTTTATTTTGAAAAAATTGATTTTTTTTAGTGTCTCCATATTCTGAAAGCCATAGTTTTTTTTTTGGGTGACTATCTTATGTAGTGGTGCATTCTTTTCACTATTAGATGACAGTTTGATTGGTACTATTTTAGGGATGCTTTTTGTGATGTAAGGTGACAAAAAATGGCTTTTTTCACACACTTTTTATTTTAATATTTTTACGGTGTTCACCTGAGGGGTTAGGTCATGTAATATTTGTATAGAGCTGGTTGATACGGACGCGGCGATACCTCATATGTCTACTTTTATTTTTTTGCCTATTTTTTTACAATTTTTTTTACTTTATTTTGGGAAAAGGATGCTTTTTTTTTTTTTTTTTACTTGAAACTTTTAATTTTCAGGGAAAACTTTATTTTTTAACTTTTTTTTTCACTTTATTTTTTGTCCCACTCTGGGACTTCAACTTTTTGGGGTCTGATCCCCTTTACAATGCATTACAATACTTCTGTATTGTGATGCATTGGCTGTAAGTGTATTACACAGTGTAATACACTTACAGTTTCCTGCCTGTGAGATCCAGGGGGCTGGATCTCACAGGCTCTCCCGGAAGGCAGCCACGATGCCTAAGGAAGGCATTGGGCTGCCTTCCCTGCCATCGGGTCCCCATCAGAGCAGGGCGGGGACCCGATGGCCACCCCACACACGTCTGTAGACGCGCGTGCCTTAGTCAGCGCTTACCGCGGCCATGCAGGCGTTAATGCGTCGGCATCGGTGATTTCACCGATGCCGGCGCATACAGTAGGGGTCCGGCTATCAGTGACTGATGGCCCCCTGCCGCTGATCGAGCGGACGCAACTCCTGCAACCGCCCGATCACTATAATTTATATGTATGTCACTGATCCTTAAGTCATGTCCAGAGATAACGTATATGTACGTCATGGGTCCTTAAGGGGCTAATCAGGTGAACCACAGCTATGTATCATGCAAATAGTTAAAGATTCCCTTTAAGTGCCCTTTTAATGAAAGAAAGCCTCTGTAAAGGATTAAGCTAGTGGGTTGCAAAGCTAGTTTCACATCTGCGGCAGCAACTGGAAGGACCGCTGGCACCAATAACTATATATTGGTACTGTGTAGATCTGTCCAGAATCCGGAAAAAATGCAGAGAATTGGCCGGACAGAGATTGCTGCGGTTTGTGTCCGGCCGATTCCTGGCAATCCCTTACGGAACTGGTAGCCAGATCACCCTGGAACCTATACAACTGCCTATACTAGTAGACAGGTGTGTATCCTCCATGTGAGGATAGCCATAGCTGTCAGCTGCTCTTAGTCAGTCTGACAGACTACAGCTCACAATACTTTCCCCCCTTCTCCACAACTCTCATCCTCTACTCCCGCAGCATATTGTGGTGGGTTGCTGGTTACTTAGTCATAGATTCCTGGACCTAAATAGTTTTGCCCAGCAGTTAACGCAACAACTCCATCAGTTATGCACATCCATCTCAGCTCTATATAGAGCCAGGGAGAGTGAGCGTTTTTCAGCAGACACCTCTGGTGCCGCTTATCTCAAGGATAGGAAATAATAGGATCAGCATATCTCCCTCCAACATACACATTTGAACACCAGCCTGTGTTTAACTAGCACAAACCAATTTAGCCCCTAAGCAGGACTGATGTTCCAGGACTAGGAGGTCAAACAAATGAATGACCAAATGGTGGTGGCAGTTTGCAGCCTGTTTGTGCAGTTGATAATGTTAGGGATTGTATGAATACAGCTGTTTGCATCTTCCAACTAAGGTCCTCATACAAATTAGGCTGGAGCTAGATGGCAATGTGTTATGCAAAGCAAGTCTCAGAACAGTTGATAGCAAGCTGCATGGTGCACACAATTTGCATTGTGGTGACAGCAAAGTGATATGTGACGTGTGACCTGTGATCAAAAATCCGACAGTGTTGGATTTTCCACGATTTTTGTGTTGCAGTCACAGCTTGTGCATGTTGCACTGCAAGACTATTAACAATCATTAGATACAATGCATCAGATGTCACGAGTCGTTTGTCGCCGTGTAGCCCCAGCCTAGTCTATTATTGTCCAAATCTGCTAAAACTACATCAGATTTTCACACCAGTCCTAAAATTAGATATAGATGACCAGATCAAATAAATGAGTCAAATAAATAGATTTGGTCATTTATTTATTTATTGAGGAAAATGATCTAATATCCCATGTCTGTGAGTGGCAAAAGTACAGTGCCTTGAAAAAGTATTCATACCCCTTGAACTTATCCATATTTTTTCGTGTTACACCCACAAACTTAAATGTATTTTATTGGGATGTTAATTGTCACACCAAGCCAAAGTAGAAAATATGTGTGAAATGAAAAGAAAATGATACATGGTTTTAAAAAATTTTAACAAATAAAAAACTGAAAAGTGTGGCGTGCATTACTATTCAACCCTCTGTACTCTGATTCACCTAAATAAAATCCAGTGTGAGCCATTGCCTTCAGAAGTCACCTAATAATATATAGAGTTTATCTGTGTGTAATTTATTCTCAGTATAACTACAGAATATTTGTGAAGGCCTCAGAGGTTCGTTAGAGAACATCAGTGATTAAACAGCATAATGAAAACCAAGGAACACACCAGACAGGTCAGGGATAAAGCTGTGAAGTATAATGCAGGGTTAGGTTATAAAAATTATTGCAAACTCTGAACATCTCACAGAGCCCTGTTCAATCCATCATTCGAAAATGGAAGGAGTATGGCACAACTGCAAACCTACCAAGACATGGCTGTCCACCTAAACTGACAGCCCGTGCACTAATTAGAGAAGCAGCCAATAGGCCCCATGGTCACTCTGGAGGAGCTGCAAAGATCCACAGCTCAGGTGGGAGAATCTGTCCACAGGACAACTATTAGTCATGTGCTCCACAAAGCTCGCTTTTATGAAACAGTGGCAAAAAAAAAGCCATTTCTAAAAGAAAGCCATAAGAAGCCCCATTTGTAGTTTGCCACAAGCCATGTAGGGGACACAGAAAACATGTGGAAGAAGGTGCACTGGTCAGAAGAGACCAAAGTTGAACATTTTGGCCTAAATGCAACACACTGTGTGTGGTGGAAAATACTACACATCACCCTGAACACACCATCCCCACCGTGTAACATGGTAGTGGCAGCAGCATAATGCTGCAGGGATGCTTTTCTTCAGCAGGGAAAGGGAAGCTGATCAGAGTTAATGGGAAGATGGATGGAGCTAAATACAGGGCAATCCTGGAGATAAACCTGGTAGATGCTGCAAAAGACTTGCGACTTAAGCGCAGGTTCACCTTCCAGCAAGACAGCGACCCCAAACATTCAGCCAGAGCTTCAATGGAATGGTTTAGCATATTTATGTGTTAGACTCGCCCAGACAAAGTCCAGACCTAAATCCTATTGAGAATCTGTGGCAAGACTTGAAAATTGCTTTTCACAGAAGCTTTCCATCCAATCTGACTGAGCTTGAGCTATTTTGCAAAAAATAATGGGCAAACATTTCAGTCTGACATTTTCCTTGAGAATTTGCTGGTATATTTCAGAATTCATTGTTCCTTCCTTTATGGCAAGCAGTCCTGGCCCAGATGCAGCAAAACTGGATGGAAACATGGTAATACCACCGCCATTTTTCACAGATGGGATGATGAGGTTTTTATGCTGGAATGCAGCGTTTTCCTTTATCCAAACATAACGCTTCTCATTTAAACCAAAAAGTTATATTCTGGTCTAATCCATCCACAAAACATTGTTCTAAAAGTCTTCTGGTTTGTCCACGTGATCTTTAGCAAACTGCAAATGGGCAGCAATGTTCTTTTTGGAGAGCAGCAGCTTTCTCCTTGCAATCCTACCATGTATACTAATGTTGTTCAGTGTCATCCTGAGGGTGGACTCATGAGCATAAACATTAACTAACATGAAAATGCCTTTAGTTGCCTAGAGGTTAACTTGGGTTCTTTTGTGATCTTGCGGACCATTACACACCTTGCTTTTCGCGCGATTGCTGTTGGCCGACCACTTCTGGCGAGAGTAGCAATGATCTCAAATTTCCATCATTTGTACACAATCTGTCTGACTTTGGATTGGTGGAGTCCAAACTTTTTAAATATGGTTTTGTAAACTTTTCCAGCCTGATGAGCATTCTCAAAAATCTCCTTTGTTCATGTCATGATACACTTCTACAAATGTGTTGTGAAGATCAGACTTTGATAGATCCATGTTTTTTAAATATAATAGGTCACCCATACACACCTGATTTTTATCCCATTGATTGAATGCCTGATTATAATTGCAATTATCTGCTAATCCTTAAGGTTCACACACTATTGCCACTCACAGACATGAGATATTGGATCATCTTCCTCAATAGATAAATGACCAAGTCTAATATTTTTGACTCATTTGGTTGATTTGGTTAGCTTTAGCTTTTGGACTTGTATCAAAATCTGATGTAGTTTTCAGTGAAATTTATGGACAAATATAGAAAATTCTGAAGGGTTTACAAATTCTCGAGCACCACTGTACTAATGGCTGCCATTGCATTGCACATAGGGGTTGTCAACTAGCTTTGCACAGGCCACTATATTGGTATGCAGAAATTTATCTCTGTTCCTCCAGCCTTCTGCACTCCCGTCAGGGCTTGTGTACATGAGCGTCTTTTATCCCCATGTTCCCCAAAACAACCCCACTAGTTTTATGGAAGGCTTTTATGTAGACACGCCTAAAATCTCACCGTAGTTCTGCCATTATATTCATGGATCAGGAATTTCAGGATGAACAATAATAAGTCCATACTATACAGTCATGGTGACCACAGCATGGCTCTGGATCCACATGTGGCTCACAGGACTAACTTGGAGAGTGTTGTAGTACCATGGGGAGATAGATGTTCTGTATGACATGCAGATGAGTACTGTTTCTAGTGCATTTGTATGGGGACTGGGGAAGGTAAATTTTCTATGGGCACTAAATAACGGGTATGGTAAGCTCAGAATAGGCAGTTCTATGTAGATGTTATTACTGTTCTGGTACTACTCTTTAGTCTACTTAGCGTGGTGCCACTGTGATGGTACCAAGCATCCCAAGTATAAAGATGGCTTGCCTTGAGTACAGTTTAAAAAGGGCCCGGAACATCAATGGAGCCATTAAGTCCTAGTATTTAGAGAACACAGTATATGGGATAAAGCTGGTCCTAGAGTTGAGGCTAGAAAAAATAGGTAGCAATGGTCTTGTTGTTTCCACATGTAATATTTGCTAGAGCCTGTGGTTCCCTGATTCTGTGAGTTTCATGAACAGTTACTTATGACTCTGCTCCCAAAAGGCAGCTGGCCACCTCGCTCTAAATTCACATGTGGCAGATTTCCTTCAGAATTTTCTGCCACTGAAAATTCATGCCATTCATCTGAATGGGTTGTTTAGGTAGCAAGCACATGGATTTCTGCATGCCTTATTGACACTTAGACAGTCCTTGAAATTTCATAAAAAACCTGCCATGTGTGAATATACCTTAATCATTTCAGGACCAGGCCATTTACCCTTCCTCCTGACCAGTATATTTTCCAATTTTTAAGTACATGTGTCTTTAAAAGCCATAATGTTTCCCATTTGGTTATGTAAATCATGTCTGTGCCTTTTCAGTGATACGTGGAACATTATTTTTTGTCATCTCTATTATAGCATTTTTTTTTACACTGCCCCCCATAAGGTCATAAAAGCTGATTTCTCCTATAACTAGGGTTGACATATTACAGAGGGAATACAGCCCCCAGAGACACAAGGCTGTTCAGCCTCACTGCAGAGATTTTCTGGATCTGCTAAGACCCAGCAACTTGTGCAGATACAAAGACCCTAGTGATCACATGGGCACTAGGATTGGAGCGGGAAGTGGAATGTGACTTCCTGATCTGTGTCTACAGTACTCATCGAGCACTGTGTATACAGCAAAGGAGAAGGAAGGGAGGCCAAAAAATATCCCTGCCTTCTCTATGGGGAGCCTAGCTCTCTCCAACAGTGTTCTCCCTGCTCTCGCAGCTGTATGATCTCAGCGCAGCTGCTAACTCTGCAAGGACATTCATATAATGTCTTTGTAGAGCTAAGTACGGACCTCCTGCATGATTATAGTCAATTGGGTTTGGAAGTGGTTAACGAAGTGCTGCAATGCTATGCACATTCTATTTTTCTGGCTTTACTGTAAAAACTAACAGATCTGTTGCAGAAATTTCTGCAACTGTTTCATTCATGTAATGTTGCATATGTATTGCTCGACAACTATGCCGTAACAGGGCTTCCTTTGAAACTTGGTGAGTTGTGGATCAAGGCAGGTTTAAAAAGGTGTGTATCCATTAGGGAAGACAGATCTTATATCTGAGTGTCCCTATCATGCTACATTCATCTGCCGAATCTATCATAAAGGCAGACAGCATGCTGAGTCCTCTGATGAAGTGTGGAGAAACACATCAGGACAAGATATTTGGACCCTTACAACATTTGTCCAATAGAGTTATAATAGAGGCCAGTTTAGGGTGAGCCACCAAGAGAGTGGGGCTGCCCTTTTGCTTTTCAGGGTAATTTGAGTAATTTGTTGTCTATTCTGGGGACTGTAATTGGATTTCGTCCATGAGTTGTACAGGCCATAATACAGCATCCATAGACGTTTATGGGCCTATAGTGTACGTGCCTATGCCTCCAACTTCACACAGAGGCATATAGGGGGTCATTTATTAAGACCAGCATGTTAGATGCCAGTCTTAATACCCCTTTAACTGGCGGCAGATGCACCAAATTTATGTAGAGGTGCCGGCCTCTACATAACTTTGGTGCATCAACCACCTGTCTAAATTTACCCTTGCTGGCGTAGATTTTGACTATTTTCTATGCTTAAAACAGGCATAGAAAATGATAAACGAGATGGTCCAACCAGCTCGCCACCATCCCTGCCATGCCCCCTTTTTAGAACTGGCGTGATCGGGGAAAAGTCACAGATTGCGGCGCAAATAACCTTTGTGCCACAATCTGCAACAGATATACGCCCAGCAAAATTGGCATATATTTCTCAGTAAATGACCCCTATGGTGTTTTATTTATGCTGGATATAAATGAATTGAAAGATAAAAAATGGTGCCATACTCCACTGGATGCCGTATTATGTACAAATCCTCCCGATATTGTGGTGTCATACGGCAGCACACAGAGTACCTATGATTCCTTAGACTGAGACTGCAGAAACTCCATATACCAGCAGGGCTCTGCCACTCCAAACATAAAGCTTTCTCATAACAACCACTAGGGTTGCTCCTTCTTGTATTTGATGGCTGAAGACAAGCATGAATAACATAGATGACTTGTGGAGTATGTCCATTGGTCCTACCACCACATGGAAATAAAGAAAAAGAAAATACTTAAAATGCTAATCCACATATTGAGCCAACCCTAAGGCTAGGGCTACATGACGACATGTGTCGCACGACATTTTGTCGCGCAACTATTTTTATAACAATAGTCTATGGTGTTGCACTGTGACAGCTGCGACTGCGACACGACAGTAACAAAAAATCCATCCAAGATGGAGGTCGCAGCATGTCGCAGTGCGACACCATAGACTATCATTATAAAAGTTGTCGCGCAACATTGGTGCGACATCAATGTTGCGCGACACATGTTGCAGTGTAGTTGTGGCCTATGTGTCGCGCAACTTATTGTCGCCCAGCACTAGCCTAAGGGTGCTGCCACACGCTCAAGAGTGGATTGAAAAAAGCAGAGAAGAGGTATCTGTCCTTGATACATTCCTTCTATGATCCACACCTGATTCTGGCTTCAAAAACCACTTCAAAAAGCCTGAACGTGTGTGAGCACCTTAACAGGCTTCTTTATCGTGACATACTGGATGAACCATGTGTTTGAAATAAACTAAACCATCATTGACCAGAAACATGCCGATAATCTAAGATTATCCACATAATGTTTTGGCAATCCGGTTGCCAAAAATACACCGGCTATATACTGCCTGTGAAGAATATACCCTTTTTTGCTAAACCGAAAAGAGAAAAATGGAAAAAAATGAAGTGAATTCTATAAACACTTAGTAAACTTTTATTAGATTTTATTTTTAGGTCTGTGCTTTACATTGAGTAGCAATGTGCGCTACTGGCAACTTGTGTAACTCCGTCATTATATCACTTTTTCCACATTTCTCCTGGGGACCTTGAGTCCAGCTGTATTTTGTAACGATGGTGCAGGTTCTTCAGGTGCATGTGTGTTAAAATAGTCCTTTCAAAGCCTAACCCTCTCACCCAAGTGACGTCATAGCACTGAATTCACTGGTATGCTTAGAATAATCGAAATGAGAAATAGGATTATATACTGGCACTGGGCAAATTTGCATAATGTGAAGAAACAGACATCTTGTCAGGGATAAATATTAAAAAGAATTTCCATGTCTAGCCAGCTGCAAATGTTAACTCCTTTTGGATCATGTTTTTTTTTTTTTTTTTACAATTTCTGTATACTTAGGCCGACATCAGAAAATCCCAGCCAAGTATCCAATTTTTTCTTTCTCCTCTTTACGTCCAACGTTATACTCTAATGCTCGATGCGGTGAGCAGATAGGATTCCTCTATGTCCACTACGATGCCAAATTGCTATAAACCATTAAGGCCCCTTTCACACGAGCGTGTCCGGATTAGGACCGGATGCGTTGTGGATGCGTTCAGTGAAAGCATGCGATTTCACAGGCAAAGCCATTCAGTTTTGCCTGCGATTGCGTTCAGTTGTTCAGTTTTTCCACGCGGGTGCAATGCGTTTTGGCGCGCTTTTCACGCTGGCGTGATAAAAACTGAAGGTTTACAAACAACATCTCCTAGCAACCATCAGTAAAGCGCAATGCACCCGCACTTGCTTGCGGATGCAATGCGTTTTTCACGCAGCCCCATTCACTTATATGGGGCTAGGGATGCGTGAAAAACGCAAAATATAGAACATGCTGCGATTTTCACGCAACGCACAAGTGATGCGTAAAAAAAAAAAGCTCATGTACACAGACCCATTGAAATGAATGGGTCAGGATTCAGTGCGGATGCTATGCGTTCACGTCACGCATTGCACCCGCGCGGAAAACTCGCTCGTGTGAAAGGGGCCTAACTCCCTAAGGATGTGACCTAGCTTGGTTCTTAAAGGGGTTGTCTCACCTCCTGTCTTCAGCGCCTTCATTGCGGCCGGCCCGGACTTCCAGTGCTCTGGGGGAGGGATGGTAACATGACTGGCAGCACAGGCCAGCGGCGCTAGAAAACCAGTGACCCTCACACTGAACCTGTGCGTGCATGCTCCCAAGGCTGCTGTTGATTCAATAGGAGCCTTGGTCATCTCAGTGGAACAATAGCATCCTCGGCCCAGTACTGTGGCAGATCCTTTGGACATATGAGGGGGCAGTTCAGATACAGGCAATACAAGGTGGCTGTGGATGGGAGATCCAAGCAAACTGTATTTTTCTATGGCACTATTATGGGTTGGGGAACATCAGGTGAATTGTATAACTTTTAAAAAATCTTTTTGGGGCAACAATGTGAAAAAGTATTTATATGGTGTTCCCTGTGCAGCAATAATAGCATTTTAACTTTACTCTGCGGGTCAGTATAATACCAAGTTTACATATATTTTTATGTTTTACTATTTTTAAAAGACAAAAAGGCTTTTTTTTTTTAAACATTGCTTTGTGCCACTATATTCTGACACTCATAACTTTTTTATTTTTTTGCCAAAGGAGCTATGTGAGGGCTTATTTTACTTCTGTAGGGCAGGCTATAGAATTTATTGATACCACTTTGGCATACATGGCATCTTTTGATCAATTTTTTATTCAATTTTTGTGGGGCATCAAGGTGACCAAAAAACAATTCTGGCATTGTTTTTTTTTTTTTAAGACATTCACTGTGCAGGTTATATATTGGGATATTTTAATAGACTGACTAATTGTGGACATGATAATACGAATTGTGTTTATGACGTTTTATTTTTTTAACTGCCCTTGCTAAAGTGATTAATGTAAGGGCAACTATTCTCTACTCATTCTTCTTGCTCTCTTTGCCGCCTTTGACACTATAACCCACCAGCTTACACCATGTATGCTCTAATCCAGTGGTGCCCAGCCTACAGCCCACGGGCCAAATCCGTCCCGCGGAGCTTTGTCATGCGGGCCGTGAGACTCCCTGGAAAAAGTCTAAGGCGTAACACTACTGTACGCTTTTAGACTTTTTCCCCCACACTCATCAGCGATGTGAATGGCACAGGCAGCGCAGCGATGCTGCCTGTGCCTTAAAATAAACAATAACAAAGCTCTTTACAGCAAGGAGCTTTGTTATTGGTTGGAATGGGCGCATACACGTCAAGTCAGGAAGGGGAAGCCGGCGGGAGCTTGAAGGAGGAGGAGGAAAGTGGGCTTATGCTCTTTGATCAAACTGTAAACCAATGCCTCTTATGCACAGCATTCAATGTATTACAAATTGGGCGGATATCGCCACGTAATTATGCTGATACAGTCATTACATCAAAAGCATAGTGTTGAGGATGTGCGATCCAGATTCACTCTCTAGTATATATCCTAATTACTTATTCGCTTTTTTCTTTTTCTGGTATCAGCACTCCTCCCCATTTGGACTAGGTGTTTTTAATTAGCCTTAGCTGCAAGGGGTTTATAAACTCCCACTATCTCTCAGATGCATTTCCTGAGGGTCGTGACTGGGTGAGCTCTTTGCACTCGTTCACATGGTGCAGTACTGCGTCTCTGCCATTGCTGCCTCAGTGCTGTGCTGGCGGGGCGGTGGGTCCCAGAGCCAAGGAGGCTTTGCTGCACAGTGGGGTTGCTGTGTGGCTCCTGGGTCCCGCTGTCTGTTGCTGGTGCGGTGCTGGGGCGCCGGTGGTCGCCGCGCACGTCTGCGCCATTTATAGATTAGAGTAGTTTCCCACTTGCAGAGGCATCCTTGTCGTGGAAAGTGGGCTTATGCTCTTTGATCAAACTGTAAACCAATGCCTCTTATGCACAGCATTCAATGTATTACAAATTGGGCGGATATCGCCACGTAATTATGCTGATACAGTCATTACATCAAAAGCATAGTGTTGAGGATGTGCGATCCAGATTCACTCTCTAGTATATATCCTTGAAGGAGGAGGGTCCGGCTCCCGTGGAGGCTGTCGAGCAGAGCATGCTGCCGGAGGACCTTGGGCAACTTAACAGGTCCGCTGGAGAGGTAAGGAGCGTGGACTCATGTGACTGGTCCCCGGTGACCCTGCTTCCCCCTCCTACTATCACCACAATACTGACCCTGCTCCCACCTCCTCCTGTCAGCCTACTAGTGACCCTGCTCCCCCCTCCTATTATCACCCCACTAGTGACCCTGCTCCCCCGTCCTCCTGTCACCCTACTAGTGACCCTGCTCCTCCTCCTCCTGTCACCTCACTAGTGTCCCTGCTTCCCTTACCTGTCATCCCACTAGTGTCTCTGCTCCTCCCTCCTATCACCCCACTGCTGACCCTGCTCCCACCTCCTCCTGTCAGCCCACTAGTGACCCTGCTCCCCCCTCCTATCACCCCACTACTGACCCTGCTCCCACCTCCTCCTGTCACCTCACTAGTGACCCTGCTCCCCCCTCCTATTACCCCACTACTGACCCTGCTCCCACCTCCTCCTGTCACCCCACTAGTGACCCTGCTTTCCTCTCCTCCTGTCACCCCACTAGTGAACCTGCTCCCCCCTCCTACTATCACACCACTACTGACTCTGCTACCCCCTCCTCTTGTCACCCCACTAGTGACCCTGCTCGCCCCTCCTCCTGTCACCTCACTAGTGACCCTGCTCCCACCACCCCGTCACTCAAATAGTGACCCTGCTCCCCCCTCCTATTATCACCCCACTAGTGACCCTGCTCCCCCCTCCTACTGTCACTCCACTACTGACCCTGCTCCCACCACCCCCTGTCACTCCACTACTGACCCTGCTCCCCCCTCCTCCTATCACCCCACTAGTGACCCTGCTTAATTCTCCTCCTGTCACCCCACTAGTGACCCTGCCCCCCTCTCCTCCTGTCACCCCACTAGTGACCCTGCTCCCTCCTCCTCCTGTCACCTCACTAGTGACCCTGCTCCCCCTCCTCCTGTCACCCCACTAGTGACCATGCCCCCATCCTCCTGTCACCTCACTAGTGACCCTGCTTCCCTCTCCTCCTGTCACCCCACTAGTGACCCTGCTCCCCCCTCCTACTGTCACCCCACTACTGACCCTGCTCCCACCTCCTCCTGTCACTCAAATAGTGACCCTGCTCCCCCCTCCTACTGTCACTCCATTACTGACCCTGCTCCCACCTCCTCCTGTGACTCAAATAGTGACCCTGCTCCCCCTCCTCATATCACCCCACTAGTAACCCTGCTCCCCTCTCTTCCTGTCACCCCACTAGTGAACCTGCTCCCCTTTCCTCCCATCTCCCCACTAGTGACCCCGTTCCCCCTCCTCCTGTCACCTCACTAGTGACCCTGCTTCCCCCTCCTCCTGTCACCTCACTAGTGACCCTGCTCCCCCCTCCCTGTCACCTCAATAGTGACCCTGCTCCCCCCTCCTCCTGTCACCTCACTAGTGACCCTGCTCCCCCCTCCTCCTGTCACACCACTAGTGACCCTGCTCCCCCCTCCTCCTGTCACCTCACTAGTGACCCTGCTCCCCCTCCTCCTGTCACCCCACAGGGAAGAAGCTGAACAGACTCCACTAACTATGATGGGATCCGTTCAGTTTCTGTTCGGGATCCTGTCTTTTTATCGGACACAAAAGTGCAGCATACAAGGCTTTTTTGTCTGATTTTTTGACAGAATCTGCAACAGAGGCTCCAAACGCAGATGTGAAGGCCTACCTATTATGTATTTTAGAATGCTCACACGAGGCACTCCTCACAGTGTTTGCATGTGTCTGGCAACGCTACCTGGTTCCAGCCCACAAAATTTATACCATGTCTAGTGCGGCCCTCAGACGAAAAATGGTTGGGCACCACTGCCCTAATCTATTTGTCTTAAGGACACTGCTCTCTTGGTTTTTCTCTCTCTCTCTGAGTGCTCTTTCAGTGTGTCATTTGCTCTCTTGGGGTTCCTCTGGGTTCAGCCCTAGGACCTCTCCTCTTTTCTCTCTTCTCAGCCCCTACTGGACAGACTATCAGTAGATTTGGTTACCAGTGCTGACGACACCCAAATATACAATTCATCTAATAACATCACCACTGCAGTACTTCAGAACACCTGTGACTGCCTGTCCGCTTTCTCTTAACATCATGTCTTTTCTCTACATGAAACTGAATCTTTCACAAACTTAACTACAAGTGTTTTCTCCATATACTAAAATACCTAAATCTCCATCTCAGTCTGTGGCACACCATAACTCCTAGACAGCATGCCCGATATCATGTTCGACACTGATCTTTCCTTCATCCCCTGTATTTAATCTCTCACCAGCTCATGTTGCCTGCACCTCTAAAAATTTGCCCTTTTCTTACCCTGGAAACAACTGATAATTCTCATCTTGAATACTGTAATTCACTGTTAATCGTTCTTCCCCTTGCTAAACTCTCCCCTCTCCAAATGATTGCAGCCGCCAGGGTCATCTATCTGTCTAACCATTACTCCGAGGCCTCCACCCAGAGTCAGTCATTGCACTGGTAGTCCATACAGTACAGTAAACTTCTCATTCTCACCCACAGAGCTCTCCCCCTATATGTGCATTCATCTCTGTCTATGACCCAACTTGTGCTCTACACTCTGCTAACATGCACCATAATCTGAACCTCTCACTTCCGTCTCCAAGACTTCTCTCGAGCTGCACCAGTTCTCTGGAATGCCCTACCCCAAGTAATTAGGTTAATTCACAACATCCACACTTTTAGACACACCTTAAAAACACATCTTATTATAGCGGCCTATTACCCCCCCAACATAGTTCTTTAGAGTCCGATCCATTATCCAATAGTATCCAGAACACCCTATGCAGGGTACTGATCACAGGACAGAGGGAGCTCCCTCTCACTAACTGCTCAGATGTGCTATTGACCGTGACATCTGAGGGGGTTAAACTGTACATATCAGAGTTATCTCCGATCCTAGCACCTATCATGCCGAAACAGCTGTCTTCAGATAAGGTGTTGGCTTATTTATTATCCAAGTCATGTCTCAAGGCCTATTTAAAGGGTCGAACATTGGAAGAGCTTGCCAAGATCTCATTTGTATACCCTTCTTTCAATTATTCCAGAGGAGCATGAATGGCCTATAAGCCTCCTCATGGCGATTAAGGTACTCTCCGTAAGGAGATAGTAAACCCAAATCCAGACCTTGCTACGGACACATAATCGTACAAGATAGAGCGTTCCTCTGTATCAACTTGCAGTATAACAGGCTGAACTAGATGGACAGTTGTCTTTTTAATGTATATTATGGCGTTAAACAGATTTAGCTGACAATTTGTGACAGGGAACGGAAAGGGTTATCGTTCTGTCACAAAAAGTGCTAAATGTAGTGCTCAAAGCAAACTCCTATACCAGCAAATGGCATGAGAAACACAAGAATAAAAACAGAGATCTTTGATATGATCTACCTCGTGTGTAGCCATAGGGGGGAGGTGGAAAAGATTTCTACCTGTCTAAGCTTTTGCCCCCCTCAAGATATGTAGCACTAGAGTGGCCTGAAAGCAGTTTACACCCACTATTCCTATAGGCATGCATGCTCAGCTAATAGTATTATTTGTGGGGGAGATGGGAGATGTAGGCCAACAGCAATTAAATGCGTTTGGCCATCTTTAGTTTATCAGATACATTTGGGGCATTGGTAGATTCAGCTAGTTGAACATCACTAGAAGACTTGTTTGCAATCAGTCAAGGAGATTCTAATCTCCATTATGATGCCTGTATTATCACATGTTGATGCCTGTTATGCAGCTAAATTGTAGATTCAATAGTAGAGCCATCAGCCAAACCTAATCTATTACTCCCGTAAAATCCTACAGTAACACAGGTTTGGTTCTCTTGAAGCAGGGGAAGAGACCAACCTACTATACTGACTTCAGTGACACATACAACTCATCCAGGAAGCCATATAACAACATCTCAGAAGAACTTGCAGGATGAACTTCAGGCCATTCTAGAAGCAGATAAGTCCAGTAAGCATCACTGCACAGTTATCATACTAGGCCAAAAAGGTATTTCCTTTCCCTCAAACTGGCCTCCGGTTCAATTTGGGCAAAAAGGGAAAGGATGCTTTTCCCCTCTGGTGTCTGGTGGTGTACTTCCTCTGTAAGGTTCAAGTGGTGGGATCTAATGAAGTCAGCACAGAGTAGTAAGAGATCTCCACTATCCCAAGTCATCTGCTACATTTAGTCTCTGTTAATGGGTTTCGTAATGTCTAGCAATAGACTTCAATGCGTTAAACCCAACTGCTCTAGCTCTGATGCCTGCCCATAAGCTCATTTTGTCTCGATTAAAATTCAATACTGCTCACTTTTATATACACTAAAAACATACGGCACAGGGACAACTAAAATAAATCCACAACCTACACTGCTTACATCACAACGGAAAAAAACATCTATATTGTGCTCTATAAAATACCACGGTTTATGGTGCCTAAACTGTATAAAGTTCTCTCACAAATGAAATCTTCTACGGATCAGAGATTCAGAGTAAAATGTAAAAAGAAAAAAGCTAGTCATTATCCAGTTTAGGCTACATGCACACGACCGTTTTTCGGGTCCGTGTCCGAGCCGCATATTTCGCGGCTCGGCCGCGGATCCATTCATTTCAATGGGGCCGCAAAAGATGCGGACAGCACTCCGTGTGCTGTCCGCATCCGTTGCTCCGTTCCGTGCCCCCGCAAAAAAAATATAGCATGTCCTATTCTTGTCCGTTTTGCGGACAAGAATAGGCATTTCTATAATGGGCCGCGTTCAGTTCCGCAAAATGCGGAACGGAACGCGGAACAGCTTCCGTGTTTTGCGAAACCGCAATTTGCGGACCGCAAAACACCAACGGTCGTGTGCATGTAGCCTTAAAGTAACGTCCAGTATATATCACTAACACAATGCTATCTGTAAGGCTAGTGCATGCGTGCCCCCGGTCTACTGCTCTGGCCCCATTGATTATAATGGGAGCAGGCTGTAGTTCCGGCGGCAGCATGGCAAACATGCTGAGAGGCTGCAGGAATAAAAGTACGACATGTAGCGGAGTTCCTTGCCGCTAGTGTGAAAGTACCTTAACTTGGAGGTAACTGCTGATTTCAAAGGATAAAAAAAAAAAAAAAAAAAGTTTAGCAATGTAGTTAGACTAAATAGAAGGGGATGATGTGCCACAAAACCAAGAGTGGGCCTCGCCATGCAGATACACATGTATCTAGGTGTCTCACAGACAACATCTGCATGGAGTTTGTATGTTTCCCCGTGTTTGTGTGGGTTTCCTCCGGGTTCTCTCCACACTCCAAAGACATACTGATAGGGAACTTACATTGTGAGTGATGATAATGTCTGTAAAGCGCTGCGGAATATGTCAGTGCTATATAAGTGAGTAAAATAAGTAAATGAACAATAGAAAGTTAATGGCAAAACAAAACCAGCATGTCCGTACGTAGTAACGCTTATTGTTCTGTTCACAAATGTATCTTACACAAGCATACTTCGCACAAGTGAGTTTTCCATCCAGATGAGATGCGTGTAGTGGATGCATAGCACCCAAAGTGACCCCTCATTTAAATAGGTCTGTGTACATGAGGGTAGTTTGTCACATATCTCTACGCTCAGGAAAAATAAAAAAAAATAAGAAAATTGTTGCATGTTCACACCTCTCTGACTCCATAGAAGTGAGAGGCTTGCGTGAAAAAACGGATGCAGTGCGTTTTTTTCCACTGATGGTTGCTAGAAGATGTAGATTTGTTATTCTTCAGTTTTTCTTCATGAAAAAACGCCAACACTGAACGCCATTTGCAGATAAAAACTGATTTAACTTGCATGCAAAACACATCCGTTTTTTCCTGAACACAATCCATATCACTCATGTGAAAGAGGCCTATGTGTAAGTAAGAAAACGTATAAACCGTTCTGACGCAGTGAAGACAGACATGGCTTAGAAATGCCCATTTTATGGAAATCCAGCGTGCCCAGTACAGACAGGCTCCTCTGCTCTACGTCCGCTCACAAATCTTCCCAGAATCCTTTCAGGACCAGGTATTTGTATCTGTTCATAAAGGACAAGGTTAACTCTACCCAAGCAGTTCTTGCTGCCGCTTTGTGCAGAGCTCTGATCGTCTCCAGTACTAGCTCGTGGAGCCTGATCCGTGCAATCTGACACAAGCAGCTCCACCCAGCATCTAGAATCAACAAATCCAGAAACTGTTTGCAACAAGAACACGGATTAGTGGGAGACACAAAAATGTATATTTCACTTTTAGTGTCCTACATGTAAAAGGTCATCATTTACAGGTGACTTCAATGACAAGTCGGTGTTTTATACTATTAAATCAAGCAAAAAGTAGCAGATGCAAACTTGGCACCACATCGCAATGTGTTATCTGTGGTTTCACACGGGGCCACGAGGAAATCTCCTGCATAATCTTGGCTCACAATGGACTACTACAGCCCTACAGCAAACTGAGCTCTGCTACATCTATAGCTACCATCTGCTAACAGCAGTTATCCAGGTACAACATGACACGCCGTCCATAAAACAAAAACAGTCCACCACAAACAGCTCTGTCGGCTTGTGGAATCACCGGGGCAGCTGCCTCTTCCTTGAAATTCAATCGCAATGCAAAGAAAACCACTGAAATTATAACCTTTGGGAACAATTACTGGCAACGGCCGACCTCCTATATCCCCCTCCTCCCACACAGGAGTCAAGATCTCCTGACTTGCAAAGGTCTTCAAAAGGCACATGGGCTCGGGCTGCAAGTACTCCCCCCCCCCCAACAAGCCTTAAGTCCACAAAAAAAGTCAATACTGAACTAAACCAAATCTCAACCCCAAATATAAAGGATGATTAATGCACTGCTATAATTATTCAAGGTCTACAGTCAGTGATAAAAAGTGCTAGGCACAAAAACAAAATCAGAACCACCAAGAAGAAAACGGCATAAAGTAATAGAAATAACATAAACCATGTCACAGAATGCTTCAGACATACCGGTATAACCATCTGAGACACTCCAAAGTCACAAGGCACTTTGGCTTAAGTGCGAGCGCCCACTTCTAAAATGAGCAATTACATTTTTCCTCTCGGTTTGGAGAGCACACATTCTTGACATTACAAAAACGCAAATTTAAAAGCCAGGTCTACGGGCGCAGCTGTGACAGTGAATAGATGCAACGTCCAAAAGATATCTAAAGGGATCCGGGACTGTAAAACTAGGTTCACATCCGGTTAGAACGTCGCTTTTTATCAAGCAATAAAAGCGGACGTCAAACAGGACGATGCAATGGGACACCTATCCTGCTGCCAAAGACGCGAGTTGTACAGAAAAAAACGGATCCGTCAGGATCCGGCTGTTCACCAGGACAGAAAAAGAAGACTGTGCGTTTGGTTCCTGAAGGAAACGTGTCAGAAGGAGACAAACAGTGACGGAAGAACCACTTAACATTGATGGATCCATTAACGGATCTAAAAACGCGTGATATGGATTAAGCTAAACTCACCGACACAGTTACCGTAAAAGGTAAGGCGAGAAAGAAAAAGAAAAAACATGAACATAGTAGAGGTTGTGACGATTTTGATTGCAGATTTTTAGCATTTTATGTGCAGAAAAAAATAAATTAGTTAAATGTACACGGTCATAAAAAGTGTTAAATTTAAATGACTTTTTGCTAGCTAATTAAGTGTCCAGTCAAATGAGAATTTACCAAGACTCAAAAAATACATAAGAAAAGCGCTATATAAACATGAAAGCAAAAGCAAAACCCATTTTAAAGTTAAAAGTACATTTTTAATTAAATAAAAAAAATCATTCTGAAATATATGCTACAGAGTGGAACAGACCATAATGGTGTGGATATTGACTTCTGACAAAATAAAGAAATAACAGACACATATTCATTAATAATTATATTTTCTGCATTATAGTTAGCATAGGTATTTTGTGTCACCCTTATTTTTTCAGTAAGTATTGATACTTTGTTATAGTCATGACATGTCATTTTTTTTAACAGTCCTTTGAAATAAATATCATAAAATAATAGATTCACATAATAAATATTCTTTACAATAAAAAAAGTTTTTTTAACAGACTTTTGTCTTAAAAAATAAGCAATATTCATTTTTTGTGATTTATACATAAAATGTACAAAAAAAAAAAAAAAAGCCAGGCTGTGGCTAAGGCAATTGAAACACAGAAGACGTAAAAAAAACAAAAAAGAAAAAAAAAAAACAAAAACAGAAGAAAACAGGTCACCGCCAGGAAGCACAAAATATCAGATCCCTGGAGGAAAGAGCTTATTTCGTTAAGGCTACTGGATTTTCTGGCACCTGAAAAATAACACATTAGTAACAGGAACAAGATAAGGAAGATCGGAGGGTGGGCTGGATTTAAATAGATGTCCTTCAACATGTGTCTGATGCCAACGCATACACAAGATAGAAGGGGTGGGCATTAACGCACATACTGAATTAACCCAATACCAGGAGCAGGAACCTAAAGGCAACTTGCAGGGAATGCCTATCTTACTCAAAGATAAAACGCATAATGATAAGATCTTACCATTGTCAAATTTAGGAAAACTACCCCTCGTGTGATTTCTAAGGACTATCTAACAGACAAGTACAAAGGACAGGTATTATCATCGTTCCTTAAGCCAAAATATGGTGTTAATGTGCACATACATGCCTACGCCGACAACTCCTCTAGGCCTATTACTGTGGAAATCTGGCAAAGTAGAACATTGAAAGGATTCATGGATGCACTTATGAACGCGCATGTGTAAACGCAGAGCCTACACAGCAAATGGATCCATAAGTTGTCCAGAAAAATCCCTCCACTCAAAGTCAGGAGGGCTTGCCCTGACCTCGTGGAACGTCATCCAGTTTGCAGTATACAGTATTTGAGTTCTTACACCGGCAACCTGGGCGATTCACTCTGTCATAACAACCACGGCACAGTTTCAGGCATCCCTTGGCAGGAGGGTAGCAGAGTAAGCAGGGTAAGAACAAGGACATGAGTCCCATGCACAAGTATCTCGAGCAGCAGTGTGATTGGGTGCAAGAACAAGGGTTATCCGCACACGAGTCGCCCTCGTCGTCGTTCGAGCAGTGGTAGAAGGCCGCTTTCACCAGACACATACAAGTGCTGTATTCCACCATGCTCTCGGCAGAGCAAAGACACTGACGATTGCAGGCCAAGCATGACGGTAGGGTCCTTGGAGCTGTGCAGTCTGTACATTTGCACTTTCCACACTGTTCACAAATAAACCTGTGCTGCGTCGCGTCCACTTTTAAAGAGCTCTTTAAGTCATCTACTACCAATGCAGATGGCTTAGGCTGCATCCGAACTACCCTGTCCGTCCTGTGGCCAGAGCTGTGTCTGGTTGGTGGAGATTGTCCCAAAAGTTCTTGTTCGGAAGAGGCACTATTTGTGCTCCCAGAACTTGCTGCACTTCCTGTGCTGGTTGACCTACTGAGCACAGGAGCCCTTGCCATGTACACATGTCCCGCGTGAGCCAAGTGAGGGGGTCTGTGCTCATTGTTATTATTCACATTGACTGGTATGATTTCGTGAGTCCTCTCCTTACTGTACCGTGGAGCAGTTTGG
Organism: Bufotes viridis; assembly: GCA_033119425.1. NCBI lineage: Eukaryota > Metazoa > Chordata > Amphibia > Anura > Bufonidae > Bufotes > Bufotes viridis. The sequence continues at coordinate 445,533,076 of CM065589.1, read as the reverse complement.
GGCCCATGTTTCCTCACCATGGATGGGCCCTCTGTGTACTCGTTCCTGCTCCGGAGAGCTTTGATCTGGTCCAGAGACAAGATAGTGGCTGGTTGAACCTCTCGTTCATACTCCAACCGCTGCCTGCTGTCTAAAGAAGGCTGCTGGATGACAGCTAATGAACCGCTAGTGCCATGTTGACTTTGTAGCTCCATCTGTAGTGATCTCGACTTCTGGCATTCAACAGGAACTTGGCATGCATCTGAAAATCTGCAAGAGAACAGGTAAATGTATAAGTATAAAGGGTAGAGGAAAAAAAAAAACACGTAGAAGGTAGCATGCAAAACAGTGTTCAATATCAGGACATGAACCTGTAGGACAATGAGGCGCAATCGGAACAGGCCTCTCTAGGGGTACAGATATCAACGACATGACAAAGAGCCAAGAGAGTAGTACAAAGCTACAATAATCCAAACCAATACTTCTCAACAGCCCTGCACCCATAAAACTGGCCCCAGTGCGATTACAGCTCTGGGGAATTCACTGCTGCTGCTAAATAATCCAAATCCTATCAGCGCCAACAAATGGAGGTAAATCCCAAAGTGAAAGAAACAATCTAAAGCAATAGACTAGGCTATAATAAAACAATCAGCCCACCCGCTATGCCGGGAAAGTCCATATAGGTGCACACAATCCATGTATACCTCCATCTACCCAGAGAGGGATCTCAATAGTTTACAGATGGGAACCTAGTTCCTGCAATGACTGCCCTCCAGAGCAGGGGAATGGGAAGGTTTAGGGAAGGTGGGGGTAGGGGGGAGATCCCAGGATGGGGGAGACAGAGGAAGGAAAAAGTTATGAATGAAAACAATCCCTGGCTGGGAGGAGGAGGAGGGAAAGGTGATCATGACCGCGGGGGGGCGGACTTCACACTCCTCAGCATGCAGCAGTGCCCTAGGTAATGCCCTGGCATTGTACCACATCCCCTCACAATGCAGAGCCTCTGCCACAGGTGAAGCCATCGTGCTCCCCTCACAATGCACATGGCTTCCTCCCTGCGATCGTTCCCTTCTAAACACCTGTAGACCTCCAGCCACCTGCTCGGATCGATCGCACCAGTGCACTTACCTAGCTGCGAGCAGGATCCAGGCACAATCCCATGTAAAGCAGCGCTGCGGAGGACCCGGGCGGTGCAGTGGTGATTAAGCATGGGACATGAGACGTTTCATACTACTACAACCCAAATTATCTCCGGCTCTGCCAGCGGGGGAAGTAGATCCACGGCTCCTCCGATCACTGTGCGCAGCAATGGCTGTCAACCTGCACAGTGGGTGAAGCTTGTCAGAGGTAAAGCCAGGCTCCGTGTAGCTGCATGGAGGGGAGGAGGCGGTGAAGGGAGGGCTCCGCGGCGATACTTTTCCTTACTCCCTTTTCCTCGGCGCAGAGTAAAATCCAAAGAGAAGTAGAACAGCGCAGCCGATTGCGCAACACACGATAGTTCCTTTCCTTAAAAGCCAGCAGCAGAGTCCAGGCTGGCGTGATGAATGAGGGTGTCACCCCGTAGCGATCACTCACAGCGCTCGGTACAACCTTCCACGCCTGGCGCTCTCCAGCCTCTGAATGAATGGATTCCTGGAACACGGGGTTTGTTCAAGGGGAGCCTTCTGATTGGCTGGAGGAGGAAGTCGGAGCAGCTCCGCCGCTTCTGATTGGATGACGGGAGGGGGCGCGCTTGCTGCAGTGGCGCGGCCTGAAGTTTGTGGGAGCGGAGGGGAGACTGCAAGGTGTATGTGGCGGCCGGGTGAGAGCGCCGTGTGTAGGTGCAGAGGAGCTCTCCCCGGAGTATACCGGGGTGGCAGAGTCCTGTGCAAGGCGGCGGTTACTTTAGGAGTCTGCGGAGCGCGATTGGGATGTGCCTGCACTCGTCCCGTCAGCTTCTATTTAGAGTAGCACTCCATAGTTTCCGGAGGGAAGGAAGAGCCGTGTCCTGTCCCTGGAGGGAGGGGGGAAGGGTCCTGCACATGGCTGCTCATAGTCACATTTACCTTTCAGTCTAATAATGTGCGTGGCCGGCAGGGAGGGGGTTAAGCGCGGCTGTCCCTGGGGAGGACAACGGAAATGAGCGAACACCTCCGCATGTGTGTGAATGAGCAGCCTGCGAGCCATAATAGCCCCCCTGCTGCTGAGCACACACTGCCCGGGGCCAGGCGGAAGGAGAGCCCGTGTTCACCTGCCCTGCTCATTTCCTACCATCAAAGTGCCACATGCTAATTAACCCCACAGCTCCCTGCTAAGCTAGCCGAGTAACGAGCCGCCTCTCAGCCTGCACGGACTGCTGCAAGGCTCCTGGTCACTGTCAGTAGTGCTGTGATTACAACCAATGGGGTCTCTCCTTTCAGAATTTAATCTCCGTAAGAGAAATGTCAGCTGTAACCCTATTGGTCGCTGGGGCCCAGAAATCTAGTACAAGAAGATATAGAACATGGAGTATTTTCCTCCTATATGGCAGATATCAAGCAAATATAATACATTGACGTTATCCTTTCTGTTAGGGTCTGCTCCCATATGGCAGATTTGTCACACACTTCCATTGTGACTTCCATTTATTGCAGAAATCTGTGGGGGCATTTATCAACCGCGGTGCGACAGAAAACTGGTGTCACAAAGTTTGGCGCGCGTTACGCTTGCAAAAAGTTTTGTGACTTTTCGGGGGCCTAGTGTCCTGCAAAAATGGGGGTGGAAAGGGGTAGATTACGGGGCACATTTATTAGAATTTGTGTGGATAAGGCCTCATGCACACAAACGTATTTTGGGTCCGCGTCCAAGCCGCATATTTTGCGGCTTGGGCGCAGACCCATTCACATCAATGGGGCGCAAAAGATGTGGACAGCACTCTGTCTGCTGTCCGTGTCCTTTGCTCCGTTACGTGGCCCCGAAAAAAAATAGAGCATGTCCTATTCTTGTCTGTTTTGCGGACAAGAATAGGCATTTCTACAATGGGCCGCGTTCCGGAATGACAGCTTCCGTGTTTTGAGGATCCGCAGATTACGGACCACAAAACACCTACAGTCGTGTGCATAAGGGCTTATACTGGCATCTACAGCTCAGAGTTCTGGTGCACGGACCCGTACGCATTTGCTATATTTATTAAGAGCCGTGCGCCGCTTAATAATTGTGGAGAATCTGACGCCAGCGCGGGATAGAGGAATGCCACCGTGCAATACGCCGGTATTAATAATGTCCCCCAACATACTTGCCGCCAGAGGAGCAGAACAATGAAAATAACGGAAGTGCTGGATCCGGCACATAACTGACCCCAGCTCCATTGATTATAATGGCGTCTGCTCGGGATCTTGCACGCAGGACTTTTTGACAGAATCTGCGACGGAGGCCCCGATTGGAGATTTCAATGCAGGTGTGAACCTAAGAGGCCACATGTCTGCTTGAAGTAAAAAAAATGTATACAAAAAAAAATAAAAAATCACAAATCGCCAGAGTCAGTCGTCAGGTCCCCCTTCCAACACTGTGATGAATCTATCCCTCTGTTCCCAGGAAGGTCAAATGAGTGCAGCTCCGCATGTCTATGGGACATGACAGCTGCGGGGGTTATACAGCGCAGGGGGTCTTGCCTGCAGGCTAGAAACACTACTGGACAATTCCCTACTTTCTCCACGCATGATGTTAGCGTTACACAGAGCCCTGGAGGGGAAGCGGTTAACAGGGACTTGTTTACCCGGTACATATTTGCACATGAGCTGCACTTCCACATGACACATCCTCCAGTGCTGATCAGAACCAGATAACCGCTGCCTGTTTTTCTCTAGTATTTTTCAGGTCCTGGTCAAGTTCTTCTCACTGTAGCGAGCAGTAAGTAGATGTGGGATGAGTGTCCCCAGGAGGACGCGGCACATACTGCCGGACAGATGGCGGAGCCAGACCCAGCTGTCTGCTCTCATTGTGAAAGAGGAAGCGCCACATCCGGCTACGTTTCAATGTGAAATCCTATTCTTGGCTATAGAGGAAGCCACAATTGGGATTAATCCCTGCATAAGAGTTCCTGCCTCAGTTCCTACAGCCACGTCCTACATGATCCATAGGCTGCACCGCATGGTGACACCTGTGAGACCCAGACCAGGTTCAGGCTGTTGTACGCTCATCATCGGCCTGGGTTATCAGTCCCACCGCAGGTCTTATGTTACGTAGATGCTTTCAATCACCGCACTATATTCTCTGCACCAGTAGAATATGGAAAGCAACTCTGCAAAGACCTTTGTGTCTTAAAGGGGTTGTCCGGGATCAAACTCATTTTTTTAAAAGTAGCTTACTCACCATTAGTAGCCAAGTCTATGCTCCCAAGATGGTTTTAGGCAGCTGTCACACTGGAGCATGGCTCCTACAGTCCCCAACAGACTGTTTACACATCTGTTTATGTGTGCCATCACTTCCTGCTGCAAAGCATTGTGGGTCCCAGTGCAGCTCAGCAGCAGATGGTTTCTACAGTGTAAGATCAATACGGGCACCTGGAGCGGAGGACAATGGGGGCCCATACATGAGGGGTGATTTAGTTTATGACCGGCACTGGGGCACATATGAGGGGCCTTTTATTTTATAAGGGGAACTGGGGGCACTTACTCGCTTTCAGTACCGCGATCCAATTGGTTTGGTTTGTAACCAATTGGAGTGAGCGTGGGGAAGGGACCACTCTGATTGGTCCCTTGTCAGCGCCCGGTGACGTCACCAGACTGGACGGGCGGAGCTTAGCCAGGCTAGTTACCGCCCCTCCAATACTTTTGCATAATTAGCTAGGCTGCCAGTGACGTCACCGGGCTCCCTGAGCAGCAGAAGAGGAAGCTTTCCTCCTCTGCAAGATGTGTGTGACACTGCAGTACTATAGGACAAAGGTCCCCAATCCCGGACAACCCCTTTAAGGGAGCTTTCAGGTTTGTATACATCTTATTCATTATCTGAGGAAAAGTTCTGCAACCTTCTCATATGCTTATTGCTAACCATTTCATGGCGTGTTCTTTTAGCAGTTTACAGAATTTGCCTTTTTTATTGTAACACTTTAAATGTTTTTTTTTGGGGGGTGTTTTTCAGTTCCTCTATGGGAAAAATATGAGAAAGAAAAGCGACGAACATGTAAATGCAACACGAAATACACCAGGATAAAAGAATTGTAAAGCATTATTTATTAAAAACTTTAAAGTAACATCTGGATGGCTGGGGTTCCCACCAATCACGAGGCCATGTCCCCCCCCCCCCCCACCATCCATTTCAATGGAGCGGGAGACACACATGCATGTCCACCAATCGATTCGGCTTTAGGGACTGTATAAGCACTTGTCCACTCCGTTCAACACGTGGAACATGTGCCCCCATTCTTGTTATGGGGGTGGGCCCCAGCGGTTGCACCTCATCAGATAGGGGATAAGCTGTTGTAATCGGACAATCCCTTAACATCTTAGCACTTTTTTAACATGGTACGCATAGAAGTCTATGCACAGTGTACATATGTATGTCGGTAATATCATATGAAGGTATACATAGCTCTGCTCTATTAGATCCCTATGGATTAGTAGAGAAATAATAAGGGCATGCTCTATTAGTTGGCATACTGCTGAGATATCTCATAGAAGCATTAGCAGCATATGGCGACTAATGAAGTAGCGCCGATCTGTAGTATGGTAGAAAAAAGGCACTGCTTTAGGAGTTCAGCTAATACAGCACTCTTAAAATCCTTTGCGTGTATGAAGAGCTTCGGTGAATGTTATGTAAGACATGAGAGCAGTACAAACACGTCCACTAGGTGGTGTACCTTCTCATTGTCAGGTCTGCTCATTTTCAAGCACAAAGTATACAATGCAATGTGACATAGGTTTGCAGTATTGATTTACAATGTGTTCAGAAAGTCTTTAAACCCTTTCAAGTTTTTCATTATTTGTTATGGTTGTGTGCTAAAAAAAAAACTAAGTTTTTCATTCTGCACTGAATACCCCATGATGAGAATGTGAAAATTACATTTTAGAAATGTTTTTTTTTATAAATGTATTAAAAAGGAAAAACTAAAACTTCACATGGACATAGGTAGGGATGAGCGAACTATATATTTTGAAGTTCGTGTTCGGGTTGTGGTTTTTGCTGAATTGTGTTATGGATTCCGTTACCACAGACCATAACGCAATTCCATAACGGAATGCCTTTAGAGGCATTCCGTTATTTATTTCCGTCATAATAGAAGTCTATGGCCTGCATAGCGAATCCGTCCGGTCTCCGTAATGCAGGTGAGGACTCCAGCATAACGTAAACCAAACGGATGCGTTGTGCTGCCATAGACTTCTGTAATGGCGGAATGAATAACGGAATGTCTCTAAAGGCATTCCGTCACGGAATTGCATTACGGTCCAGGGTAACGAATCCATAACAATTGAGCTTATACCAGAACCCGAACTTCAAAATATGAAGTTCGCTCATCCCTAGACATACGGATTCAGACCCCTTGCTATGACACTTGAAATTTAGCTCTAAGGGCCTCCCATTTCCCTTGATCATCTTTGAGATGTTTCTACACCTTGATTAGAGTCCACCTGTGGAAAATTCAGTTGATTGGATATGATGTGGAAAAACACACCACTGCCTATATAAGGTTTCACAGCTGACTATACATATCTGAGCAAAAACCAAGCCATAAGGAGAAAAGAACTGCCTGTAGAGCTCAGAGACAGGATTGTGCAAAGTCACAGATCTGGAGAAGGCTACCAAAAATTTCTGCTGCACTGAAAGTTCCCAAGAGCACAGTGGCCTCCATAACTCCTAAAGGGGTTGTCCGGGTTCAGAGCTGATCCCAGACATATCCCCTTCTTCACCCAGGCAGCCCCTCTAAGATGACCATCGGAGCATTTCATGCTCTGATGCTTTCCCTTGCCCTGATTCGGTGACGTTCTAGGTCTTCTAGACGGAGGCTTCATCTTGTAAAACGGCTAGAGCAGCGCTAAAGTCTGCCATTAGTCCTGGGGACATCGCCCGGAACACTGCTAGGTGGAAGCCTCCACCTAGCAGTGTAAGTTTGTAAACCAAAAAGGCCTTGCTTGAAATACTCCGATGCTCATCTCAGAGGGGCTGCCTGGGTAAAAAAGGGGATATGTTCGGGTTCAGCTCTGAACCTGGACAATCCCTTTAAATGGAAGAAGTTTGGAAAAACCAGGACTTTTCCTAGAGTTGGCTGCCCCACCAAACTAAGTAACTAGGGGGGAAGGACTTTGGTAAGAGAGGTGACCAAAGACCCAATGGTCACTCTGGCTGAGCTCCAAAGATGCTGTGTGCAGATTAAAAAAGACTCTCCTCATTAAAGGCACATGAAAGTTTGCAAAAAAGAGGCGAAGGGACTCTCAGACTGTGAGAAAAAGTATTCTCTGATCTAATGAAACCAAGACTGAACTTTTTGGCCGAAATTCGAAGGAAACCAGGCACTGCTCATTACCTGCCCAATACCATCTCTACAGTGAAGTATGGTGATGGCAGCATCACGCTTTTCAGCAGCTGGGACAAGGAGACTGGTCAGAGTTGAGGGAAAGCTGAATGAGGTAAAGTTCAAAGATATTATTAATGAAAACCTGATCGGAGCGCTCTGGACCTCAGACTGAGACAAAGGTTCATCTGCCAGCAAGACAATGACCCTAAGCACACAGCCAGGACAACACAGCAGCCAACATCCCAGGAGAGCCCTGAAAATGGCTGTACACCGAGGGTTCCTGTCCAACCTGACTGAGCTTGAGAGGATCTGCAGAGAGGAATGGCAGAAAATCCCCAAATCCAGGTGTATAAACCTTGTGACATCATACCCAAGAAGACTGTAGGCTGAAATCGCTATCAAAGGTGCTCTAAGTACTGAATAAAGGGTAAATATTTTAGTTTATTCTTTTAAATAAATCATAAAAGATTTTTAACATTTTGTCTTCACTTTGTCACTATGGGTTACTGAGTGCAGAGTAATGGGGAAAAATGTGAATTTCTTTCTTTTTTTTTTTTTGCGCAAGGATGCAACATAGCAAATTGTGAGAAAAGTGAATCGGCTTGAAGACTTTCTGAACGCATTGTAGGTCTCTAGTTGGCCCTACACATTAATTGGCACATTTATTAACACTGGCACTTTAGACGCTGGTCTTAATAAAGCCCTAAGCTGGCGGTGGATCCTCTGAAGTTATGAAGAGGCACCGGCCTCTCCATAACTTCAGCACATCCAGCGCCAGTTCAAAATGTAAGCTTCCTATTTGTCTGACATTTAGACTTTTTCTACACCTAAAACAGGTGTAGAAAATGGTAAATGCGACAGGCCTGCCGGCCCGTCCACTTCACACACCCTTTTTTGACCTGGCGTGAGCGGGGAGAAATTGCAGATTGCGGCGCAAGAAGTTGCTGCACTGGAGAAGGTTTCTGTTATCATTTATGACAGGATACTGGCGTAAATGATAGTGAATTTCCCTGCGTGAGCCTACATAGAGGCACACGGGCATTTAAATAGTCGCACAAATGTGACTTATTTTTACGCCCAAAGCTGGCATAAGGGGCCATGATAAGTGACCTTCCCCGTGTATTGTATGTCTACCCTTTAGAGAGTGAACTTTAAGGTCAATCTCTGGCCATTTAGATCTGTACACATTCAAGAAATGAAATTGATCCTGCTTTGCATGTTTTTGTTTGCTGAATTGTATATGAAAATATTGCACCTACTCACTAATAGAAAATCTAACCAAAGTGATACAGGCAAACAATCCATTTACACAGTGAAGGCGAGGACAGGGCCAAAACTAACACACTAGGCTCTCTGTGCAACTGCTGTAAAAAAAACTTCACTACGGGTGTCATGGCAGGCAGAGTGGCATAGAGTATTTTCATTTCTTAAAGTGTAACTGTCATAAAAAAATTGATTTTTGTAATGTATAGGGGCAGTGATACTGTCCATTTTTGTAATATACTTTAATTACTGAAACCATACATTTCTATTAGAAAAATAGCTGTAAATTGGCCCATTTTGAGCCTTAGCAGTGCTCCTCTGTCTTCTGTTTACAGAACACAGTCAGTGTGGAGCAAGTCTCCACAGTTATGTAAACAGAAGACAGAGGAGCGTTGCTAAGGCTCAAAATGGGCCAATTTACAGCTATTTTTCTAATAGAAATGTACTGTTTCAGTAATTAAAGTATATTACAAAAATGGTCAGTATCACTGCCCCTTTACAATACAAAAATAAAAAAAAGAATGACAGTTACACTTTAACCTACTTTACCAGGGGTCACTAATGCTCCTGTGCACAGAACAGTGTTTCACCTCTTGGGTATATTGTGAAGGGGAATATTTTCCTCCTCTTCGTGCTACATGCGGAATGTGAAATAGGGACTTACAGTGGTTAATATATTTGATATCTAGAAATATTGTACGTAATACTAAATTTGTCAGATAACTCTGATTTACGGTGTATTCCAATAGGTTTCGCAGTTAAGCTGGCCATAGACATTTGACTCTTCTCAGAGGATTTCCGTCCCTTCAAGGCTTTACCTGTTTAATCCGTTTTGCCAGAGATAAGCGGCACCAGAGAAGTCTGTCAAGGCTATTTCAGGCTATTGGAATTAAGCCCCAACTTTTTCCATCACATATTGCCATGTTTTCAATGTACTGACATCCAAAACCATGAGTAATCAGCATAAGAATGGGTTGTGAAATGGGTACGACATGTCCCAGACTTTTGTGTCTTCCCTTTGTGCTATGCAACAGTCAGAGGTATCATCTACCAAGGATGCCAAAGGCTCCTCTGCCACAAAATGTCTCAAAACATGTAAAGACTCATTACACTATTATATAGACGTGTTTAGTATCATTATTGAATACTGGATTATTTCTTCTGAACTGGTAAATGTTCAGGAAAGCCCAGGTATTAGTACCACAACAGCCACTGCAATTGTGCAACAGATTACACATCTACACTACCATACATATGGAAATGTAATGGAGTTGGGTGCTGCGGACATAAGGAGATTATGTAGAGCTTCCATGTTATCTGGGGGCATATACCTGTAGTAAGGTCAGATTGCCTGCTCTAGTGTGACACTGTGAAGTAATCCGTTGATGGTACACTCTTACTGTGTAATCAGTACTTCTATTTTCTTGGTTCTGAACTGGCAGTAATATAATACCTGACTTGTGCTTGCCTACTTGTAATTCCAGTTTGGCTGAATTCAGAGCCAGTTTTTTACTTTTCTTTTTTAAGTTGTATTACCTTAAAGCATAATAATATCTTAGTTGTTTTCTTATTTTTGTATGATACAGCTATAAATACACATCTCAAACTGCAAAGATCGTCAATGTCAAACACATACAATATGGCAGAAGGATGACCTACTAAGTATGGATTTGTGCATTAAGCATGTATTTCTGACGGGTATCCGTGCACAGTCTCATTCTTATAGTCACTGTTTGGCCCCCAAAACAAGATCCGCCATGGTGGAGTTTTTGGCCAAGCCTATGGGAGGAGCAGAAACTCCGGTTCTCTAATAAAAGGTGGATGAGCAGTCACTCTCAAATCTACTGAATTAGAATTAAATAGCCAAGTACCGTAAGTACTTTAAGTGCTCCTATTCACTAAAGCAAGGTTTTTTATGATCGGTGTTAGTTCCAGCAGTTGGACCTCAACCGATTAAATGGCAAATCCACTCTATATGGTATAAATGTGTATAATAGAAAATTAAAAATATGAATGCAGTAAATGTTAGAAACAAAGTGAAGAGGAACATAATAAAAATAAATAAATTGGCTCATTCATTAAAGGGGTTTTCTGAGATTTTCTTACTGATCACCTATCCTTAGGATAGGTCATCAGTATCTGATCGGTGGAGGTCCAACACCTGGGACCTCCGCCGATCATCTGTTTGAGAAGGCACTGGCGCTCCAAGAGTGCCGCTGTCTTCTCTCTGCTTTTTCTAGACTGAGTGACGACACGTTCATCTATCAAGTTGCCTAGACACAGCTCAGCCCCATTCAAGCGAGCACAGCTGCTATATAATGTACAGTGCTGTGCTTGGTAAGCTGCGAGAAGGCAGTGGTGCTCATAAGAGTGCTGCTGCCTTCTCGAAAGAGCTGATCGGCGGTGGTGATCCTGGGTGTCCGACCCCCACCAATTAGATACTGAGGATAGATTATCAGTAAAATTCTGGAAAACCCTTTTAAACACTTTAGGTGAAATTTATGATGAACATTTGCAAATTTTGGTGCATGTGACTTCTTCCCCTTTTTCTTCTACTCTCTTAGTTTTTCTAAAGATGGTGCAGGGCCGTCTGCGGCCTAAAATGTTTGCTTTGATTAAACCAGAAATGACATTATGATGAAGTTAAATTGGAGAGGGATCTGAGGATAATACCTGAGAAGAAGTGCACCGTTGGATAAGCATTTGGGTAGAGGGGGAATTTATCATTTGCAGTGTTTTTGGTGTCACTCTTTCCATTGTGAGGTTGCGCCAAATATATGAAGTGGCTTACAGTAACATAATAATATTTGGCTCAAGTGCAATGTGACTTTCTAAATGAGACTTAAAGGTGTTCTAATCTTAAATCCTGACCTACTTTTTACTTCTAAAAGAGGTGAGGCTCACCAAATGTCAAAAAATCATATGTCGCAAGCAGGAATCACTTGTGACATTTTTACTCCATAAAACTGGCGTAGCAGAGTTGATAAATATTCCTCTTGGTGTTTTCCTCCAAATATATCTCCCAGAAGCACACTCTATATAGAGCAGATCAGACATCAATATCTGATCTGTGGGGATCTGACACCCAGCCATTGGGGATCACTGATCAGCCATTTGAGTAATCACCAGGGCTCGCAGTAGTGCCATGGCCTTCTCTCTGCTCACCAAGCATAGCACCGTACATTTGATAGCTGTGCTTAGTATCACAGCTCAGCCCCATTCACTTCAATAGGCCATGTGACTGACGAAAGTGATGTCACTGACCTAGGGAAAGCTGGAGAAGGCCGTGGCGCTACTGCAAGTGCCGGTGACTTCTCAAACATCTGACCTGCAAGGGTCCTGGGTGTTTGACCCTCATCAATCAGATACTGATGACCTATTCATAGGATAGTTTATCAGTAGAAGAGTCTCGGAAAACCACTTTAATGTGGAACTGGTCTAAAAATGAACTCAATATTGCAGGAAAGTTTGTAAGAGCATTGATGACATTTATGGAGTGCTTTGGGGGTGGATGAAATCGGGTAAGTCAAAAAAGAGGAAATGGGCATCATGACAATCTAGTATATTGCCAGGAAACAGGAGAGGTAGTTTACAAAAAACATCTATTTTGAAAAAGCGGCTTGCGAGTACATAGCCAGTCTCCAGGAATGGAATAAAAGATGGAGTTGGTTCCTAAAGGCATTTTACCCTAGCTCCTCATGAAGGAAGAAAACTTGTATTTGAGGTTATAAAAAAGTTTTTAGACGTAGGTTGCAAAAGCCAGATGAACCTCTTCTGCGGGCGCTGCCAAGGATCACATCGACATCGGACATGTAGTTCCAATAGCTTTATTGTCTACCCGTTTCAGGACAGTGATACATACTTATACACCATATTATCTTCAGCACCACCACACATGAGGCGCTGTCCTCTCTTTTTTCTCTCCCTTTCTATATATAAATGTTTTGTTATTTTTCATTCCCTAAGAGTTGGGTGTTGAAGAGGGTTATTAGAGTGTTATAATGGGGTCAACTACAGTAGTATAACTATTTGATGCAATAAAGTAAAAAAATAAAAATAAATACACAGTAAAGTCTTGTATACAAATCTACACCAGCTCATATCTGGCATAGATTTCAGAAGGACTAAAGATGCACCAAATGTTTTTAGAGGTGTGCTCCTCCAGCAGGCTTCACATGAATACTCACATAGGAAACCCTACAAGTGCAGTAATAGCACACCCTGCTCTGGAGCAGCACAATATACATGAAATGCTTTTGAACTATATTAGGGTCCAGGCTATTTTAACGCCAAGACGTTTAGATTTGGGAAGAATATATTCCACCTTTCAAACCGCTACTGTCTACTGTGCTTTTGAGTAATATCCTGTGAATGCTCTCTGGAAGTATTCTAAAATGGTGTTCTTTGTTTAATAACAATAGGTGCTTAGCATTCAGTAAGAGGAGCGTGACGATCAGGAAGTGGCCGCACAAGGCAGGCATATCAAATTCCAACTTCTAACAAACACAGATGAATACAAAGGAAGAGAACACAAATTCAAGGAGAGAAACGCCTAGCCTCCAGCTAATAACTTCACATTATATTCAAATGAATCCTCTCCGCTCTGCTCTTAGTTCATGCAATACCAAACCTACAATAGTCAAAGCTGATTATACGGCTGGAATCACAGGAGCCAAAGTCAGGAGCAGATCAAAAAACAAAGGAAAATGTGAAGGACAGACACTGCTTCTCTGTGTTGTATCTTCCTTTGTGTTTGGCTCACGAAACAGCATAAAAGTGCCACAAAAAGTTCATATGTGAAACCAGCCCAAAGGGGCACCTAACCTAAGGTGTAGCCATGTGCAAATAGATATATTAACATTTCGTGTCACAGAACTAGAGATATATGATAGGAAGTAGTGGTCAGGGGGCAGTTAACTCATTAAAGAGCGCCTGTCAGCAGGATTGACCCTATTAAACCAGTCATGTTGGTAGGGTTGATCCTTGCCAATAAAATTATAGCTGTCTTGAGAAAATTAGCTATGGCACTCCTGAGAAAAAAAAGACTTTGATCATTTATGCAAATAAGGGGTTCATTGAGGGTTGTGGCCAGCAGTGTAAGGCCTCTTTCACACGACCGTATGGTTTTGCGGTCCGCTTTTTGCAGAACGGAACATCTGGCCCCTAATAGAACAGTACTATCCTTGTCCGTGATGCGGACAAGTTCTATCCTTTAGCGAAACGGAAATACGGAAACGGAATATATAAGGAGTACCTTCCGTTTTTTTGTGGACCCATTGAAATAAATGGTTGCGTATACGGACCGTACACGGAATGTAAAAAAACTTTCGCGTGAAAGAGGCCTAAAGCTGAGGTTCACTGAGCGGCTTTTTACTGTATATATGATTATGTCACTAGAACGTATAGGTCCATCCTCTGAGATACTTAGACACTAAGGACCAGTGACCTTCTTTTGACTAATACAGAATCCAGTCTTTATTACCCTGCCATACGATGCTGAAATAAAAGGGAGATATACGTGTAGGCGGTGGAATTACATCACATATTGTGTGAGATCATGATAGCTGGCATGAATCAGCCCGAAAATATAAGCCCACCGTAGACATTCAATAACCTTTTTGGAGAAGATTTCTTTCTACTAATAAGGTATCTGCCCTGGTGTCTTTCTTTCTTGTCTTGTCTGCAAAGGTTTTCTCAAAGTTAATCCTTCACAATGGCACAATAGCTTTTCAAGTAGGGACCAGATGGTTATTGAAGGAACGGAAAACTACCCTTCAAGATAATTTTGAGTACAGAAAAAACCAACAACTAATTAGTGTCCCCCCCCATTTCTATGCCATTAAGCTTTCTGAGAAGCACAACATGAGAGAAAATGGATCTATGCAAGGCCAGTGGTAAATCAGACGCTTACAATCAGTAATTGCCGTCTGACAAGTTAACTTTAAACTTCAGATGTCCATAAAACATCCAGTTCAATAAACTGAGGCTGTTTTATAGAAGCAGACTTAAAGGGGTTTTTCCATCTCAGACAATGGGGGCATATCGCTAGGATATGCCCCCATTGTCTGATAGGTGCGGGTCCCACCGCTAGGACCAGAACCTACACTGAGTACTGAGCCCTTAAAGTTGTGGAGGGCGCACTGTGCATGCGCAGCCGCCCTTCATTCATTTCTATGGGGCTGCCACATCGGCCCCATGGAAATGAATGGGAGCGGTGCCCTCCCATTTACTACTATGGGGAGAGCGCTTGGTGACCGGCCACCAACTTCCCCACTCCATTCTCGGAGTAGGTGCGGATCCCAGAGGTGGGACTCGCACCTATCCGACAGTGGGGGCATATCCTAGCAATATGCCCCTATTGTCTCAGATGGGAATACCCCTTTAACCCACAATATTGTATAAGTGTGCTCTAGCTACAATGTAAGGATCTCTAAGGAGAGGTGTTGGGCCATACACTTGAGATATCTGTCAGCCAAATGCTGACCACTGTTTCACTTAAGGCCTCATTCACACGTCTGTGTCCGTGATGACATCAGTGACAAGATGGTCAGTGGTTCATCTGTGAAGATGTCCGTGTTTGATCTGTGTGTCTGTTTTTTTGCCCTCTGTGTGTCATCTCTATTCCACGGACATAGCTCAGGTGAAAATGAATTTTAAGAGCATCTCCTAGCAACGATTTATGACACATGGACGAAACACAGATCCTACACGGACAGCTTCACGGATGGATCACTGACCACCTTCTCACAGATCTGAGCATGGACACCGACGTGTGAATGAGGAATAATTCTGTATCCTAATAATTCTGCATTCTACAGTTATTGCATGTAATAGATTACTGATAATACTCGTGATCAATTAAAGATGTTAGATGTTTCTTTTCCTTCCTTTCTTCTGACCAGTTCTTTATTCTTATAGTAACATGGAGATTATAATTTTAAGTTGGGATATTTGTGTGATTTCTAACATGACTCTGTCCCTTACTATATACAGATGTATCTCTCACATAGTAAAACACCAGTGACATTTAAATTGCATGTAATCAGGGAAACCATGGTTGTGGTTATTGTGAAAATACCGTCGCTAATGCATCGGCAGAGGTAATGTTACTTTATTACAGAGCTGTTTTGTTAAACTTGAATTATACTGTTACAGTCATGAAACACAGGGGGAAAAAGTTAAGAGCAAAATTAGCTGTTTTTTCCTTAAACCTTCCAATGAAAGCAGCCCATGCACATAACGCTTTAGAAGCATAGTAGCTCCTTTCAGTGCCTTGTACTGAAAGGTTAAAAATGAAGGAGTGACGGAAGTGAACCTGCAGTTTCCGTACACACACAAAAAGTAATGAGGCAGGTAGAAGGGAAGCGAGTGCTCGAGGTGTGCTTATAAACAGAAGGCAGCCTCTGTCTGGCCATACTCAATACCGCACTGTGAATTTAACTTTCCGTACACCAGGCTTAGGCAACTTATACCTAAACAGCTGTTGAGGAACCACAATTCCCATTGGGTTGTGAACTGTAGACGAAACAAAAACGGGAAGACCACAGATTGCCTCTTCCTGAGTGTCTCACACAAGGCTTACAACTGGGAAGAGTTTAAAGGTTTGCTCTCTCGTTCTTGTGCTTCTTATTATATTCACTTTTTGGCGTACCGTGGATCGTGGTCCAAAAATCCTCTGACTCTATATTGGTATGAAATAGTTTTCCAGTTTACGTGAAAATTTTCATTTTTAAAATAAATAGTTCTCTATATTTTTCTAATATTATTAGGTTTTTGGTTACTGTCAGTCTTGACAAAGCTTAATCGATCACTACAAGAAAAAAAAGCTGCGATGCACTTAAAGTTTTTTAACATGGCGAATGTTGGGACGTATTCGTTGCCGAAATCCTTACTGCAGCAAATCTGCATCTCATTGTTCCTCCATGCTGCTGGCTGCAGATTTTTTTTCTGCATGGCTTTTAAAACAACATCAATGATGTATAGCAAAAATAGTGTGGCACCATGTTAGCCAGAAAAATCTATGTGATGTTAGTAAATTCATCTAAAAAGACAAAAGTATCATCGCAGTGATACCTTTATTGGATAACCATAAAGGTATACAATAAATGCCTGATGGAGGAGCCTCATATGACATGATTTTTTGGGTTAGTCAATAAAGGTATGACTGCAATAATACTTAAACACAAAAGTATTTGACCTCACATAGAAAACCTGTCCTCTCTTGGAGCAGAAACTGCATGGAAATTGCAGCCGGTGTCTGCAAGCAAATAAACACCTTTTTTTTAGCATTTGAACATAACCTTAAAGAGGTTTGTCGAGTTTAGGAAAATTGGATCATAGGCAGGGGTTGTGTAAAATAATAAAATGAGTATTGGTTACTTGTTTAATGTCCGTCAGCTCCAGTGCTGCTCTTCTAGTCCTCCCTGCTGTCTTTTTTCTACAGGGTAGAGTGATTGGCTGCAGCAGTCATTTGTAGTCAACGTGCGGTATACAAAGACTGGCAAGGAGGACCAGAGCGGTAGCACTGATAAGGCTACTTTCACATCTGCGGCACATAGGCAGCGGTTTGTGTCCAGCCGATTCTCTCCATATTTGCTGGAATGCGGCAAAATCTCCATCCGGAGAGCCCCAGAACCGGCCAATTCCGGCAGCCCCCTCCCTCTGTAAACCCTTTAGATGCGGCCGTCAGCATTTCTGGACACTATTGATCAATGTGTTTGTAAGATGATTATATGGCACTTACTAATATAGTGTTTGTTGAAATTCTGCACCATTTTATAAATTTCATAAGGTATTTCTCCTTGGCCAAGTCTTTTGTGCTGTCCACAAGGAGGTCCTATCATACAAGTGACCAGGAAGATCACTCCATCTGCACATACAGAGTTAGGAGTTTAGAGCAGGTGCAGTGCATTAGAATGGAGGAGGCTGAGTGATGTATCCATTAGCAGCCATCTTAAAGACAGTATGTGGACAGCACAGAAGATTTGTCCAACAAGGAAAAATGGCTTATGAAATAAGCAAACGGCACATAATATCAAAAAAGACTATATAAGTAAGTACCCTATATTCATCTTACCTACACATTGGTAAACAGTAGCCAGAAAGTGGCCTACCCCTTTAAATGATCAACATCAGAGTTATCTCCAATACTGGCAGTTACAGCAGGAGCCTGACTTTCAGTAACAAACAGGCCCCTGCCATGATTGCTCGAGCACAGCTCTTATGCTCGCCTGGTCACCACGCCATACATGTAGAAAATCAAGTGTAGAAGCAACACCACACGGTCCTTATACGATGTATCACATGATGCAACAGCCTCACCAGTGACCCACGATCCAGTAGGTCAAAGTAGATAGATGAAGAACGAATGGCACCGGCAGCATCTCACATCATCCGTTTTACTGTGACCTCAAGACAATAGTACAAAAAGCAGCAACGTTTCGGCTTTTTATCAGTAGGTTTTTGAAAGAGATCAGTTATGATTCTATCCTCCTGGACCAAGATCCGGACATCAAGGAACTGCAGTTCACTGGTCAATAGGCTGTACGGCTATGCGTCAATAGCAGACATCATGATCATGTGATGATTCGCGAGTGAATTCAGCTGTGCGCATATGCGCACATCGTATGGAGCAATGCCGGCATTGCGAATGTTGTCCCTGGATGCGATCGGATGTCTGGACTCAGGTGCAAGGTAAAGAAGCATTAGGTAAATATTCAATCAACAATGATTGGCGAGAATGAGACCAGCGGCAATGATTGGTTGCTGTGAAGGGTGGGATTTTGTATTTTGGATATATGTATGTGTTTATGTATTGATGTTATTAGGCTTGACAAAGGCTGGTTATCAGCCGAAACGTTGCTGCTTTTTGTACTATTGTCTTGAGGTCACAATAAAACGGATGATGTGAGATGCTGCCGGTGCCATTCATTCTTCACGCCATACATGTAGCATTATAGTTAATGGGGACGGAGCACACGGGTACTTGCGGCATGGCGGATCCGACGAGCTGTTTACCCGCCGGAACAGCCTGCTGCCTAGCAATGCCGCAAGTGTGAAAGTACCCTTAAAGAGTAACTAAACTATAGTGAAATGTCAATGGTTTTGATCGGTGGGGGTCCAAGTGCTGTGACGCTGAGGAGTAAGCGCTGTTTCTCCTCACTCCTGAGGCCCCATTCACATGTCCAAAATTTTGTCCGCATCCATTCCGCAATTCTGCGGAATGGATGCAGACCCATTCATTGTGAATGGGGCCGGACGTGATGCGGAGAGCACACTATGAGCTCTCCACTTCCGCATTTGCGGAGCCGCTGCCCCGAACTTCCGGGTTTCGGCCCCGAAACACCCGGCCACGGCTCCGGAAAAGATAGAGCATAGAGATAGAGCATGCGGACAAGAATAGGCATCTCTATGGGGAGTGCCGGCATGGTGTGTTGCGGATCCGCAAAACACTACGGACGTGTGAATGGGGCCTGAAGGTGCAGATGAAGATGTGCTGATGGACTGTGGATGTGCTGTTGAGGCCATCTTCAGTAGTGAGAGACAGCACTCGGCTGAGGGCTTCTAAATCCTTCTAAACTCTCCACTCTACTCTCCAAATCCCATCTCACCTCCTGTGCACTTGACCCAATCCCATCCCACCTCATCCCTAACCTCACCACAGTGTTTATCCCAGCCCTAACTCATCTCTTCAACCTATCACTAACCTCTGGTCTCTTCCCTTCTGCTTTTAAACATGCTACCATTAAACCCATCCTTAAAAAGCCTTCACTTGACCCATCTTCTTTGTCCAGTTATCGCCCCATATCCCTTCTTCCATATGCCTCAAAGGTACTTGAGCAACATGTCCATTCTGAACTGTCCTCTCACCTCTCCTCCTGCTCCCTCTTTGACCGGCTACAATCTGGATTCCGACCCCACCACTCAACTGAGACTGCCCTCACCAAAGTCACCAATGACCTACTACTTGCCAAAACCAAAAAACATTACTCTGTCGACCACTCCCTTCTGTTGCAAACTCTCTCATCTCTTGGCATCACTGACCTGGCCCTCTCTTGGATCACATCATACCTCACAGACCGGACATTTAGCGTCTCCCACTCTCACACCACCTCCTCGCCTCATTCCCTCTCTGTTGGTGTCCCGCAAGGCTCCGTCCTAGGACCCCTGCTCTTCTCTATCTACACCTTCGTCCTGGGACAGCTTATAGAGTCCCATGGCTTTAAGTATCACTCTTATGCTGATGACACACAAATCTACCTCTCTGGTCCAGACATCACCACCGTACTATCCAGAATCCCACAATGTCTATCTCGCATATCCTCCTTCTTCTCCTCTCGCTTTCTAAAACTTAATATGGATAAAACAGAATTCATCATCTTTCCCCCATCTTGCTCACCCCCCCCCCCCCAATAGACCTATCTATCACAATCAATGACTGCACACTCTCTCCGGTCAACCAAGTCCGCTGCCTTGGAGTGACCTTGGATTCTGCCCTCTCCTTCCGACCACACATCCAAGCCCTTTCCACCACCTGCCGCTTCCAACTCAAAAACATCTCCCGCATCCGCCCTTTCCTCAACTTTGAATCGGCAAAAATGCTTGTACATTCCCTCATCATCTCCCGCCTAGACTACTGCAACATTCTCCTCTGTGGCCTTCCATCTAGCTCTCTCGCACCCCTACAATCTATCCTCAACTCTGCTGCCCGACTAATCCACCTCTCCCCCCGTTACTCCTCTGCCTCTCTCCTCTGCCAGTCCCTGCACTGGCTCCCCATTGCCCAGTGAATTCAGTTTAAAATACTAACCAACACATACAAGGCTGTCCACAACCGGTCCCCTCTCTACATCTCTGAGCTACTTTCCCGATACATCCCCACACGCAATCTTCTATCCTCACAGGACCTCCTTCTCTCCTCTCCTCTTATCACCTCTTCCCACACTCGCCTCCAAGATTTCTCCCGGGCATCCCCTATACTCTGGAACTCGCTACCCCAACATATCAGACTCTCACCTACAGTGGAATCCTTCAAAAGAAACCTGAAAACCCACCTCTTCAGACAAGCCTACGACCAGTGACACTGCTGCCTCTATACCGCCATGACCAGCTTCACCCTCGCCTACTGTCTCCTTCTCCCATACCATGTAGATTGTAAGCCCTCCCGGGCAGGGCCCTCTCTCCTTCTGTACCAGTCTGTAACCAGTCTCGTTCATGCTTAAGGCAATTGCCTGTATTATGTATGTGCACCGCTTATGATATGTACAGCGCTATGGAATGAATGGCGCTCTAAAAAAAAAATAATAATAATAAAAAAAAAAAAATCAACTTAATGCTGCCCTCAGTGAGGTGAACATAAAGTAGTGACAAGCTGATTTCAGAGGTCTGTTACTCTTAAACTAGTATTAGGTGGCTCGTGAGAACTTGCTGTATAATCATTGTGGAGAACTGTAATGGTTATTCATGAACTCCTGCTCTCCCCACCTACCTGATGATTAGCAACTGTCTCCTCAGTTTTTCTCACTAGAAGAAAACTATCAATCATCAGTGAATAAGGCCTGATTCAGGCAACTGTTCTGATTTACCTCTGCAAAGCACAAATATATCTGGATATCTGGGTGCGTGCTTTTTTGTTTTGACCCATTCATTTGAATAAGGGCTCTTTCACACTTGCGTATTTGTTTTCCGGCATAGAGGTCCGTCGTCGGGTCTCTATGTCGGAAAAATCCTGATCAGGATTATCCCAATGCATTCTGAATGGAGAGAAATCTGTTCAGGATGCATCAGGATGTCTTCAGTTCAGGACCGGAACGTTGTTTGGCCGGAGAAACTACCGCAGCATGCTGCGCTTTTTGCTCCGGCCAAAAATCCTGAACACTTGTCGCAAGGCCGGATCCGGAATTAATGCCCATTGAAAGGCATTAATCCGGATCCGGCCTTAAGCTAAATGTCGTTTCGGCGCATCGCCGGATCCGACATTTAGCTTTTTCTGAATGGTTACAATGGCAGCCAGGACGCTAAAGTCCTGGTTGCCATGGTAAAGTGTAGTGGGGAGCGGGGGAGCAGTATACTTACCGCCCGTGCGGCTCCCAGGGCGATCCAGAGTGACGTCAGGGCACCCCACGCGCATGGATTACGTGATACGCATGGATCCTCAGAACGCAAGTGTGAAAGAGGCCTAAGCCTTGGACAGATATCAGACAGGAATGGTGTACGCTGCAATTTCTTGTGCATGGACCAATATATATCTGAATTGCACTTTAAAGGGGTATACTATTTTTAAAATGTATTTATTTGTTTATATAACAGAAAATCATACAATTTTAAAATATGCATTTATTTAAAAATGTGCTTACATACCTTTGTTACATCAGGATGTTGATCCGTATCTGCACAGTGGAATGATTTAGCCTATGAATTAGTCAGTCCTGTGTAATGCATCCATGGCCTTACTGAAACAGGGCATCAGTCACGTGACACTCCACTCACATCCAGTAAGCAACAGTGTTACATGACATATATGTGCCGGGACAGCACACAGGGCACTTTAATGGGATAACTACATAAGACTAATGGTGGAAACCATTGTGGCTATTATAATAACTATTTCACTTTATGTGCGTTTACATGGCTCCCTGTCTTTAGGTGTAAATGTTTAAAAATAAATTTAAGTGTAAATAGAAACACCTACAGAGGAGAACAATGTTAGATGTGCTTCTACCCTGCATTGCTATATACAGGTGAAACTCCAAAAATTTGAATATTGTGCAAAGTTCATCTATTTCAGTAATGCAACTTAAAAGGTGAAACTAATATATGAGATAGACTCATTACATGCAAAGCGAGATATTTCAAGCCTTTATTTGTTAAAATTTGGATGATTATGGCTTACCACTTATGAAACCCCCAAAGTCACAATTTTGAGTTACCCTTTGCTCAGGGGGTATGAATTTTATAGCTGAATAGAGTGTGACATTTTGAGCCTAGAATATTGAACCTTTCACAAAATTCTAATTTTAAGCTCCATTAATGCAATTCCTTTAAATTTGCATTACTGAAATAAATGGACTTTTGCACGATATTCTAATTTTTTCAAGTTTCACCTGTATACTGTATACATATGTTTTGAACTACTGTTCACTTGTTAGAGATCTGGACAGTTAGCTGAATGCCAGAGGTCACATGACTGACGCCATCTTTACTCCTATTCAGATTTCTTACCTAATGCATTTTACAGCACTAATATGGGCCATACCACTTTTTTTCTTTAGAAACAGAGGCTACAGTATGGATATTATGTCTGTTTGTGGGAACATTTTTAAATACATGTATATTAGAACTGCCTATTCTCTAAACAAATAAATGTAATCTTTAAAACTGTAATACCTCTTTAATGTGTCTCTTGCCTATGTACAATCAGGACTTCACATGGACAGAAAATACTGGGGGGTTACTAAAAAAAATGTAATTTGAGTAATTTGCAGCAAAAACATGGCATACATACTTTGCACCACCATTTTGAATCTGGGCCTTCCTACCAATTGTCTGGATGTGCAAGACTGGGCGGGGGGTGAGACTGTTAGAGTGTTTAGAGATACATGCCCATGCAATAATTATGGTTCTCTTTGTGCCCCATGCAATAATAATATCCCCATTTGTTCCCCTATGCAGTAGTGATGCCCCCTTTTATCATAATGTCTCTCTATGTGTCTCCATACAAAAATGATGCCCCTTTTGTACCCCTATGCAATAATAATGTCCCCATTTGAGGCCCCATACAATAATGCCTCCATTTGTTCACTGTGCAATAATAATGTGCCCCTATGTCTCACCATGCAAAAATTATCCGCCCTTTGTGCTGTGGGCTACTAGAAATGAGCATGTCTTAGGATGCGCTAAAAATGAACTAATTCTGGCATAAGTAAGCCAGCTAATAGGTTGTATAGACCTATTAGACTAGTCAAATGGTGCACCAGATTTATCATCCACCATCAACTGCTTTGAGAAATCTGTTCCATGTTTAGACTATCCAAAAACTAGAAAGTATTAGTAAATCTGCCCTAATTCCATTTGAATCAGGCCCCTGACACGGGCTGCAATGATTATGCAGTAATTTCTCAGGAGGCACCTAATATTAGCTCTTGGGTTATAGACCTCTGAAATTGCTTGAAAAAGATCACTGTGTGAGTTGCCCAATTATTCTGGAATAAATCTTTTTTTTTTATTTGGACATTGCAACACCTACGTGGATTGGGTCACTTTCTTTAGTGTTGGAAATCAGCGTCTGTTACCACTTTATGCTGCCCGTAGTGAGAAAATTCTAGAACAAACTTGCATACATCCTGTTTGACGCAGGTCACATGGCCGCTGCAACCAGTCATTGTGATGTGTGTCCCCTGTGCATAATGTTACTGGGTCAGATGACGCATGGGGGACACATCAGCACTGCAGCCAGTCACTGGATGGTAACGCATGGAGACCTGAGAGCTGCCTCATTGCTGGGGGATATAAGAAGCCAGAACCCAGCGGCAGGGATCAGGTAGGTGGTCTCCGCAGGTAAAGCCATGCTGCGGGGGCTGCCCAAAAGGACCTGGGGTGAACAACCCATTTAAGGGCTCTTTCACACTAGCGTTTTTGTTTTCCGGCATAGAGATCCGTCGTCGGGGCTCTATGCCGGGAAAATCCTGATCAGGATTATCCCAATGCATTCTGAATGGAGAGAAATCCGTTCAGGATGCATCAGGATGTCTTCAGTTCAGGACCGGAACGTTGTTTGGCCGGAGAAAATACCGCAGCATGCTGCGCTTTTTGCTCCGGCCAAAAATCCTGAACATTCGCCGCAGGCCGGATCCGGAATTAATGCCCATTGAAAGGCATTAATCCGGATCGACCTTAGCTAAACGTCGCTTCGGCGCATCGCCGCATCCGACGTTTAGCTTTTTCTCAATGGTTACCATGGCAGCCAGAACGCTAAAGTCCTGGTTGCCATGGTAAGTGTAGTGGGAGCGGGGAGCAGTATACTACCATCCGTGCGGCTCCCGGGCGCTCAGAGTGACGTCAGGGCGCCCTACACGCATGGATCACGTGATCCATGCGCATGGGGCACTCTGACGTCATTCTGGAGCGGCCCGGGAGCCGCACGGACTGTAAGTATACCGCTCCACCGCTCCCCACTACTACTATGGCAACCAGGACTTTAATAGCGTCCTGGCTGCCATAGTAACCTAAAAGCATTTCGAAGACTGATCAGGATCCTGATCAGTCTTCTAATGCTTTCAGCCGACTTGCGTTCTGACGGATCCGGCGGAACGTAGGTGCCTGCCGGATCCTCAGAATGCAAGTGTGAAAGAGGCCTAAGCCGTCTGATAACTTGGGTCAACATAAAGACTGTAAACATATATATATATAATACGATCAGGTATATTCCCACTTGCATGTTTTGGTGCTTTTTTGTTAAATAATAAACCATCTCTTGTAAACCACAGCAATATACCCTCTATGTCCAATTTTGTAGCTGCTGAAAAAATGTTTTTGCAACAGAGGTGCTAGTTATGTGGACTACCACACATGTGAACTCACCCTTTTATTCTGTATACACTGTGGAGCAACTATAACATTTGGTTTAGGCTATGTTCCCACCTGCAGCAGAGGCTCTGGTAGGAGCCTCCGTTGCAGATTTCAGCAAAAGAACGAGGATGAAATAGCATGGATTAAGGCTCATTCACAGGACCGTATGAATGGATCCGCATCCGTTCTGCAATTTTTCGGAACGGGTGCGGACCCATTCCTTTCAATAGGGCTGCAAAAGATGCGGAAACCGTGTGCTGTCTGCATCCATTGTTCTGTGGCCCCACATAAAATAATAATATATAATATACAGCGGACAAGAATAGACATTTTCTATATAGTGCCAGCCCTGTGCATTCCGCAAAACGCGTAACGCACACGGCTGGTTGTGTGAATGTACCCTTAGTATGCTGTTCGGCAAAAAGCCAGTATTCATGCTGTAAACCACAAACCCCATTATAGTGAAAGGTATACATTTTGCCATAGATGTGCCCCTAGACTTTCTTGTCTTGAGTTCTTCTCCTCTCATGTCCAAGGCTGCACTGCAGGTTACCTGATGACACCAATGTAAAAATCTTTGCATATGGATGCACTTCCTGCAGGGTATGTGTCCGGTTGATCAGTTCTTCAGTGCATATCACTAAGCCTTTTACACTGCGCATTGCAGAACATGATGTAGAAAGGCACAAAAACTGAACCAAACCTGAAGGGAGCTGTGAGGCTCTGCAGCTTAAGGGATCATGCACATAGATGTAGTTTTGGTCCGCATCCAATTCACGTTTTTTTCCGATTGGTTGCGGACCCATTCATCTCAATGGGGCCACAAAAGATGTGGAGAGTGTGCGGTCTGCATCCGTAATTCGTTCAGTGGACCCGCAACAAAATAGAACATGTCCTATTCTTGTCCATTTTGCACAGAAGAATAGGACATTTCTGCAGGAGTAGCTACGGTTACTTTCACACTTGCAGCATGGCTATCCGACAGGCTGTTCCGGCAGTGAACAGCCTGCCGGATCCGCCATGCCGCAAGTACACGTGTGCTGCTGCTCCATCTCCATTGACTATAAACGGACGGGGGGCAGAGCTACGGCGCAGCACGGCAGTGATTGCCGGACTAAAAAGTCGGACCTGCAGTACTTTTAGTCCGGCGATCTCCAGCCGTGCACTGCCGTAGCTCCGCCCCCCGCCCTATTATAGACAATGGGGACGGAGCGGCAGCACACGGGTACTTGCGGCATGGCGGATCCGGCAGGCTGTTTACCCGCCGGAACAGCCATGTCGCAAGTGTGAAAGTACCCTACCCTAGTCCATAGTCTGTGAATTGTAGCATATTGTCCCATATAATAATGCCCTGACAGAACCCAGAGTAGTAATAACGCTACAAAGTGCCCCTAGTAGTAATAATGCCCCTGTAGTGCCCTCAGTAAGTATAATCCCCCCCCCCTATAGTGCTCCAAGTAGTTATAATGGCCACTGTGGTGCTCACAGTATGTATAATGCCTCTCTGTAGTGCCCCTGTAGGTATAATATCCCCTGTAGAGCCCACAGTACAATCTTCCCCCAATGTCAGCAAAAAAAAAATGCTCACCTGACTTCACACAGCTGTCTGTGATGCAGGCCACTAGCCTCTTTCGGGCTGTGGTCTGAGTTGCCAGCTTCTGGTGGTCATGCTGTAGTCAACGCGCTGCTTGCGTCTCAGTGCTGGCATGTGTGAGGACATCATTGTGCCGCCTGAAACACAGGAGGTTGGTTTGAGACCGCCTGCACCATTCTACTCTCTCATAGGCCTGAGGCCCATGAGAGTGGACAATGGGGCAAGGGGTATTGATGGCCATCCTAAGGACGGTGATACAGTTGTATGGTCTGTGGCCACAACATTTAGGATCCTGGCCAAAACAACCAGGGCTCAAGCTCTAATTATTTTGACCTGGTGATGCCCCTACTTGTAAGGCTAGCTTAGCTGAATTTAATGATGCCTTCTGCATAGTCATCTCGCCTGACCCTGTCGATCAAGAAGGTGGGGGGAGAGGGACTAGCAGAGAAAGGAGGAGGAGCAAAGCAGCACAGTGTCTTGGGCCCGCCCTCAGTGCACTTAACTGCTCATTTGCATATGGATTAAATAAACTTTTTCTCCAGACTGAAGCAATGGACTACTAAGTGAAATGTATCATTATGTTCAGCTGAGCTAGCCCTACAAGACATTGTGCCGGGATAAACACTGAATTTCCTGGTGACAGACTGACCGGTACTATCAGACACAATTGACACGAGTAGAGCTGTTTAAATCCTGGACAGACCCTTTAAAAATGTGACGTGGAAATTATATATTTTAGGCAAAGGACCCTAATAGGTAGCGTGCTATAGTGAACAGGAAAATGTTGGGTATACTGTAACAAAAGAGAATTTCTAAAGATTTTCCCGTACGGCAAACCTCTCTATAACATGGCCGTGTCTATAGATGTGGAAAGGTTGTCAGTGAAGGCATGGCCTATACGCCACTTCTGCTTCCTGGTTTACTGGCTGTTAATATAGCAGCAGCCTATGTCATATGTGAATGCTGACAGATTTGTTACCCTAGAGAACATATTAGCTATTTATCTCTTTGCGTAACATGCCGCCGGGATGAAAACATTTTGTGGGTATGGAAGAAGCTGTATTACGCAACTATTATAAAACAGCTCCATGAGTACACAATGAGAACCAAAAAAGGGAAAGAACAAATAAAAAGTTAATCATTTACACACTTG
Organism: Bufotes viridis; assembly: GCA_033119425.1. Classification (NCBI taxonomy): domain Eukaryota; kingdom Metazoa; phylum Chordata; class Amphibia; order Anura; family Bufonidae; genus Bufotes; species Bufotes viridis. The sequence continues at coordinate 445,505,053 of CM065589.1, read as the reverse complement.
ATCAGCAGAGAGTAAGGAAGTAATCACATTTCTATTCCTTGTTTGTGCTAGAAGTGGATCGACTTCAAGACAATGCGCCGTCTCCTTCAGTTAGGGCTCTTTCGAAGAGCCGAATTCTCCCCCGAAAAATTACTTCGCCACAAAGCGCATTTCTTTGTAAGTAGTGGGTGCCATGACAGGGAGTGGCGATTGCTCAGCTCCCTGTCATTGTGCCCCTGATATGCCATGTTCATAGCTGATCGTGGCATCTGCAATTAATGTTAAAGTGTAAAATAAATAAATCATACTTACCTCATCCATTTAAGCGCAAAAAGCCAGCCGCCATCTTGATTGAAGATCCAGTAAGAAATGGCGCGTGGCCCATGATGACATCACCACATTGGCTCATATGCCACCACGCACAAATTTTGCGTGGGATCTTCAACCAAGATGGCGGCGGCCGGCTCTATTTGCGCTCAAATGGATGAGGTAAGTATGACTTTTTTTAATTTTTTACCGCCATTCAGGGAAAATCGATTTGTTACCACAAAGCACTTGGAAATTCGGCTTTGCGGCAAATCGAACTTTCCCTGAAATACGGATCACTTTGTGGACTTCGATTCGCTCAACACTAATAGCAACCGATCAGATTCGCGGTGTAGCCTGCAACAGCCATGTGCATGTGTTATATGCTGAAACTAGAAACTAAACCTACACAATTATATCCGGGAAATGTATAGGTAGAGAATTGATCTTTACAAATTAATTCCCAGCAGTTGTTGTGAAAATCTATCAGTCATCGTTTATGGCGGACTGTAATGTGGCAAAGCAGAGGCAGGCTGTTATAAAATAGCCGGTATCTGTTGCAGATTTGTGAAGGTGTTGGACAGTACCAGCAAATGGATGAGAGTTTCTGAATTCACATCCAAAAACTGCAGCCTAATCGACCTAAGGTGTGGATTTGAAATCTGCAGCATGTCAATTTATTCTGAGGATTTCACCCGTGGAAAGGGAGAAGGTGAATCCGCTGCAAAGACTTCATGTAACATACGGTTTTTGGTGAGGAAACACAGCAAAAACTGAAGCAAATTTTTCTGCTAGATTTTTAGTCACATGTGAACCCAGCCTTATCCACTCCTCCCCTAATACAGCTGGAATATGTATGCTCTGTGTATTGCCATATAATATGCTGTATGGCACTGTATTAGCCCCCGTTCAAAGGTTACGTTTGAATTCTGGTGGCCTGATCCGGCTGAGGATCAGGCTACCGAAGCTCACTGTATCCGGCATTGCCAGATACGACCATGTACTGCTAGATCCCCATGGACTATAATGGGATCTAACGGTGATCCGGGCGATTTTCCATCATTATGCTGGGTTTGGTACCATGTCGGTTTTTGTTCGGCCGACAGCCAGCATCTATGCTGGACCAGCCCATTGGATCGGACTACCGGATTCACCACGCTACTGTGAACATAGGAACTAGTCTTAGGCCCCATTTACACGTCCGCATTTTAGTCCGCATCTATTCCGCAATTCTGCGGAATAGATGCGGACCCATTCATTGTGAATGGGGCCGGACGTGATGCGGAGAGCACACTATGTGCTCTCCGGATCAGCATTTGCGGAGCCGCGGCCCCGAAACATCTGGCCGCGGCTCCGCAAAAGATAGAGCATGTCCTATTCTAGTCCGCAGCCTGCGGACAAGAATAGGCATCTCTATGGGGAGTGCCTGCATGGTGTGTTGCGAATCCGCAACACACCACGGATATGTGAATAGAGCCTTACAGTGGTATTCTTCCACTGAAGCAGTGCTTTTCTTAGAGACCACCATCAGATTCCATATGAGTGGCTCTGCTGTGTGCATCATGCCCTAGGCTGAATTCACATAGTTGCATTGTAAGTGCATGTTAGAATTGTAATGCTTTTACAAAATTTTCCAACTTTTCAGGAGATTCTCTTCTCTGAGCAAGTAATATGTAGAAATAGCAAAAAAATATAAAAATCAGGTCTGAATTTGGCCTGGAGGAAATGCGCTCTTTTAGTCTCTAACATGATATAACTCAATTTTCCTTCGAGCAGACTACCTGAGAGATAACACTTCCTTCCTTTTTCTGGCTCGTATTTATTAAGCGTCTGTACTTCAGGAATGTGCCATCCTTCACTGTCTGTCAAGCGCATTCTCTCATCACCCATCTTGAAATTCACCTCCTGAGGTAACATTTCAGCAGCTCCTCTGGCAGATGAATGTACTGTGTATGGATTTAAGTTCATGAGCAGTTTGCTATATGACATGTCAGATTGGGTTTCATTAGGTAACATTCTCACAAGCCGCTGATCTGTTATTAGCCGTTTATTTCCAGAATGCTAACGACACGACAGTTTAATACGCTTTCCACATACAAAAGGCAACTTATAAATTATGCAGTCCACTTTTCTGATGGTAAGTCTCGTAAAACTGGAGAAGGGAGTCAGGAATTCTTGGTGTCACGATGGTCAAAGCTTGATCAAAATGCGTTCCCGTAATGCAATTAGCATGTATATCCTCCTGCAAAGCCAATAATGCGGCCTCTCGACAAACAGCAGTGATCTGAAAATAAAAATAAAAGGTAATATATATCAATATGTCAGGTGGAAAGCAGAAACTGGAGTAGAGTATGAGGAAAAGAGTAAGTTGTGAAAACAGGCCTAACCAAAATTTTGGGCGTAAATGTCATACAAAACATGGGGTGTCCATCGATAGCTGCAGTGTTTTTTGTCGAGATGACCACCTTCATTTATGCCGGAACAGGCCACCGGAACAGACTGCTGGATCTCCTAACGCTACTGTTAACCTAGTGTCAGAATGCCGTAAAAAATGTAAAAAGTCATCCTCACCTATCCCTGCTGCTACTGCTCTGGCACTTTGCGGGTGTCCTGCCGACCTCTACTTCCTGGCCCTGCTCTACACATAGGAAGTGACTGCTTGTGACCCTCCCTAGCTAGTGACTGGCTAAGTGGTCACTTCCTATGTGTCGAGAGGGATCAGAAAGCAGAGATTGACAGGGGAATCGGGAATAGTTGGAATGAGAGCAGCGCGGGATCAGTGAGCTGAGTATGACTCTTTAGGCGCATTTCCTTCCCAGCAGTCGGCTGCTCGTTAAGTGGAGATGAAGCCCTGCATTTACATGCAGCAATCACCTCCTTAGTATGCTTGCTCGTCCCCATACAAAATCATTGTCCCTGGGCAGCAGATTGCTGTTTAGGCAGCACGACCTGCTGCCTGGGAAAGATGATTGAGGTATTGAGGAATTTTAAAATGGGCCTATAATTGGGAGCAAGCTTTCGCAGGAACGTTCCTTCCTGATAATCGGGCCATGTAAATCTAGTACCATTAAATAATAGCCATGTGCAATTGACAGACAGCACAGTAAAGCTGGCCATATACATCAGATGAAAGTCAACCACAATGGCCAATTTCAGCCATTATAGGCATCTATCGTATTTAAATATTACGTAACTACTGTATTTGTCATAGCCGGCAATCAACCAGTGCCTACTGAAAAGGTGGCTGGCTCTCGACCAAAACTATGTCTGTGCCATTAGTGGCTAATATGGTTGACCATTTGCCATTTTTCACCTGATTACTTGTCTGCGTACATTTTTGATTTTTTTTTTAACCAAATGATTTTACGCCATGTCACTGATCTGTCAGTTCAGTCTGGCTTGTTGATGGTCATTAATACAAATGATCTGCTGCATGGTATGGATGGAATGGAAATATTGTATACCATATGGTAGAGACTGATAAACCTTGTTACCATGGACAGAGTGTAATGTAAAAAGAATCATTTATGTGATCCGTTTTTTGCGGATCGCAAACGGAAACGGAAGTATATAATAAATTTTTAACAGTAAGTTCATTGAAAAATTGGGCTGGGCATAAAATTTTCAATAGATGCTTCCGCAAAAACGGAACGGATATGGAAGACATACGGATGCATTCCGTATGCATTCAGTTTTTTTTACAGCCCCATTGACTTGAATGGAGCCACGGAACGTGATTTGCGGGCAATAATAGGACATGGTTCAAAATCTAGCGGAACAGAAAAACAGAAATACAGAAACGTGTTTTTTGCGGATCCGTTGAAATGAATGGTTCCGTATACGTACGGTATACTGAACGCAAAAAACGGCCAGGATGCGGAATGCAAAATACGTTCATGTGAACGAGCCCTTAAAAACATTTTAAAACAGGAATCCAAAGTCGGCTTCGGTACCGACTGCTGACATTGTGCTCATTCATCGGGTGATCATCATTTAGGATGGGTTCACATCACGTTTTTGCCATCCGTTTAAAGTATAATTGGAAAAAAAGGGATATAAAAGCATAAAGGGATAAAAAAACATATACATTAACGTATCCTTTTTTTTTCTTCTTACAATGGAACTCTATGGTGAACGGATGCCACTGTATGCATCTGTCTGAGGCCTCTGTTAACATATAAGCTTTTTGTATCCGTTAAACGGATGGCAAAAACGTGAACCCAGCCTTAGGCCTCATGCACACGGCTGTTCCGTTCATTGGGGACCCGGAGCTACATCCGTGCGGCGGCCGGGACGGATCGAGACCCATTCAACTTGAATGGGTCCGTGATCCGTCCGCACTGCAAAAAAAATAGAACATTTTCTATTTATTTGCGGTGCAGAGTACGGACAGAAACACCATGGAAGCACTCCGTAGTGCCTCCGTTCCGCAGCTCCAGATTGCAGAACCATTCAAGTGAATGTGAATCGGGGAACACACGACCGGTGCCTGCATATTGCGGACCGCAATACGGCCATGGCCGGGCAACGACTATGTGCATGAGGCCTTACACAGGCAGATCCTGGGGAACAAGCGTTCATAGTAACGTTAGTTCCTGATAATCTGCCCGACAATTGTGTGGTATGCATCCGCCATTACACTTTCACATTATCAGTCATTTCCATCTTACCGGCCGTATAACGGAATAAAGATTTTGGTCTAAATGTTGGTTTGAGAAATAAGTGCAGAAAACTAAGCAGCTAAAAGCTCTGGATATTTTTCTCCCCTCCAGCTCCCCTCTTTTAGACAGCGGAAGCAGGCCAAGACTGGTGTCATTCTACAGACATAAAGACACATTGCTGTTGTGAGAAGGGCTTGCGGGATGAAAAGAGATATTGTGAGTTTTCAGTACAGCAGAGAATACAGTGATTGGTATTCACCGTGCGCCCATCTCTGTGAACCAAAGGACCAGCTGAACCCTATTTGTTTGCCCATTCAGCATATTTTTTTCTGTTTGTTCATTTGCTGTTGCCCTGCATATGCCATGCTGATGGAAGCCAAAGCAGTTAAGTCGCATTTTAGAGGATTTAGCAGCATGTTTAGGAAGCTTTGACAAAAACATGCGCGGCTTTAGGTGGCTTTGTCATGCAACAATATTACACTTAGTGCCATGTGGCTGGTTTTTACATGGCCAATGAAGCTAAAAATCTACACTGAATTCCTGTCAGTGCACGGGAAATTCTATACCATTCAATGCATTTTCCTCCTCCATTCATTCAATGTTTTAGGTCTCTGAAAGATGTGGTAACATTCCCGTCTTACATGAGCGCTCCACAACTCAGCTCTGACTCGGCCTGTCACTATAATCTCCCCACAATATCAGGTGATGACTATAGCAGTTTGGGCATATATTGAGATAAAACACAATGGGGCACATTTACTAAGACGGTTTTTAGTTCCCCCCCTTAGATTTCAGGCGTGTGCCTCCTCATAAACTAGGCAGTCCTTGCACCTGGCGAGAAAACTGCCTTATTTATCTATCTCAATATATACAACCTTTTAACTATATCTAAAGTAGCTCACTGAGCATGGATGGGGGACCTAGACCCCCAGATCTCCTCCCTCCCTGCACCTTATCCCACCACCCCTGCCTCTTCTTGATTGACCAAGGCCAAGCTTCTCGTCAGCCCTGCACCAGAGCAGTAGATAACACTATCTGCGCATGCACAGAGCATATACTTCTGCTTCCCCAGCAATGAAGTCATCTGCGCATGCGCCAATAGTATCTATGAGTACAGATACAAGATTACAGAATGCCCTATAATCTCACGCCTGTACCGTAAATGACATAGCCATATAGTGCTGTACTAGGCTATCTCTGGAACTCCCATAGAAATGAATAAAGCAACTGCACGCATGCACGACCGGCCGCTCTATTCATTTCGGGGGGTATGGGGCCACTCCTTTTTCCACGGGGTGCCCATTTTCTTGATTGGTGGGAGTCCAAGCGGTAGGGCCGAACTAATAGGTATCCCCTATCCTGTGTATAGGGTATAACTTAATATAACCAGACTACCCCTTATAAAAGACCTTTAGAAGGGCAGATAAATGCCAATAGGTCACATAACCAATCATTTATACTTACGATCGTTTGTGCGGCCATTACTGAACATTTTTATGTTTGCACAAAAGACCTGATCAGTCAACCAACGAGCGTTTCCTAAGAACATTCATTTCCGATGATAGACTTGTGTAAAAAGACCTTAACATGGCAGCCATGTTGCTCATCTCCCTTGACCCCACTATTAACCATCCAGTAGCACTATGAGCCCTTTTATGTTGGCCAATAGACTGGGCAAAGATTGATTCCCAATCACTACTTGTTAGTTAGCTGTACTTACAAGCAGCAATGATCGCTACTTTATTAGGAATAAACAATCATTACTATGATCATTCATCCCCATACAGCAGATCCTTGCTTCCATTGAGTGATGTGTTGCTGGGGAACAAGGATTTTTGGTGCAGCAGGAAAGACCACGCACCCAACAAACTCACCTTTTCTCATTTTTTGGGTGATCAGTGGCACATTTACATGGGGCAATTATTGGGAATGAGTGTTCATACAAACTTTTGTTCCTTGATCCTCAACCCATGTAATAGGGGTCCACAATTTACAGAAAAACGCAATGCAAAATACTGTACATGAAATGTATAATTGCCCACAGATGTAAGAGTTACGTATGGTGGGAGGTGACTTTCCTGAGTGATTTATTTTACTAGTTACTACTGAAATGACAGGCTGGTCCTTGTGTAAATATTGGTTTAGTTCATAAGATGGCTGTCTCCATATACAGGCGGTAGTCTTTCCATAAACAGGTGTTAATTGCCAATCTAGCCACATGCCCATGCTGGAAAGAGGGTGAACGAGGTAGCGTGCCTACAACATCCCAGTCTTACTGCATTTTTTTAACTCGCTCCAGTCTTTCCATGTTGGAGCTTGTTGTTTGTAAAGAGCGTGGATGAAAATGAGGTGAGGAGCATGAAATTCCTTTGTGGTGATGAATATGAATGAAATACACAAGGATGATTAGTGAGCCAATTGTAAACACGCTTTCCACCGAGAGCTGCTACTACTCATATACCTAGGAGAGCTTCCCACGTATACTGGATCTGGAGACACAATTAAATACACCCTACAAGTTTCATTTTGCTGGCAGTTTCTTTTTGCATACAACCACTTGGTGCAAGTACTATACAATATATCCAGGTGCACGTTCACCGAGATAAAACCTGGCGTCCATACTTTATGTCGTACCAGCAGTATGGTTCATGGGTGACATTCTTCACTACTAACTTGGTGCAAGTACTATGGGGCGATTTATCATTGTGAGTGCATTTGAAGTTAGTCTTTACATCAGAGTTGCTATGTGCAAAAGGGCCAAAATTTATGAATATGGCACATGGTATTAATAAATGTGCACTTTAGATGCGCCTATTTCAGCGAAAGTACGCCTGGGGGATACCTGGCGTGGAGTTGTGACTTGTTTGTGAATTTTTAAAAAAGTTGCACCTAATAAGGCCTCGTGTACACAACCTTAGACGTTTTGCGGTCCGTAAACGTCGGATTGGCCCGCGTGCCGTCCAAATTTGTTTTTGCACAGCCATTGACTTCAATGAATATGAATGCGGAAAGCCCAGGGATGAGCCGTATGCTTTCAGCATCTGGTTGTCTGTTCCGCAAATAGACCACAAGATGGGAATTACAGACTCACTGAGGTGAATGGGTCTGCAAAAGAATGTGGATCGCACATGGACCGCATCCATATTTTGCATTGCACGAGGACTAAATGTGGCACAGAGGTGATTTACACTGAAATCCTGACTAACATTTCACGTCACTTCTGAAAGTGCAGCTCTCAAAATGGTGCAAAAATTTGCACAAATCCACATGTGCGACAGCGCTCGTGACATTTACATGCCAAAAAACTGGCATACAAGATTTGTGATAAATGTCCCCCTATATGTACATACCTCCTGTAAAGCACTTTCTGCACTACTGTATCTCTGTGATAACTTACCCCCTCTATCTAAACACCCACATAAGAAACTGCTTCTGCTGTGTGGTCTGTCTCGTGGTCTGCACTGTGGTCGATCTCAGATTTGCAGTAAATACATAATTACCATATAGCGCGCAGCAGCGCTTTACACTGAATGAGTTAAACTGAGGAATCTCACACAGAGCAATGTTTTAAGTTCACATTCAACAGGTGGGGAGGATTCAGGCCAGAGGTTCCTGTCGCTGGTTCTAACTTGCCGGGAAGATTTGTTTCCTCCTCTAACATAAACCGTTTTCCAAAAATGTACAAATTATAACAAATTTTATGTCTTTCATAGAAAGGTATGTGAAAAATATTTGAAAGCACTCAAGCACGGGAGAAGACTCTGGGCTAAGCACCAGGGAACAGCCAGGTGAAGAATAGCATGGGGAAATAAAGCTGTCTTTATCCTGTCAGATGTTCAAGGACAGTAGATATATGTCCTGCAAGACACATAGGACCTATGCAGTAAACCATAAAGCCTCATCTCTATAGGAACAGAATCTTCTGCCCCTCTCTGGGAGTTCTCACTTTTTCACCTCTTTGTATGTCCGATCCATAAGGCCATAGTTGTAACTTGAAGTTATTGTGCCTCGATATAAAATCTGTAACAGGGCCCCACATCATGCAAGTAATGGTACAGATAAGGTCTGTGGGGCTCTAGGACGGAAAGATACTGATCAGGATTATCCTAATGCATCCTGAATGGAGAGAAATCCGTCCAGGATGCATCAGGATGTCTTCCGTTCAGTATGTGAACGTTTTTTGGCCGTTGATAAAACCGCAGCATGCTGCGGATTTGTCTCCGTCCAAAAATACAGAAGACATGCCGTAACGCTGGATCCGGAATTAATGCCCATTAAAGTGCATTAATCCGGGATTAAACTAAACGTAGTTTCGGCGCATCGCCGGATCCGACGTTTAGCTCTGCGCATGCGCAGCAGCAGTTCCGATCAGGGCCCCAGTGTAATCTGGGTCTCCGATCGGTTACCATGGCAGCCAGGACGCTACTGAAGTCCTGGCTGCCATGGTAAGTACTCCGCAGCAGTGTACTTACCTGCGCTGCGGCCTCCGGGCTCTCCTTCATGACATCACAGGTCCAGGCGGCGCATTGATCTATGCGCCACAGGGACCTGTGATGTAATGAAGGAGTGCCCGGGGTCCACAGCGCAGGTAAGTACACTGCTGCGGAGTACCATGGCAGCCAGGACTTCAGTAGCATCCTGGCTGCCATGGTAACCTGGAAGCATTTCGAAGACTGATCAGGATCCTGATCAGTCTTCAAATGCTTTCAGGCGACTTGCGTTCTGACGGATCCGGCGGGACGGAGGTGCCCACCGGATCCTCAGAACGCAAGTGAGAAAGAGGCCTTAAAGGGGTTGTCAGATACTAAACCCCTTCCCAATTTTCTTTCCTTTGTGCCTCCCAAGAGCCGTAAGTTTTCTATTTTTCCATTCACATAAACTCACCTAAACTATATTGTGAGTTTTTCATGCAGCTCTGGCTCCATAGAAGTGAATGGGGCTTGCATGAAAAAGGAAGGCATCCGGATGTAATGCGTTTTTTGTAGATGGTTGCTAGGAGAATTAGAGTTATTCTTCAGTTTGTCTTCACTCACATGAAAAACACAATCTTTTTTTTGTGGAACCGTTGAACGGACATATGGATGCAGACAGCACATGGAGTGCTGTCCTCATTTTTTGTGGCACCATTGGAATTAATGGCCCGCATCCGATCTGTCAAAAAAGTGGATTGGATGTGGACCAAAAATACAGTAATGTGAATGCCCCCTTATCCTGATCAGATACTGACACAATCAGTATCGCTTGTGTTAAAGAGGCCTAAGTCAGACAGCCCTTTAAGGCCCCTTGCACGCGACCAATTTTTTTATTTCCAAGTGGCATCCGTTTTTATAAATGATGTCACTTGGATAGAAATAAAACCGATGCATTTCAATGGCATAATGTACACCAGTTATTTAAATGGATCTGTGTATCTCATGTCCTATTCATGTCCGTTTTCACTGATGTAAGACACCTATTAGTGAAAAACTTAATATGTTCGGATGCAACTCAGACGCCAAAAAACTCATACGGATCGGATCAAAAACGAAAACAGAAACCATAAGCAGGGTATAACTATACAAGGATAAGTGATACCACAGTACATGGGTAATAGCAAAAGCACAATAATACTACTCAGTGATGTCACAAAATGCAGTATATACAACAACTCTATAATGCAATCTACATTCCAAATTTCGGATAACACTATAGAACATGTAAGGGTATACAGTGCGGATGTGCGTGCATGTGTAAGTTACGGCACCATCTTAATACTTTCGCCTGGTATTTGGTTATACATCTTACTGAGCTCTAGGTGCTTTTTCTATGTAAGCAACCTTGATTTCAGAGACAGGACAAAACATAAATCATTTGAGTTTTTCAGATCTCTGGTTGCAGCAGCACATGCCATGAAAATCAATCCTATTTTTAGATGCAAAGCTGAAGGGGAAGATTGCCATGTAGGGGAATATGCCATGGAATTGTAAAAGGAAGTAACATCTGCATGTAAAAAGGCAGCAAACAAATGTCAGTCTATACAGAAACAAGGCAGAGAGGAAATGAAGCCGCAAACTTTGCATAAACCTCCAATACTCATTACTTGGTGCACCATAAAAAGTGCATAATGTAAGTGAATGAAGCTGCGCAGTCCATGTGTACAGGCTGACTATTAGCGGAGCTGCCCCAAACAGAATCCAGTAGATTAGGCTGCAGATTGTACACAGTGCTAGCGCAGTGTTTCCTTCTTTTGAGAGCCTCTAAAGTGCTCCAGCTGGCAAATGGTTTACTGCTGTGAGAGTCGTGTCGAGCGGGCACACAGTAACAGCAAGCAGAGTTTCCTCTGACTTCTCTAAAAGCAGGGAAAACCCCAGTCTAAACAAAAAATGCTCAGGATCAGGGGTTTAACGAGTACCTGGTTCCTGAGGGTTCCTCTGTCACATAAGAAGACACCAGTGTTAAGCCTCATGCACACCACCGTATTTATCCAACTGAATGCGGACCCATTCATTTCCATGAGGCCGCAAAAACTGTGGACAGAACACGAATGTTATCCGTGTGCTGTACGCATCCATGCTGCAAATGATAGAACATGTCCTATTCTTGTCCGTTGGGCCGACAGGAATAGGCATTTTTGCAATGGGGACAGCGAAAATGGTATGCGCAAACATTCACTTTACTGGGGCTGCTAAAAAAAAAAAAAAAGGAAATGACTCTGTGTGCGTTCCGTGTCATTTCTCCCCAAAAATAAAACATGTCCTATTATTGTCTGCATTACAGACAAGGATAAAACTGTTCTATTATGGGTCAGTATCCGTGTTTTGGGAATCCACAATTTGCAGATCCCAAAATAACAACGACCATGTGCATGAGCCCTTGTACTGTTACATGGAATCTTTTTAAACACAAGCAGGAGGAGAAGTTAGCTACTTCCTTCCTTCCTTGCTGGCATCACGACAGAGCTTTCCTGCATTCCTCATACTGGATCACTTGTTATAATCTTTGTACACCTAAGGGCTTGTTCACATGGACTTATTTGATGCTTATTTTGATGAGGAAACTGTTTCGGCATTTGCATGGTAAATGACTCACATCTGCTTCCAACTGTTTTCAAAAGGAAGCAGTGATCAACGCTTCTTTTTTTTTTTTTTAACAGCAGCTTACTAGAAACATTGCTGAGTCCACAGCAGGTGGCCACACACAGATCAGTCCTACTGAATGGGTCTAATCAACATGCATACCTATGGCAGAACCCAGCCTCAGATTTCTGCTGCGGGGTTCCGCGGGCAAAATAATCATTGGATTTTTCTCACAAATATTTTGCCTCTGTGAACATACCCCTAGGGTGTATTCATAAGTGCATTTAAGTAGAGGCAGAAAATTCAGTTGCTGAATCTGCCTACAAAATCAGTACATTTTCCGCTCAGCTTTTTTTTTTCATGCCTTTTGACACTTTTTTGGCATCCAATTTGGCTTTTATTTCCGTGGCAATTTCAGGCACTAATTTCACCTTAAGATACGGCAAGACTCTTATTTTTAGTCTGCTAAACAAGTTATTTGGAAAGGTTCCCAGAAGAAAGCCTGTTAGTTCGGAAAAGGACGTGGCACAGCATGGCTTAAGTTTGCAAAGTTGCCTCTGAACAAACCGCAAGACTTCTGGAACAATGTTCTTTGGGCAGACAAGACCAAGGTGTAGAAGTTCTGCCATAATGGACAGCACCACGTTTGGCTAAAACCAAACACAGCATACCAATTGTCAAGCACGGTGGTGGAGCGGTGGCAATTTGGGCTTGTTTTGCAGCCTCGGGCACCTTCCAGTCATGGAATTAAACTCCTTTGTATACCAAAATATTCTAGACTGAAATGTAAGGCCATGTATCCAACAGCTAAACCTTGGTCAAAACTGGGTCATGCAAAAGGACAATGATCCCAAGCACACTAGCAATGGCTGAAAAGAATCAAGGTGTTGCAAAGGATAATCAAAGCGCAGACCTAAACCCAAAAGTGCTGTGGTGGGACCTTAAAGGCAATATTTCACCAACAATTATATCTGCCAGATAAAACCAGATAGCAGCACATGTCCTTTTTTTCTATTTTTTTTTTTCGGATTACAATTTTTTAAATTCTATTTCCTAAACATGATTATGGCCACATGGGCCAAAGACACAATGGTCAGGAGGGGACCTCACTGACTTCTATGGGAGAGTTTTCTAGGCATGCTCTGTGACCTGTGCAGAGGTCATTGTATATGGAAAGAATCTTTGATAATCACCTATTGTGAATGGTGTATCATGTCTGTACACATAAATGTTATCATTACAGGCAGGATTAAACCGACAGATAAGCAGGTAACTGCAATAAAGTGATCTATATAGACCAAGAATTGGCTTCTATTAATCGGCTTAGGCTACTTTCACACTAGCGTTTTTTGCGGATCTGTCATGGATCTGCAAAAACGCTTCAGTTACAATAATACAACCGCATGCATCCGTCATGAACTGATACGGTTGTATTATGTTTTCTATAGCCATGGCTGATACGTCTTGAACACCATTGAAAGTCAATGGGGGACGGATCTGTTTTCTATTGTGCCAGATTGTGTCAGAGAAAACGGATCCGTCCTGGCACACAATGTAAGTCAATGGGGGACAGATCCGTTTTCTATTAAGCCAGATTTGGCTGCGCTTCGTCAGGTGGACAGCAAAACGCTGCAGGCAGCAGTGTCCGCCTCCAGAGCGGAATGGTGACTGAACGGAGGCAAACTGATGCATTCTGAGCGGATCCTTTTCCATTCAGAATGCATTAGGGCAAAATTGATCTGTTTTGGACCGCTTCTGAGAGCCCTGAACGGATCTGACAAACGGAAAGCCAAAACGCTAGTGTGAAACTAGACTTAGTGACCAGTGCGAAAACTGCAGGATTTTATTGTTTTTGTTTTAATATTGATATTGACAAAAATATGTTACCATGAAAACGTGATTTAAACAATAGGTCATTTTCTGGTGACACATTCCCTTTAAGAAAGCTGTGCATCAATGTATGCCCACAAACCTCAATGAGTTGAAGAAATATTGTAAAGTAGAGAAGCCAAAATTCCTTCAAAACGATGTGAGAGACTGATAAAGTCATACCAAAAATGATTACTTCAATTTATTGCTGCTAAAGGTGGTTCTACATGCTATTAATTGATAGGGTGTACTTAGTTGCTTTTCCATTTTAGCTTAGGGCCCTTTCACACTGGCGTTTTTGTTTTCCGGCATAGAGTTCCGTCCTCGGCGCTCTATGCCGGAAAAATCCTGATCAGGATCATCCCCATGCATTCTGAATGGAGAGAAATCCGTTTAGGATGCATCAGGATGTCTTCCGTTCAGGACTGGAACGTTTTTTGGACGCAGCAAATACCGCAGCATGCTGCGCTTTTTGTTCCGTCCAAAAATCCGGAACACCTGCCGCAAGGCCGGATCCGGAATTAATGCCCATTGAAAGGCATTAATCCGGATCCGGCCTTAAGCTAAACGTCGTTTTGGCGCATCGCCGGATCCGACGTTTAGCTTTTTTTCAATTGTTACCATAGCAGCCAGGACGCTAAAGTCCTGGTTGCCATGGTAAAATGTAGTGGGGAGCGGGGGAGCAGTATACTTACCATCCGTGCGGCTCCCGGGGCGCTCCAGAGTGACGTCAGGGCGCCCCATACACATGGATCACGTGATCGCATGGATCACGTGATCCATGCGCATGGGGCGCTCTGACGTCATTCTGGAGCGCCCCGGGAGCCGCACGGATGGTAAGTATACCGCTCCCCGCTCCTACTATGGCAACCAGGACTTTAATAGCGTCCTGGCTGCCATAGTAACCTGAAAGCAATTCGAAGACTGATCAGGATCCTGATCAGTCTTCTAATGCTTCAGGCGACTTGCGTTCTGATGGATCCGGCGGGACAGAAGTGCCTGCCGGATCCTCAGAACGCAAGTGTGAAAGGACCCTTAATAGTAGAATCTGTTGTGTATTGTCCATCTGAGGTTGTATTTACCTAACTGTAAGACCTTCTAAGGACCATATGTGTATTTTATGTCCTGATACGTAAACGCATAGAATTCAGTTAGGGTGTACTTTGTTTTTCTCATGACTGTATAAGTATCTTGCACAATCTAGAGAGTCTCCTCTTCTGGAAATGTGTGCAGATCCCGAAGGCGGTACCCGCGCTTACCAGACTTTTATAGCACATCTACAGGATATTCCATCAATGTCCATTATCATAATACCCCTTAAAATTGAGAGGGTCTTCCAGGGAAGTGTCTTCCTCTGAAGAGGTAATGTATACCATAAGATACTTGGGAGCGAGCGAGTTTACATGTTTCCTCAAAGGGTGCACCGAAAGAATTCAGTTCCTAATGGACACATTATTCAAACATTGTGATATCTGTGCTCCAGAGTTAATTTTTAATTTCCTGACCTACTTGCAATGCTCAAACAATCTTGGCTCTTTTTCACAACATATGTGGACCTTACTGCAGGAGTGAATGTAGAGTCAGCCCAAGAGGGAACAACCAGGCCAGATAAACAATCTCTGTAAAATGACAATGGGAAAAATGTTCCAGTGCTGCATCGAGTGACATGTGTACGGCTCTGCGCTGCTCTGAAGGTTGCACACACGTTTTAGCCTTGCCCATATTTATTCTATTATGAGATATACGGGAAATTTATCACACCCTGCACCTCAGAATTCTGTCTTCAAAATGTCCCAAGATTAGGCTTTGCGACTTTTTGCAGCCACATGTGCATAAAATGTAGCGACTGTTGTATTTTTACACCAATCACTGCAGTTTTGAAAAGTAGGTGAGAAATCGGGTGTGGTGAGCGTTGTAAATTAGTTTCACTCCAGATTTATCATGGAGACTTTTTTTTTTTAATAAAACCCACTCCAGTAGGAAAGTGGAGGATGTGCAGAGGGTGCGCCATTTGCAGAGAGAGCTGAGGCTCTAGGAGTAACGGTAACGCCCCCGTTGCTCCTAGAGACTCATTGGCATCTGTTAAACATCATTTTTCTCAGCCATGCAGACACATATGAACATGGGACCAACACAGATGCCTTCAGCTGCCAAGTGCACATGTAAGGCCCCTTTCACACGAGCGAGTTTTCCGCGCAGGTGCAATGCGTGATGTGAACGCATAGCACCCGCACTGAATCCTGACCCATTCATTTCAATATGACTGTGTACATGAGCGTTTTTTTCACGCATCACTTCTGCGTTGTGTGAAAATCACAGCATGTTCTATATTCTGCGTTTTTCACGCAGCCCTGGCCCCATAGAAGTGAATGGGGCTTTAGTAAAAAAAAAAACGCATTGCATCCGGAAGCAAGTGCAGATGCAATGCGTTTTTTACTGATGGTTGCTAAGAGATGTTGTTTGTATACCTTCAGTTTTTTTATCACACGTGTGAAAAACGTATTGCACCCGCGTGGAAAAAACTGAACAACTGAACGCAATCGCAGACAAAACTGACTGATTGCAAAATGATGCGAGTTTCACTGAACGAACCCTGAACGCATCCGGACCTAATCCGTCACGCTCGTGTGAAAGAGGCACGAGCGAGAATTCTGCGCGGGTGCAATGCGTTATGCGAACGCATTGCGCCCGCACGGAATCCGGACCCATTCGTTTCAATGGGTCTGTGTACATGAGCGGTGGTTTTCACGCATCACTTTTGTGTTGCGTGAAAATCGCAGCATGTTCTATATTCTGCGATTTTCATGCAACGAAGGCCCCATAGAAGTGAATGGGGCTGCGTGAAAATCGCATCCCATCCGCAAGCAAGTGCGGATGCAATGCGATTTTCACGGATGGTTGCTAAGAGATGTTGTTTGTACACATTCAGCTTTTTATCACGCTCGTGCAAAACGCAGTAAATCGCATTGCACCCGATATAAACTGAACAACTGAACACGATCGCAAATAAAAGTGAATGACTTTGTTTGCGAAATCGCGCAGTTTTCACTGAATGCATCCGCAACGCATCCGGACAAAATTCAGACACTCTCGTCTGCAAGGGTCAGCCAGCTTCAAATCTGCTGACAGATGTTCTTTAATGAATGAGCAACATTTGATAAATTTGGTAGAAAAAATGTGCGCATTATAAGTAGCAGTATGAACAACTTTGGATATGGTGTTAGAATGAAGGTTTTATTATTGGTAGACCTACAGAACTGGACCTTCATAGATGACACTTGTAAGCCAGTGCAATGATACAAAAAGCAAATAGGCAGATGTGCCGTAGGTGAAAGAAAGGCCATAGAAGATGTGTAGCTCGGAGCTAACCACTAAATAGGAAATGAAAAGAATTTCTGTTATGCATAGGTCACTAGTCGTGGTCATGGATGGGTCATCATGTTCCAGGGACATGCAATGTAAAACAAGAAAGTTGTCTTCAACAGGAATATGAGCATCAAAACTGGACCATTAAACCTTGGGAAAACAACTTATGTTTCCTCCGGATCATGTTTATAGGTAAAACATACCAAATCACTGGACCCCATCTAGTGTGCAAGGTTTTGGTTGTTGTGTAATGATGCACACTGGTTAATATCGTTACCTAACAATTTGTTGATGGACATAATGATAAGTCACTTTGGCTTAATGGACTGTACAGTTTGTAGACCACAAGCCATCAATCATCTTCAGGATGTGGTGGAGGCTGAGTGCCATAAAAATAACCCGACATCTAACATTCAGCAGCAGTATCCATGCCATGACCATGTTCTGAAGGCAAAATGAGGTAAACCCCAGCGCAGGGCAGAGGTAGGCTGCTGTAACCGATGTACCATTTCTATCCATTAACATTTCTTTCAGGGGATACATGTGATTTTCTAGGCAGTGATGAAAGCTTTGCCTTGATGACACCCCTGCTCCTCAGCTGTCTCTGCGCACAGTGCAGCATAGTCTCCCCAGTCATGGAGTCATAGACTCAGCGTTCTGTTCTGTGTCTGAGTCGCTCTGTTCCTGTGTTTACCGAGCTCGGATAAAACGCCCTTTAGCTCCATGTTCCATTACTGTGAGCCTCCATAAACAAGCTGATATGCGCAACCACTGATTATATTAGCCCTAAAAGAGTTCTGAAGCAAATGAAAAATATCAACTTCCATTCCTAAAAGCACTGTTTTCAATTTTCTGAAGGAAATTAAATAATGTATAAATCAAGTGCTGGGCTCGAGCCCAGTCAGCTGAACATCACTTGGTCCTTTTAAGGCGGAGAGGAAGTGTCTGTTGCAGTGGGGACAAGCCAAGAGAAATAACAGCTAACCTCAGCTCCATGTGAAAGTCATTTGAGATAATCGGGGGAGGCTGCACACAGGTTGGAAAGAGGACCACATACTAACTGTGAGCAAAAAAACATACATCCAGGGCTCATATTCACGTGCCCTCTGTCCAGGGATATATGAGGGTATAAGCAGGTGAAATGCTTATGTCACAGGGTGCCAATCATAGATTTGTATCTAGATATCGAGTGGCAACACTGCTATTTCTGCCATATAACTTAGAACACACACCAGTTACTCCTTTTTAGGTTTCATGCACACGACCATATGTAGGTTGCAGTCCGCAAACCACGTATCCACAGGATCCGAGGAGTGGTGCTAATGTAGTGTTGGTTCTATGTGGTGAAGAGTCCTTTACAGAGTGATAAGGGGGGAGTTGCAGAGAGCGATGAGGAGAAAGTAAAGCTATTATTTATTTCTCCACTATATTCACTGAGGAAAATAGACTGTCAGATGTAATAGAGAGTGTCAAAGTAAACTCCCTATTAAAAGTGGCCTGTATGACCTGGGAAGAAGTCCTGCAACATCTTAAAAAGATTAAAATAGACACCACCTTACCCTAAGAGAATTAAGTAATGTTATAGCCAGACCCTTATTTCTCATATTAAAGGACTTTACATTGACAGGAAGTGTTCCACAGGATTGGTGCTTAGCAAATGTGGTGCCAATATTTTAGAGAGGTCCAAATTTTGTCGTATATCTGGACTTCTCCAAAGCATTTGACACTGTACCACATAAAAGGTTAGGATATAAAATGAGGATGCTCGGACTGGGAGAAAATGTCTGTATGTGGGTAAGTAACTGGCTGAGTGACAGAAAACAGAGGGTGGTTATTAACGGTAGATACTCAGATTGGGTCACTGTCACTAGTGGGGTACCTCAGGGGTCAGTATTGGGCCCTATTCTCTTCAATATATTTATTAATGATCTTGTAGAAGTCTTGCACGGTAAAATAAAACTTTTTGCAGACATTTAACTGTATAAAGTGATTAACACGGAAGAGGACAGTATGCTGCTACAGATGGATCTGGATAGATTGGAGGCTTGGGCAGAGAAGTGGCAGATGAGGTTTAACACTGACAAAAGTAAGGTTATGCACATGGAAAGAAATAATGCAAGTCACCCGCTGACATTGAAAAGGACTTAGGCATTTTAGTGGACAGCGAACTTAGCTGTAAAAACCAGTGTCAGGCAGCTGCTGCCAAGGCCAATAAGATAATGGGTTGCATCAAAAGGGGCATAGATGCCCATGATGAGAACATAGTCCTACCTCTTTACAAATCACTAGTCAGAACACACATGGAGTACAGTGTACAGTTCTGGGCTACTGTGAACAAGACAGACATAGCAGAGCTGGAGAGGGTTCAGAGGAGGGCAACTAAAGTAATAACTGGAATGGGAGGACTACAGTACCCAGAAAGGTTATCAAAATTAGGGTTATTCACTTTAGAAAAAAGACGAATTAGGGGAGATCTAATAACTATGTATAAATATATCAGGGGTCAGTACAGAGATCACTTCCATCATCTATTTATCCCCAGGACTGTGACTGTGACGAGGGGACATCCTCTGCGTCTGGAGGAAAGAAGGTTTCTACACAAACATAGAAGAGGATTCTTTACGGTAAGAGCAGTGAGACTATGGAACTCTCTGCCTGAGGAGGTGGTGATGGTAAGTACAATAAAGGAATTCAAGAGGGGCCTGGATGTATTCCTGGAGTCTAATAATATTACAGGCTACAGCTACTAGAGATGGGTCGTTGATCCAGGGAGTTATTCTGATTGCCTGATTGGAGTCGGGAAGGAATTTTTCCCCCCTAAAATGAGGAAAATTGACTATTTCACAGGTTTTTTTTTTTGCCTTCCTCTGGAACAACTTGCAGGATCACAGGCCGAACTGGATGGACAGATGTATTTTTTCAGCCTTATAAACTATGTACTATGTTAGGTACAAATCTCCATTATACCTTATCTCAATGTAGGCTTTACTTCTGGTTTTGGCTCACAATCACTAATCAAACACTGAAGTGTGAACTATGGCCTTATATTGTATGCAGTGTACGTATTTAAACTGCCATATTGGCCAAAAATGATTCCTCAGACCTGCTTTGTTACTCCAATTACCAGTAGTGCAGGGTCCACCAGATAGAGTGACTTTATAGAGTTGCTTCATTTTTAGAACATGTTATGTTGATTACAGCAGCCAGTACACTGAAATCTTTACAGTATGTACAGAACTTATTGAGAGAGTAATCACTAAGAAACTACTACTAGATGCTGATATACTATTAAAAGTAGGGACTTGTTTTTAAGTGTGTGAGCAGTCAGCATGATAGATACATCTTTGGATTTGTCTATTTCCAAAAATACCAAGCCCAAATGGGACATGGAGGTTCAGAATTCATTGCAGGAGATATTTGGTTTGAAGTTTTGAAGTTAATTTTAGCCTTTTTTTTAATAAATCCGTTGGTCCATTTTAACTGTGCTTTGTTCACTTTCCTTTGTAATCCATTTTAGCAAAAGAAATACAAAATATGTCCCCTGGAGTGAATTTTACAGCCTATTTCCAACATCTCACAGAAAAACAAAGCCATTTATTTCTATTGTTATGAACATGGCTGATTATAGTTTCTTAAAAAGGAAATGCGTTAATCCTTTCTGAAGCTGGACTTACAGGTAAGTACTGATACTGGCTGTTTATCCTGTGGATAGGGGATAACTGTTTGTGGAGAAACCCCTTTTAACAAGAATTGTTGAATTTGGAGTGGTACCTTGGAACTGAACCCGGGAAATGGTTTTTTACAGTACAATTAAATTTATAAGCGAATAGATTCCAATACTGTACGGAGCTCCTGTTCCGTACAGTATTGGAACAAAGTTTTATGCAAATCGACTTTGGATGTTTCATCCGAAGTCGATTCGCTCATCCCTAATTGTTATTTGAACAGATTTGGCTTGGGGCTACTCGTAAGGGTGTTATCTATGTAGCCACCTTGGTCTTCTTCACCCTTTCACTTCTGCACAGGGATCTGGACTATGCTGCAGGGGAACTACAAGGCTGCTACCTTTTGAAGTAGTGCCTGTTCAAGTGACTGCTGACCCACAGGGGTCAAGAGAAACTGAAGCACAACACCAAGTGATCAGTCAAAATTGCAGTCAGGGACAGGCGGAGGTCAGGGCAGGTAGAGTTTGTGCAATCCAATAAACAGTCTGACGTCAGAGTGGGCAGGTCAGAGTGAGTATAGAAACAAAACAATAGCTGATCTCAGGGAGACCAGCCACAAAAACACTGCGGAGCCTCATTTAAGAGTCTCAACACAGCAATCCAAAGTGCAAAGCTCCTTGGGAAACAGGAATATGCAAAATAAATGTGGAGCCCCAGTATTGGGTCTACAACACAATAAAAGCCAGATATCCCTCAAAGGAAGGAAAACCGAGCAAAGGGGTGTCTCCATTACAGAGATCACCAAATCCTCCATATTAAGTGGCCCCTATGTCAAGATCCCGCTTTTTTACAAGCTTTGGGCATGTGACGGGGAAAACTTAAGCGTCAGTAGAGAGAACAGGCAAAGGTCAGCAAAGAGTCAAATCCAGAATCCAGACAGAAGTCGGTACATAGACAGGCAAAGAAGCTAATGGCAGACCTCTACAGGGCACTAAAGTACTAGAACCTATTGCTCAGGTACCCTTCCATGGGGAAGATGCCTTAACCCCTTCTCTACCAGAACGGTACATGTAAAGGCTTTTGATGCTGTGATCAAGTGAGATCTCGGCATTTAAATGCGCAAAATCGGAAAGGTTGCGCTTCTGGGCCTCCTACCGACACTCTCTGTGGCCAATGGGGATGCCGGTAGTTGCTTTTTAATCTTTATATTGTGCCAGTCCTACATTAAAAACTGGGCACTGCCATTCCCTTTGCCAATAGGTTGTGTCACTGCACAGTCTAATGCAGAGTTTTAAGAAAAGATGCTTAAAGGGGTTGTAATACTTCAGCAAGCAGCATTTATCATGTAGAGAAAGTCAATACAAGCCACTACCGAATGTATTGTGATTGTTCATATTGCTTCCTTTGCTGTCTTGATTCATTTCTCCATAGCATTAATTTCAATCCGAACCTGAAATGTTTCAGGTACACATAGTCTTCTTCATGCTTGAAGTTGGCTGTCTGACTGAAATGTTGCATTTTTGGATAAACATTTACATTTGATTTTTCACATGATAGATGAAGGCTGTTATGTAAATTATTGTTTTTGTTTGGTTTTCTTGTGTGGATGAGACGGAACAAGCCCACCTGAAGGCACACACCACTATCTTCCAAAGATATTTGGGAGTGCTGTTCATTTACTGGTCCTTTAACTGGTTAAGGCCTCTGTTGCCTATTCTGTCAGGTTTGACTACAACAAAGGACTCAGTGGACCACACAGTAAGTGCAATAGATCCTAAAGAGCAAATGTGAACAGTGCCTAACTCCATCCATCAAAATTATATTTCATATTGCAGCATTATATTTCCTCCAGTATAACAGTAGTATTTGAAGCCATAGCCAGGAGTGGATAAAAAAAGAGAACTCTCTTTCCTTTATATGTGTCCTGCATTTATGATTTGTTCTTGGCCTTACCTTCAAAAATCAAGCATCAATAAACCTGAACATGGAAACCCAGGCTTAAGATGGTCATGGCGCACTTGTGACTTTTAGTTTTCATGACACTACTTGCTCTAGGCAAACCGAACATTTCATGGTATGATGAACTGCACCACCAGATCTCCCAACAACAAAATGTTAGCCAAAATCTTTCAGTCTTACGTATTAAAGGGATTATCCCGTGAATAATGTAAAAAATGAAAATCAGACATCATATAGTAACAAAGCTAGACCCAGCCCTGTACCTCACATGGATCCAGAGATCTCCCCATTCATTGCTCTGCTAGATTTACATCAAGCTGGCAGCTCAAGGGGAGTGTCTGTTCTGCTGCAGCTCAGGGGGCGTGTCTCAGCTCTCCCTATCACAGCTCAGGGGGCGTGTCTCAGCTCTCCCTATCACAGCTCAGGGGGTGTGTCTCAGCTCTCCCTTTCACAGCTCAGGAGGCAGTTGAAGGATAAAACTGGGCATGTGCGGCCTTCTCAGTGAGCAGGTCAAAGAAATAACAAAAGGAAGAAACAGGTGGCGCTGTACAGATAGATTTTATTGAATAACTCAGTGGCTATTCCAAGTTTTTAATTACATGCAATTACAGAAGTATTCAGATCCAGATGCTGGTTTGAAAACTGTAGAATATTTTTCGTGGGACAACCCCTTTAAGATGCTAGCCAAGTTATGTTGTAGTAGTGTCACACACACATACTTGCAGAAGAACATCAGCCAAGCTCTGCAAAATACAGTATATTGCATAAAGTTGGGAGCGGGATTAGGATATTTAGTAAGGACAGGAAGAGCACATATACACAGGGCTTGTTAACTATTGTACAACAAGCATGGTCTATTTATTGAACATAAAAAAGAAAGCTCAACTAGGAGCCAAAGCACATCTACCACTGATGAATCAACAGCAGACTGATCCTTTCTATCACACCGCAGACCAAAGCCAATGTGCCAAGATATAAAAACAAATCCTCAACCTCAACTGAAAGCCAAAGACAGGGAGCACAGAAAATGAGCAAAATATATCAGCTCCATTGTTCTGGGCAATGCACTGGTGGCATTGTTTTAAAGGGGTCCACAGGGTTTTCCAGTAATTTCAACACCAGGAGTAGTGCAGTCTGCAGCACTGTTTTTGCTGTCAAAATAACCAGAAAACTAAGGCATCCTATTAGAGTCAATGGGGCCTGTCAAGTTATCGGTTCATGAACAAATTCAGCATAGCTATATGACGCCCTGACACTAGGGTGAACCAAGCTTTAAAGGAAAATGTTCCCACAGGATGCAAAATAACAGAACTTAGGCCCCTTTCAGACGAGCGAGTGGCACGCTGCGGACTCGCAGCGCAGAACCCGTCCTGAACTTCCAACACTGACGGGGGTCACATAGCATTATATTGATTTATGATGCTATGTAACCCCTACAGTTCTGGAATGTATTGTATAACACTGACAGTATTATAAAGGTTACACAGCATCATAAATCAATATAATGCTATGTGACCCCGGCAGTGCTGGAAGTTCAGGACGGGTGCTGCACTGAGAGTCCGGAGCGTGACACTCGCTCGTCTGAAAGCGGCCTTATACTCATCTTGCCGATCCCCTGCTGTTCCAATGTTGCCAAGGTCCTCCCAGCGGTCAATTTTTTTCTCCTTCTCAACATGGCAGGAAATGGCTGTGATTTCTGCTTATTCAATAACTCCCCGCAATGATGACCACCCCAACCAGTGATTGACTGAGCATGTATTTCCTGTGTGCTGAAACAGGAGCAGGAACTAGAGAACAGCAGGGTACTTGAGCAACATCAGAACAATAGTGGTGGTGGAACAGCGGAGGTATTGATTCTTTTATGTGTTCAGCCACCCCGAGCCTACTGCCACCAATTTTTGTTGCGATGGAAAACCTCCTTAATAACTTCCTAATATACTGTTATTAACGCACGAGTTATCTCATGGCAGTAGACCAGGACAACTAAATTCCAAGTCAACCAATTAACTTCCATATGCTAGGCAGCTACATTCACCTTTAGGAAGAAGTAGGGATATAGTTACATGGTGTAGCACTACAACTACTGCTAAATTCAGTGAACGATTATGCAAAAAACACAATGTTTTGAAGTATGTATGTAGTAATCGCACCAATGTTCTGATTTCACCACACTGTGGGCCAGATTTATCATTACTCTTGCAGTTCACTCCACTTTCAAAGAAGGCGTATGTGTATTTGAGTCAAGTCAAATTTATCATGGGCTCTTTCAGAGGTTGATAAATCTGGTGTATTTCTGGTTCCTAGTTGTATTTTGGCTTTGTCTTTGGAAAAGTCGCAATCTTAAAAAAGTGATTTTGTCAAACATAAGCATAGTCATGAGTGGAGTGAGTTTGCGCAATTTTTTGCGACTTTTTTGCGACTATTTAAAAAGTCGCAATAATAAATCTGTCTTGCAAGTGATTTACATACAACAAAACGCCCATAAACTTGGTTTTGGAGTGAGTGGCGTAAGTCTCCAAAAAGTCGCAAAAAATTGCGCAATTTGCCTTTTTGCGCAATTTTTTGCGACTTTTTCACTCCATTAAAGTGACTTTAGCTAATGATAAATCTGGCCCTGTGTACACATACCCTGAACAAGTCAATTACACTCTGCAACAAGACACACAGCATTTCAAGGATAAAGGCATCTTTCCCCTTTAGACCCTCCACAATGGCGTTGCATGGCCTCCTAAAGCTCAAAAAGACTCACCTACAATTTGAAACTGGTCATATGGATGCTTATTAGGCTGAAAATTAACATTTCTCCAGATGCCGTGCTCTTACTTGCAATAAAAAAAACTGGCTTACATGTTAATTAGATGAGTATACAATTAGGTCTATTCTAACCTCACATGGCACTTAGGATTTATCTAGCTGTCCAGGATGGAAGTGTCTACTGTGTGAGACATAGTAGCTGGGAGTCACCATATGCCCTCTACTGCAGCCATGTTTTGTTAGAATGAATATTCCTTTTTGCAGAAAATGAGCATCCCTTGATGTAAATCTTCCAATACACGACAGGGCCTCGCTTTCTACACATGGAGGTCACAAGTGTCACATGAACTATTATGAACATCCATCCAGCAGAAATGGAAATACAATAGAATATTATTGACTCATATGAAATGGGCTGTGAGGGAATCCGATGAAAAGTTTAGTCTTCAAACGGCTGCCCAGACACAGTAATGAAATAACCAAGCATGGGAGATGGGAAGAATGAACATATAGCTATGGGACGGGAACGGTTGATTAAGTAACAAAGACTAAATAAAGCCACAGGAAGGAAGCAATGAAACAGCTGGGAAAGTTGAACAGGATGAAAAGGAGTAAAGGTCTTGTGATCATGAATGAATGTTTACACAAAGCACAGTCGAGAAGCTGAAAAGGTCATTAGCGACAAGCATAAATGTAAAAGAACAGCGCAAATGGCCTTTTGTGATGTCACTCTCCTGGATTTGTGTGAGGACACTGAGCGGCAGCGATTTGTTGGCCAAGGATCTCCCATCTGAGAAGGAGCAAGCTCCAACCATAAAAAAAAAGGAACCGGGTAGATGGAAGGGTCTTTACCTCTTTAGGCTACATTCACAAGAAAACGGCTCTGTGACGGCCATTTTTGTAACAGTGGTCACATGGCCATTTTCAGAGCCAATTAAAGTCCATGGATCTATTGACCTGGCCATTTTTTCTAATGGCCAGTGAACGGTGGCCATCAAAAAACAGGACATGTCCTATATTTGGCCATTTTCACCTTCAGATAAACCTCACTGGAATTAATGGGCCTGTTTTTAACGGCCACATAGACAGGAATGCAGCTGTCTAACAGCCGTTAAAATCAGCTAGAGGAGTCTTTCTGGAGTTAGAATGAAAAAAAAAAAAAAACTTCATCCATTTGAACGTGTTAGGACACTCGCTCCTCAAACCCTTGCAATTCACTGACTGCAGCAGGACCTGTGCTCCCATCGTTGAGACATCATGACGCTGGGAACATCAAGTCCTGCTGTATCCAGTGAATCGCAAGGTTTTGAGGAGCGAGTGTCCTCACGCGTCCAACTCAAGTTGATGAGGTGAGTATTTTTTATTTATTTCCGCATTAGTGGGGATGGGGGAAAGGAGGGGGCATTATATATGGAGCACAACTGTGAGCCATGATATATATATATAGGGACACAACTGGGGGCCATTATATATGTATGTAGGCACAACTGGGGGCTATTATCTCTACTGGGGCACAAATCGGGGGCTATTATAACTACTGGGAGGCACTAAAGCGGCCATTATCTATACTGGGGGCACCACTGGGGGCTATTATAACTGCTGGGGCCACAAAGGTGTGCATTATTTATACTGGGGGCACTAAGGTAGTGCATAATATATATATATAGTAAGGGCCCTTGCAGGGGTTGGGGTATTAACTTAAAAAATGAATGAAAATCACCTGCTTTTAATGGCTGTTTTTCTCAAGGCCATTATAAATGGATGCAAAATGGCCACTAAAAATGGACAGACGGCTGGAAAATGGATGCACAAATGGTTAAATAAATGGCCATGAAAAACTTAGTGTGTCTGTTTATAATGGCCGTTTTTCTTTCAACTGTTGTGTGAATGTAGCACAAGAATGTACCCCTTAGCGAAGAATTTTCAGTTAGTCATCAGATTAAAAGTGAAAAGCTGGACACTGTGAATACACTGGTCCTGTAATATGGTCCAGAGCTGCATTCACAGTTCTTCAGGCTTCAAGCTGAAATTTTGCAGCATTTTTTGCTGGCTCAGTGTAAAGATCTGCATTAAGGTACTGTAACTGTGATTTACATACATACACACCGGACAATCCCAGAGTATAAAAGAAATTAAAATCTAACTTTTATTGGACCAACTTGCTACAGTGGAGCAGTTCACTGCCAAAATGAACCAGGGGGTTACCAGACGTGTCTAAAACAACAGTTCAGTGGGCAGTCCTGTGTATGGGGCTCCGAAGCAGATGGATGGTCACTGCAATTCTACAGGCAAAGTTGCATCGGCAGAAAAGGCTTCATTTTTCCTAGTATTATCAGAATTGGACCCCTGCTGACTGGCAAAGAGTTGCCTTCTCCGATGAGTCATGTTTTCTGCGTGATCGAACAGACGGATGTTGGCATGTCAGATGAGAAACATCAAAGAACAAGCTGGTGGTGGCAGTGTTATGGTCTGGGGAATGTTTTTGTGGCATTCTCTGGGTCCACTTATCCATGTGGGAGGCACTTTCAACTGATTTGGGTATGAATCCATCCTTGCAGATGGGATCTTCCAGCAAGGCAATATGACATGTTACACGGCAAGAAATGTCTGACACTGGTTGGAAGGGCATGAGCAAGACTTCCAAGTACTACTCTGGGCCCTACCTCCCCAAACTTGAACCCAATTAAGCATTTGTGATACCTCCTCGAGCCTCGTGTTCACTCAATGGATCCTCTCCAGCAGCTGTGGGATGCACTGCAGTCAGAATGGCTCCAGATACTTGTGACAATTTACTAGGACCTTATTGAGTCGCTCTCAGCCCGTCTAGCTGCTGTCCATGCTGCAAACAGCGGTTACTCTGGATATTAGCTGGTGGTCATAATAATGTGGCTCGACTGTGCACAAGATGCCTGCCAAATAAGATTAGATAACTAGCCCCTAACCATACCATGGCAACATTACCAGTGTATTCCTAAACAGTAAAAAATGGAACACTCTCACCAGTTATGGTCACCACTGGGTAGTGCCCTCTCATGCCAAGGGTTCAGTCAAAGTCCAAAATGATAAATCCTGGGTGGTATGAGGGGTAGGAGTACTCACGGCCGGCAGTGGTCTCTTTCTATTATACCCTACTAAGGAGGGACCTATATGAGCCTAAAAGCCCTACCCTAAACAAAATCATCTTTCTTTCCTGGGTGAGGGATTCATCCAGTGAAGGAGTGCCAGTGATACATACCCAATATCTATTTAGGGAGAGTGGGTATTGATGCTCACTGGTCAGTAGACCAGGGCATGTTTGGAGCTGCGCTCTGTCCAGTATGTGTGACATTTGTGTTAGTTTTTATCCTATCACTATCCATAAAAGTTAGATTTTAATTTCCTCTATACTCTGAGTCTGTATATTCCTATAGAGATTCTCTGAATTTAGACACAGTGAGTGCACCTATTCGGTAGTTTGTGGACTTATAGTCATTTATACACTAGGCCCTAACCTGATAGAGTTTAACTGTATAGTGGCATTACATCTAATTACTCTGATAGACCATGCCTAGATTGGGCAGCCTGGTGGGTACAGTGGTTTGGCAGGGAAAACTATTTACATCTGCATGGAGTTTGTATGTTCTCCCCGTGTTTGTGTGGGTTTCCTCCGGGTTCTCCGGTTTCCTTCCCCACTCCAAAGACATACTGATAGGGAACTTAGATTGTGAGCCCCACTTAGGACAGCTTGATGCTAATGTCTGTAAAGTGCTGCGAAATATAGTAGCGCTATATAAGTGAGTATAAAAAAAAAAAAAATCTATATTCATCTTGCATCAAGATACATGTAGGAACCCTTATAGTGTCTTGCACAGCTGTCTCAAAGGATAACTTGAACATCTCTGCTTTCTAAATTCCGTGCAAGAAGGTGTGCACCATGAATTCACTAGGCTGTATTTTTACTGCACACACATGGAATCTGCAAAGTGCTTTAGCCTGGGAGGATAGGAGGTGAGAAAGTCAGAAAGGGCAGAGAGACAGAAGAGACGGAACATGGAAGGATTAAACAACGTCTTCTAACAATACAAAGATAGGATCGCATAGGAAATATGAAGCCCCCCAGGCAAAGGAACAAATATGCAGCTGTTAATCATTTCATTACTCTTGTCACGCAACTTGTGAGTGATTTCTTTGCTGTCTGTAATCCAATGGCATGGTTTGCTCAAGTCAATCAGCCGAGGTGCATACCACGAGTACACAGGAATACAAAGAAACTGTAATGTTCTTGTATTTCATAGCAGTTAAAGATTTAAAAAAAAAAAATCTAGTTCAAATCTCAATTACTTTTACAAGAACAATTAATGGAATGGGTGGACTACAGCACCAAGAAATATTAGCAAAATTAGGACTGTCTGAACAAAGGTGTAACTTGAAGCTCCTGGGCTCCAATGAAAAACCTGTGTTCTCTTCATAATGAGGCAGAAGAGCCTTTGGGCCTCCTCCGGCACCATGGCCCAAGTGCGACTTCTGCCTCTACATACTCCTGACTATTTCGCTTACAGTAAAAACTCTTAGGGCATGGGTCTGCAAAAAAGGGATGCAACAAGAATGTCACACGGACATCATCCGTGTTTTGCATATCGTAAAATACATATAGTCATGTGAATGTACTCTTAATCTGTGGCTTTCGAAAGCCATGGCAATAATGACCATGGATTTTAAAGTATTACATCTATTGGTGGACTCCGTGCCTAAATTCTGACAGAATCCTGAAGGAGAGAACATGGTTTACTACAGCTAGAGGAACGGTGGTTTCACCATCAGCATAGAAGGGGTTCTTTACTGTAAGAGCAGTAAGATTATGGAAATCTCTGCCAGAGGAGGTTGTGCTGGTTGATAAGTTCCAGAAGTATACTTATTTTATGCAGCAAAACAGATTGACAACACAGAGGCAAGTTTGTTCCATAATCAACCATTCAAGGAGGGAGGATTCTTTGCAGTCCAAGTACATGTGCCTTCATAAATGTTACCATTGCCAGGTCAGGTATTACATGAAGGACTTATATGCATCGACTAGATTTTTTGCTGGATTACAATGTATACAACATAACAAGAGTGCACGCTGGCAAAGAGAATGATCATCTGCCATAAAATACAAAGCCTGTTTGGAATTCTCCTAGACAAAGATGTTAAGTGGGATGCTCGGAGAGAGGTGGACGGGTCTCCCGCACAAACAAAACATTGATAAGTAAAACATGGAAGGCTGGACATTCAGCACAATGCACAAACACAACACTCATAGCGCCTTCAATCAGATGAGAGAACTGCTGATTTTGTCAGCTGCCGAGATTAATGGATTTGGAACATGCACAACAGAAACAGCACTTTCACTGCCTATGAATGGCCACTACCCAATACATATACACTTCTGCAGAGTGCAATCTAACACAAAGACACCGTGTTGGTGCACATCACACAGATCTGGGACCAATTGTATTATTATGGAGTACTCTGGAACGTAAAATGGCTTATGTGCCCATCCAAATAGCTGGCATGCCGACAGAGTCAGGGCGGCACACAGTGTTCTGGAGGATGCTGGCCTTATCGCTAGAAACATCTATCCCGGGTTTGCCTGTAGCTAACTGTAGTAAAGGATAAGCTGTCTGCCAATTTACGTAAGGTTTGAAACCCAAACCTGTCTGAACAAATTTACATACAAACACCTGTAGCATAATGAATACACTACTAAGCGGGATAAGGTGGCATTGTTTAACCACGCCAAGTGACGTGGCCCTCATAAGGATAGTGGGTATTAATATGACTATATGTTCTAATCACAGCCAGTATTATTTCCATGGCTTTTCCAGGGGTTGTCCCATGAAAAATATTCTACATTTTTCAAACCAGCACCTGGATCTGAATACTTTTATACTATAGCTACTGAGATTTTTTAATGAAATCTACCTGTATAGCGCCACCTGCTGTTCGCTCTTTTCCTTATTTCTCTATCCAAGTAACATTGTTCTGGTGGATGCACATACCCATATTTCAACTGCCACCAGCCGTATCTACTGTTAGAAGCTTTGACAGTTAGGTGTAAAAGACATGCCCCCTGAGAAAGGAAACACCCCTTGTGCTCTGATAGGGAGAGCAACAGTTGAAAGGACACCCCCCCTGAGCTGCAGAACATTTGGAGCAATGAATGGGAGAGCTCTGGATCCATGTGGGGTACAGGGGCTGGTTCTAGCTTTGTTAGAAAGGCATTGCCATGTATTATATGATGTTTTATTTAATTTTTTAACCTTAATCAACGGATATTCACTTTAACTGTAAGGGAGAGGTTCCTGACTCGATCGCCCTTATCAAGACAGATACCCCGTGTTTAAGGCTATCTAAGGAAGGAGCAGAATTAACAAGGACTACCAGGGACAGATAAGCTCCCTCAACCCTCTGCCTTGTTTTGGAACATTGAGTGACACCAACTGTAAACACTGTTCCAGTTACTAATATACTTATACCTCGGAAGGTTTGCTTGTGTTGCGTCTTTTGCCCAAAGTAGCTTTATTTGATCGATTTTTTTATATAGCTATTTGTCTGATTCTTGATATGCATTTTTAATATCGTTATTTAAAGTCATGTTTTAAGCTACTTTAACCCATTTACTGTACCACAACACAGCATGCTATGTAGAGACACTACAGAGACAAGTGACGTTCTGCCTTCTAAAAGTGAAGAAGAGGAGAGCACTTATTTTTGGCAAAACACAGGCAAACCCTAACCCCTGTTGGACGATGGATTGTCTGACCCAGGAACCTAGCTGCAGACAACCTCCACATTCCCTTTACATTCACAAAGGTGAGTGAAATGTTACTTAGGGGTAATCGCAGCATGCTGTATTCTGGTCCCACTAGTTTTACCCATCCAAGTGAAAGGGTCAGAAAAACTGACAGCACACGGCCACCATCTATATATGATCTCTTCACAATTAGGTCTTTCATGCACAGAACATTCATCTGAAGTCTCTAACATCAACTTCCTAATTGTTCCTCTCAGCCAGTCCATGTCCACCATTTTAGGGCACAATTATTTAAAACATATAGCTCCCAAAGCTGAAAGCCAAGTGCCATCTTGCCTTTCCTGTACACCAGAAACAAGCTGCATCCTACACCGCCACCAATTATTTTTGTTCAGTCTGAATGCAGCTCTGGGTGCTTAAGAGGACCTCAGGGTAAGTACAAAGTATAGAAATGTATGTATCAAGTCACTCAGCTCCAAAATGGACATGTAAATCTTGGTCGAATGTGACTATAAGTACTCCAACATGTCCAGTGCTTACCTCTGCTCCTGAATACTTCTCAGTTTGTAACACAAGATGATCTAAATTGACCTCCTGATCAATGGGCATACTCTGGAAACGGAGTCTAAAGATTTCCCGGCGTGTGGCAGCATCTGGAAGTGGCACAAAAATGATTCTGTCAATACGTCCTGGACGCATGAGAGCCTGAAACAGAGAAGCAAAGCCAAAAATGTGTAATCAAGCCAAGGAAAGACGCTCAAGTACCCTAAATAATAAAATAAGATCACAACAGAAGTGAGTCCTATGTAATCGGCTCAGAATTAATGATTACTTCTATACATGCTTTAAAAAGTTACAATAATGAACATAAATGGAGTCCAGATGTCACTGCATGCTACAGTAATGAAGCAACACACATCATTTCATGTTGCCGCAGCTATAAGTATACTAAACAGTCTAAAATGCAGTAGCCAGGCTGTTGGTAGATGTAGGCCATGTCATATGAGATGGCCTCCTACAATTTGAACCAACTGTGGCTCCTGTGTAGTAGTTTTAATTGTATATAGGAAACTATTACCATAGCTGATCAGTGCACATTACATAGAAACGAGAAGGCAGCACAAATGATTCAAAGATGTGCAAAACACATTGAATATTCTATCTAGTAGGACCAAGACATTTCAATGTAGGCAAAATAAAGGAGATTTCACTTCATAGTAATCAGTATCAAAAGAGGTACCACATTACGAAGATCCAGTGGCACTTGTTATTGTTTTGTTATAAGATTTTTTCCTTCCTAATACAAAAAAGTGAAAAATAAATCAGTATATACCAACATCAATTTATCAATGAGCCTACTCCTCTAACCCAACCCTCCTAATCCCCAACCCCAATACCAAATAGGGGATGAGGGATAAGAAGACGAAAAAGAAAAAAAAGAAGAAGGCGGCATTTACCAAGATCTGGGCCACCACTCTTTACCAGACTGCGGACCACCTAAACAATACATATTCATTTGCTGCCTATTAACAGACACTATTCAATAATATTCTGATTTATGATTAATATTTCAGTGCCTGGTGTGTACTATGAAACTGGGTTGTCCGGGATTAGAAAACATTTTTTTTCCTCTCCATTTGCTGGGCCTAATATTGCAGTCTGTCCTCATTTAAGTATTGGGGCTGAACTGCAATACCAGGCACAATTATGGTCAGACATGGCGCTGCTTCTAGAAAAAAACAAAAAAAACAAAGCAAATTCTTTTTTCTAATCCTGGACCACCTATAAGAGCAGTTCTAGGACATGGGAAACTGCGATTGTGACATTTTTCTTTAACGCCAGTGGAGAAACTCCTACTTACTAACATGTAACATCCTTCTGATGTGGTAAAATACCACAGCAATCAGACTGCAAAATAGATGCCAAGACTGATCCTGATCTATGATGAACATTAGATCACTGAATATATATGCAATCATGATAGTGCTCAGTTATCTTTGGACCTGTCATTGTGATTATGCTGTTTTAGCAATTGCATATACAGTGTATAATATACGTAAACATGTTCTTTCGATTTCTGGAAGAATTTTAACTAAGATCCTATATTACTTATTTTTTTCCAATTCTGTACTAGTGTTGCCATCTTCCTTTCTCCACTAATCTTCTGCAATTTCTTACATAATGTTTGGCACTCTACTAGATAATGAACCGCCCACTCCGGTCAGATGTAGGGTCGAGGTTAATTTGACAGTAATGAATGTTGAGTATATGGAATACCTCCTGACACATCTAAGATCAGTAAGGGTAGTAGCTTAAGTAAGAGACTGATCTATACATTTAGTACCTCTACTCACTGCCAATAAGTCTGTCAATTACAAAAACGTGAGTTATGTCATGCCATTGGTTTGAATTGTTCATGATCTACAGAGAGAAAAAAAAAATATGAACGATCCTGATGCCTTGATGGCTGAACGAACAGTGTTTAGTATAAAAGGACTACACTTCAGAATGTCAGCCGGCACAGTTTTTTTAAGATTTCAGCTCAGTAGACTGCAGAATTGTGAATGAAGTTGTGAATGAGGGTCTATCTGTATCTAAGTTATACGATGGTGATCATGGGTTAGGACAGGCTTAGTATATCTAAATGGGTAATATGTGAACCAGGTACATTTGTGGTCTGCTTTCTTGGGGAGTGAGTTCCACCTAAATCCACCCAGGAATCCAAGAAGAGTCCAAGATACTGACAAATGAAGGATAAGCTTGATTTTGAACACATAAGACAGCTGTTTTTGACTTATATGCGCCAAATAATGCCAATTCTACTCCATTTGGCAGTGCCCTGGACTGTTTTTGCAAGTAACACACTTTAGAAAGATTCTCCAGCTAACTCACCACCAAAGATGGAACCATTTCTCATTCTCCAAAGTCCACTGAGATCTTGGGGTTGTTGCCTGCCCTCTACTACTTCATATCATTTTACGATGAGATCTTTACTACTAAGCTACATGAGCTGAAGTCAATGATGCGTGACCCTGAACAATCAAATCCCATACATTTTTCTACAGCAACAAAAGCTTCAGATATTCCTAGTAAGAGCCATGTTCCAGGTGCCCCCTGGGTAATATAAGTTTCCATCAATCAGAAATATTGCATGCTTGCCTTGGGCCAGTAGCCAATGAGAGTTTTCCCAGCTTCATCATGTCAGTGAAAGTCATGCAGAAAAATGGAAGGAAAAAGCCTTCCTTCCTGTAACACACCAATATAGCTAACACCCTTCCTGATGATTCTTTATAAAGGCTGTTGTGCTGGAAACTATTGCCTATGACCTTTTATAACTCGTTACAACTATGCAATAAATAACATGAATGCACCAAGCAACTGAAGATGTTTGTCCTTGCTCCTGACTGTTTCCATCACAGACTGTTTGTATTGGCCAAGACTGAAATCAGAGCATCCTCGGAGTGCTCTCATTCCCAGGGACACCTACATATTTCTGCTATGCTAAAATTCGGAATATGTTCTGACAGGTCTGAGAGGCTCCTGTCTCGGGTTTCACTAAGATTCGCTCTGCTAGTATTAATACAAACAGTTTGCACTCCTTTTCACAGAGGGCTCTTCATATGCAGGCTGAAGTCAGCCATATGCCTTTGAACTCATTTTCTACATCGTAAAACACAGCTAAACTTTTCTGGATTCCTTTGTCAGGCTCATCTAACAGATTTTCTTCTCAGAGGTGAATGAAGATGCCCTTGGGGGTTGCTGGCATGCAAATATATATCCTTTCCCTATGTTTCTGACATCACATATGTAATATTGGTGAGCATAAAGAACAAAGGCGCCTTAGACTAAAAAATGGTCTTCAAACAGGTAAAAGCCATTCTTGTGTACTTAATTCAGAAGTGACCTCATCACTTACTCATTCTGTACTCAGTGTACCCTTACCTAAACATGGCACCAACCCTGGAAGTGAGCACTTCTGAAATGCCAGCCTCTAAAAAAAAGGGGTTTTGTTCAATTCCATCAATCTACTTTTTGCCTTCACACAAAGAGACCTTTCAGCACCTACATGACAACAGCTTACTACAAATATTGTAAACCACAGGGTTTTTGAACCTGGCATTAACTAGTCCCATATACTATCCAGTTATACACTGTCAGAGGTGGCAATAGAATACATTGGGCATTATCCTGAGGGTCCACACTCCAGATATATAGAACAAATGTCCACGTTCAGTGCGTAGTAAATTAGATTATTTCCATAGGCCATATCATCAGTAGTAATATAGTCTTGCTGATGGAAAAGAGGATGTGCTGCCGACAATATCCAAAGTAAATCGGGGATCAACAATCGTAAATAACAGTCCTTCATCTCCCATTTACTTTGCATCTGACCATATGAAAGGCACTATAAATGAAATCCAAATCTTTCATCAATTGGCATTCGTTTGTCCTCTCACACCGGCTGACTCTGGACCAATAATAAGCGACAATTGAAGAGATACAAGTCAACCACCATTTGTTTAAAGCCCCTCTTACACACCCTTATGCAAAGTGAAAGGGGGACAAACGATCGTTAGTACACACATTTGACTCCCATCCACTTTGCATATTTTCGGCCAACGTTTTAAAAGCAACGTGATTAAAGTATTTTGCTTGTTGCCTGCAGGACCTCAAGGGTCTGATAAGCTGGGTCCATGAGACCGCTCTGGTCTTGTTCCATTAATAAAATAGAAAACTCTAGGAGCCATATAGTTAAAAAAAGAATGATCTACATTTCCTGCTACCCCAGGGGTCAACTGAATTGACAGAAAGCAATCAGATCAGTAGGCATCAGAAGGCAGGTTTACTTTTTTTGATGTATTATCACAGTCAGTGCTAGCTACCATATCCAACTGATATGACCCGATCCTCTCAGTCAACACCTGGGAGATGGTGTCTTTCCTGGGACAAGAAACCAATGAAAGTCTTCTTGTAGAATAATACAGGGCAGGTGAAAAAAATAAAACTTCCACAGTCATCATGGTTAGTCTATCAATTTTTGAAAAATTAATAACTTCTTTGAAGTGACATAAAGCTCAAGGGGTGGACACCACCCCTTGAGAAAGCCAGATAAAGGCGAAACGTACGTCGGGAGGATACAGGAGGCGCTGGTATTATTGCTATTTTGCTAGGTATGCCACTCTATTTGTTGCCATTTTATCTACACTAGGAGGATGCGGGGCTAGTTGAATTTTGAAATGCCACTTTACTAATGATTTATTGCTCCTAGTGTGTTTTTCATTTAGATCATGTAATGTAAGGGGATATTCGTTCCATACAAAGTGTGACATATTGCTATTATGACTATTACTGCTGATATGAACTCCTGTATTGGTGGGTAGTATGGCCTCAATGTAATTTTTTTTCACCAACCATGCATATATGTTTTTTACTATGGAAATATCAAATTTCAAAGTGATATGAATAAAGAGATATATTTTATTCCCGGATTTGTTGGCTTTTTGTGTATAAATGATGGGATCCTTCCGGGATTTGTGGCGTAGGTCCCTCGCCAATTGTTGGTGTTTAACATTACAATGGTGATAAAATCTAAACCATGTTGACAATATAATCGTTCATATAAAATGTGAATGTTGTGCTGAATAAAGTTGTAGAAAAACCCCCAACATTGTCAATTGCCATTCAAATATTTCCCCTATGTAGAAGACTAACCACAACACTTACAGTTATGCCAATACAATTCAACAAAACTACTTGTGGCTTATGTTACAGTGATAGAAACTAATTCCTCAACGAGATTGAACCCTAGGGCTTCGCTGGTCTCAAAAGCATCTGCCATTTGTTAGTTTGTGAGACTGATGTTTAGCCACAATGGAAACCAAGTCCTTGCCAAGTGGTTGAGCACTAACAAGCCCCTATTGGCCAAATGTAGACAGAAGATTGTGTTAAGTAAAAGGGAAATCCCCCAGCTATCTACTGGGCTCTCACACATCTGCCTGTTACATTAACGCTGTTCTCCTGTGCAGAGCTACAGTAATCCATAGCGAGTGTTCGAGGAAGTTTTACATCCCACAGATGGTTTCTAAAAGGTGATAATAACATCACAGATACCACTATTTACTGGGCTATTTTCCAGGGAATAGGCTCTATGTAAATGAAATGTCTCCATATTTCCTACTTATAAATGTCTGACAGAGTAAATAATACCAAAGTATTGTACACCTGAAGAAGCCCTTTTACACCGGCCAAAGATCATCCAGTTGCGAAACACTCCAACGAACAATCGTTCTCAATAACTGGTCCATGTAAATGTGTCACTGATAGCCCAACAAACGAAAAAAAAAAAAACTTGTTTATTGGGGGCTTCATCATTATATGCCACATAAAATCATTGTTTGTCAGCAGCATATCGCCCTGTGTAAACGGGAAGGCGGGACATGCTGCCAACAAACAATGAATCTATATGGGGATGAACAATCGTAGCAATGATTCTTCCACCCCATACGGAGAAGATGATAGCTGAATGTAAATGCAGCTGAAAGAGGTTGGCCAATGTGTAAAATATTTCCCATCTTACAATATAACTTACCTCTGCCACGCTGCAGAACACCACCAGTCCGCCCATCTGTGGGCTATGTAAACTCCTACGATCCTCAAGCTCTGCATCCATAGGTCGCAAGATGGAAAGTTGATGTGATTCATCCACATCACCACCTATTACCCCATCATCTATTTTTGTGTGACATAACATTTGAGTGCCACACCATAACTTACCCCAACCATGCAGCTGGAAGCCCTCTGGTCCCTATCATTGCACTACAATCCTAGAATGCTGCATCTCTAAATTACAAGATGTGATTCTTCCACATCACTGCTTTCTGTCCCTGGACGGACCCTCTTCTGCACTTGAGCAGAACATGCTCAATTTCTGTCCAGCGCTTGCAGAGAAGAGGGTTGCACCCAGGCACAAGAAGCAGTGATGTGAATGAATCACGCCACCACCACCATCTTGTGCCCTATGGATGAAAGAGCATTATAGGTGTTTACAAAGCCCACTAATGCAGACCCAAGGGCTTTCTGCTGCGTGGTGGGTATAAGTTATGGTGTGACATACAAATGTATGATTCATATGTAGATTATTGGGTAATATTTTTATAAATTGGTCAACCCCCTTAAACAAGTGGGCAATGAGCTGTCCTGATCACTGCCCTCTGTATTGGCCCAGGTATTGCCTGTATCCAGTCATAAATGTACGTACTATCTGCCACATACTATCACTTCACCACCAATCAGTACCCCTCACCCAGTTAGCAGTACCACCTTAAACTAACTACTAAAGGTACTCCTTAGAGGAATGGTAGCTGAACCCACAGGTGGGTATGGGAGTGTCCCTACTTTTCTCTGTCATCAGATGTTGGGGGAAATAAAGATTGGGAGACTTGCTCTCATGGACGATAAGGCACTGTATGCTGAGTGACAATAGTGTGTGTGCGGTGGGTTGAAAGCTACAGATGTTGGCCGAACTTCTTATGTATGGCCGGCTTCATGGTGTGAGCATATATCTTAGTTAAATAATTGCTTTCATGAGTTGCTACAAGGAATCAGAAATAGGTCGAAGAAATTGTGCTGCGAGTTTACATACAGCCACCTACATACTCATAGCTCTCAAGACAGAGACGTACACATGGAGAACAATGGAAGCAGCTCTATCCTAGGGTTTTACTGGAAACTTTCTTATAATAGTCAATGAGACATTCAATGAGAGTCGTTGTATCGATGGACATCAAGATAAAATACAGAGCAATAGGCTGCTTCTAATTAGTCTAACATCACAGTTCATGTGGAATCTGGTCATTTGTGCTTACAAGACGTCTACATTTACATCCTAGAGAAAGCATGATTGTGCATTCTCTTAGCTGTCCTTCCTGGGGCCTCTCTTCTAGGGGAAGCTAATGCTGTCTGCATATTGTCTTCATAAAGCATGTTCTCAGTTTATGCAGGTAACTGAGATAAATTACCTAAATTGCTCTTGGAGAATGATTGCATCTGATTTAAGTCTATCCTCACATACTCCAGAGACTTAATGTTCCTAAAAAACACAAAACTGGCCCCATTTGGGATCCGACGCTGAAATATTGAATGTCTTACTAATGCACTGAATATTGCTATACACTAATATAGTCTGTTCTAAGAAATGTCCTCTCAGCATTTTTCTTGGATTGTCCTTATCAGGGTCTGCCAGCAAAAACACATTGCTCTTAAAGTGTGCAACACAATAAACAGACACAGAAATGATGTGACAAAATGCAGTCTTTATAGTGTTTATTAAGAGAAGATGGCGGTAAAACAAAAGCTTCCAATGGTAATTACCTGTACCTGGTATAAAATGAAGAGGCCCCTTCATAACAGCTGATTGGCGGGGCATGGGGAGTCAGACCTCCACCCATCTGATATTGATGAGCTATCCTGAGAATAAGTCATCAATGCTTAAGGCCTAGAAACCCCCTGTTTAATTATCACTGGCGGGTCTACAGAAGCATTGGTGATATGTATTAAAAGGGTTTTGTCCTCTTAAGTCAATTCCTTTATATAATTGGCTTGTGCAGTGGCCTAAAAATGATGACATATCCTCAGAATAGGTCATC
Organism: Bufotes viridis; assembly: GCA_033119425.1. Lineage (NCBI taxonomy): Eukaryota > Metazoa > Chordata > Amphibia > Anura > Bufonidae > Bufotes > Bufotes viridis. The sequence goes on along the minus strand of CM065589.1, from coordinate 445,464,022 downwards.
AATATCAGACAGGCAAGGGTCTTATTCCCGGCACTCTAACAACAAGATGTTTGAAGGGGTCACAGCCTCTTTAATATTTACTTGCACAGTGTCTCTCTTGTTCCGACAGTGCACTCTAATTAGAACTGCTCGTCCCAGAATGGACGTCAGACATCACTGATCTAGTGTTGGCCGATACACTGGTATTAGTGATATATCGTGGTATTAAGAAACGACAATATGACAATATCACCATTTCTTAATTACCGCAGTATATAAGTGACGTCAGGCCAGCTTCTCCCTCTCCGATACAAGGCTCAGGCTGTGGTGTAAAATAAAACACCCGGCATCAGTAGGACCACAGCTGGAGGATCCACAAGAAGCCGCCAGCTGTGGCTACATGCTCCCGCCTTCACTTAGCCGCTCTCACACCTAAGTCCTGTCAGAGGAGTGCGAGAAGAGGGCTGAACTGGAAAGTCACACCTCGCATGTGCAGTGTGCCTAGGTGCACATTATGACTGACGCATGCGCTGTGACCTAGTGAGATGGTAAAGGCCCCATTACATGGAGAGAATATCGTGCAGATTCTCGTGCATGCGAGCGAAAATGAAGGAGTAATAAGTATGAGCGAGAATTATGTGTTCCGTACACGTCCCTTCAAAATGCAAGGCAGGTGCGTGTATGCTGGGTATAGCTGTGTGGGCTCTCCTGCTTGTATATTATATGCAGGATTTACTCGACCCCTCTTCTGATCAGAGCTGCAAAGGGAAGCATACTTACCTGCTCCCCAGTACTGGATCCCAGCACCATGGCTCCGTAGCCTCTGCTGCCTCTCTCATCTAGCTGCAGCTCACAATATCTGCTTTGACACCTCTGCAGTCAATCACTGGCCACAGTGGTGACCTGCTCCCCTTATGTCACATGGTCAATTGACCTGAGAACAAGGTAACAGATCATTGCCACAGCAGCAGCGATGTAAATTGCCCTCATACAGTATAATGTCCCCTTGTTGCCCCCATACAGTATAATATCCCTTTGTTGCCCCCATACAGCATAATGTCTCCTTGTGGCCCCCATACAGTATAATGTCTCCTTGTAACCCCCATACAGTATAATATCCCCTTGTGGCCCCCATACAGTATAATATCCCCTTGTGGCCCCCATACAATATAATGTCTCCTTTAGGCCCCAAGTGGTTTTTCTTCTAAATAGGTATTTATCGCTATAAATGTCTTAATATCGTTATTGTGGGAATATTTTTGATAACGGCTAACCCTACGCTGATCTAATATTGATGACCTGTCCTCGGGATAGGTCATCAGTATTATGCCACTGCAAAACTCCTTTCCTGAACAGCTGGAACCCCTGGCAATCACAGTTATTGCTGGGCGAAGCTACCATTGCCTACATTATCAATATGCTGTGAAGTCCTCAAAGTGAGTTTCAGCTCTTTGCAATGCCTTTCCACTAGGAGCCCTGAGTGTAGGATCTTTGACATCCACGTGCTCTAGTAGGATCCCTATAACGACGTGCCCTCCAACACCTTTGCCAACATTGCTAGAGAGTAGTATTAAAGAGGTTTTCCCATCTCAGACATATGGCTAGGATATGCCCCCATTGTCTGATAGGTGCGGGTCCCACTGCTAGGACCCGCACCTACAATGAGAACGGAGTGGGGAAATAAACGGAGGGCGCACTGCACATGCGCAGCCGCCCTCCATTCATTTCTATGGGGCTGCAAAAATTTCCATCTGCCCCACAGAAATGAATGGGCCGCGCATGCGCGGTGCGATCCCATTCACTTCTATGTGAGCAGCGGGGAACAGCGCTTGGTGGTGTACGGACCCCGGGAAATCTGGGGTCCTCCAGCCACAGCGCTTCCCACTTCATTCTCGTTGTAGGTGCAGGTCCCAGCGGTGGGACCCGCACCGATCAGACAATGGGGGCATATCCTAGCGATATGCCCCCATTGTCTGAGATAGGAATACCCCTTTAAGGGGTAAAATTCCCTGGGTACATTAATTTTAAACACAATTTCATCATTTCTCAGTCATTACTAGTGAAAGAATAAAAACTTTCCAGTGTGTAACCAGTCCACACAAATCCAGTATAAAGACAACTAACTGAAGCTGACGCAGAGTCCAAGGTCCCTGCAGAGGCTTGTAAGGAAAGCCAGTGTGCCTCATCTGAAAGTAAAACACAATCTTGGAATGCTTCCTCTTATGAGGCATCTTGATTTCTGCAAGAACTTGTTGCTAAGGTTATTTCAGGTCTGAAACTGATTTCAGCACCTACATTTGCATTACAAGTGGTGATCGAAACTGAGCTCATCTTCTAAAACTCCATCAGAAAGCAGATTGCAGCCAGAACCGACTTGCTTCTCATGTCCTATTTACCTTTTTTACTTACATTGCCAAGTATCTATGTCTATAACAATATAGGCACTGCCGGTCGTAGCTCTACTGACCACAACGGGTGTAGCTCTGCTTCTTAAAAACCTCTAAAAAACATACGACATATATAATACACAGTAAAAAATAAATAAAATCGAACTATCATTTCTATTTTATTGTTTTGAATTTCTGACTTGCCATGGCAAACTTGTCACCAGTAATCAATGCCAATCCCATTGCATCACTTGATTACGGCACACGTGTAGCATCGTACTGTGCCGCACATATATAAGAGGTTTCTTTTTTTTATTCTTCCAGCTCTCAGCAAAAGTAAGGCTATCCATCACTTAACAGAGATACTTCCTGTTTTCAAGCAGTTGGGAAGGCATGACTTCCAACCCAAATACTTGACTTGGCAGGCTCCACATGTGTTGATAGATGCTTTTCTAACCACTTCATTCCACCTGATTTTTTTCAGACAATTTCAGAGATAGGGCAGATGTTTGCAGGAGGGACCAAAGAGGGGAGTAGATTGCAGGTCTGCAGACTTGAATGAAAATGCCACTGCGGCAACAGATGGATGACAGAACTTACGGTATTTCGGACAGATGTTACTCGATAACCTCAAAATGACATTACAGGGGGAAAAAAGTTGGTCCTTATCCAAAAATATCTGCTCATTTTTGGAAAGAAAATTCTCTCTGCTGGCTATAACAATATCTGTGTCGCTGCATTTACTTACAACTTGCACAGCTTGTATTGTAGCTGAGCACTGCCACTGTAATAGCACACTATTGCTAGGCTCCATGCTATACTCATGGGGGACATTTAATAAGCATGTTGCGCCAGAATTATGGCGTAAAATGCGCCGAAAAAGAATGGCATTTTGATTTGCACCAAACATATTAACTGTTTTCTCCAGAATTTTCACCATAAAGAATGCATCACGCTAGAAATGAGTTCTAAAAGTCAAAGTGGGTGGGGTTATCAATTTGGCGCATTTATCATCCTCTTATAGGCAGAAATGGCTCAAATTGTTGCCAGCTAATGTGGTGGTGTTTTGTGCAAAATGTCGCATTTTAGACATAAAGATGCAACTTTTTGTCAAAAAGTCACATTTATGAAAAGAAAACCAACTCATTGTGGGAACAAGTAATAGGTAAGTATCAAAACCGGATGAAGTTATTTTTTCTAATATAAATGAGCTAAACAACGGGGATTTCTCAGTAAATTGACAATCAACAAAAACATCCCGAGTCTGAAACAAAGGTCGCAATTTACCAGTGGAAATGTCGTAAATATGCTTCAAAAATCGCAATTATGTTTCAAAAGTCTCAAATTTGGTCTGGCAGGGTTGGCTGAAGTGGCGCATTTCAGTTTAAAAAAGTTGCATTTAAGTGCTATTAGCATTAAAATGTCGCAAATAGAAATAGGCGGATAATCAAGTTTATATTTCAAAAAGTCACATTTTACAAGCGACGTGCACCTTTTAATATATGAGGTGAAAGAAATCACCACTTTTGGTTTGTAATTTTTTTGCGCAAATTACGTCATTATTGATAAATTTCTCCCATAGAATCTTGGTTATTATAAAGTTGTGGATTTATCTTGATGTTTTTGATGAAAATAAATGGCAGCTTATCAGCTTTTCTAGAGCAGATGACTGGTTAAATTATATTGTAAAAATCTAAATCTCATACAAGTATATGCAATGAATAGGAGATTACAAATGAAGTATTATTGCAATAAAAATATTGTTAGATTTTTCTTTAATGCACATTTCCTTTTCTGTTTTCCCTATGGCCTAAATTCACATTCAGTGGTAGACTGACATGCTCAGTGCTGGAGTAGTGATCTTATAGTGAAGCTGATGAAGCAGTCCAGACATCTTTCATTCATTCATCCATACTTCTATATTCATAGAACTATATACCGGTAGCTACATATCTCTCTAGACAGGGCAGAAGGAAATTGGGTGTGTGTGGGCGGGATACACATTATAGAGCGACTTAGTGGATCATTGGGACTCTTTTGTATACTGAGTAGAAGAGGCTAACATGAGCAGACTGCAATGCACTCCTGGAAGAAGCAGGTGTTTGACTGTCACGTGTGAGCTACTGCCCATCCACAGAAAGGGAACAGAGAAAGCCTCCAGATGTGAATAAAAGGAAAACAAGGTGAACATTACACTGGAAAGCAGCATTTTTTTACATCGATATTGTTAAAATAATTTTGTGCATTGCTTCAGATATTTATATTTTTTTCAAAATTTGTGGTATAATCCCTTTAAGCCTGGAAAAGAAGCTATTCCTTGAGAATCTGAAATCGTATAAACTTTCAACCACTGACTTGAAAATGTAGAAATGCATCGGCAATGAAAACCACAACCTGTATTGAGCATTGTCTTGGAGCTCACTGGGTAAATTACACATTGGAACAAAAATAGAAAATAAAGGTAGCACTACTGAAAGTGGCTAGTAGATTAAGGTGCTCACAGCAAACAGATTCACCCAGATCAATAGTAATAAAATTAGTACAATGCTGGGCACTCTTATACACTGGAGGTTGGTAGCACTTTAATAAAATATCCAAACGTGTTTCGGGACATAAGATGGTCCCTTCCTCAGCGGTCGGTCAGTTGACCACTGAGGAAGGGCCCATCTTATGTCCCGAAACGCGTTTGGTTGATTCTCCATATTCAGTAAAAATTATAAAGCTGATAGACTTTCTTATAGGAATAATCTGACAGCAAAAATATTTGCTTCCAAGAGTGACCCGTGACCCGAGACGTAAGGCCGTAATATCGGTACAATAAGAGGGATCTCTAGTGTGCAGTGGACGCCGAGACGGAATACGGCCGACCTTGATTTGATATCGCAGCTTATGACCGCACGAACAGTACATACCGTCTTGGTAAAAGCATCTCTTGAAGCCCACGTGAGTACAGCTCAGCAGGCTCGCGGTGGATATTAGCGCATGGGACGCCGCACCAACACTGCATGCCGCCTGCGAATATTCAAGCTCAGTGAGTACCAATACAGCATCCTTTGTATGTGGTCACTATAGTCTGCGATTAATAAGTGACTCTTGCACCAATCCAGCCAGCATAAAGTTGAGCAATATTTATTAAACTTTTGCTACTATTGGTCAGATAGACGGTCCTCTGGATGATCAATAGACAAACTTATCAGCTAGATTTGGATCTGCATTTGTTTTTATATTTGAATTTTATTGTAGGTGGACTCCAAGTGCACATAATATCAGTGCATTATCGATTGGTCCTCCAAGATCACACTATATATTTGTGTTCTTTTCACCATTATCTATTATATCTTTGCACATTGTTATTCTGGCCAGACAATAGTTATTGCTTTATTGTTTTATTGCTACATTTTTAGATATTTTATCAAAGCGCTACCAACCTCCAGTATATAAGAGTGCCCAGCATTGTATTAATTTACACATTGCTTAGGCCCAAATGCAACGTCACATGACACTGTTATATGACATCAGAATGGTATGTAATGTGACATCACATGGCATTGCTTCAGAACTCAAACAACTCAGACACAGCTGAAATATTCTTGAAAACTCTATGAAAAAGCCAGGTTCATAGCTCACCTCCTTAAACAGCACTCCCTGTGTAATGCAGAGATACCCAGGAACTCTGGGCCCAGATGCAGTGAATCCAATAGTTGCACAGGCAAAATATCCAGCAGCCATCAGAAGTAGTAAAAGCACAAAAGCTTCATTTCTTCAATAATTAAAATCCATATTTGCATATTGTTTAATGCTAACTCGTTTTGGCCTATAGTGTAGCCCTTAGTCTATGCTATTGTCTGAAACGCGATGTGCACATCTGGATTTTAATTACTGAAGAAATGAAGCTTACATGAATTTACTACTACTGACAGCTGTTGAATACTTTGCCTGTGCAGCTATTGAACAACTGAGATATTACTCGGAGAATGCTTAACGTAGGTTCTTCCCTTTATGCAAAAGAATGGTTGTGTGTTTGTTCTATTGCTGTGGAAGAGATGTCAACAGAGCACCTTTCAGAACAAGCACAAACCACACAATCGTACCGCAATTCTTTTAATAATAATTAGGCTCTGTTCAGACTAGTGGCATGACTTCCAATTATAGGAAATGCTGGAGGACCCATTCACTGAAGAGAGAGCAGATTCTAAAGCTACATTTACACAAGCCAATAATGATCCAGATTATCGGGAACGACCATACCTGCGAACGGTCGTTCCCGACAATCTGCCCATGTGAATGTGCCGCTCGTTTATCGGGTAATCCTGACGTTGGTGCAGGCACCACCCACCGATCATAGCTTCTGGGCAGCAGATCGTGTGGCAGGGGTGTGGAATTCCTATCGCCCGACGCCCGGGACATGCAGTTCCGGGCGCCGGGCAGGTAGTTTGGACAGGTAGCTTAGCCCTGCGGGCAAGTAGCAGGGCTAGGGTGGCGCCGGATTCTCCTCTTATACACAGCCCGGCAGCACGTCCGGGCTGCTTACTGCTGTGTTAACATCGCTCCTGTGCAGGCCGGAAGTCATGATCAAAGGAGTGCGCCGCGGGACGGAAGTCAGCTCCCAGCAGAAGAGCGAGTCAGGCAGTCAGCGGCTGAACCAGTAGTGGGAGCTCCTGTCTCCTCACATGGTGGCAGCCAGTGTCCTAAAAGATAGCCCAGCAGGTAGTGTGTGGTGACTCCCCTGGGTGAGCTGCCGGGTCGCCCGGGAGGGGGTTGCTCGAACTGCCCCAGTATGGCATATACATTAAAGGGATTCACTGCCCCAGTATGCAATATAGTATATACTATACTGGGGCAGTGAATCACTTTAATGTACATGACATACTGGGGCAGTGAATCCCTTTAATGTAAATGCCATACTGCGGCAGTGAATCACTTTAATGTATATATTATACATTAAAGGGATTCACTGCCTAAGTATGGCGTGGCTGCCCCATACAGTAGAATGTTTCCTTGTGCCCCCGCCCCCATACAGTAGAACGTCACCTTGTGGCCCCCACCCCATACAGTAGAGCGTCTCCTTGTGGCCCCCGCCCCATACAGTAGAACGTCTCCTTGTGGCCCCCGCCCCATACAGTAGAACGTCTCCTTGTGGCCCCCGCCCCATACAGTAGAACATTTCCTTGTGGCCCCCGCCCCATACAGTAGAACGTCTCCTTGTGGCCCCCGCCCCATACAGTAGAACGTCTCCTTGTGGCCCCCGCCCCATACCGTAGAACGTCTCCTTGTGGCCCCTGCCCCCATACAGTAGAAAGTCTCCTTGTGGCCCCCGCCCCCATACGGTAGAACGTCTCCTTGTGGCCCCTGCCCGCATACAGTAGAACATCTCCTTGTGGCCCCCGCCCCCATACAGTAGAAAGTCTCCTTGTGGCCCCCGCCCCATACAGTAGAAGTTCAGGACAAGTAGATTGAGTCTCCGCTTTAGTCCTTCGACAAGTAGTTTTTTTTTTAAATTTCCACACCCCTGTGTGGTCTAAACAGCAATCTGCTGCTTAGAAACCATGAATCTGTATGAAGACGAGGGATGGCTATAGTGATCCCTTGTCCTCATATAGTGAAGGAGATCGCTGCATGTGAGTGTCCGGCTCCTTCACTGAATGAGCCAACTGTCAGGAAGGAACGCTTCCTTACGGACAATCGGATGCAGAATCGTCCCGTCTAAATCCACCTTAAGGCAGATTTGATGTTCCTTGATGTTCAGTTAGTCTGCTCCAATAACTATTATTGCATACGATATAATATATGAACCATACAGCAATGTTTCAGATTGCCGGTATGAAGAAAAATAAGGAACATTAAGTACTTGCACGTGCTGATAACATTTTGATTCTAAGTGGACAAACTTTTTAAGTCTTTATTGAATAATTAACAACTGAGATTTTTGTGAATTTTGCAACAACTGCAGGTCTACTAGCTGTGGGTCTAAGGGGTTTTCCACACTCGGGATAGGTCATTAATATCCGACTGGGGGGGTGGGTCTGACACCATGCAACCCCACAAATCAGCTGATCCTGCACTCTTTAACTCTGAAACTAGCACTTAAAAGGAGCACAGCCCTGTTCAAAGTTACTACAGCTCCGCTCCCATTTAAGTGAATGGAAGCTGAGCTGCAGTAACCCAGGACAGCCACTGCGCTTTGAACAGAGCTGTGCTTCCTGTTCCATTCAAAGTACTAGTTCCAGTTCTAGAGGCTGCAGAAAACAGCTGATCAAGAGAGTGCGGGGTGTCAGGCTCCCAGTGATCAGATATTGCTGACCGAACCTGAGGAGGGGTTATCAAGAGCCTGGAAAACATCTTTAAAGGGAGTCTTTCACCCCCAAACCATATTTTTCATCACTCACATCTTCCTGTGCTAAATTGCCCCCCCATTAAAAAGCCTCTTACCCCATTGCTGTACCGCTTACCTATCTTCATAAAATCACTTTTATTGCAGCTGTCAATCACAGCTGAAGGTGCGCGCGCTCATCTTCCTAACTGTCCACGCCCCCTTTCACCCAGACGGCCCGTCCAGTGTCTTCTGCTTGTCCTCCTCCTCAAGTTGCCAAATCCCGCGCCTGCGCCGAGGATCCGGCAGTCCGCTCTGAACAGCCCTCTGATGCAGCGCTTGCAGGAGTATCGCTGTATGGGCCCGCGCCTGCGCACAGGATACCCCGATGCTTGTGCCAGTAATCGGGAAACCAGTGCGCAGGCGCGGACTGCAAGATCCTTGGCGCAGGCGCAGGATTTGGCTACTTGAGGAGGTGGACAAGCAGAAGACACTGGGCGGGCCGTCTGGGTGAAAGGGGGCGTGGACAGTTAGGAAGATGAGCGCGCGGCCTGGGCACCGGCCGTTGTGACGCCGCCCCTGGGCACCTTCAGCTGTGATTGACAGCTGCAATAAAAGTGATTTTATGAAGATAGGTAAGCGGTACAGCAATGGGGTAAGAGGCTTTTTAATGGGGGGGCAATTTAGCACAGGAAGATGTAAATGATGAAAAATGTGGTTTGGGGATGAAAGACTCCCTTTAAATTAATAAAGTTGCCCATAAATCTTTAATAACTGTCAGCTATTTCTTCTGACTCCCCATGTACATACACCCTTGGACAAGCGCATATGTGTTGTCAATAGGGAAAGGAGAAAGCCGCTGCCAGACACCTCTGGGGGAATTGGGTAACCAATATTCAATCCAGGAGCTCCCCATACACGTTAGAATATCAGATTGGCCTCCAAAACCGAGTTAGGTCAACAATATATTAATGTGTATAGGGGCCTTGAGTAAACTCAGCTTCAAAAAGAGTTGCCAAGTTTCTGCAACCGCATTTTTGTTTGAAAAGTTCCATAATTATAAGCTGATTGTGTGATTAACAGGAAATTACCAAAAGATGTGCTGGTTCTTCCTCCTGCCACTACACCTTTCCACAGACTTCTATGGTATGATGTAATCTGATCCTACATTGAGCAGGCAGTCTGTCTTAGTCTGACAAGAAGGATTTGTCATGTTTTTCACAGAGAAAGTTAGTTTGGAAGAGGGGGCAGTAGATAATTCTAGAACAAGCCATTTTCTCTGATGAATAATATTACAATATTTCTTACTGTATATTTACATGTACTATTCAGTTATGCAAAGTTATCTGAAAGTACAATGACCAATGGAGCTGAGCTACAGTACCAGAGACAACCCATGAACTCTTGTGTCCGGAAGAAAGCAGCCATGTTTCTAATTATGGACAGCCCTATAAATCCTTCCTGACTGCCATTTTAATTTGGAAGCACCTGAGAGAGTAAGGAGTGTATGAATGAGGAGGACAAAAAGTATGGTCCAGATGTAGCTAAGCTGATGCAGCTGGACGTTCTAGAGAAGCTGTCTGTAGCTAATGTATCAGCATTTGTGGGTCTGTGGGTCAGTTGCTATGGGCAGTTCTTCTGTTTTAGTTTGCATAAATCTCCTACAAATTATTCAAGAAGCTCCACTTTAGAGTAACATAACACAAGTAAGAGGGAATAAAAGGAGACGTGCAGAGTGTTTGAAAAGGCCTAATGCTAATGTCTATTTTCGTGCAGGAGCAGTAGGCTTATGACTTTATCAAGATATTATTTCTGTCTTTGTTTTCATTAAGGAAATTCTCACTTTCATGTTAACAATGAAGGAAGAGCTGAGGGGAATGAGAATAAACATGCTTATGTAATGCCTCAGACAGGGCTGCCAAGAGCCAGGCAGTGTATAGGAGGAGGAGGGCAAGCTGTAGCAAGTCTCTGGAACCAGACCATCGAGTTGAGGAGATCCTTTTCATCACCTCCTTCCTTTCAGCGTTGAAAAAAATCTCAAGGAACAGCCAGATGCAGTTACCAAGGAAGCCCCTTGATTGCGAAATACAGGTAGCAGTGCCAAAGTAAAACAGGCTCAGGCTTTCAGAGAAGAATGTATAGAGAGCACGGCATGGAAAAAGTCTTACATTATTAATGGAGGGGAAGAAGTGTGCACTTTAAATACATATTTGGTTTTCTCCCACAACAGCTTCTGTCACATCACGTGAATGCAAATGTGTTCTTTATAATCAGCAACACTAGGAAACTTCAGTTGCATTTTTATCAGCTACTCTTTTATTATTACTAGCAATTTACATAGACATGGGTATTAGGGAAGCCGGGGGCACAGCATTTCCCTTTATCACTCTGGTTCACGTATTGCAACACTAGTTAGTTTTATGAGAAAATGATATGTAAAGAGGTATCTCCCAAGAAAGAGAACCATCTCGCCAGCGCCATCTATTGAAAGTGACTCCCTATGAGTCAAGATCCAAATTTCCACATCAGTATGGAGTTTTCTTGGGAGATACCTCTTTGTATAATTATTTCCTATGGAGCATTCCCAATAAGTCTTCATACCATGGAGTACTTCCAGTAAGTCTCCATACAGGACTGGTCTCTCTAAGGAGATTTAGCACCCTGCTTAAGCCAAATCCAAGGCATCACACTGAGCCAGCCAGAATCTTACTCTGTTCTGACAAGGTGCAAGCACCCCGAAACAGCAGTCTACTGGCTATATTTCCTTGTCAGATACCAAGGCTTGTCGAAAAGTTGGATCTTAACTCATATGGAGCCACTTCCTATAAGTGGTTCTGATGAGATGGTTCTCTTTCTTGGGAGATACCTCTTATTCGTTTTCCATGGAGCATTGCCAATAAGTCTCCATATCATGGAGAACTTCCAGTAAGTATCCATACACGACTGGTCTCTTTAAGGAGATTCAGCACTCTGCCTATGAGAAAATTCTGAAACTCTTATGCAACATGTGTAAGTCTGTCCAGCGATGGAACTCTAAGCTTCTGTGCCTCAATGCAACAGGGCCCCAACCTATGCAGATCTATTACTGGTATCTTCTTATGTAGCAGAAGGTCTTTCTTGCCCACAAGGGTGGGTGCAACTTCTGTCTTTGCATTTTCTATATCTGCTCCCATCTGTCCTTCTACAGCCTTGTCAGGGAGTTTTATAAAAAATGCTGTAGTGTTATGGCAGTTTTTCATGTAGTTTATGGAGCCAAAGGCTGAAATGAATAAAAAAGGAATGGGAAATATAAAAGGAAATGTGGCTTGTGGGACTACCGTAAACAGTGAAACACTGGATGCACAATGCTACAAATGTCTGCCCATTTTTCCCCATTCGTTATATATGGGCTACCAGTATAGCCAAGTGTTTGTTTAGTTTGTTTAGTTAGCTAGTTCCTTTTGCACCTGCTTCCTTTCTTACCTGTGGGTGATTTTTGGGTATGTGCAAGCAAACAAAAAGATGACAGACAGGGATTTACTAATTTAAAGGAACAATAACATGAGCAGGAAAATAAAGCAGTCACAAAATGGCTGAGAATCCAGTCACAATCATCATCCAAAATGTCATAGATATGAGGGACAATAGTGGTGAAGTTTCTAATCTAGCATCACCAAGATCCTTCAATCCAGACTGAAAGGACTTCAAACCTCTTCAAGATTTATGACGCAGTGATAAACAGTATTAGGGCTTCAACGAGTACTCGATTAAATTCAGTAATTCGATACCAAAAAATCCTTGATGCAAATTTTTTGGATTGAGGATCCCTTTGTGTCACGTGACCACGGAGCGGGAGTGAAGCGCTTGCTATTACTCCAGCTCCCTGGTCTCCTGCTGCGCTCGGAATACTCACCTTTGCAGCAGGGGCACTTCGGACACTACACAGCACGTCCATGGTCCCGCACTGCACTGACCTCCTGACGTACGCCTGCCGTGACCTGACGCGCTAGAAATGAGGTGCTCATCAGTTCCCTGGTGACCCACCAGAGCACAATGTGACGGAGCCCGGTTTCGGGTGTTGTAGGATATGGCCCATCACCCTGCAGGAGAAGGATGAGCACCCACCTGACGTTCTGCACAACGACCCCCATGGGCGGCACATGGAGCAGCAGGAGCACCAGCATCCGTCGGAACACATCATGGACTTCAATGCTGATTATGCCGACCAGCACCACGGTAACTGTCCTGACAACAGCTCCCTGATACGAGTCCTGACAACCCCATCCCGATGCAAGTCCTGACACGCCCTGCCATATGGCAGCCAGTCCTGACACCGCCGGCCCGAAGCTAGCCAACCCTGACGCCCCCTGCCCTGTGCGAGCTGGCCCTGACAGCCCCCCTGCCCCTTCATTATAGTGGCATAATCGCCCAGACCTAGTACCATAAATAATACGTCCAGAGATGAGCGAATTTCAGGTTATGAAATTCGTTCATGCTTCATTAATGGTAAAAGGTGAATTGCGTTATGGATTCCGTTACCATGGACCATAACGCAATTCTATGATGGAATGCATAACGGAATGCCTTTAGAGGCATTCCATTATTCATTCCGTCATAATAGAAGTCTATGGGCTACAATAACGGATCCGTCCCGTTTCCGTTATGCAGCGGAATTCACCTTTTACTAGTAAACGAAGCGTGAACGAATTCCAAAATATTAAATTCGCTCATCTCTAAATATGTCCACTATATTGTACAGCTTTTTATTGTCGGTACTCCAGATACTTTTCCATGATATTTCATAATTTTTGTTTAGTAAATATCACAAAACAGTATTGGGTATGTTTGGTAATAACCCATACAATATAGTGAACATATTATTTGCAGTGATTGGTAAACAGTGTGAACAAAAATACAGGGGGATGCGCAAGGTTTGCCTGTATGGAGCGGAGGAGAGCTGATGGCACTGGGGGAACGGAGCTGTTGGCACTGCGGTGCGGAGAGCTGAAGGCACTGGGGGAACGGAGCTGATGGCACAGGTGGGGAGAGCTGATGGCACTGGGGGAATGGAGCTGATGGCACTGGGGTGGGGGAGAGCTGAAGGCACTGGGGGAACGGAGCTGATGGCACAGGTGGGGGAGAGCTGATGGCACTGGGGGAATGGAGCTGATGGCACTGGGGTGGGGGAGAGCTGAAGGCACTGGGGGAACGGAACTGATGGCACAGGTGGGGGAGAGCTGATCGCACTGGGGGAGTGGAGCTGAAGGCACTGGGGGAAGGGGGAGATGATGGCACTGAGGGATAGTGGAGGTGATGGCACGGGGGGGGGGGAGCTGATGGCACTGGGGGGAACTGTTGCACCTGGGCTGATCGCATAGGGGTCTGATGAGATTTTATAATGGAAAACATTTCCTTAATGTTTTCTTATTAGAGTACTCGGTACTCGATTAATCGTAAAAAATAATCTGCAGCCTTTTAGTTAGGAAATCAGTGGCAGTCCCCAAATACAGACTATGATCTCCTCACATTTATCTACAGCATCTCAAATCTTATGGTAATGAAGCAATAAGCATCATGTATTCAGGCTATGAATGATTCATTTTTAGTACACCTAGAAATATACGTATTAAACAGTAATCCTTTCACACTAGCCCTAGCAACGCACAACAAAGCAATTTACAGGCCCTTAGTGCTCGTCAAACAATGTCCACCAGCCCAGAGAGGCAGCAACAATGGACACACATGGATTATGAATACTCTTCAGCCGGTTGTTTTCTGCTAAAACTCTACTCAACTCATGGTAAGGGACCTCTGATGAGCCTTTGTGCACTTACCTTTTACCATTTTCACCTACACGCTTAGCATTAAAAAATCTCTGAAACTTCTGTGCTGCACATTTCACACTTTATGCCTTCTCAATCTTGGGTATGGAGGCGATACAAGTAAAAATGGAAATGTTCTGATAAGCAAAATGTATGAGGGAATTCCCTTCATTAATATTTATCTTGAAAGGAATCTTATTCTAGTGAACAACTTCTGAGAAATTGTTTGCTTAGCAACAACAGAAGCCAACCATCTAAGGCTACTTTCACACTTGCATTTTTGCCTGATCCGCAGGGATTAACAAAAACGCTTCCGTTTGTGATAATCCAACCAGCTGCAACCTTTATAAACAGATCCGGTTGTATTACCTTTAAAATAGAAATGATGGATCATGAACACCACTGATAGTCAATGGGTGCCGGATGCGTTTTCTATTGTGTCCGAGAACCGAGATCCGGCACCATTGACTTGCATTGTGTGTCATGCCAGATCCGTTTTTCTCCACATCCCATGCAGGACAGAAAACTGCACTAGAAAGTAGCCTAATATATGTGCGGGCCTCTTAACTTCCCCTGATGTCAGATGTAGGAGGAGAAAAGGATCAGGCTGCTGAATTTCCACATGTCCAATCTTTTTGTATTTCAGGAGACAAGACACTGCCATCTTTTTCAAAGATGTAGGCTCTGTGTGAGCTGAAACGTCACATATATGTACAGAATGTGACAATAAACCTAATAGCAATACTACAAATATAGCGAGTGCCGGTCTATTTTCTTCAATATTACATGTGGCGCCATTCCTAGACATGAGCACTGCACAGAAGAAACGGAGTGGCGACTAAAAATTGCACAAAATGCCATAAGTGTCTGTGAACAGCCTCCAATCCTCCTATTGAAAACGCATGCACCCCGGCTGTATATGGGCGGTCGGTAGAGATAGCTGTCAGCTAAACGAGCCATCTATTGTGGACCTAATGGGTATGGCCTGCTTCAGTGTTGTAAACCCACGTGTAGAGGTTGGAGCTTTGCCTTCAAGTGCATATTCGTACACCTGTAAGATTTGGAGACACAGCTATTACATTAAGGCTTCAACCAGACTTTTCAGCAGGTTTCCTTTGCTTTAGGGCTGATTCAAACTAAGGCACTCGGTTCGGGAAACACGGGCTGTGTGTTGGCCACATCTTCCTGGACCGACTGCAGGTCCTTAGACCTGACCTGTAATTTATGATGCAGTCAGTTCCTTCTGATTGTGGCTCCATTGTACTGTACACAATGAAGATGTGAGAACAGTACAATAGAGCTACAATCAGATAGTATCTGAGCGGTCAGTCCGGGAGATGCGTCTGACACATGGCCTGTGTTTCTCGGACCAGATGCACTTGTGTGAATTAGCCCTAACTATTCTATCCAGTACTATAAAACAAGGAGACTTGATGGACCCTTTCAAGTCAAAGTTAGCCATAAGGACCTGATAGGGTCCATTACAAAAAAGGTTTTAACGGATCTGTCATGGCTCTTATATAAAAGTAATCCATAGTGCCAGTGTGAACAGTCAACATAAAAATTTTTGTAGGGGGATTCTTTTCTTGGTAAAACAGCAAACTGAGGGCATTTGCATGCAAATCATAAAGCATTTGAATTAGTAAGTAATTTGTATGCAGCGGACTTCTTGGGTTGTATTCTAAGCCTTTCAAGCAATGCTGAATGATTCTTATCCAAGATTGAACCTCATTACTAATAGGAAACATCTTGTCCAGCTTCATCCTGTCTCCAGTGAAAAGGCTGGAACTTCTTAAATATAGGAAGAAAAAAAATCTCTCTTTTTTTGAAACATTCTGTGTGCACACAAACATGTGTTAGTGGTTTTCATGCCTTAGAAAAAAACTGTCTTCTCAGGAGAACAAGAAGAATTCTTCCAGAAGGATAATTAACGAAAATCATCCTGGAAAACAAGCTGGAGTGAAGGAGAAGTAATGGCGAGAGGCTGCTTAAAATGCAGATGTTGGGCTGAGGAGACAATACGGCTTTGTTTTCTTATCTGCCCCAGCTATCGTAGACAGCGTAAGAAAGCAAGCATGCAAAATCTTCAGCTACGGGTAACACTGAAAGCGTGGTAATTATTAGATCAGTCAGGCAGCCATTAGTAAATGACTAAAACTCCTGATTTATCCAGGATTATTCCTGAAGACAGAAAATATGAAGCATAAGACTCTCAGCCTACTAAAGTGAGCAGAGCATTTGCATCCTTCTACTAATAATAATAATATAGTTGCTTACCTGGTGAAGCCTTTCTGCATCATCTTAATCTATTATCAATACAGTGTCCATAGAAGCCCTTACCAACGTGGCAAGCAAATCAGAATATGTCACAGCTTGAAAACCCCTTTATTTCCAAATAATATTATTTATTAGTTACGTCTACCTATGCAACCATGTTGATGGTATTGTTCTAATGCATCCACAATGACAAATGAAGCAACTCCACAGAAGGCCTTGAATTTCTCGTCATTTTGTGCTTCCAGATCATATGGAGACCTATGTGTCTCCATGGTCACATTCTAGAAACTGTGTCGTCTGCTCCTATCTTTATATTATCTTCAGTTTGTCTCCTGATGAAATAGGGGGCCCAAAAAAAGGAGATAATGACTGCAGGATCAGCTTATACAGGGTTTGCTTGTAGTCTGTTACTATAGAGATGCATAACTCTGTATAAGAGCTGTTGACATCAAACAATAGAAGACATTTAAGACCATTTGCAAAGGATTTTATTTTTTCAGTTGAGATGTATGATGAACAATATAATAAATTGGTTGGGAAGTGCAAGCACCCTTAAAAGTGAATGTGTCAGGTGGTTTCTCTGACCCGCCTGAGGCTAAGGGCTATGTGATTTGGAGCAGTATTTCAGAGCAAAAAGCAGAGTAAGGGTAGGTTCACACTAGCGTTATGGCCTTCCGTTATAACGGAACATAACGGAATCCATAAGAAGGACTTTGTTTTCAGTCTTGCATAACGGGACCCAGACGGATCCGTTATGCTTTTCCATAGACTTGTATTATGACAGAAAGCAAACGATATGCCTTTTAAAGGCTTCCATTTTGCATTCTGCCTGGGCATTCCGTTATAACCATATTATAACGGAAAGCAATAACGGAATCCCTAACGCTAGTGTGAACCCACCCTAAATCTTGGCAGGACTCCTAGGGGATACAGTGAGAGTTCTGATTACTTCACACTCAGCTCTCAGTGTATCAGTTCATGTATAGTGAATGCCGTCAATCATCCTGTGTGAAAGATCTAGTAGTAGATTGCTGTAAATGCAGCTCTTCCCTCTGCCTATAGACCTTTTTATGCTACTTTCACACTTACGGCAGAGGAATCCGACAAGCAGTTCCGTTGCTGGAACTGCCTGCCGGGTCCGGCAATCTGCATGCAAATGGAAAGCATTTTTAGATGGATCCGTCTCACAAATGCATTGCAAGAACTGATTTGTCTCTCCATTTGTCATCCGGAGAAACCGATCCGTTATATATTTTTTTCACATTTTTAAAGGTCTGCACATGCACAGACCGGAAGAGCGGATCCATCATTGCGGTATTTTTAATGCCGGATCCGGCACTAATACATTCCTATGGAAATTATTGCCGGATCCGGCATCATGGCAAGTGTTCCGGCATTTTGGACAGAGATAAAACTGCAGCATGCTGCGGTATTATCTCTGTCCAAAATGCCGGACAGTGACTGAACTGAAGACATCCTGATGCATCCTAAACGTATTTCTCTCCATTCAGAATGCATTAAGAGAAACTGAAGCGTTTTTTTCCGGTATTGAGCCCCGACGATGGAACTCAATGCTGAAAAATAAAAACACTAGTATGAAAGTACCCTTACATAGGCAGACCGAAAAGGGTATTATTGGGCACAAACTGTGTTAGCTGATGAAAGAGCTGGCAGCTTATTATGAGAGGAATCCTGATTGTAAAGAAACCAATTCCAAAAAAAAAAGTATATTAAGAATTTGCTGTAAATGGAGGTTTATCAAATATCATGTCGAAAAGATTTACTAGCATTTATGTGATAGCAATGTTATTATCACATTTATACTTGAGTTCAGGTTACAAAAAAAAAAGAATCTCCATTGCATCAAGTATATTTCTGCCATTAACATTGGAGCTTTCTATACAACACAATACGGGGAATTCATCACAACTTTTCCATATAGTTATAATGTCATCAATTGACCCAAATATATTCTGTCTAGACAAAAAGTACAGACTATTCAACACAATCCCCCATTATGAAAAACAGATTCTTCTACTTAATTGACTCATAAATTCCATCATGACACTTGAGTGACTAATTAAATAGATAACAGTGAACTGCAATATAGTAACACAGTGAGCAAGCTGAATAAAAGTCAATTAAGCTCACTTTCTGTCTCCCACTCGCAGCCCACATTCCACTGATGTACAGAAATGTAAATATGCCACGCCGCAGCTCCTACCAAGGTCTAACACGACAAGTTCTAAATGTACTCCCAAAAGTTTTATTTTGAAGCAATCCATAAAACTGTATAACCATGTGTGACGTTTCGGTCCTGCATACTGGACCTTCTTCAGACACTATTAAACAGACATATAGAATAGAAGAACAAACATATAGGACAGGGCACAATGGGGCGTATGGTTGCTTCATCAAATATATGACGTGTATACATCACAAATAATATAAAGCTCTATAGTGCATCACAAATAATGTGTGGCTTTTTAAAACAACACACAAATTCGTCAAAAACTAAAAATGGTGCAGGCACAATATATGGGCTTGAAATAAGCCTAGATTAAAAGTGTTATCCGGGATTTCAGGACAGGTCATCAATATCAGTTCGGCAGTGATCCGATTCCCGAGACCCCCAACAATCAGCTCTAAGAAAAGGCTGTGGTGCTCATTTACATAGGCCGAGAATCACTAATGAGCGTTCATAGTAGGGCTGGGCGATATGGCCTAAAATCCATATTGCGATATATTTTGAATCATGTGCGATATGCGATATATATTGCGAGATATTATTTTCAATAATAATATTTTTAGTGTGATATAGCCAATCATCAGCCCGCCGACCCCTCGCCATTGCCAATTTGCCATCCTCATACATCTCGCCAGCCAACGCCATTCAGCCCCCATGCCATTTGCCATCAGTCTGCGTCACAGCCCCGTGGCATTTGGCAATAGCCATCATCAGACATGAGTGCCAATGATCAGCCCCATGGCATTTGCCATAATATATCAAACTGTCTGATGATGGCAAATGCCATGGGTCATGGGGCTAAAATATCTGATGGCACTGGCTTACTGGGGGACAAATGGAGTCTGATGATGGCAAATGTGATGAGGCTGATCTGATGGCACTGGCTCACTGCTGGGGGACACATGTCTGATTCAAACATGTGTCCCCCAGTGAGCCAGTCCCATCAGATCAGTCCCATGGCATTTGCCATCATCAGACTCCATGTGTCCCCCAGCAGTGAGCCAGTGCCATCAGATCAGCCCCATGGCATTTGCCATTATCAGACTCCATGTGTGCCCTCCCCCCTGCTATTCAGACAGAGCAGGAGTCTGCAATGCCAGCAGAAGATGATCAGCGGCCACAGGCCCATTTCCTTTCCTTATCCACTCCCCCCCCAACCCCAACAATTCTCCAGAAAGAGTCCCCGTCCACCCAGAAGAGTTACTGTTAGCCTTACCACTGTGACCTTTCCTGCAGGGTGCTCGGCAGCGGCTGGCTAATGGAGTCCGCAGTTGTGGCGTCTTCTTCCAGCACTGGGCGGGATCTGACGTCACATACAGCATCAGCAAAGCGGGCTGATGCTGTGTGCACGCCAGGCCTTGGCTAGTACAGAGCGATGCGAAGTCAGGAGGCCAATGAGCGGTAAGCCAGAATCTTCTGCGGCACGCAATCATTTACTACAGCTCCCCATGGTCAATCATATTGCGGTCCTGCGATATGTGCGATATACACAAAATCCATATCGTGGCCCAAATTTATATCGCCAATATTGCATATCGCATGTATCGTCCACCCCTAGTTCATAGGATTGCCTGTTAGTGATTATGTGGCAGTGTAAAGGTGTCGTCGATTATTAGATCATATCTGCAGACACAATAATTGTGGTTTGCTGGCAGCAGATTGTGCTGTCTAAACACGCTCCGCTGCCAGCAAACAATGAGTCTGTATGGGGACGAGCGATGGCATTAGCGATCACTCCTCCCCATACTGCAGAGGTGATCGCTGCTTGTAAATACACTGGTCTCCTCCGCTGACGAGCAGGCGATTGCCGGAAAGAAACGCTTCCTTCCCAACAATAACTTTTAGGCCTCTTCCTAGGCCCTGTGATATCACGTTAATCAGTCAAATGATGTTTAAGTAAATAAGGCTGAGCTGCAATATCAAGCACAGCTGCTATACAATGTATGCGAGTGAGCTTGGTAAGCTGCGAGCAAGCTGCAACGCTCACAAGAGCACTGCTGCCTTCTTAAACAGCTGATTGGTATGGGTGCTGGCACTAGGAACCTCACCAATCTCATACTGATAACCCATCCTAAGGACAGGCCATCAATATGTAAATCCTGGACAACTCCTTTCCTTTAAAGGACATCTGTCAGCAGATTTGTACCTATGAAACTCGCTGACCTGTCCTCCTAAAGTCATTGAAAGTGCGGCATTTGCAGAGAGAGCAGAGCCTTTAAAGTGTAACGGCAACGCCCCAATTGCTCCTAAGCACATATGAACATGGGACCAACACAGACGCCTTCAGCTGCCAAGCACACATGTACCAGGTCAGCCAGTGTCATAGGTACAAATCTGCTGACAGATATCCTTTAATAATAATATGTGAGCATAGAGACTATTATATTTAATAGAGCATCTATGCTAGAGAATCATAAGTATGGATGCAACATTAGGATACAGGAACTGGAGTAAGGTGTTGTTTCCCGATGTCGCATCCATACTTATGATGATAAAAAAAATCATACAGCATTCTCTATGCTCATATTATGTAGATAGGTAGGGGGAAATCTATTACGAGGGTAAGTCTGCATTGCCATACTTTGTACTAAATTTATCAAATGTTGCACAATGTTTGTTAAATTTGGCACACCTATAAAACTTCCACTCTTGTCTAAAAATGCTACTTCATCTTTCCTACTCCACTTCCTTAGTGGAGCGAGTTTCCAATTTTTTATGTGACTTTTTAAAAGACTGCAGTGATAACTCACTCACATAGTTAACCACATCTACTCTCCCACCCACTTTTTTAAACTGGAGTGAGTGATGTAACATAAAAAGTCACAATATTTTTTTCAAGTGAGCCCAAAAACTCGTAAAGCAACTTTTTAAAGCTAGAATTCTCGAGTGCAGGGTTTGATAAATTCCCTCCATTGTGTCCTGTATTGTATGTTTTTCTTTTATTCTATATGTCTCTATCTGTTTTGTAGTGTCTGAAGAAATTCCAGTATGTGAGTCTGAAATGTCATAATTTTTTAGATTGCTTTTGAGTGCCAAATTTTATTTCTACATAAATATGGATTAGGATCCTAATTGTGCACCATGAATAACATGGGATGCCACACAGCCATTGTGACAAGTTCTAAATGTTGCTTGCCTATCACCAAAACACACATTTTATTTACAAGCTCCACCTTTATCAATGGTGGCAATGAAAGGTGAAGAAATACTTTTTATGTATGGATTTTGGAAAAACTATTCCCCAATAGCGTTTTCCACAGTCTACATAAAGTCATTATGGATGTATGAAGGTCCAGCACACCCAGTATTTATCAGCACCCTGTATTTCTATATCAAATAATTTGGTTTTGGTTATTATGCCATGTATACAAAGTCAAAGTACAAAAGGGTTCTTATAGAGCCCTGGTCCGCCAGAGACAATATAGCTTTTTGTGTGTATTTCAACTTCAGGCATGCAATTGTTTCTACTGCAGCCTCTTGGGATCGAAGGCACACATAATTGGTACCCATATTCCACCATGGACTGTACTTATGGGTTTGAATCAAATATCTAGCAGAAAGCAGGACTCTGAGATGTTGATCCTGGTGTGAGGTCCCACTCTTTATGTCAGCAAATGGAATATCCAATATCCAATCTTAAATGCAGTGATTCATATAAGGAAATCCACACACAACACATATCGGTACAGAGGGTCATTATCAAATATGGCAAAATAGGAAGATATGAAGACAAGTCAAAATATGAAGACTTATTAAGGTATGTCAATAGCAAAAAAAAAGAAATTATTAATACAGCTTGAACTTTTACACATTTTTTAATATTACACCCACAAACTTAAATGTATTTTATTGGAATTGTATATGACAGACCAATACAAAGTAGAAACTATGTGTAAAGTGAAAAGAACATCTGGATAGCATTTGTATTCAACACCCCTAAGTCAATACTTTGTAGGACCACCTTTTGCTGCAATTACAGCTGCAAGTCTTTTGGGGTATGTCTCTACCGGCTTTGCACATTTAGAGGCTGAAAGTTTTGTCCATTTTTCTTTGCAAAATAGCTCAAATGCAGTCAGATTGGATGGAGAGCGTCTGTGAACCGCAATTTTTAGGTCTTACCACAGATTCTCAATGGTATTTAGGTCTGGACTTTAACTGGGCCATTCTAACACATGAATATGCATTGATCTAAACCATTTCATTGTAGCTCTTGCTGTATGTTTAGGGTTGTTGTCCTACAGGAAGTTGAACATCCACCCCAGTCTCAAGTCTTTTGCAGCCTCTAATAGGTTTTCCTCCACGATTGCCAGGTATTTAGCTCCATCCATCTTCCCATCAACTCTGACCAACTTCCCTGTCCCTGCTGAAGAAAAGCATCCCCACACTACGATGCTGCTTCCAGCATGTTTCACAGAGGGGATGGTGGGTTTAGAGTCATGTGCAGTGTTAGTTTTCTGCCACATATAGCGTTTTGCATTTAGGTAATCTAAGTACATTCTTCCACATATTTGCTGTGTCCTCTACATGGCTTGTGATGAACTATAAACGGGGCTTCTTATGGCTTGTTTCAAAAATTTCTTTCTTCTTGCCACTCTTCCATAAAGGCCAGATTTGTGGAGTACACAACTAATAGTTGTCCTGTGGACAGAATCTCCCACCTTAGCAGTGGATCTCTGCAGATCCCCCAGAGAGACCATGGGCTTCTTGGCTGATTCTCCTATTAGTGCCCCCCTTGGCTGGGCTGTCAGTTTAAGTGGATGGCCATGTCTTAGTAGGTTTGCAGTTGTACCACACTCCTTTCATTTTTGGATGATGGATTAAACAGTGCTACATGAGATGTTCAGAGCATGGAATTTTTTTTTAATACCTAACCTTGCTTTACACTTCTCAACAACTTTATCCCTGACCTGTCTGGTGTGTTCCTTGGCTTTTATGATGATGTTTGATCACTAATGTTTACTAACAAACCTCTCAGGTCCTCAAAGAAAAGCTGTAGTTATACTGACAATAAATTACACACAGGTGGTCTATTTACTAATTAGGTGACTTCTGAAGGCAATTGGTCACACTCGAAATGTACACCATACTTTTCAGATTTTTATTTATTAAACATTTTGAAAACCATGTATCACTTACTTTTCACTTCACACATACTTACTACTTTGTGTTGGTCTATTATATAACATCCCAATAAAATACATTTAAGTTTGTGGGTATAACGTGAAAAAAACAAATTGTAAAAGTTCAATGGGTATGAATAATTTTTCAAGGCACTGTAGCTCAATATTCATCCATCTCGCTACCTACCCTATCTATAAAGGAGCTTTATCTGTAATAATATTTTCCCATTAAATACCTGCTTCCAAATGTTTACTAACAGCAGTCCCACTAACACGTAAATGTTTGCAGTTGTGGCAGAGTGCTTCCTGTACTGCATGCTCCATTCAACCTCCTGTAACACAGGATTTGATGTACCTTCTCTAAAGGCTTGCTATTGAAAGATGCCATACAGGGCAGAACGCTTATTTTATATCTTTTTGGTTTCTAAAACTTTCCCTACTGAAGAGGATTGAAGTCTAGTAAATCATCAGAATTAGGGTAAATTCACATGACTGTATGTGTTTTGCAGTCTTCCGTGCCCTTCAGTATGTCTGTTTCTCAAAAGATAGGATGGGGCACATTTATTAAGCAGCTTTCTTGCTGTCTTACATTTAGACCATTTTCTATGCCTAAATCAGGCGTAGAAAATGGTGAATGAGGTGGGCCTGCCAGCCTGTCCCCTTCCACACCCAAGCCACACTCCCACTTTTTTAGACCTGGCGTGAGCTGAGAGAAGTCACAAATTGCGGCGCAAAGGACCTTTGTGCCGCAATCTGCGCCAGAAATACTCCTAATTTAGGCCTATTTCTGTTTAATAAATGACCCCCAACATATCCTATTTTTGGCTGCAAATGTGGACCACAGAGCGATTGGTCAGTGGGTCCGTGTTTTGCAAATCTAACCCAGCTTTACACTTTGTATTGCGAACTGCAAAATACATACGGTCATATAAATGCCCCCTTAAGCCTGACTGCCACATATACATCTTACATAATATTCTTTCGTGCAATATGTAAACAGGTTCTAGTAGATTGATTAACATTTTACCCAAAGGTAGAACAGCACAGGGTTCATCTCTGTGCCCAATTTTACAGTCTCCCTCTAGATTTTATGTATACATGGGGGGGGGGGGGGGGCTTATCATGAGGGTAATTTCCACAGTCGGTTTTGCTTGAGTCTGCATTGTCAGATTTATCAAATGTCGCATGCTGTTTCATAAGTTCGGTGCATCTTTAAATATGCCTAGATATGTTAATCCTGTTTTTATACCACCCCCACCCCCAAGAGGAGTGAACTTACAATATTTGTGTGACTTTTTATTTCAGAAAATCTGGCCTACATCTCAGTAGCTAACCATGCCCACTTTCAAAAATGAAGTGAGTGGTGTAAAGTCACAAATATCTGTGCAAGAAAATCCAAAAACTTACAAAAGCACTCTTTTACAACTTTTTGCAGCCAGTATTATGGTGTGCATGGCTTCATACATTCCCCTTATAATGTTGGATAGTTTGAACGCACTCTGATTTGCTATTTGAGTTACAGTATTACAGTCCATTCACATTCTATGATGCATTTATAATTCTGCTGGCTGCTACATATAAAGTCAACCTCTCTGCTACTTTGCAATCTGGGAACTCTGGCCAAGATTTACGGTACCAAAAACCTGTCTAAAAAAGTGTCACGAATTGGCACATTGCACTTTTTTTCCAACATGCTTGACAAGGTGATGGAGCTTAGCAGAAAGTAAGAGGAGTTTTAAAGGAAAGCATGGGGCCCAAGATGCGCCATTTTCTGCTAAAATTTTAGTGTAATTCAGGCATAAAATATATCTCAAAGTAAGCCAACCAATAGAAGGCATAAAGTCAGTGAAAGTGTCTATCCCTGCACCAGATTTATCATCCAGCCTGAGCCCCTGTGATAAATCTGGTGCAAGTCTAGACAACCTGTCTAAGTTTCCGCCATCTATAGTATTAGTAAATCTGGGCCTCTGTATTCTGTATGCAGCTGCATTAAACACTACACCTCCAAGAATGCAAATCAGCAGACAAAAGCTGTTAACATACGGAACCAACAGGGGACATGGATGGTAATGGACTAAAGGAAACAATGTAAATCAAGACCATCAGAAGATACACAGAGGTTTTTTTTTTTACAAAGTTGTTAATATTATATAGGTAATTTGTAATGGTGACATCATATGTCAGTGGTTATACATGATCATCATATTTAAAATAATTGAGCTAACACTGATGCAAGGCAAGGATTGAGGGTCTACCGTTCCTAATTCGGGTCTACCGTTCCTAATTCGGGTCTACCATTCCTAAGTCATTTTGGTTAGAAAATACACAAGTACAACCAAGGTCAAATAATCTGGTATGTACATCCCTGTAATTATGAGTAATGGCAATACATTGCTGGCTTTTTGTTCATGTTTCAAATATTACAAAATATAAAAAAGAAATAATGTACTAAGTTAATAATTTGCAATAATTTATGTAAATTTATAATACAAATAATTAAAATATTTAACGTTGACACCACTTTCATGAGAAACATGACAGGTTTAAAGGATTGACAAACTGGGCAACTGCCCAGGATCCTTGTTTTCTAGGTGTAATATTTCAGTTCCTTTATGGAACAATTTTCAAGCTTGGAATATTTTGGAGTGCTGCTGCTTTTTTGTGGATTTTGCTGTGTGGAGGATCTGAATCAAACTGTCTTGCACCCAGCTGTATTGTGGCTTTTTGCTGTGCTGCTCCATACCCAAAATTCTACTACTTTGAATGGAGGTACTGTGTGGACCATATATGGTTAGTGAATAGCGGTATATTTGGGGAATGAATGGCTGTATTAGGAGACCACTGTGTGAAGTATTATTTTGTATTGTATGGCAGTATTCCGGTATCCATAGAATAGGACATTAATATCAGATTGGTGGAGGTCTGACTCTTGGCACCCCCGCTAATCAGCTTGTTTGAGGGGGCTGCAGTTAGTTACTTAGTAGTGGCTGTGCAGGGAACCGCAGCTTTATTCCATACACTTAAGTGGGATGAAATTGCACTTTTCTGCACCACTACTGCTATATGTACAGCATGCAGGTTGACAGACCGAGGTAAACTCTGAAGATGCTGCAGGGCTTGCATGAGCACCACAGCCCTTCAAACTATTTCAGTTGATTGACTGGAGTGCCAAGAGTCGGACCTTCAATGATCTAATATGAATGGCCTATAGTAAGGATAGATCATCAATATGTTACAGCAGGCCCCTTTAATAAATAATGTAGGGTGTTTTGTGTATGCACTGTGTATACCTGTTTTAGTTGATGTGCCATTTATGAGTTGTCTGCCATCTTAGTTTATACTTTCCCTCTGATATGGTTCACCTAATGCAACCTACATTTTCCACTATGCCTCTGGCTCTTCAGAGAAAGAGGAATAATAGTCTACTCACACTTGCTCTGAATCCTATCAAATGTTAGCAATTGATAGATAAGTGACATAGAACTTCTGTCTCACAATTCAAAGTTCAGTAAATCCTTTATGATGCAGCTTCACACTGCTCACCCCTGTCTTCCACTTGTGATAGGTTCCAGGTCAGCTGAGAGGAGCAGAGTGAAGCAGCATCTAAGAGAAATACACTGGAGATTCTGCACACACAAATACAGATAGCAGAGAAGGGCAGAGTGAGCCAGGGTAGTTTTTCTCTGCAGCTTATCATTGTGCAAAGTCACCTAGTATATCATTGCATTCTCTTAGCAGTAATATATACAGCATCACTCTATGAGACAATACAGAAGAACAAGAAGTGTGAAGCTTGGTGGGGAAGACAGGTATCTGAGAGCTACCAAATGTGGTTTGATTAAGTCTTGTAGTTCACAAGAAGGTAGCCACACTGGGGAGACGGACGTCCTGTCAACAAAGGAGGGCAAGCTGCGGCTTGGTGATCAGATTGGGGAAGGTTGTCCCAGGACAAAGCTGCCAATAATGAAAGGATTCAAAATGTAAGGATGCAAGGAAGCTGCGAAGAAACAAATGGCACTGTTGATTGGATGTCAAAAAAATTTCAGGAGTGCTTCTGATCCAATGTAGTGGCATCACTATAATGATGATGACAAACCCTTGCAGAAGGGCCATCATAAATGAAAGTGGGTGATTGGAGAGGAGGGCATATAAAAACCTTGTCTGCATTCCTTCCAAACCAGCATCTGGAGAACCCACTGCAAACAGGTACATTAAGGGAATGAAGGAGTATTAATGTGCAGTCATGCCAGTTTTTTGAGCTTATGTGAAACGCAAACAAAAGCTGACTTGTCTGACCTTTGTGGCAGGAAATGCTCCTGCTGTTCCTGATTTAAGAAACAAATCAGAAAGAAATGTTTACGCTCTGCACATTTATGCGCTCTTCCTGAATCTATAGGCAGCTGCACAAATACAGCAATGTTTTATGACAGCTTTTACAAACCATTACGTGAGTCTTCCAGTTACAAGGGATTGAAATGCGTGACGTAACAAGTATAACGATTTCTAAAATTCATCAAGGTGCCATAGTGAAGTGACATGTAAAATATCCTTCATGCTAATATTTAGGGATGAGCGAATCGACTTCAGATGAAACATCCGAAGTCGAATCGCATAAAACTTCGTTTGAATACTGTACGGAGCAAGCGCTCTGTACAGTATTAGAATGTATTGGCTCCGATGAGCTGAAGTTATTGCTTCGTGAAGTCTCGCGTAATAACTTCATAAATTAATTTGTACTGTAAAAACATTTCCCGAACTCAGGTTCGGTTCCGAGTGGTACCTTGGAACCGAACCCGACTTCGGGAAATGTTTTTATACAGTACAAATTAATTTATGAAGTTATTATGCGAATTCTCGCGAGACTTTACAAAGCAATAACTTCTGCTCATCAGAGCCAATATATTATAATACTGTATGGAGCTCCTGCTCCGTATAGTATTAGAACAAAGTTTTATGAGAATCGACTTCGGATGTTTCATCCCAAGTCGAATTGCTCATCCACACTTATATTGATGAAATATATAGTATGTGGTGTGATACAGACATGTTACAGTGAGTAAATGTTTAGAGCCATATTGTGCTAGTCACCAATTTTGTAATCTAATGCTTTTATTAAAATCATCAAAAGTTGCGGGGGAATAATACTCCTCTTTAATGCCATCAACAGGGCATATACAGTATTAGTAATACAGTGATACTATTGTAGGGATAAATTACTTTGTATATCATCAAATAAATGATAGAACGCACATTTTCAAAGGTTTTGTCTGAGATCAGATTAAACAGCAAAAGTGCTACTCGTAGGTGGGTTGTGTCTGACACTGCAGCTCAACTCCATTTAAGTGAATGGATATACATCTAATAAATCTCCCCAGGCTATGATGCTCTCGGTTTCTGGGAAAGATATTTAAATTAGCTGTCCTAAGCCTATCTGATGCCAGCAGATCTTAGACATCATCATTTGCATATATTTATCCCTTGAACGGAGTGGTACATGGTAGCTCATGAATGTGCACTGCTGTTCCATTTATCTTCATGGGACTGCTAGATTTAGCTAAGTACAGCACTTGGCTCTTTCCAGCCGTTCCACAGAGATGAATGGAAAGGCAGTGTGCATGTTCGACCTGCCACTTCATTAATTTCAGTGGCCACATGGGGTACGGGGTCCCATGTTCTTGTGTCCAGTGGTGGTCCCAGTGGTTGTACCCACACAATTCTAATAGTTATACACTATCCTGGGGATAGAGGATAACAGTGTAAACTGGAATACCCCTCTTTAAGTCAACTGATAGTTTATAAGACTCTCTAAAGCCAGTTTAATACAGCAACATTCAGCCATTTAAAATGAGCCTTAGGTTGCATTGACACTTCTGTATAAGTGGTCCATTTGAGAACTGAGTATCTCTTGCTGTCACTCTGTTTTTGGACTTTCTGAAACAATGCGCTGGTATTCACCCTAGGTTCCAACAGCAATTTCTCTCTTCTCAGTGCCTAAAATTTGGTGCAACGGGTCTTGTCTAGTCCAATGGATACTCTTCTATATGCATAAGCACCTGTATTTAACCATTTTCCCATTCTTTCCCCAATAAATAATCACTACTAATGCCAAGTTTGCTAGAATGAATGAGTTCATGCGGTAGAGGCAATCCTGTTAGATCCTGTTGGTCTCTAGTGGAGACCAGTTTAATGACCTTCTGTTTCAATAAAAATACTGATGGGCGACCAGTTTTACTACACTGTTCACTTTACAGGTGAAGACGGCTGCTACTTCCAATTGCTTTCGACAACATTTTGAAGTATCTGATATAGGAGAGGGCAGGTAATTCAGATTTTGCACCAATGTGTTCTCCTGCTGTCATACAATTATACTTAAGGCCAACTTTCTTAAAGGCGTTGTGCAGCGCTAGTACATTGATGTTCTCATGATAGGTCATCAATATGAGATTGTCAGGGGTCCAACTCTCAGTACCCCCTCCAATCAGCTATCCTTAGGATAGGTCACTAATATACTAGCGTTGCACAACCCCTTTAAAAAAGTTGTCCTAAAGTATAATTGAACGACAACAGAACACATTGGACTTATGCGTTTTGGTACAAAATCACCATTTTGCACCGAACTGGCAGCTCGCTGTACTGCATTGCACCAAACTGTTACTGGTGTTCACATAGTGCAGACGTCTGCATGGCTTTATCCAATGAGTGTACCTGTTGTTACTGTGACCACAGACCTAGGGGCAGAACAGAAACATTAGCTTCTTTCTTTTCAAATGAAAATGGTTTGCACTTTCTTCCTCAACAATAAGTCTCTTTCCATAACCTATTAATTAACATGCTCATTACTCCAGAGGCCTTTAGTTCCAAGGAACTTGTGCTTGGGGCATGCTGGCTTAAGACACCTTTATGAAGTAGACTTTCCTGTCAGGCAGGCCTATTCAGAGGAGAGAAGATAATTAGAAGGCATTTTTTTTCTTAACTCGGAGCTGTGAAATGAAGTGGGCTGGAGTAATCCCCCTCTTTTCAATACCAGTATTTATGATAATCCTGTTTCACTCAGGAAAAGTCTTTTGGCAACATTATTTTGAACATTTTTACAAGGCAAATTGTGGGAAAAACAGGGCTAAAGACCAATTAAAAGCTTCTGGATGTTGATTGAGTGATGAAAGATGCCTTGTTGACAAAGGGGGGCACATGCCAGGAGGCTGAATGGGTAGAAAAATTAAAAGAAAAATAAGAAAGTTTATATACAAAATTGTGCACATTGCTCGACACTAATATAACTCAACCAACTCACTGAGCTGCAAACACTGACATCCAGCCCAAAGGACAACAAGCCTGGAGAAAGCATGACAATGAGTCTGGAATTACATTAGTAGAAATTAATGAATATCCACATAGTATCAATGTAAACAGATCCTTTATGATACTACATAAAGGTGAAGCTGCCATGCAAAATCGATCCACTCATTGATATTCAAACCATGTACTGACATCACCAAAACAGGCCTTTTACTTGGGCTAAAATGGTGCTACTTGGTTTCAATTAGAGGTGTAACTGAAGGTGCAGAGATTGGGTGCTGTAGACAGAGGGAGCCAAAAGAGTAGTATTATAAACAAATGACATGCCTTAACTAGGAGCCATGTTAAAAAAAAAACACATTTCAAATGCCCACTATTGGGTGCACTCTCCTAATAATAACATAACAAAACCACCTGACTAAAAGTGTGTAGGTCACCCTTGTGCTATCAAAACAGCTCTGACCCATCGAGACATGGACTCCAAAAGACCTCCGAAGGTGTCCTATGGAACCCAGCACCAAGATGTTAGCAGCAGGTCTTCTACAGACGATGGACATCTTTGGGAGCATTTTTTTTATTATTGCATTGGACTTATTTTAGACTACCAATCATTTTTCCAATTGTTAAAAAATGTCAACAGTTTGCCTTCTACAGCCTCAGCCTAGTTTCATTGGCTGTAGAGCAGTGGTACCAACATACTTTGTGTAAAGGTCCACATACAGTATCTCACAAAAGTGAGTACACCCCTCACATTTTTGTAAATATTTAATCATATCTTTTCATGGGACAACACTGAAGATATGACATCTTCATACAATGTAAAGTAGTCAGTGTACAGCTTGTATAGCAGTGTAAATTTGATGTGCCCTCAAAATAACTCAGCACACAGCCAACACTGCCAACAAAAGTGAGTACACCCCTAAGTAAAAGTGGCCAAATTGTCAATATTTTGTGTGGCCACCATTATTTTCCAACACTGCCTTAACTTTCTTGGGCATAGATCCTCTTCCACTCCTCCATGATGACATCACAGATCTGGTGGATGTTAGAGACCTTGCGCTCCTCCATCTGCCAGTTTAAGGATGCCCCACAGATGCTCAATAGGGTTTAGGTCTGGAGACATGTTTGGCCAGCCCAGCACCTTTACCCTCAGTTTCTTTAGCAAGACATTGGTCATCTTGGAGATGTGTTTGAGGTCGTTATATTGGAATACTGTCCTGAGGCCCAGTTTCCGAAGGGAGGGGATCATGCTCTGCTTCAGTATGTCACAGTACATGTTGGTATTCATGGTTCATTAAATGAACTGTAGCTCCCCACAGCCGGCAGCACCTCATGCAGCTCCAAACCATGACACTCCCACCACCATGCTTGAATGTAGGCAAGACACACTTGTCTTTGTACTCCTCACCTGATTGCGGCCACACACGATTGACACCATCTGAATCAAATAAGTTTATCTTGGTCTCATCAGACGACAGGACATGATTTCAGTAATTAATGTTCTTAGTCTGCTTGTCTTCAGCAAACTGTTTGCATGCTTTCTTGTGCATCATCTTTAGAAGACGCTTCCTTCTGGGACAACAGCCATGCAGACGCATTTGATGCAGTGTCCGAGTAGGAAAATTGTAAGGTGGTACAACACCAGTGGCATGCTTCCCCAATTAGTTTTTTCTTTTCTTTAGTTTTTACAAAAGCCACACGATTTACAATGCTGTGTGTCTCTGCATGGCTTTACTTCTACAGAATTACAGTATACTGACAGCATTATGTGAGTATAATTCTGTAGATACAGGTCATGCAGAGACACACAGCATTATAGATCATTATAATGCCATGCGCTCCTGCGAAACGAGCAGTGTCCATAACAGAGAATCACGCTCACACACACAGTGTGTGATTCCCGCACAGGACACACTTGTCTGAAAGAGCCATAATGCTTATTGCTTTAACCCCACAGTGAGGATGCTCCCTTAGGGCCCCAACAAGAATGTCCTCTTAGTGCCACTCACAATAATGATGCCCCTTTGTGCTCCTAGACAGTAATGATGCCCCTTAGGGCCCTTCAGACAGTAATGATGTCTTTCAGTGGCCCTCCAACAGTAATGATGCCCCCTTTGTTCCCCGTAAACGGTAATTATGCTGCTTTAGTGCCCCCAACACTGTATGATGCCCCTTACTGCCTTCACACAGTATCATGCTCCCTTAGTACCCTCCACACAGTATGGTGCCCTAAGTCCCCAAGTGCCCCCCTCACAGCAGGTGATCTCTCTGTGCCCTCACACAGGATGATTTTCCTTTAGTGCCCCTACACAATATGATGCTCCTTTAATGTCTCCCCACACAGTACAATGCCCCCTAATAACCCCTACCTAGTATGATGCCCCTTAAGTGCTCTCTGCTGCGATTGGACCTCGCTACAGCCAGGGAGAACGAGATACCCATTGAGAAACCAGGCCATACTCTGAATTAATATATGGGGGCGAAAAAAAGCGAGGGACACAGCACTGCAACTGAGCTGTATTTTAGAAAAAAAAAATGTGTTGGCATCTGTAGGGGCCACCCTATCTGGTAAGCATACCAATTTCTAACATATAAACCCATAAAAGATCCTCTTTAAGTCCCTCCCACACACTATGAGTCCGCATAATGCCCCCACACAGTATAATATCCCCTTAAGTGTCCCCTCACAGATTTATGCCCTTTAAGTGTCCACCGCACAGTATGATATCCATTTAAGTGGCCTAGTAATGCCCGTTAAGTGTCCCCTAAATACCATGATGTCCCTTAAGTGAGCCACCCACAGAGTGATGCCCCACACAATACCCCTTATTGCCTCCGATTTGGACTCATCTATCCCACATTCCCCTGATGAAGATAGCTGAGCAGGTCTTCTCCAGTCTTTGCTGTGATTGTCTGTGGTTTAGTGCAGCAGGTGCAATGATGTCAATGGATCACAACTGCATGCAATGAACCACCAATGGCAGGGAAATGGTGACGCTGACCGCTCTCTTCGTAGCAACTGTAGTCAATTATATCTGAGTCCTAATGACATGCAGGAGTCTGGATAGCTGGGATCCACAGATTTACACCGGGGTACGCAAGTGGAGAATCCCTGCTCTAGATATAGTCTTTTCCCCATCTTCACTGAAATCCACCAGAGAGCATTAATAGCCCTTATTGCTTCATTCCTGCCAGCTAATAAACACTAGCTATTTCAGGGGAAAGCAGCGAGAACTGATTGCAAAGTCAGTGAAACCTTAAAACTAGAAGATAAACTGTTGACCAACTGTAAAAATGTTTTATAGCCCAAAAATAATTACAATGCACAAATCAGAAAATGAACCAAAGGTGTCCATAGTGTTCAGTATATTGCAAGGTGGAGCCTCCATGGATCAGAATTATGATGCTTGATTAAATTTAGATCTGGAGAATTTGGAGGCCAAGTCAACACCTTGAACTCCTTGTCATGTTTCTTTAGAGCATTACTGAACAAAATTTACAGTGTGACACCGAGTATCTTCCTGATGAAAGACGCCATTGGCATTAGGTAATACCGTCCTGGGTTTACTACAATGTTTAGGTAGTTGGTACAGGTCAAATCCTGAAGGTTTTTAAGCATACCATTGCCAGAGTATCAGAATAATATTCCTATTCATTGACAAGCAGAGATCTGCATAATAATAATAAGGAATTGAATCACATAGTGTAATAGAACGTTACAGAAGCTGCCGATTAGCTTACATTATACTTTTAATATATCGATATAGTACTAATACTAGCTGAACAATGTCCAGCAGGAGTGAAATGCTATCTTTCTCTATTTTGTATTGCTATAAGGAATCCAGCAATGTTTCTATATAGGTGGACAGACATACCTTATTGTTTGGCATCAAGTCAGTGCGGATTTACTTAGTCCTTTGTAAATCTATTTTACAATGACAATTGATTTAACAACAGGGATAAAGAGAGAAGCAAATAACTATTTGCATATAAAACACATTTCTGGGAGCAGACAGATGAGAGACCCCATACTAATGGTCAGATCACCTACAGACTCCATGGTGCTACAGCCTCAGGATACTTGGTGACAGCAGAATCAGGTGAGGGAGCCACTTGATATCCACTAGAAACAGAGCCAGCCTGTAAGAAAGCACTGGATTACTGACACTTCCGGGTTTAAAGGAGACCTCCAGTGTGTCGGCTTCTTTCCAGGTCAGACTGGCTGCCGCCACAGATGCTGACAAGGAGAGTGAGCATGATGATTCCGTACACAACGATGAGTGAAAGGCACAAAAACAAAACAGGCTTGTGGCCAGTCAGACAAAGATAGCAGCCTGCAAAGCTCAGTCACACCCTGCACATATATCAACTGTATAGTGCCCAGGTTCCGAAATAATCCCTTCTGGATAGGCATTGCAGTTGCACAATGTATCGCAGCAGACCACTGTGATCACTAGTAGATGCAGCTTTCATATTCAATGGACTAAGCAGCAACAGATGAAATACATATTCAGACAGTGATGACATATCATTGCAAAATACAAAATGTAAGTTATTTTAAGTGTGATATCTGCTGTAAATTGTATCGCTTGCATGAAGAGCTAGATTTACTGACAGCACATAAATGAAATACCAAGAGGCCGTCAAATGCACTCAGGGGGGGCGCAAAATGTCTTCATAGGTTTAGTAAAGATCCAGGAAGATCCATCACAGAAGAACTTTCTTGATACAGTGCTATGAAAAAGTATTTGCAACTTTCCAATT
The DNA here is from genome assembly GCA_033119425.1 of Bufotes viridis. Lineage (NCBI taxonomy): Eukaryota > Metazoa > Chordata > Amphibia > Anura > Bufonidae > Bufotes > Bufotes viridis. The sequence continues at coordinate 445,427,840 of CM065589.1, read as the reverse complement.
TCTTATAGGTTTGCATATATGTCACACATCAATGCATCCTTGGTACTAAACCAACCTGTTCAATTGACACCTGGGCTCAATGTCACTAGCCAGACCTGTTGAATCGTAACATCACTTAAAGCGTTGGCCAATTTCTGAATTAATAGCTCAAAATACCAGATACAGCCATGTATGCTCCATGCAAGCAGTTATGACTGTGTACTGTCCTCCAGCTGATAAATTGGAGGCCCCCAGATGCCCCCTGTGAGTGAAGTAAACCTACCTACCTGTCACCTGCCATTTCCACGGCCTACAATATGCAGGGACCATCTCCTCTGGCTGCTCTGGGGACCTTCTTGTTGCTGAACGGCAAGTGTACACATCTCATGCATGCACAGATGCAGGCAGCAAAATCACCGGCATCTTTGCATGTTCCAGGCTGTACAGGCACACGGCAGGGTGCAGAAGGAAAGGAGCGCCATATGGTTTTTGGAGGGCAGATTTCACTGGGATAATTTTAATTTGCCATGTCACATTTGAAGACCCTCTGATGCACCCCTAGAGTAGCAACTCCAAAAAAGTGACCCCATTTTGGAAACTACGGGATAAGGTGGCAGTTTTGTTGATACTATTTTAGGATACATATGATTTTTGGTTGCTCTATATTACACTTTGTGAAGCAAGTAACAAAAAATAGCTGTTTTAGCACCGTTTTTTTTTTTTGTTGTTTACAATGTTCATCTGACCAGTTAGATCATGTGCTATTTTTATAGAGCAGGTTGTTACAGATGCGACAATACCAAATAGGAATACTTTTTTTGGTTGCTTGTTTAAGTTTTACATAATGAAGCATTTTAGAAAAAAATGATTTTTTAGTGTCTCCATATTCTGAGAGCCATATTTTTTAAAATATTTTGGGCGATTGTCTTAGGTAGGATCTCATTTTTTGCAGGATGAGATGACGGTTTGATTGGTACTATTTTGGGGTGTATGACTTTTTGATCACTTGGTATTACACTTTTTGTGATGTAAGGTTACAAAAAATGGCTTTTTTGACAGTTTTTATTTTTTCTACAGCATACACCTGAGGGGTTAGGTCATGTGATAATTTTATACAGCAGGTTGTTACGGAGGTGGCGATACATAATATGTATACTTTTTTTTTTTTTCACTTTTAACACAATAAAAGCATTTTTGAAACAAAAAAAAAATCATGTTTTAGGGTCTCCATAATTTTTTAAATTTTTTTCCCGATTGTTTTATGTAGGGGGTCATTTTTTGCAGGATGAGGTGACGGTTTGATTGGTCCTATTTTGGGGGGTATACGCCATTTTGATCGCTTGGTGTTGCACTTTTTGTGATGTAAGGTGACAAAAAAATGTTTGTTTTAGCACAGTTTTTATTTCTTTCTGCGGCCTTCAGGTGAGGGGGTGGATCATGTGATATTTTAATAGAGCCGGTCGTTAAGGAAGTGGCAATACCCAATATGTCTGTTTTTCTTTTTCTATTTTTTTTCACAATTTTATGTGTTTTAGTTTGGGAAAGGGGCTTTTTTTTTACTTGAAACTTTATTTATTTTTTATTATAAAAAAACGTTTTCTTTTTAACTTTATTTTTTTGGCCCACTCTGGGACCTCAACTTCTGGGGTCTGATCCCCTCTGCAATGCATTACAATACATCCTGTATTGTAATGCATTGCCTATCAGCTTTTATGCTGACAGCCTGCCTGTGAGACCCAGCCTAAGGGCTGTATCTCACAGGATTCCGTAGAAGGCAAGCCCCGATGCCTATGGAAGGCATCGGGCTGCCTTCTCTGCCTTCCCTGTCAGTGCAGCGTGGGGACCTGTACCATCCGCAAACCCTCTACATGCCACGGTCAGCTTTGATTAGGGATTAATATGCCGGCATCGTTTTTTTCACCGATGCCAGCTTAGGCAGCAGGGGCCTCGCTGTCAGTGACTGCCAGGTACGTGACGTTTGTTCGGCTGGGCAAAGCTCCTGCACCCGCCCGATCAGTCCTCTGTACATGTACGGCGCTGGTCTTTAAGTCACGTCCGCCAGCGCCATACATGTACAGCGCGGGTCCTTAAGGGGTTAAAGGGGTTCTCTGGAAATTTATAAAATAAAATTACTGAAAAACACTTAAATATTACTTTATTATAAATACAATCCCAGATACCTTTCATTAGTTATTATGGTTTGTTTTGTCTAGGGAGCAATCATCAGGGGAAATAAAATGGCTGCTGTCTTATTAGTGCACACAAAACCTGTCCTAACACAGCAGGACAAGTAACTTCATAACGCTCAGCTAAAGAGCTAAGCAAATGTGAGTTTAAGCTCTCTAGACATTGATAATACAAATTGAATCAGCTCACCGGCACGAACACAGGACTGGCTCCCCGTTGATATCTGGAAAATATAAAAGGGTGTCCCACGACTCCCGTTGATATATGGAAAATATAAACAGGGTGGCCCACGAAAAAGTAGCCTGCCTCCAGCGACAGTATGACAAGATGAACGAGCAAGTGGATTTTATTTTATTTTTTCCCAGAAGTCACAAAAGATGCTGAAAGTGGTTCCCGTTCACGTCTATACATCTTTCGGTATGTCAGACTATGTTGGCTGATCCTACTTGCAGCTCTTCAGCAGTGATGCTGCAGACAGTTTTTGGGATGTTTTCCTTGAGTTCATCCAGGGGATGTGGATTATTTCTGTTTTCTGTTTTAAATTTCCCCACAGATAAAAATAGCATGTGGAAGAGTCTGGGGAACGTGGTGGCCATAACCCCTTGCTCACAGTTCACTCCTTCATTAACAGTTCATGAACCCGTGCCAGCTCATATTGCCTCATCTTGTTGGAAAAAGCAAGACTTCTGGTGTTAGTTGGTTGTAAAACTGTTCAAAAGATGTCTAGGTAAATTGCGGTATTCACAGTTGATTTGAAAAAAATTGGGCTCACTATTCGTGTTCCTACAGGGTTCTGAAAAAATTAAAGCTGAGCTCTGATTGGTTGCTATGGACAACTAAGGCAGATTTACTATTAGGCAGTTTGATTTGGAGGCGGGCTAGTTTTTCATGGGCCACCCTGTATATCGAGACACTACATCCTTATAATGTATAATATACACAGTACTGAATAAAATCATCCATGCAGCCTTCAGAATCCATGAGCAACGCGGATTGCTGTTTACAGTAGACTAATGTCAAAGCACACTTTGCATTTCATTTTAAGCAGTTTTTACAATTATGATGGGAACCATATAACAGATCTCCGTGTATATTGACTTATTGCTAGATGGTGGGACATCTGATCTCAAGCATGACTCCAGTCAAAAATGTATAATTCAAAGTAAGGTTAGAATTATAGAGCTCTGTTTGTTCTGCTGGACATGACGATATGACAACCTAGCAGCTCTGTCATCAGCTATCCATGATTTTATATATGAAAAACTCTGCTGACTTTTACTTAGTTCATGAAAGTTCCGCTCGTCTGTCATGTCATCTAGGCAAGCACAGGCTTCTGCTGCAGCTTAGAAGAGCAAACCAGTAGATAAAACTCTGCCAACCTGTAGAACACCATAATTCTAGCAGAAGTCTGAAAAATGATATTTCCCTGGAGTTACGATGTACATTTTATGAAAGAACACTTCCCTACACTACAACCAAGGCCCCATCATATAAATTTTCATTATACCACACTGAGCCAAGGTGATATCTGCAGTTACTGTACATGTGGCAACTATCCCCTACGTATGGGGACGGACAATCGCTATTACTGTTGTCCGTCTACATACAGTCATTGTTTGCCAGCAGCAATTCCTCACGTACACAGGGCAATGTACTGCCGACAATTATTTTATCTAGCACCTAAAAGATACCATCACCTTGAAGGAGCATTTGCTAGTTTGCCAGCTGGTCGGCTGCACCATTACAGGGCAATTATCAGGAATGAGTGTTCAATCAAACTTTTGTTCCCAATAGTTGTCTCAATCCTTGGGCTGTGTAAAAAGGCCTTAAGAGTTCTATTAGTGAAGGTACTCAGATCCACTAAACAAACTCTATAAGTTGAGGTTAAGGGGTGTGGGCAAAAGTTCCAGTATAGCATAGCAGCATGCTCCTTTTCAACTAACCCTAACTCTCTCCCACAGCCATTTAAAGAGTGTGATAGCACCAAATTTTATAGCACTACCAGGACATCTTTCTGTCCTTGCGTCCGCCAGTGATGGGTTTTTGTATAGTCCCACGTCTTGCTCAATGATAAGAAGAGCTTTTGTAATATTTTGCAAAGTGTGAACATGCTGGCCAAAAACCACATAAGTTCTGGTAAGAACCATATAATTAAATGCTTCACTAATCTAAAAATCTGCAAAAACAATATTGCAAATGCTTAGGAGTTCCTGTATTATGGGAAGTGATCATGAATAAGCGGCCTTGATCCTAGTTCCCAGAAATGTCGATCTGTCCTTAATTTGCCTCTTAACTGTAAACACACATACAGTATAGACAGTTGCCAGAGGTGTGCTGCAAAATAGTAAGATGATACCACAATGTACGACATTCATTTTGTGATAATCAATACCTCACCGTGAAATCAAGCCAACAGTCTATTGTGGATCACAGCATGGAATGTTTCCTGTTAAAGGCAACCTATCATTAGGATTTAGGCTCCCAAACTGCCACCAACCTGTTATCCAGGATAGTGGCAGCTTTATAATGATGTCTTAGCATCATCATGTTCAACATTTCTGTGCATTAACTTTTATGAGTTACTATTGAGTTAATATGGCATTACTATGTGCATTATGTTCTGCTTGGACATCACTGAGTGCAGTATGCCTGACTTGTATTCGACATTCATAAAAGGGAACCCGTCATCAACTTTTTGCTGCCCATACTAACGGCAGCATAAAGAAGAGACAGGTGAGTTGATTTCAGCGGTCTGTCATTTATAAGTTAAAAGTAAGTGGTTGCCGAGAACCAACATCACAATCATTGCAGACTGGGCCTGGAAAAGAGTCACGGCCACCTGAGAAGGTCCTGGTTATTCATGAATTCTTGCTCTCCCTGCCCACCTGCTGGTGACTGACAGGCTTCTACCTAGTTTTCTCCCTTTCTCTCTAGGAGAGAACTGCCAATCATCAGCAGATGGGCGGGAGAGCAGGAGATTAGACATAACCATGACTCTTCTCAGGGAGATTTGACTCTTTTCAAGGCCTGAGCTGCAATGATTATGATGCTGGTTCTCAGCAACCACTTACTTTTAGCTCATCAGTGACAAACCGCTCAAATCAGCATTTCTGTCACTATTTTATGCTGCCTGCAGTGAGGTTAGCATAAAGTTAATGACAGGTTCCCTTTAAGAGTTTCTCCCCTTTGCGGGCTGAATCTCTAATTGTCAGTTGTCCCTGAATTCAGCACCAAAGTGGGTAGAGTCAAGCTGCTATAATGTCTCACATACACAGAGAAGATCCTGGTCTCCTTTATCACAAATATTCAGAAGCAGCAGCATTGCAGACATTACATAGTAAACCATGAGTGTAGCTGTGAATCCTGCACTGGGACGAGACAGTAAAACACTTACTAGAAATAGCATCACCATCTGTCTGCTTCTTTCTCTTTGCAGTTTTTCTCTTCTACTCCTCTCCCTCCCCTGTCAATAGACTTCAATGGGCAGCAGGCATAACTTGTTCCTTCAGTGATCAGGTAATTGTCTTTGAAGATAGATTTTACCAGTGAATGACGAATGAGTGATCAGTGCAGGAAGCAGTGGCTGTGAGGTGTGGGGTGGAGGTGTGCATTTTTATGTGATAAGGTTAATTACAAGGTTTCTTATCATCATTTCTACTATTAGTTTAGGGGAAAGATGAAATGATAGTTACACTTGTAATGTTCCTAAGGTCAAATGTTCCCAGTTTCATGCAGTCACATAGTAAAGATGCTGTTGAAACAGTGCAGGTATACCATGTGACCGTAGTGGGGATGAGCGCTCCTTGCTAGGGCCGCCCAATCTAGTTTAAAAGTGATAATCTTTGGAGACAGAGACGAAATTCAACGGGCAGTGGATGACAAGTTTAGGGACTTTACCATATGATCTTTGTGCAGAATTTACGCAGGGAAAAGAAACGAACTGGTGAATAAAGTATATTATGCACTTACACAGGCTGAGTGAAAAAAAAAAGGCTAGCTATACGTAACTGTTTCACAGCCCATCACAGCCGTACTGGTCTCCCGATTGGATGCTACAGCTGTCACTCAAAGCAGAGGGGAGGGGCTATAAAACAACTCAATAAAGACAGCATTTCACGGTGTAGCACCTTCTCCACTGCATTAGCAGGAACAAAGCCTGGCAGAATAAAAACTTATATTCACACTTCTAAAAATAAAATCCCCTTCTACAAAAAAAAAAAAACATGCTTATATTGCTCTCCTAGGCCCTTACCTAGGTCTGTCAGCAATTTTTCATGGTAAGTTGCCCCTTTAAAATCTGTTATTTGACATATTCTTAAATATCAATAGTGACTAACTTAAACTGCTTCCTTTCTATTTGAAATAATAACTGGATCTCTTGGTTATATTCTTCTAAAAAGCAGAGATTATGAAAGGCACCTGTGAAAACAAAGCAAAGTCTACATCATGCAGGATAGCCCATAACACCTTGCCTAAATTCATTCCTCAAAAGCACTGCATGTTGGCCACAGGAATTCAAAATAGCTTTTCAAGGTAGCAGCTTGTTAATGAGCCTTCACTTTGATGTACAAGGAGATGGTACAGCAAGGCAGGTGTCAACCACAATTATTTAAAAGGCTTCAACTTTAGACAGGATTTTTTCTTAGCAACAGTAAAGTTTATAGAAGTTCATTATACATTTGCCAATCCCTCATGGCATATGGAGCCTGTAGATGACGAACAAATGACAAGTCCACCAACTGCAAAAAGTCATCAAGCACTGTTGAGTACCACTGTTTTAGGATGCTGTATTCTACTGCCTTGTTCATCATCAAAATTCAGCTGAGATATGGGGCCTTCAAAAACATATTACATTACCTCTGGTTATTCTTTTACACCTTATAGGGATTAAAACCGTGCTCTGTATATGATTAATGTACCCCAGGTTGAAGAGCTCTGGATGCACTTTTTAAAATTGTAATACACCATGGGCAGCACAGTGGCTCAGTGGTCTTGCAGCGCTGGTGTCTTCAGTTTGGATCCAACCAAGGACTACAGCTGCATGGAGTTGGTATGTTTCTCCCATTTTTTGTGGGTTTTCTCCCACACTCCAAAGGCCTACAGATATGGAAATTAGACTGTGAGCTCCACTGGGGACAGTGAGTGATGATAATGTCTGTAAAGCACTGTGGAATATGTTGGTGCTATATAAAATAAAGAAAATAAAAATCCACAGGAGGCTTTGGGAGGATTTATCATTGCAGGAGCATAGACTGGAGTTGCTGTGCGCACACAAAGCCAAATTTATAAAACTGGTGCACAGTAATAATAAATTTGGTGCAAGTGCGATGTGGTTTATGCCTGTATCAGTAAAGGTATGCCTGAGGGATGCATGGCGTGAGGTTGCGCCATTTCAAAAAGTAGCTAAAGTTAAAGGAGACATAAAAGTGACCTACACAACATTTGGCCTAAAACCTACTCCATTTTTAAAAGTGAATCTAAAAGTCACAAAATTTTGCGCTACTAAAAACATGCGCCAAAAGATGTGATAATTTTACGCCAACAGACTAGTGTAACACATTTGATAAATGCTTCCCTTTGTTCCTAAAAGATATTTCGTAGTTGTCTTCTAAGGCAAAGCTGATTTATTTTCACAGTATCTAAGTGACCAATCAGTCCTCGCTAGCCCGTCTAGTCCAATACCACTAAAAAAGCTAATGCTGGCCATGACAGAAAGGTGTCAGAACACCCAGTGCATGCTACATAGGAGGCTGCTTACCCACGGACTGGTCAGAGTGCCCATGTTGACTCCTGTCTACTGCAGAAAGCACATGAGTATAAGAGCCAGACTATGGAGCAGTGCAAATTTCCTTTTATACCATTGGGCAGCCAGGTGTGTGTGCATGACTTACCTGGAAAGGAGATGGCTCGAGGATGCACTATGGCAGTGGTGGCGAACCTATGGCACGGGTGCCAGAGGTGGCACTCAGAACCCTCTCTGTGGGCACCCGCACCCTGGAAAAAGTCTAAGGTGCACCAATATGACTTCAACTCCTTCTGCCATTTATCAGCGCAGGGCGCACTATGAACAGCACAGGCACTGAATGTAGGCTAGTGTAGCTAAATGATAGAGTACATGGAAGATATACTATATTGGACTGTAGTATGCAGGGTAAATTGCCATGTTGGCACTTTGCAATAAATGTGTGGTTTGGGTTACAGTTTGGGCACTCAGCCTCTAAAAGGTTCACCATCACTGCACTATGGGAAAAAAGTAAACCAGCAAAAGCAGTGTCATACTCTTGGCAATGTTCTGCTTGCAAATGTGGCTGTTACTTTGACAAATAAAACCTACCTAAACATTGTGGCAGACAAGTACCGTATGTAGTAGATCACAGTCGGGGTGGCACTGCTAATCTCCCCAACCAATAACTCGAGAAACTGTGTGTCTCCAGAACCCGGTCCTCTCCTCCCACTAATGACGGTGCTCCAACCTTGTATAGAACTTCAACAATACCATGGCATAAGAGAAAAAATAGGCGTCACTCACCACCCAAGTGTATTCTTCTTTTATTCGGAGTAATCGCTAATACAGGAGGGGTGGACAAACGTATACTACAGGCAACCAGCTAGTGGAGACGTCCATTTCGCGCTACTGCGCTTCCTCGGTCCTCTTGTGACAGTACACCCGTTCATGGCAACAGTATTCCTTTATGTCAGTGGCCTTTTACAGCAGTATAATGCACCCTGCCACTCTGCAAAAATTGTTTAGAACTAGTCTGAGGAATATGATTTCAAAATATATTAAGGAGTTGACTTGGCCTCCGAATTCTCCAATTCTCAATCTGATTGAGGAACTGTAGGATGTACTGGGAAAACAAGCATGATCCATGGAGGCTTCACCTTGCAACTCACGTCTTTTTGGGATCTATTGCTAACATCTTGATGCCAGATACCACAGGACACCCTCAGAAATTTTGTGTCTATGCCTCAAAGGTAAGAGTTTGGGGAGCACCAACAGATTATTAGGCAGATGGCTTTGAGAACCTGCTGCCACAGCCAATTTTGAGCTTTATAACATGTTTTGTATTTTCTTTTGATCTCTGCTTTCCGAGACATAACATTTATTTTCCATTGACGTAGCCTTATGAGGGGCATGTTGACTGCAGGACAAGATGTACAAATATCTGTAATTAAGGACTTTTATTATTTTTTTGGGGTGGTGTAATAGAAAAACAGCAATTGCGCAATATGTTGCCTTTTGTTTTTGTGTTTTTTTGGGGTTTGTATTTTTCTGACATTCACTAAGCAGTGTGAACGACATAATATTTCACTACTTAAGCAGGATAAGAACATAAAAATAAAATCTATGTGTCACCATATTCTGAGAGCCTTAGGCCTCATGAACGCGACCGTATTGTTTTGTCCCCATCTGATCTGCATTTTCTGTGGATTGATGTGGACCTATTCATTTCTATGGGGCCGCAAAGAATGTGGACAGCACATGGTCTATGCCATCTGTCCATTCTGCAGCTCCGCAAAAAAGACAGAATGTGCCCTATTCTTGTCTGTATTGCAGACAAGAATAGGTATTTCTACAATAGTACAGGATGTGCAGAACGGGAAAGTGTTCGGCACACACGGCCCGAGGTTTATAGACCGCAAAACAGAGACAGTTGTGTGCATGAGTATTTAAGTTTGTTAATTTTTAGTCGATGGAGCTATGTGATGGCTTGTTCTTTGTGGGATGCGGTGACTTTTTCCTTGGCATCTTTTTGGGGTATATATGACTTTTTGATTATTACAGTTTTTTGGAGGCACAATGAAAAAAATCAGCTATTCTGCCATTGTTTTTCATTCATTATATTATTAGTAACGTGATAATTTTATACTGCCTGATTATATACTAATCATATATACTTTTCTTTTTACGTTTGGACATAACAAATTAATTTTTGATGAAAAATATTTTTAAATATTTTATTGATTTATTTACATTTTTTTTACATCCCACTAGGGAACTCCTATAAGACTAATCCCTGATTGTATGCGCTGCGATACTTCTGTATTGCAATGTCGCATGCCTGTCAGACTAAATCAGACAAGCATCCTGTCAAGCCCTCCTCTAGCATCGCTTCATAGGGGTAGTAAGATGATAGACTTAGGTGCCATTTTTAGGCTCCTGACCATTATTGACAACCTCTTAGCAACTCGCAGAGTCGTGAACCCGGAACACGTTAAGGTGATAGAGACCCCTCCCTCTCTCTAACTGCTTAGTTGCTGTTGTCTCTGTTGCTTTTTCTATATATACATTAAATAATACAAGAAATAATAAAGCAGGAACTAAACAATAAGGGGCCTATGAAGCAATAAAGCATATGAGCACATTTTATGGTGGTGTACCTTGCTTCCTCTGAGCTGAGCAGCCTGCAGATGTGAGCATTCCACAAGCATTCTCCTTCTGCCAGAAAGTTAGTTCTAGTTAGGTTCTTAATTTCTTCCTCCAAGCAAAGTAAGCAGAGAAAGGTTAATGTTATCCAGTCCCCTGCAAAAGTCTTGGCTCAAAATCACTTCTGGAAAATGGAGAAATATAAATAACAATGCACCTGACAGTTTGCTCAGGCCCCGAGGCAACAAGTCATTTTCAGAGAGACATATCCTACCCTATGTGGAAATGACAGGAAATGTAAAATGCCAGAGTAATACTACAGAATGTCATGACAACTATGTCTATTATTTTGGCTTATACTTATTTCAGCATCTGCAAAATCCCAGTTACCGGGTCATAAAGTGAACAAACTGCTTAAGGCATTCACCCCCTCTGCTAATCACTTTCCTATTTAATCCATAACCTCCTGCCCATGATAAGCAGTATTATACCAAAAAAGGGCAGCAGGAGTTTTTTATGTCTGGCGTAATCCAGGTTATGAAAACCCTGACCCACCTATAAACGAGCCCTCATTCTCCCAATAGGTCTGGTCCTAGAGGTTGCGCCTCCACCAATGGCGCATTTATGGCATATCAATAGGATAAACATCACTCATTAGAATTCCTTCGCCAGTAAGATGCTTTGCTCATGATCTAACTTTACTATGGCTGATCAGGGCACGTCCATTTAAAAGTACCACCCAATTATATAAGTTGTGCTTTCCTCCTTTGTCTATTTTTGCAACTTTTTGAAGCCACAATTCTGGAGTGAAGGGCTTGATAAAATCCCACCGTAATTTTTAGAAATTGTGCATAGTAACATTTTGTAAGGCTAAAAAAAAAGACACATTTATCCACATTCTGCCTGTCTTCCTGCAAAGTTGATCCAGGGGAAGGCAAAAAACCCTAAAATAAAGATAATTGGCTTCTGCCTCATGAAGGTTTCTTACCTTCCCCTAAATCAACTAAGTAGGATAACAGGCTGAACATATATCTTTTCTCAGCCTTCCAAACTATGTTACTATGTCCAATTTCTAAAAATTATGGTGGGATTTTATCCGGCCCTGCCCTCCAGAATTCTGGTCCAAAAAGCTGCAAAACAAACACAAGGATTAGTAACTTTTTGAATGTATTTGCAAAAAATAAAAATAAAATGCATTTTACATTACTCAATCCAGTTTTGAAAAGCAGATGTGTGAGTGTTGTTAGCTTGTTAATAAGTTTCACTCTAGATTAATAAACTGGAGTCGCATAGAAAGTGGAGTAACATCTCAACACAGAAGTGTTAGACTTAATGATGCATCAATTTTATGAAACTGTGTGACATTATATAAGTTTGGTCCATATTGGGCAAAACTGACTTTAAAAAATTTGTGGGAGGGATTTGTGTTAGCCCCACTCATATCAGTGGGTGCAAATTTGCCCACAAATTTGGGACAGTGCAGATTTGCTGGGACTGTCTCTGAAAATCAGGTGACAGTCCCAGCAAATTAGGCACGGTTGGCAGCTATGGATTAGGACAGGTTTTCGGTTTACTGATAGGACAGCGGACATTTTATTTCTCCTGATGATTGCTCCCTAGACAAAATGAGCCATTATAACTGATGAAAGGAATTTAGTAATATATTTATAAAAAAGTAAAATTTAAATATTTTTATCTTCTTAATTCCAGGAGAACCCTTTAATGTTGCAATGCCCGACATGCATTTTATTAACCCAAGTCAAGTGCATCATGGCTAAACAGCTTGGTAAGTGGTCCATGGCTAACTAAAGCCATAGCATTTGCTATTGGTCTTAAAGGTTAAGGGGGCCCGGTCAGGTGCAAGAACATTGTATCTTTTTGTTGGGATTAAAAATATGTTGGCTTTTTTTTGGTAACTTTTTATTTTCGTGGTCATTGATATTTCAGACATCTTTTATTGACTTTGTTCAGTGCTTTCGAGAATAATGAGTTTGAATTACTAGGCACTAGTGTTGAGCAAACCCGAAATGTAAAGTTCAGGTTCAAGTTCAGGCATTTAATAAAGCTTGCCAATCAACAAGCTTTTAAGCTGTGGGCACTTATAAGCCATCACAGCCATGAATAGTAATGGCATGGCTGTGATTGTCCCATGCATCATGTGACCCAGCTTCTATGAAAGCTGGATCACGTGTAGCATCGCCCATGAGCTCTGAGTATGCAGGGACATGAAGCAGGCAGCTGAAGTGAGGGAAAGTGTTAGGATTCTCATCTGGCTATTTATACTGTGGGCGACCTATAGTGATTTTTTTATGGGTGCTATACACCAGCTTTGCACCCATGACAAAGAAGTACAATAATTAATCTGGCTGTTAGTTCTGTGGGTGACCTATAGCGATCTTTTGTGGGTGCAATGCACCATCTTTGCACCCCTGACACAGAAATGTAATAATTAATCTGGCTTTTAACTCTGTGGGTGACCTATAGCGATCTTTTGTGGGTGCAGTGCACTATCTTTGTACCCCTGACACAAAAATATAATAGTTAATCCATTTGTTAGTTCGGTGGGTGACAAATACCCACTGTTTGTCTGAGGTACATCTGCACTGTATATGTGACAGGGAAATAAATCTAGTTAATCCATCTATTAATTCAGTGGGTGACATATACCCATTGTTTGTCTGAGGTACACCTGCACTGCATACATGACAGAGAAATAAATCTAGTTAATCCATCAGTTAGTTCGGTGGGTGACATATTCCCATTTTCAGTGTGAAGTACACCTGCACTGCATACGTGACAGGGAAATTAATCTAGTTAATCCATCTGTTAGTTTGGTGGGTGACCTCACAGAATGAGGATAGCATCAAATAAGGGATGTGGCCCTGGTCATGGTGCTGCTGGTGTTGGTGGAGCTCCTGTTGCAGGGAGAGGACGTGGACGTGGTCGATCTGTGCCAGCTACACGCCCAAATGAAACACCTTCCTCAGGTGCACGTAGGCGACAGAACGTTCAGCATTATTTTGTAGGCCCGAATACCGGTGTATGAATGGTGAGGCCAGAATAAGTAGTGGCCGTAATAGATTAGGTGGCTGACAGTGCCTCCAGTTCCTTCACATTGTCTCCCACCCGATTCCCTGCTGAAAGCACAGAGTTGGCACCTGCAGCCCATCTGTCTTTCATCTCACCCCCTTGCAAATCAGCCAAGCAGTCTGAGCCCCAAGTCATGCAGTAGTCTCTTATGCTTTTTGATGACTCTGCTGGCAGGGTTTCCGTCGGCCATCCACCTAGCCCTGCCCCAGAAGTGGAAGAGATTGAGTGCACTGATGTCCAACCACTTATGTTTCAGGATGCAGACATGGGAGGACCACCGCAGCACGTCTCTGATGATGATGAAACATAGGTGACAACTGCTGCGGCTTTCTGCAGTGTGCAGACCAGCAAGGAGGGCAGGGGTGAAGAGTGGGTGGAAGATGATGTGGAGGATGATGAGGTCCTAGACCCCACATGGAATCAATGTCATGCGAGTGACATGTGCAGTTCGGAGGAAGAGGTGTTGGACACACAGCACCAGCCGCACAGCAAAAGAGGGAGCAGGGTGCAAAAGCAGAGCGCTGTCCCCTAGCCAGTACACCCAGGAACAGAGCACACCAAAGCCAGGAGTTTCCTGGCATGGCAGTTCTTCAGGTAATGTGCTGACGACAAGACGGGAGTGGTTTGCACGCTGTGCAATAAGAGGCTGGAGCGAGGCATAAATGTTCTAAACCTGAGCACCACCTGCATGACCAGGCATCTAAATCAAAGCACGAGCTGCAGTGGAGTAAACACCTTAAAAACCACAAAAGATCTCAGGCTCCTTCTGCTCCCTCTTCTGCTACAGTCTCGGCCTCTTCCTCCCCCTCTGGAGTGACAGTGGCACCTGCCACCCCGCAAACCGAGAATGTGGAAGCAACAACATCACCTCCACCACCGTCACCCAGCATGTCCATACTGTCCCATGGAAGCGTTCAGTTGTCCATCCCCCAAGCATTGGAGAGAAAGAGGAAGTACCCCTTCACTCACCAGCGATCCCTGACCCTGATTGCCAGCATTTAAAAATTCCTGGCCTTTGAAATGCTGTCATTCCGAGAAAGAGACTTTTAAACACCTTAGAGGTGGCTGTCCCACAGTACATCGTTCCCAGCCGCCACTACTTTTCCAGGCAAGCCATCCCTGGCCTGCACTACCAAGTGGCACACAAAATCAGGTGTGCAACGCCATCTGTGGCAAGGTCCACCGAGGATTGCAGGGTGTTTCTCGTTGCCTCCTCCTCCTTCTACTTCGCTTCCTCCTCTACCACCTCCTCATCCGGTCAGTGTAACACCTGCAACACCAACTTCAGCACAGCCAGGGGGAAATGACAGCAGGCTGCCTTGAAACTCGCCTGTCTGCGCTGCAGCGTAACTTTGCCTTTCCGCTCACCGCCTCATATGCGATGTACCCAAAAGGTCAACCTCCACCTTGCACATGCTGGAGAGACTGTGCGAGCAGCAGCAGGCAATAGTGGAGTTTCAGCTGCAGCACGCATGGATGAGTCGCTCTGCGGAACAGCACCATCACCATTGACAATTAGGCCTTCATGCGGGACGTGTGTGCCGTGTTGCGCTGTTTCGAGTACTCCACCAACATGGCCAGTGCCAATGACACCATGTCTTCTTGAAAAAATGCTGCGGGCGATGATGGAAGAGGATGTCAAACAGGAGGAAGAGGGGTTATTTCCACGGTTATCCGGCCAGTCATTCACAAGTGGCTCGGAGGGTGGGTTCCTGCACCAACAGAGGCCAGGTACACAATTGTCCAGCCAGGACACAGTTCTGGAGGATGAAGAGGAGGCGGAACCGTGTTCACAGCATGATGGCACCCAAAGCAGCTCATGGCCATCCTTGGAGCGTGGCTGGGGGGATACAGAGGACACAGACGATACACCTTTCACAGATGACAGCTTGTCGTTGCCTCTGGGAAGCCTGGCACACATGAGCGAATACATGCTGCAGTGCCTGCACAACGACTGTCGAGTTGGCCACATTCTAACCACTGCTGATTACTAGGTGGCCACCCTGCTGGATCCCCGCTACAAGGACAACGTGCCGTCCTTAATTCCGTTACTGGAACATGATCGGAAGATGCGCGAGTACAAGGTAGACACGCTGCTGATGGCATTGCCACCTGACAGTGGGGGCTCAGTGGAAGCACAAGGCGAAGGCAGAGGAGGATGAAGAAGTTGCCAACGCAGCTGGGACACCGCCAGCACCTCAGAAGGGAGGGTTAGCACAGCCTAAATGTAGAAAAGCTTTGTCAGCACGCTACAACATCCAGCACCACCAGCTGATACGGAACGTCTTATCAGGAGGCAGCATTTCAGCAACATGGTGGAACAGTACGTGTGAACACGCCTACACCTACTGACTGATGGGTTTGCCCCATTCAACTTTTGGGTCTCCAAATTGTGCACATGGCCTGAGCTTGCCCTTTACAACTTGGAGGTGCTGGTCTGCCCTGCGGCCAGTGTATTGTCCGAATGTGTGTTTAACACGGGCGGATGTGTGTATGTGTGTGTGTGGGGGGGGTGATCACAGACAAGCGCAGCCGCCTGTCCACAGCCAACATGGACAAGCTCACGTTCATTAAAATTAACCAGGCATGGATCCCACAGGACTTGTCCGTACCTTGTGCTGAATAGACAAGTATACCGGCCGCAACCAGCCAGTGTTAGACTCAAGCGCACTTTCTCTTTGCATTTTCTTTTCTATTTCCCAATGTTTTGTGGTCTTCCCAAATGTATAAAAAAAAAAAAGGCAAAAAAAATAAAAATAATAAAACAACAAAAAGAGTGCTGGCTACCTTCTCCTTCTCCACCGCTGCTTCCACCTACACCGCCACGTCCACCACCTCCTCAACCACCTTCTTCATTTTGACCTCCGCCTCCTAGTTCAAGAATATTATAATAATTTTTTTTTTATATTCCATGCTATTTTAAGTAATTTCCCTATCCACATTTGTTTGCAGGTAAATAGTTCTGCTTACCCCCATTTTGCTTTCTTTTGCAGCCCTCTAGTCCTTACTATGACTATTTTACAGCGACTTTAGTGCACTAGAGTTCGGGTCCCCATTGAATCCAATGGGGTTCGGGTCCTGAACCCAAACTTTGACCCGAAGTTCAGCCGAACCCGGCGAACCCGAACATCCATGGGTCCGCTCAACCCTACTAGGCACTTTAATCCCTTTCCAACCGGGTTCTGAACCCGAACTTTGACCCGAAGTTCAGCCGAACCCGGCGAACCCGAACATCCATGGGTCCGCTCAACCCTACTAGGCACTTTAATCCCTTTCCAACCAGTGCCGTACAGATGGTCAAATGACACCATGGCATCTGGATGCGCAAAAACCTGGAAGTGCGCTCTAAGTGTGTCTGCAGCAGCATCTGTATTTCTCAATGATACAAGGCTGCTGCACATTTGTAAAATCCTCATATGCATTGGAGTCTATTAGAATAGCAATCTGATGTAGGGTTGCACCCAATCGATACTTTTGTACCCAGATCGATTCAATACCAGGATTTGCCATTTACCGATACGCACTATCGCAGCCTAGTATCAGAGAACATGGCGCGCGCTGCTCTCAGTGAGTGCCATGTTCCCTCAGCAGCACAGTGGAGAAGGAGGGAGTCTCTCCCTCCCCACTGTGCCGCTGCCACCAATGAGAGGAGAGAGGGTAGCCCATTTATTCAAATACAGATGGCGGGTGGCAGCGGCAGAATCACATACCCGGCACCCAACCTCTATGACAGTGCACTGCAATCCATAGCAATTAACTCCTCAGGTGCCGCACCTGAGGGGTTAACTGCTGCAGATCGCAGCGCCTTGTCATAGAGGTCGGGTGCCGAGTTTGTGATTCTGCCGCTGGCACCCGCCGCCTATAGTTGTATTTAACGTTAATTATCTTAATTGGTGGCGCAGTGTGCCCCCCCAACCCCAGTATTATAAACATTGGTGGCGCAGTGTGCCCCCCCCCCCCAACACCGCCAGTATTAAAGTCATTGGTGGCAGTGGCCACAGGGTCCCCTCCTCCTCATTGGTGGTACAATGGCAGTTTCGATCCTAGCCCCAGCAGTGTAATCACGGGGCTCCGATTGGTTATCATGGCAGTCAGGACGCTACTGAAGCACTGGCTGCCATGGTAAGCTCCCTGCTGCTGTGTGCACAAAGCACAGGGCCGCAGGGACAGTGTAAAGTCCTATTTATCTTTATAGAGCTCTATTGGGGAGAATAGGACAAGGGATTAAAAGATCCCAGGTTCTAGCCTCTAAGGGGGCTAACAGTTATTAATAAAAAGTAAAAACAAAAGTTTAGTAAAAAACAAACACCAAAATATTAAGTTTAAATCACCCCTTCTTAATTTTACATATAAAATATATAAACAATAAATAAACAAACATATTACATATCGTCATGTCCGAAAAGTTAAAACTATTAAAATATTAAAAAATGTCTCCTATTCGGTGAACGCCATAACAGAAAAAAAAAACGTGATTCTCCATTTTTTTGTCACCTTGTCCCTACAAAAAATAGGATAGGACTGTTCTGTTACGGGTCGGATGTTCCATAAAATGTGGAATGCACGTGGCTTTTTTGGTGTTTTACTGTATTTTTTTCATGTGGTATCGAATGGTATGGAGTATCACAATACTTTTTTATGGAATCCGAATCAAAATTTTGGTATCGTGACCACCCTAATCTGATGATTGCTTGATATAGTTTTCTATGGAAACTATAAAAAAAAAAGTGTTAAAAAAATTTCTAAAAATAAACAAAATTAGCCCTTACACAACTCCATAAACATAACTAGAAAAAAGTAATACGGGGCAAAATATGGCAACGAAAAGAAAAAAATATTTTTTTTTCTGCATTAAAACGCAAGAAAAATTATAAATAAGTGGTATCTCCGTAATTGTACTGACCTGGAGAATAAAAATAACAGGTCAGTTTTACTGCATAGGAAACACAGTAAAAATGAAACACATAAAACTGTTGCAAAATATCTTTCCAGCTCTCCACTACATTGTATGCAATATTAAATGGCAGAATTAGAAAGTTGTCCCGCAAAAAAAACAATACAATGCCCCGGAAAGGCAGGGAGTAAAAAACAAAAACGCAAAGAAGTAAAAACCTCTGGGACTGGAAGGGTTAGATGAGTTGCACTGCCTTGGGATAGGCCATGCATATCTGATCGGAAGGGATCAACTTTTCCAAAGTAGCTCCGATGCTGGCAGTAGGCACCAGAACTACAGAGCTCCGTCCATTGCGTAATGCACAGAGTTGGTTACTGCAGCGCTGCTCCCACTGAACTGAATGGGAGCAGTGAGAACTGCTGAAGCAACTAGATCAGTTCACTACACAATGGATGAAGCTGTGTAGTTCTGGCACGTATTTCCAGCTCCTGAGGTACTGCAGAACAGCTGATCTACAGGAGTGAGGGGTGCCAGATCCCACCAATCAAATATTTATGTCCTGTCCCAAGGATTAGCCATAAATATAAAAAAATTATAAAAAACTGGAGAAACCCCTTTAATTGACAAGTTCTCATTTCAAGCTTACCAAAAGTTGCACACCTAAACCCCTAATTCACATCCTCTTCCTGGTAGGTACATACGTAACAGTGAGATGCAGAAGCTCTTGGATGGATTCCCGTTTTGTGTTCTTACAATGCATTTGCTTTGTGGAGTTTAAAAAAGTGTAAGCACAGCTTTCTAAACAATGAAATCTCCTCTACAGGTGGTCTCTTGGGTAAATCCAATGTTTGCAGAGTCCTTTCACTTCCCTAGCACAAATCTGCTGTGCTCCAGGACAGAGAGATGAAGCCCTAGTAAGCTGCCTGGCTTTACCGTTAGCTTCAAATAGAAAATAACACAGGAAACTACCCACAGAGATCAAGGTGCATACGACTCAATGAATTCAGCAAACAAAGGCAGCTCCATCTGCAGGAGATTGTCACATGGTGCTGAGAATCCAGGTGCACAAGTGACAGCTCCAGAGCATCCCCTTCCTGGACAAACCACGGGATAAGCCATGACAACCTGTTGTCTTACAGTAAACTATCTGACACAACCTAGCATAAGTAAACGAGGACCCAAAATCTACCCAACCGTAGGTGAAGAAAACCGTTTAGAACCAGAAGTCATCTACTGTTTTCCAGACTGTACTCAAAACCAAAATGGGAGCTTTCTTTTGTGTCCATGGATAAGTAGGACATTTTTATGTACTCACATACATGTGAGATAAATATATCTACAGAAGTAGAGTATTATATAGAGTTGTGGGGAAAAATCTTGGTTTTGCTATCTCAGGAGCTATGGACGAATGCTTTGAAACTAATACCAAAAGTATTTCGTAGGGCAGGAAAAGTGCTGTCTTAGGTGTAAGATTGTTAATGTGATTGATGCAGATCTGGTTCATATGATTTGGTGGTGTCCCAAGCTTCATGTTTTCTGGTCTAGAATTTTTTATTACACAATAATTATCGGATTGCAATTCCTTTTGACCCGATAAACCCGATAATTGGTAATGACAATGGCATAATTTGGAAAAAGGGCAATATACTTGTGGGCTTGACAGCTTAATACATTGCCAGGAGACAAATGACAAAAAATTTGGAAAATAATAAATGTCAGTCTTCTGAGGCTTGGTGCATCACAGAGAACCTCCTCTGTATTTCTGGGAAGGTGAACTATGAGAATATTATACATTGTCCAACCATTTAAAATATAAAAAAATTGCTAAGAAAAGGTATAAAAAAAAGAAAAGTAGTAACGCTTACATCACCTATTGCCTGCTGCTCATATTATTTATATTCAGCACAGCTCAAAATTCTAAGAAAAGATCCTCCACATTTGTTATTTCTTAAAAGAGACATTACAGGAGAGCTCCTAGGTGCTCCTTAAGATGCATGTATTTCATCCAAATGAATAGGCACTCCAAGTTTTCCAGGGTAGGAAATGCATTTTGTAGTGACTGTCAATCTGTGCAATAGAGGAAGTCCAGGAGTAGGGGACTTCTAGGATAGCAATATGTCTTACGGGGTTTGACAGTTAAAGGGGTTGTCCGAGTTAATTAAAAACATTTGAGATGCTACAGAATGTCATAAAATAATCAGCCTATACTTACCGATTTCTCCCCTTCATTTCCAGCACCGGAGCTTTGCAGGGTTTGTGAACAAGCCTCCAGTGGTGAGGCAGAGGTATGACCGCTGCAGCCTTTACACAAACACAAGGAAGACCAGAACATGTCTAGTCTGGGTTGAATATTTACTTTATGACATCTTGAAAACATATATTTTTTTTTTTTACTTTTTATTGAATTTTTCATATAAAGAAATAGTTAAGGGGGACTAGCATTTTGCCGTCCCGTCAAAGATATACAGAGATGCCATACAGTTATCACAATATTCTGTGAAAGTGGCATTGTCTCCAAAAACCGAAACCCTCCTAACCCCACCTTTCAGCCCATCCCTGCCTATAAAAAATTCCCAGAGAATTGGTCCAGATGATCTTCTTCATGAGAGTACAACACACATGACAAAATGCAATTGGTATCCTGCCCTCCTATTCCACTGAGATAAACTTGAGGAAAAAAAAATATATATACACAGATAATGATCATCTCATAGTATGTGCGCTGGTCCCAGCATGCCCTTTATATCTGCTGACAAGTACCAATTGGTATATCTGAATGGAGAAACCAGTGTTATTAATTCCTCCCTAGTGTATGACACCAAAATAAACTTCCGCCACTTACAAAAAAAAAAAAGCCGTTCTGAAGTCTTTGTGCTGAAGAACATCCAATGGATCCAAAGTTAGGACCTTTTTGAGTTAGACAGTTAACCTCTCCTTAGACAGAGTCTCCGGTTGGAGCCAATGTTGAAATAGGCACTGTTTTGCCAGTGGCGTAACTAGAAATGACTGGGCCCCATAGCAAATTTTCGAATGGGGTCCCCTCCCCCAGTAATTTTTTCACAACCCCTTCCTTTCATGCCGCCCCCTTTTCTGTGGCTAGTAAAGATCGCTCTCTCAGACCAGGCCCGGCAGCTGTTCCATCCGTTTTCTACACTGTCTATACTGCCACTGTATATCATTTCATTGTGTAATAATGTTGAGGGGCCCTGACAAAATCTTTTAGTACTTCTCCTCCTCTTGAATGGGCCTCTTCTGGGTCAGGGCCCCAAAGCAGCCGCTTCCCCTGCTTCCCCTATAATTACGCCCCTGTGTTTTGCTATAGGTCTGTCACCGCTATCATGGGTAAACAGCCCACAGGAGGAGTAGAGTAGAATAAAATTACTTGAGCCTCTAATGTAAGTATAATAGCCCAATCTCTTTTACTGTATGTAAGCTAATTTTGCTTTCCAAAATATCTGTACTGTGGAACACTACCACATTCAATGAAGGAGGTCCGCCACAGGTAAGGAACTCTTTGGGGATGCCACCAACCTATCTGGTGCAGCCAGATGTGGTGGGATATTAAAGTTGTAAATTGCCCTGTGTATAAACCTGCAGTGAGTTTCTCCCATTGTTCATTGACCAACGCCCTTCTAATGCTTAAAAGGCCCTTAATAACCTTTTAAGTTGTGCATATCGTAGGTGACTATGCAGGGAGACTTGGATCTTTTGATGAACCGTCAATGTTCCTCTAGATTCCAAAGGTCTGTAAGAGTCTTGTTTCCTCCCTTTTTACAACTAGAGAAGAGTTTATTTTATGTCCCTTGGGGCAGCAGTCCCCAACCACCAGGCTGCAAACCAGTACCGTGCTGTGGGTTATCTGGTACTGGACCGAGCGGAGAGCTGGAGTTGAACAGCAGGGACAGGAACTATTGGCTCATGTGCCCCACTGTTTAGCCTCATAGGCTGAAGGCCGCTAGGCCTGAGGCCTATGAGGTAGTGCTAAAGTGCAGGATGGTTACAATGACATCATTGTGACCTCTTGGACTGAGTCACAGGGGACATGATGATATCATCACGCCACTAGAGACCTGGCACAAAAGGTCGCAATGACAGGGCAACAAGCTGGAAGAGTCCTGCATTACAGACTGCCAGAAGGAAATTTGTATTTTGTTCTTTTTTTGAGTTGTGAGGAGTACTAGGGGCACTAAGGAGTAGGGGTTGATACATTTTTTACTGGGGGGCACTATATGTAAAGAGCCCACTACTGGGGGACATTATATGTAAGGAGACCGCTACTGGTGGGAATTATATGTGAAGGGGGTACTTCTGGGGGTGGTATAGGTGAAAGAGACACTACTGGGGGCATTATATGTAAAGGACTGCTACGGGGGGGCATTATATGTGAGGAAGGCACTACTGGGAAGCATTACATGTTAAAAAGCCACTACTGGGGGACATTATATGTAAAGAAGATGCTAATGGGGGGCATTATATGTGAAAAGAGCACTATTGGGGGCGTTGAATGTACAAAGGGCACGACTGGGGGAGCATTATATCTACTGGGGCCTAAATGGGGATGATTACTAAGTGGGGGCATAAAAGGAGTCATTAATACTAATTAGGTGTGTTCAATTATGCAGAAACAATTGTGGTCAGGAGTCGTCATCACGGTTATCTGTGCAGGACTGAGAAAAAAAGGAAAAAGAATGATTCCAGTAAGAGGAGACATCACTTGTAAGTCACTGAGTGGGGGCCTAAACAAGATTATTAATTACTGTGTTTTGTTATGTGCATGATTTACATATAAGACTATACTAGCTAAAGCACCCTGCTTTGCACGAGTATATTTGATCTATTTCATTTTAGGGTTGTTTGGATACCAAAATTTTGATTCTGTTTCGATACCATAAAAAAGTATTTTGATACTCGATACCACACAAAAAAAATTAAAACACCAAAAAAAGCCAAGCATTTTATGGAATGTTTGGCCCATAATCAAACAGTCTTATCCGAGACAAGGCGACTATAAAAAATGGCGTGCAGTTTATTTCTGTTACGGCGTTCATCGCATAGGAGATTTTTATATTTTAATAATTTGGACTTTTCAGACGTGGACTTTGGACTTAATATATATATATATTTTTTTTTACTGTTTATTTAATAACTATTTTCCCCCTTAGGGGCTAGAACCTGGGATCATTTGATCCCTTGTCCTATTCAACCTAATAGAGATCTATTAGGGTGAATAGGACTTCACACTCTCCCTGCTGCCCTGTGCATAGTACACACAGCAGCAGGGAGCTTACCATGGTAGCCAGGACTTCAGTAGCGTCCTGGCTGCCATAGTAACCGATCGGAGCCCCAGAATTACACTGCTAGGGCTCTGATCAGAAGCTGCCACTGCCACCAACGAGGAGGAGGGGCCCCTGTGGCCACTGCCACCAATGATTTTAATACTGGGGAGGGGGGGTGCACTGAGCCACCAATGATAATTAACGTTTAATACATGAGGCTGGGTGTGGGCAGCAGAATCAGATAGACGTCACCCAGCCTCTATGACAGGAAGCTGCGACCAGTGGCAGTTAACCCTTACATAACCTTACATAACCCTTGGGGTTAACTGCTGCTGATCGCAGCTTCCTTTCACAGAGGCTGGGCGACAGCTATGTGATTCTGCATTGTCTCCTCCTCCTCCGTCTACTCATTGGTGGCAGAGGCTGCTGGGTGAACATGGCGCGCACTCTCCCCCCATAAAGAGTAAATAAAAGTTAATTAGTAGTTTTGGTCTGCAGCCAATGAGCAATTTTTGCAGATCGGATGCTAAACCATTCTTTTCAATGGGGCCTTAAAAGATGTGGACAGCACATCATGAGCTGCCCGCATTTGTTGCAGACAAGAATAAGCATTTAATTTCTAACTTAGGGCGGGATGCGTGGAAGGGGAAAATGAGGGATGCACACAGCCAGTATCCGTGTAGTGTGGACAACAAAATGGATATGGTCATATGCCTAAGGCTAGGGGCGGATTGGCCATAGACCTTACAAGGGGCCTCCCAAGCCCTCCTCTCTGTCTCTGGCTGGGCACATAATGATGCTGTGAGAATCAGCTACTTATGTATCCTGCCAGCGACCACACATGCCCTACTGAATTCAACTGCTATGATCCGCATCTCACCATCTATGCCCCCCCTGCAGAACTGGAGAAGAAGGACAGAAAATGGCGGTATAGGGTTTTGTTGGAATGTTATATTGCTCTACGGCATTGCTGACCCCCCTAATTTTGTTGTCCACCTACAATATGGGGTTAGTTTTAGTATTTTTTTCCAGGGCTAATTTAAGTTCCCAATCTTCCCCTGCCTGAGGCCTTATAGCAGCTGCCAAGGAATATGGCGGCCTCATAGTTCCAAGTCTGCTGTATTCATGAGGGGAGCGCTCTCCCTCATGGATTCACTATAAGTGACACTATTAGATTATGAATTGTTGGTAGGATGATTGTGAGATATATACAAATAATACTGAGAGTAATACCAAAAGTGTGTTCAACAAAAGGGATCCATTACTGCTCAGTGCATACCGGCGGTAAGACGTGCCTACTTGATTAGATGTTTCCCTCGTCAGGGAATAAGGGCTTTCTGCAAAATAAATCAAGTGGTTTATTACTGAGCCTGTCAAAAGTATAAGTAGAGAACAGATTTTCCATCATCATACATGTATTAGTTTAACACAGATTTCACCCAAATTGTTGTTTTGGCCCCAAAGCTGATGGAAACATAAGGATTTCATATCATTACGCCACCCTTAGCATTTCCTGTAAAAGCTGAAAGCCCTTTTAGCCAAGGAGCACATCTGTTCTGTCTATTCTCAACAGGAACTAGGAGTACAAACTTGTCATTAGTAGTGATGCCCTTTAAAATCAGATTGATACTTACGTATGAGCAGCCAGCTCCTAACATCCCTTGAATAAGAGCTTACCTTTGCAGTAACACTTTTATTTCATTACACTGCTATTAAGTGGGAGCATTTATTTTTATAATGTCAAATATTTTTTTTAAATACTTACACAAAAGGCAATGGAAATGAACCAGTGTTTTAGTATGGGCCAGACTGCTGCATAGGTAATGTTTCAAAGATAATAACTACTGGTTACATAATTAAGCTTACATAATACCTCAAGGGCCACCAAATCACAACATGCCGGGAATGATTCATCCTCAAAAAAGCATACATAATAGTTTGTAGTTGCGTATACTGAAGTCATAAGAGTTACGGGCAGTGGGTGTGGCACCACTGTGCCGACCAACTGGTTTGACTTTGGGCTAGACCAAAGGGTGGTATCCTAGCAGTCCCTTGTTTTCACCCTATACACATATTTGGTCTTTGCTGCAGAGAAACCACAAGGCTGCTCCCTCTTGGAATAGTCCAAGTGTGGTTGCCAGCTATCCCATAGGGTCAGGGACACCGTTTCAAAGCACCAAAAATATTTGTAGTCAGAAAACAGGTCAAGGTCAGGGCAGGCAGATTATGTGTGAATCCATGAAGCTAGTCCAAGGTCAGGGCATCTGGCAGGCAACAAAGGGTCAATACAGTAAATGGGATTAGGTCAGGCAGCGGAGGGTCAAAATCGGTAGACAGGCAGAAGTTGTTACAGGGGCATACAAACAGAACAGCACAACTAAACTTGATAGTAGCATGGAAAACTAAAGCTCAGACACTCTCCCCAAGGGGAAGGTGTCTTAAATAAGTGCCCAGCCATTGGCTGGGGCTAACTAGGACATATGCACGCTGGACCTTTAAGAGCTGGAGAGCACGCACACACCATAAAGGCAGTGCAGGAGGACCTAGTGGTAAAGGACAGGCTGCAGCCTGTAGCGGGATAAACAATGTGGGATGCAGGCGGTCGGGCCAGAGAAGCAATAAATGGAGCAGGGTAACTGATGTGGTGCCCCTGCCCGCCTGAGGGAGTGGGAGAGCAGCAGGCACAGACAACTAGCAACAATAAGTTTAATAAACCTTAGTCCCATCTTACTGACATTTAATCCTACACTTTCACTCCCTTAGGTCAGGTGGGATCATTAATATATTTCAAGAATGTGAAATATCCGGATAATACTGTGCCTTTAAATAGTGTGAAAAATTCCAGAAAACAATGTCATGACTTTTCTTTAAGCATCCCCAAGTACTTCTTTTACAGTCCACTTTCGCTTTTTTCAAGTTATGGAAATGAAATGCTTACCTCATCACTTCCCATTCCTAACTCCACCTCCTGTTACATGAGTGACAGAATCTAAAGATCGTACCCTCCTCCTGAACTTACGTCCCAAATCCCGCGCATGTGCAGAACCAGTCACCTCACACTGATCATATAATGTATACTGCGCAGCTGCGAGACTTGGAAAAGAAGGGGTGGAGATGAGCAATCGTACAGGGGGTGTCTAATTTGCTTGTGGGAATAGCTGCACTCCAAGAGTCAGAGAACGCTGGACTCATCTCTGAAGCATGGAGGAGACAGGACTCATCTAAGGTGCATTTACATATATGGCAGGAACATTTATTTTAGGGTTTTCTCTGAACTGATAGTCCGTTCAGAATTGATTTTAATATCATTATTAATGTATTAAAAAGTATTTATAGAAAAGTGAGTGGATAAATAGGCTTAGAAAGTGATGACAGGTTTCCTTTAAACACCATGGAATCATGCAGCCATGCTGCAGAAGGGACTGGTGCACTTCACAAAACAGATGTGCCACAAATTCTCTGTACTTCACCTGTTGAAGGCTGCAAGGTGATGTGCTGGTGTTTGAAGGCCAATGTGTCACGTTTGGGTGTGGGAGGGAAACACCACAACGAACATAGGAGGGAAAGGGGTGAGGGAATAAGGCCTGGAAACAAGGGAAAGGAGATGGACACCTCCTAATAAAACCCTAATCAAAGACAAGACTAACTACCAGTATGAACAGACCCCAGAGGTAGGTGAGTTCATACACAGGAATACCTAACTCACCCTATAGGACCCTGGTACTAATGTCAGGACTGAGACAACCTTTTCCTCCAAAAGGAAGGACGAACAGGAGTCTCCCTCAGACCTTAATACAAATAACAGGGAAATGCAACACACAGAACTCAAACCAAATACAAAGAGGAAAAGGAAAGACTTAATTTCAAAGGAGCAATGGAAGCAACAGGAAGTCCGCCGAGATCCACACAACAGCAGTCCCCAACTGAAGCTATAAACCGCACAGCATAGTGGGAGAAGCAACTATAAATATGGAAGGTTAAATGACCACATAAGCAACACCTGAGGAAAGGGGTGTGGCCATTACCAGAAACAACACAGACCACTATTGATCCACAAGGTAACCTGTCAGATCAAACCACGTGTTGCCAGTCTCACTGATCTCCTCCCACCTGTCGCGGAAACATCTGTGACTCAATGACATACTTGACACATGAAAAAGCAGCTGACAGTAATGTTCCATCAATATTGATATCACCACTACAGCTAGTGAACACTGTCATGTGTTGAGTACACCATAAGTGGACTGTCTACCAATTTAAGGAATTTTCCACTGATGGATCATGCTATATATATTTTTTCTAACACAGGCCCTTAAAAAAAAAAGCTAATCATAAGACGACTGAGTGCTCCTGGCTGATGAGATCCTGAGGATTTCCTATATTGCATTAGATGTCTTAAAAATCTAATGCAATACTTTGTATAGCGATCGTCCTCAAAGGTGAACCGACACTGACCAGTGCACAAAAAAATTGAATCAAACACAGGCAACACATCCCAAAATTTGATTTATCACACAAATGCCCTGAATACTGGTAAAATACCACCCTGAATTTACAGTTATAAACAAATCAGTGGGTTTGACTGACATTCTTCTCATAGGTATGGGAACCTTTAGGCTATGTTCACACTAGCCCAAAAGATTTCTTTGATCACAGCCCTGTAGACATCCAGAGGTCATTGCGGGTAATGGTTACTGTTATGGGTCACACTTCCTACAGAAACTTTGCACCCTCTAACTGCACAAACCAAATGAAGATGAATCTCATACATTTACAGGTCCAATGAAATGATCTGTGACGAACCTGGTAGCCACTTTTGGGACTTGTGGTGCCAATGGCATCAATCCAAATAAGCCTAATTATTTAGTGGCGAGTCTGGAGGGCCTTTTATTGAATAATGGCAAAGAAAAGCTCACATTTCTCTCTAACTTAGTGGTTGGCTTTTTTTGCTTATCTTCATGTTAAATAATGATCAACCCTAAAAATGAACTTCCAAAGAAGATAGTATGAAATATTCTAAAGAAGACCACTCCTTACACAGTTAAAGGAAACCTGACGACATGAAAATTCGATATAATCTGCAGGCAGCATAATATAGAGCAGGAGGAGCTGAGAAGATTGATATATTTGTTTTATTGGAAAAAATTCTGTAAAACTTGTAATTTATTCATTTAATTCCTGCTCATTCTGGGCTTTGAAGTCCAGGCGGTCCTATCAGTGACTGACATCTATCTCTGTATATACAGCCATAGAGGGAAGGCTGTCATCACTGATAGGACCTCCTCCTCCATACAGCTATCTCTGTATACACAGTCATAGAGGGAAGGCTGTCAGTCACTGATAGGACCTCCTCCTCCATACAGCTATCTCTGTATACACAGTCATAGAGGGAAGGCTGTCATCATTGATAGGACCTCCTCCTCCATACAGCTCTCTGTATACACAGTCATAGAGGGAAGGCTGTCATCATTGATAGGACCTCCTCCTCCATACAGCTATCTCTGTATACACAGTCATAGAGGGAAGGCTGTCATCACTGATAGGACCTCCTCCTCCATACAGCTATCTCTGTATACACAGTCATAGAGGGAAGGCTGTCAGTCACTGATAGGACCTCCTCCTCCATACAGCTATCTCTGTATACACAGTCATAGAGGGAAGGCTGTCAGTCACTGATAGGACCTCCTCCTCCATACAGCTATCTCTGTATACACAGTCATAGAGGAAGGCTGTCATCACTGATAGGACCTCCTCCTCCATACAGCTATCTCTGTATACACAGTCATAGAGGGAAGGCTGTCATCACTGATAGGACCTCCTCCTCCATACAGCTATCTCTGTATACACAGTCATAGAGGGAAGGCTGTCAGTCACTGATAGGACCTCCTCCTCCATACAGCTATCTCTGTATACACAGTCATAGAGGAAGGCTGTCAGTCACTGATAGGACCTCCTCCTCCATACAGCTATCTCTGTATACACAGTCATAGAGGGAAGGCTGTCAGTCACTGATAGGACCTCCTCCTCCATACAGCTATCTCTGTATACACAGTCATAGAGGGAAGGCTGTCATCACTGATAGGACCTCCTCCTCCATACAGCTATCTCTGTATACACAGTCATAGAGGGAAGGCTGTCAGTCACTGATAGGACCTCCTCCTCCATACAGCTATCTCTGTATACACAGTCATAGAGGGAAGGCTGTCAGTCACTGATAGGACCTCCTCCTCCATACAGCTATCTCTGTATACACAGTCATAGAGGGAAGGCTGTCAGTCACTGATAGGACCTCCTCCTCCATACAGCTATCTCTGTATACACAGTCATAGAGGGAAGGCTGTCAGTCACTGATAGGACCTCCTCCTCCATACAGCTATCTCTGTATACACAGTCATAGAGGGAAGGCTGTCAGTCACTGATAGGACCTCCTCCTCCATACAGCTATCTCTGTATACACAGTCATAGAGGGAAGGCTGTCATCACTGATAGGACCTCCTCCTCCATACAGCTATCTCTGTATACACAGTCATAGAGGGAAGGCTGTCAGTCACTGATAGGACCTCCTCCTCCATACAGCTATCTCTGTATACACAGTCATAGAGGGAAGGCTGTCAGTCACTGATAGGACCTCCTCCTCCATACAGCTATCTCTGTATACACAGTCATAGAGGGAAGGCTGTCAGTCACTGATAGGACCTCCTCCTCCATACAGCTATCTCTGTATACACAGTCATAGAGGGAAGGCTGTCATCACTGATAGGACCTCC